>CM035408.1:207491305-208091305 GCA_020310875.1 Ceratopteris richardii
TTGAGATCAAAGGTTATACCGCTCCTATGACGTTATCCCAAAATACAGATGTCGTATGACTTAGAACCAAGTTATGTCAAGCTTTTAATGTCTCCATATTTAACATTGTTTTTATTGTGGAAAACAGCTAGCCCTTCAGTTTGTTTGCATAAATAATTAAGTCCTAAGACGGGAATCTTTGATCCCAAATGGCATCTATCAAGTCAATCCGTTTCTTCTTCCCAATAGCACGCGATGTTAGTGTATGTAGAGAGATGTCATGTAAACGTGCAATTTCCATTGGGCCATCGGCTCCAATAGCTGTTATATTGGAAATGCCTGATGTACGAATTACGATGCAAATCAAGAATTCCTCCGTCTCGGCCTCGGGCCTCGAGCATACATATGATTTTCAGCTATACCTGCTGATGCTAAAGAAGTGGATGCCACGTTTTTCTTCACATTGCGGCGCAGAGCAGGTAAAACGGGAGCGATGTCGGTTAGCAGAGTATTGAGACCGAGGAGGGCGAATCCGAGGCCAGCGACTCCGCAACCGGACCCAAGGTCGATGCCTCTCTTTCCCTGCAAGATGAAACGAGGACTGTCCCCGGAAAGCAAGCTCTCCATCCACTTCAACAGAACGAGAGAACAGGGCCACACCGAAGTGCCTACGTGCATAGATCCATTGTCCTGCTCTATTCGCAGCGTCTCCCCTCTCACCTGCAACTCCACTACCGGCGAGCTAGAAAACTTCATCGTCAGCTTACAATACTGAAATCAATTATTGAGGTTTGTGCTGCAAAAACCCCGATCTCCTACTCTATACCTATACTAATGACGAATTTCATATTTTCTCATTATATCACAAATTACAAAATTATGAAGAACAGCTAGCACACGTAGCCTCAATTAGGGCACTCCAAAGATTAGGCACACGGAACCCATCATTGGGACCTCGAGGTTTTCTTCTTAGAGACTTGGGCATTGAATTCCCATGGAGTTTCAAGAGCCACACTCCCTCCCAGATAGGGGAGGGAACTCTTAAAGTGTAGCCGGTTTGAATACTCATATTGTAATATATTCATTTTCGTAAGCTTTGAATACTCAAATTGTAATATATTTATTTTCGTAAGCTTTGAATAGTCAAATTGTAATATATTTATTTTCATAATATTTTATAATTCCCATAAAACTCAATCGACTACCTGCTTTTTAGTTTATCAATGTTGTAAGAAAGTTATTTAGTTTATAAATGTTGTAAGAAAGTTATAAAGATGTCCCGACGCAAGATAAGTTAGAGAGAGTATGTATGCACACAGAGCATAGATAGCCAACAGAGAAGAGTAGAGTGCTCTATGAATTGTAATCTATTCAAACTATACTGAATACTTTGCATTGTAATCAATATCTATTTCCTTTTGTGCCATTATGTATCTCGAAGCATTTTACTGTTCTGATTTTGTGTTTCATGTATTTTGCGATATGTTTTCTGTGTTATTTCGAATAGGGAATAGAAACGCACTAAATCTTTTTTAGTAATCCCCATTCTCTGAACCCTTTTTTTTGTATTAATATTCAGCAAACATTTGGAGACCACGATGGGATGGGGTATCATTAAATAGTGCTAGGTTAGATGAGATTGAAGGATACACACACCGGGTTAGATATGCTCAATACTCCACCCTCAAGTGACCAGAAATGATCCATGGTGCTCTAAGTTGTAACGTTTATGAGGAGAAGCCATTGTGAGAGCCTGAACATGTGGAACCCTAACTTCTAAGTTAAATGAGGTCTATGTGTGGCCATTGATGGTTATAGATGATCTTTGTGAGCCTATCCATTAGGTTAGGCAGGGCATAAACTTTCGGGCCATTGGATTGTCATTCAAGGCGCAATAAAGGCCCTATGGCATCGCACAGCTTCCCCATAGAACCTTAATGGGGGAAGTGCAAAGAGGGGCTTGCCCTAGGGGGGGGAAGGGGGGGAGGGGATCCGAGCAACCTATCCCATTGGCTTGTAGGGTCGAGATGATAAGACTTCTAGTCGTGAAGATATTGTCAGATTGTATATTTTGCCGACTATTTTGTATCTCTCGACTACGTTTACCTATATTGACTCCCCTTGTAAAAGCTATATAAACATGGCCTAGGTTGAGTTTTACATAGCATTGTGCACTAGTAACCCTTTCATCTAGAGTCTGTCTAGATCACCATCTAAGATACACATTGGGAGTGCACATGTGGATAACACCATCATTGTAACTACATTACACTTGGAAATCTAAAAATTTGAGTTCTCTATCTCTTAGTCTATGTCTATCTTTGTCTACGTTTTTCTCCCAACTATGTCTACTATTTTATTCCATTGTGCTGTTATTTTCTTACATGGAATCAGAGCTCATGAGGCTCTAAGTGGTGAAGAAGCAAAATTGCAAAGGTTACAGAGGTTTCAACAACAAAAGAGAGAAGTTGTCAAGTGGTAAGTCATCATCTATAATTGTGAATCAAGGTGGTTCATCAACAGGAGTAGGTGGAGCACAGGCAGGAGAAGCAGTGATGCAAGTCATCCCAATGTTGTGGATACAACCACCAACCTTCACAGTGTTGATGACATGATTGCTCCTACATCATCTACATTCTGTATCCGCATGAGTGCATCTCCATTTTGTATCTAGAAGGCACTCTATTTCTAATTTATTTCCATTTTATATTATATTTTCTTTGTATTTGAGTACCTTGCCATTTGCGTTTACGAGTTGTATTCATTCTCGTTTGAGGAGAATTATCCCACATGAGATGTACTTTGGAGAATGCCTGCTCCCATTTTACCTTCAGTTGGGATTATTAGTGTGTAGTAGTCTCTACTACAGGTTCGGGAGTAACTCTGTGTCTTCATGCTCTGGCATTTGTTCCAATGCAAAGTGTGTCGCCATGGGCATTACTTCTCTTAGGGATCTCACCTATTTCACTGTGTGAAACTCTGTCCTCCTCCTATAATAAGCATCGTTCAGATCGGGTGAGCAGACGCACCATCGCTAGTGAGAAGGCGAAAAAGCTCCAATTGAAGCAGCACCAACACGTGAAGACCATAGCTATGGGTGGATGGAGGCGAGCCTCTCTTGATTAGAGGCGGCTATTGCGCCATCTCTCGCGCAGAGAGATATAAAGAGAGAGAGAGACCCTGCAAGAAGTATCAGCGTGATAGCAGCAAAGATGAACTGGAAACACGCAATTGTTGCCATGGGATACAAGGGGGCAGCAGCGACCGTCTCCAGAGTTCCATCGTTGGAAGTAATAGTGTGTGGCCGGTACTAAGGATTGTTGTAACAGGAAAGATTGCCCAAGAGCGGGACCAGCCTTCCCCCGAGATGGTAACCTCTACGTACAGTTACACCATCTTTGTTTTAGTTGAAGGCAAAATTCTAGAGCGATCCCTCTCCGACGAGAGAGAGAGATAATGAGAGAGAGAAACAAAGGAAACTGAGCATGCCTATGCGCATCTCCAGACTAAACTATCTTCCCTCCTCCAACTTACACATCTCTGAGCGTGAGCCCTTTTGACCCTTCACAAGCTCCTTGCGAGGGTAGCAGGCGCCATAGTATTGATCATCTGTAATTCACAGTTTGCTATTTCTGTTTCCGTGCATAGCATCTGGTCAGAGTACTTCGTTCGATAATGTCGTAAGTACATGTAATGACAGCGTTGGAGTAGTTTACACACTTCAGTCGCTCGAAAGATCTTATCCTCTTGAAGAGAATACGGCAGGTCAAGCTTATGCTTTCACAACAACCTCCTGATTAACCAGAGAGCAAGCGACTCTGCTCGAGAAAGCGGCAAAGCTTGGCTACACTCGGTGCGCCTCAGTGTTGATTTTTTGGCTCCTCTGCCAAACAAGAAGCCAATCATTTTGTTTATGTGGAGATGGTGGACCAATCAACATATTTAACAAGTCGTTCTGAGAGATGGTGCACTACATTTGTGGAATCGTTTGTTTTCTAATGCGCAAATCTATGATGGTTCAATGCATCATGTGATTGCTTACCATATCTGCATATGGTTCAATGTATCACGTTAAGTGTGGCATCCTCCATTGATGACATAAGATCTACTGTCAGATCATTCTTACATGATATTCAAATTGATTTTCACTTCGATTAGCCCTCAGATCGATGGGGATCACATTGTTTAAGAGTCTCTGAATCTTTATACATAAAGCGAGTTTACATACATTAATCAATTGTTTATCGACTCTACTTTGAGCTACTTACTACTATCAAATCACCCAATCGTGTATCCTAGACATAATTTTTGGATCCACTATCAAATCACCTCTACTTTGAGCTACTTACAACTATCGAATCACCCAATCGTCTATCCTATACATAATTTTTGAATTTCATCCCCCTATCATATTTTGGATCCACTATTTGATTCAAATTGCCAATAAGTGTTCTCTCATCAAGGGATCTCCTTGTATCTCCATAGGGCTTTTATCCTCTCTCTCAAAAGAATTGTTGTAACTTTCCAAGGGTCAGTGATCCTATCTTGGTACTCAATTTGGAACCATTCTTAAGCATTACTTTGTACTTGCTCAAGGGTTTCAACTCCACCTTTGACACCTTGCTCGACCCTCATTTGTATTTTTCACAAGGGCTTATCTCTCAACATTGTTTGGCACTAAGTACCCACTTTTGTACTATCAAATATATAAAGACAAGCAGTGTTGTGTGTGTGCACATTTGTGGGTTGGGGCTAGTCTAAGCCCACCCATGAGCTCTCTCTGCACAATGACTCGTCTTATTTCTCCAAAGTGTCCAATGTGTAGGGCTATTCCAAGCCCCCCCCTCCACAAGGATTCCCAGTATGGTGCCAAGTCTTTCAATTTCTTTCCAAAGTTTGCGATTACTTTCAAGTAATTTCTTACCACACAAGTGTCTTAAAAAGTGTTTTTAAACACTTGTCGATTACTCTTGCAAAGCACAAACTCACTACTTTACGGGTTCAAGTTCACTCAAACTTTGTAATGTCAAAGAGTGAAGCTAGCACCTCATCTATAGCCAATTTTTTACCTTCCTTCACACCCATATTCATGCCCAAGGACGAAAGATTAAATGGGCAAAACTATAATCTTTGGAAAGATATAATGAGAGCATATTTGTACACCAATCTCCTTCACGATGTAGTAGATGGATCCGAACCTGAGCCCAATAAGGCCAATAACCTAGAATCTTCGCATATCTCGAATGTTAAAAATAAAAGGGCATTAGGCCAACATCTACTTGCTTGTGATGAACTCATCAAAGGGCACATCACAACATGTAAAAGCTCCAAGGAAGCATGGAACACTTTAGTGGCCTTATATGAAGATAAAACACCCTCAAGGATCTATGCTTTAGAAGTAGAATTCCATAATCTAACTATTCAGGTGCAAGATACAATCACAAAAGTCATAGATCAGTTTGAAGACTACCAATGAAAGTTAGCACTTTGCAGCCGGTAGATTTCCAGTGAAGATATGGCCATCAGGCTACTTAACAAACTACCGAGATCATATGAGGCCTTTGTAATGACCTTATACAATCGAGGGCAAGTTCTAACTTGGAAAGAAGTCCGTCTTCTTCTGCTCCTTCATGACTCACGAGCTAAGTCAACCTCCTCCCACGAGACTACAATGAAGGCAAAACTACTAGTCATCATACGAACAATGGACCCAAGCCAGGATCGACTACTTCCTCCAAGAAGTATACTTGTAACTTCTGTGGAAAAACAGGTCATTTAGAGAAATTCTGTTATCATTGGGATGTTGCTCAGAGACTACTTTGATACCTTGTCCTCACCCGATATCATGTTCTTTGGTACAAAGGGGGCATCAAACTCGTTGGATATTCAGATTCAAATTCAGATTGGGTTGGTGACCATGATTCTCAACGGTCTACTTCGAGGTACATATTCTTGCTTGGCTCAAGACATATCTCTTGGGAAAGTAAGAAGCAACCTACAATTGCTCTATCATCCATCGAGGTCGAGTATCGAGCATCCAGCTTCACAACATGTGAGGATATCTAGCTTCGATGCTTATTATCTAACATTGGTGTTTTTCAAGTTACTCCCACACGCATCCACACAGATAACCAGTCAACCTTGATCCAATGTTCCATGCTCGGACGAAGCACATTGAGATCTAGTACCATTTCATCCATGAGAAGCTTGTGTCTCAAGAGATTACTCTGGAGAAGAGTACCTCTCAAGAGAACTTGGCAGACATGTTCATGAAGGCTCTACCTCTAGCTCCGCTCCAACACTTGGTGGACCTCTGCAGCATTTAGCCACTCCAAAATGGAGCTACATAGGGATTGTTAATGACATGATTGCTCCTACATCATCTACATGTTGTATCTACATGAGTGCATCTACATGTTGTATCTACATGAGTGCATCTCCATTTTGTATATAGAAGACACTCTATTTTTGGTTCATTTCCATTTTATATTGTATTTTCTTTGTATTTGGGTACCTTGCCATTTGCTTCTACCAGTTGTATTCATTCTCCTTTGAGGGGAATTATCCCACATGAGATGTAGTTTGGAGAGCCCCTCCTAAATCTATATAAGGAGGGCCTCTCCCCCCATTTGTATTTGGTTAGAAGCTTGAGGAGCCTACTCCATGCTCTTGGCAAGCTCATTTCCAATCCACACGAGTTTACCCATTTCATGTTCTACTCATTTTGAGTCTCACACACTCTTTCTTTTGTGAGTACACTCTTCTTTTCATTTTGCTTCCACGCATGTACTCTCTACACACAGAAGGTAAACTTGATGGTATGAATTACACCTTGTGGAAGTTTAAAATCACTTCTATCCTTGATTCATATGAGCTTTTGAAGACTATCTTGGTACTGATCACGAGCCTCAAGAAACACCTGATCCAAATAATTATGGTCAAATGGTTCCTCCTGATGCTGATCTTCTACGTGATTGGAAACCTAGAAATGCAGATGCACTCTATGCTTTAGTTACAAGTACTTTTGATAGTGTTTTGACTCTCATTCAACATACTACCAAGGCGTGTGAAGCATGGAACGTATTGAGAAATCAATATGAAACTCATAATCAGACACAGATTTAGAACTTGGAGAATCAGCTAGTGATAGAAAGGTTTGCTAATGGGGAGACTTTAGAGGTGTTTATCACTCACATAAAGAATCTACGAGATCAAATGTCAGGAGCAAGTGTAAAAAAGTCAAGTGAGGAGCTAGCTCGACATTGTTTTCAAATCTGTCCACCTAAGTTTGATGGTTGGTAACTACTCTTAATGTGTGGACGAACAACAAGCCAAGGAGGAATCAGACAAGGAACGAGAAAAGAGACCCTGGATTCAAGTGTGGTGTCAAGCCTCTTGGATTCTGTTTGGACAAAGCAATTGGGAGAAAAGCATATGGTACTACGAAGATAGGTTGCTGTCATAGTCAAGATGGATTCTGAAAAAGACATTAAGCTTGAAAAGGACGAATTACCATGGATACCCACTGATGAAGAGTTGAGGTGTTTTCAAGCTCTGATCAAAATGGAAGTGCTAAGTCATCGAATTAGCGGCATGCAGTTCAATAGGTTTAGTGGAAGAATAAATGACAATCTTGATGTTCATGTGTGACTTTTTAATATGCAATACAATTTGCTAGAAGGAGGCCAAGATGATGCTAAAAAATATCAAGTATTCCAGGCCACACTTGATGGTGAAGCAGTTCGCTAGTTAATCAAACTTGCGCCAAATCATTTTACAACATATGATGCTTTAAAAACTATGTTTCTATTATGATTTTAGAAGGCCAAAACCACAAGTCAATTATTTGTTACACTACAATATATGGTATGACAAGCAACTCAAATAATTGTAGATTATACCCAAATTTTAGACCAAATAATTGATGCTACTAAACAATTGAAACAGAACCTGAAAGCAACCAATCAAACTTGGCAACGCTCTTTGGAAGCCACAACTTCGGTAACTTTAATTGCTTTGGTAGTATCTGATCCATATAGTCAGGAATATTGTACAAAATGTAGAAATTCAAGACATGTAGCAGCCATTTGTGCCCTAAAATACAATGTGCAATTTGTAATAGAGTGATGCATAGTACATAACAATGTAGATATAATACAAGGAATCAAGTAGTAACAGTAAACCGTATCCAACCGAAATTGAAATATGGTGGTCTTTGGTGTACCCCACCATATGGGAATAATATCCATTCGGCTGAATTAGCTAATCCTTAAGATAGGTTAGAACAAGGATCTTTTGGAAATGTGGGCCAAGGTCAGACAAACTATCAAGGATACGGGACAGGAGGGAGACCCTTCAACATATATCATCGTTATGAAGGGGAATATTAGAAAGAAGGCAAGGGACCACAATGTAGATTTTGTCTATAATTTCCACATATACATGTGTAGCTCAGTGATGAGTAGCACCTCCTTTAATGTCAATCCGGGAAGACGTGAGGATGGTATGAAGACCTCGAGCAAGTGGAGGCACAAGTGTGTGAGTGAGAAGCACACCAACATGCACACACATACACACACACGCGCACACACAGTAAGACAAAGAGTGAGTAGCAATGGAGTTTTTAGATTACTCTCTAGAAGCTCTTACAAGTTCGTTTCAATTACAATCCAACCTCAAAAATGAGCTCTCTAGCTCCTTTTATAGTTTTTTTGACTAGCTTTGGCCCTGTTCAGACCTAGTGTCCGGCCTAGTAAAAAATTAGGTTCCAGGGCTTATTAGAGGGCTCAAACGAGATCTAAAAAATATGAAAATTGGCAGGTAGATACTTCTAAAGCTCCTCAAGCTCAAGGACTCCTTGGCTTGCACAAAATGGAGCTACAAAAATACGAAATGATATTTACAATGGTTTTTAGTGATGAAAATCACTATTTGTGTAGGGGTTTTCTCTATTGATTTGTCATACACCTCTTTGAGCTCCCTACTTGCTCTTTCTTCTTGTGTGCTCAACTCCTTGATGTCTTGAAAAATTAGATGGCCTATTTGCCAGATCTTCTTTGACTGCCGTGTCTGCTTGTGCTGTCCCTTCGCTCTGACTCTCTTCGTCTTGTGGCTCCTTCGGTTCCCTGACTGCTGCCAACACCCCCCCCACTCTCGCGTCTGTCGCCCCTGACAGACCCTTGTCTAGAAGATTTTTGAACGTAATATTGGACGACATCGGAGGCTAGGTGGTGTTCTTCGAGTCGCAATCCGCGTGCTAGGTCTGTGAGCAGCTCATCCCAATTTACAGGACCGGGAACATCTGGATAAGGCACCCTTAATTGTTCTGAGTAAATAGTTCTCTCCACAGCAAATAAGTGGAGGAGATGTGATGGTCTGGGTATAAATATTTCGGAGTGATATTCCCAGAATCCTGTGATGAACATCTCCTCAAATGTCTGTTTAAAGCAGGCTGGGAGGTACTTGATTCTGGCGTGCCAGGCATATATTACTTCAATGGACGGGGTGGTACTCATATCATACACTAGATCTTGGTTTCCTGTCATAAAGCCTGCACCTGAGAAGTGAGGGTCCTTAATGTTTTTAAACGTCCTGAAAGTGATCAGCATTAATTCAAATATTTTCATGCACATCTGGGCCATCACATCAGGATTATTGCGTAGCCTAGTACTCCAGTGACGGATTGTAGAAATCATGTAATTGACTGTGGGAGGTCCTCGTGGAGGTGCTAGATAAACATAATTCAACCATTTTGCACAGGCTTTGATGTCTCTGACAGCTATAGTGAATTCAGGCCAGGTGCGTCGTCGCAGAACTGGAATGTAACAAGGGTTGTACTTAATAAACAACGGCATATTATTCCAGGTTCGGACCATTTCTGGATACGTTTCCAAAAGCCTGATTCTCCAGGTGGGTTGATGGATGGACCCACGCTTAGCACTTTCTGGTATATCATCTGGACCAAATTGTGTAGCAAAGGTGGGAGGTTTGCCACATTGTCGTTGAATCTCCGCGTTGTAATCAGCCAAAAGTATACAGAATGGCACATACTGGTCATTATTGGTGCCGATCCATCTATGGTGAGACATGCTTCTGAAGTATTCAGACTTTATGACAGTCTCTTCTAAGTTCGCTAGTGATTGGATCTGAATTGCCACCCGTTCTTCGTGAGTGTTCGCTGTCCTTTCCAGTGTCTGAAGCCACTCGGGTGCTTCCACTTCCAATGTGTCTAGTCCCTCTGAGGTTCGTCGCCCGCCTGGCATTGGCATAGGAACATACGGTTCCTCATAAGAATCATCTACCTCAATGGGGACTAGCTCTTCTTGCTCTGGTTCTACCACAGGGGATGGCTGCCTCTCGTAGGTCAGTAACCTCTTTTGTAATTCTGCTACCTGCTCGGTTAAGGCCTTTACTTCGTCTGAGGTGGAGGTTGATGGGACACTCTTCGGTTGTTCTTCCTGTTCCTTCAGCCTGCTCTGAAGTGTGTCACGCTCTCTTTCCAAGTCATCATGGGCTTCCAGGAGATCTGCATAGCTTTCCAGAATGGTTTTCATCGTCTCCGTGGGAATTGCTTTAAATCGCTCTGGATCTATCTCGTGAGGGGAGCCTTCCATTGCCGCTTCCAGATTCTCTTCATTTTGTTTTTGCAGTCTTTTGTTCTCTTCCAGTGCTGTGGCCATATGTTTTCGTAGTAGTGCCAAGTTGCGTCTGACTCGTAGGTTATCGGCCTGGTATACTTCGAGCAAAGCTTCTAGTTGTTTTACTCCTGATTCTGTCGATGGTTGTGGTGTCTCCAATAGTGTTTGGTGAGCCTGCTCAAGCATTGTGTAGCGTTGATTCACCTCTGCGTTTTCCTCTTGTAGGATGTGAAATTGCCTTTGTAAGTTCTGGTGGTGTGTTGTCAGTTGTTGGTACCGGCCGTCCAAAGCTCTGTACTCATTCTGGAGCTGATATACACATTGATTTAATGCTAAAAATATGCTATTTACATTAAATAATGCTGGGAGGGGTGAAGATGCAGGGGGAATGGGGGCGGGAAAGGGAGTTGTGGATGATGTGGATGCAAGTGGAGATGTGGGTGGAGGGGGGATGGGAGATGAAGGTGGCATGGGGGGAGGGAGCGGTGCTGTGGCAGGTGATGTTGCCATAGTGTCAGTTGTTTGAGTGACAGTGTAGATGGGGATCGTGGGTGGAGTGGATGTGACGTCAGTGAACAGAGTGGTGAAAGTGGGCATGGTGACTCCCCCGAATTGGATCCCCGGAGAGAGTGGGATACCCATGACAATGGTGGTGGTAGTGGACGAGGTGGTGCTAGTGACATGTGGTGGAGTGAAGTGTGTAGTGCGAGGTGGGGATGGTGGTGACAGTGGTGCTTCCTGATGTTCGTCTGCTTGCGTTGTCTCTCCTGGTGCTGATACATTGATGTGAATTTGTTTCCCAGACCTCCTGGGACGAACGGGAACCCTCTTCTCAAATCAGTGAATGTAGGCCATTGCCTCATGGATGGCCTCATCTAATCCTACTGCGTCAGCATGAAGGTTTATGGACTCAATGAACATCTCGTCCACACCTTCCTCTGCTAGCAACTGGTTCATGAGTTTCTTGCCTGATTCCAGTGACATCTTATGCTGTTCTTGAACCAGTTGCATGGTTCGATATAGTCTTTTGATTTGTGCCGAATACGCAGGGGCACTTGCCAGCTCTGAAAGCTCGTCATATTCTTGTTCCTCATAGGCTTCTTCCTCTTGTTCTTCCTCTTGTTCCTCTACGTCGATGTCTACCGCTTCGGGTCGGGTGGGGGCTGCTGTTGTTGTTTGGGGTTGTGGTTCCTGAGCCTGTTCTGTTTCCGTCTCGAGATTAGAATCATAGATCAGTCGGGCTACTTCTTCATCCGTGAGGTCATTTAGAGTAAAACCCTGTGGGAATTCCAGATCTGATGGGACGGGTGGGAATACCAGATTAGGCCCATCTGTGCTCGGTCTTGATAACCGGATTGTGAATGGCCTAACGCGTCGTGTTTGGGGAGGGGTAATTTCTGGTGTAGTGGTGGCTCCCCTTGGTTGAGCACATGGTAGTTGTACTCCCCCCCTCATTTTCTTTGATGGGGGACCAGCTGCTGATAGTCTTCTTTGGAATTCCTGAGCACGGGGCCATATGAGTGCCCGCTGAATAGGCACATCATAGGCCAGACATCGGTAGATTATTTTTGTGAGAGCGCAACATCCATGAAGCACATTTTTTTGCTTCTTGTTCCACCTCTGATGGGCTAGGTGGATCTGATCTATGATCCAGTGTGGCACATTGATGGGAAGGCTTTCTGTCTCTGCTAGATACAAACTGAACCAAATTTTCTTTGGGGGCATTGTGAATCTTTCCTGTGCGGGGAAAGCAAAATGTTGCATGATGGTCCGCAAGTGAAGCGCAATGGTAGGTGTCATCGCTACCATATCCTTCAGCTTATTAAGATCTTTGTGTTTCATTCGACCTGGCACCATTGTTTCCTTTTCTGTGGGGATGTGCATGCCATACATACCCAATGCTTCTCTTACCAGATTGAGGGTCAATTTGAATCTTTTAAGCTCATGACCCGGCAGCAGTGATGGCAACACAAAGGTGCTGTCGCCTCCCTTGGCCCTGCTTGGCGTGATGGTACTGATCAGATATGAACATCGTAAGAAATCCGGCTTTGGTAAGTGGGCCCTGAAATAACTGTCCACACCTGCTTTGATCCAAACTGATCGCATGACTTCGGCGTTTTGATAGCTTTCAAACTCGCGCGTGAAAAAGTGGTATCGACCCCATTTGCCATTAAATTCCAATTCTGCTTCCCAGAAATAGGTTCCATCGCCCAATGGTCCAGCGACATCACTGAACCAATGCGCATGCTTACCTACTTGAGAAGTGTGCCCTTGAGGAGGATCCTGAATGGGGAGCACATGCACGGCTTGAAGTTCTTGCGGCCTTGCGGTGAGATGTGGCTCGAGGAGGAGTGTTTCTATGTCCACAATCTGGGCACCGGGTCCGGCTTGAGAACTTGCACCTGCTTCTGCCATGGCCCTGTTTGCTGGTTGGTTCTGTGAGAATATAGAACCACGTGTTAACATCGTAATGGACAGAATAAATCTGTTGTGGTCCCCGTTGCAACATTAACATGAAGTAGATGGTGAGTTAGTGGTTAGTAAGTGCACGAAGACAGTGTGTGTAGTTAGTTCGTGGGTAGTCCTAGGAAACTAATGCAGTTAGTAAGTGGGGATGAATTTACAAATTGGGGTCGGGGGGTTTATTACAGGTCTTAGGCTGCCAAATGCAGTGGATGGGTCTTTTTCTTGGTGTCGTAGAGGATCTAGAGAACTTTATAGTTGTATTGGCTTGAAAATGAGGCCTTTTAGGGACCCATTTACAAGTGAGTATGTTTGTGCTCATGGGCCTTGGTATGTTCTTGAGTGTTGAAGACAAGTGAATGCTGGCCGTGCGAGTGAATGGGTTACGCTGTATAGGTTGTGGCTTCGGCGTAGCTATTTGCGCCCGCAAGCAAGCCTTAGGCACCCAAATTTGTCTTGACTGTGGGCTAGCCTTCATCGACCTCTTGGGCACCCAAATAGATTTTATTTTCTCCATAGAGGCTCTAAGAGTCCTCTTATTAGCATCAAGTTGTTGATTACTAATAGGAAGTTGAGACCGTTGTTGCGACTTCGTTACGGTCGGCAGCTCGCCTTTCCACACCCACATTTGTTTCATTGGCTGAGTTGTTCTACTTCGCGCGTTCTTTTGGTCTCTCGCCCGGAGAGTCTTCAGTGATTGATCGGCCCTCAGTTGCTGCCTCCTTCTGGCCTTTGGAAAAGAAGGGAGTTCCATTGTGGTTCTGACTCCTTTTTTGATGTCTTCATTCTTCTGCATCACATAGCCTTGGACAAGAACAGCATGATCAACTTCATGTGCACCCCTGGAGGGACCAGGAGTCCGTGTCTTTTCTAATTCCTTGAGTGCTCCATTATTTAACTCCATCGTAATTCTAGTCTGATTCACCCATACCTGAAGAAGTCCACTTCTTAGGTTTAAGTTGACTGCTTGGTCATAGATCCAATCTTGACCCAAGACAAGGGGTTCCGTGAGGTCCTCATCTTGACATACTAGTACTTTAACCGTCATTGCCTCATCATGAATATAGAGGGGAAGTTCCACCTCGCCCATGCAAGGGGTTTCCACGCCTCCCAATCCTATGAGATATGCTTCCACAGGATTGACAATTAATTGCAACTCTTGACAGTAAGACAATTTAACAACACTAGTGGCTGCACCTGAGTCAATCAAGGCTCTTACAGTCCTTGCACTCTTTCCTTGTCCTATATCTAAGGTTATGAAAGGACGTCGATCAGTTATCCTATGTGAGCTAACACTTGAAATTTCACACATAGCCACGTCATATCCGTGATCTGCATATGCATCTTGCCTAGGGTGCTCTCCACCTTGTCTCCTTAATTTCATTTTCCGTATGCGTTCTAGGGCTTCTGCTTGAGCTTCTTCTCGAATTCGCTTTTCTTCCTCTTTGCGTTTCTTAGCAGTGTTGAGTCGACTTAGCATTTCCTCTGTGAGAGGTTCCTGATACAACTTGACTCTGCATCCGCTAATATAGTTTGGGAGAACATCACCATCTAAGGTGGCTAGTTGTACTGCTCCACTCGTGGAAATCCTATTGATGATCATAGGTCCATAGCCTCTCTTCTCCAGTTTCCTCGCATGTTGCTTCAATGTGTAGACTAAGACTAAGTCGCCTGACTTTAAACCTTTATCCTTAACATGGGCATCAAAGTATGCCTTCTGTCTCTTCTTAGCTGCATATATCCCTGCAGCTGCTCTCAGTCTTGTTTCTCCTAATCGTTCAAGGTCAAAGATCCTAGAGGAGAGCTCATGACCTGTCCATTCGTGCTCTTGTGCTATTCTCAATGTAGGAATCAAGAAGTCTAAGGGTAGCACAGCATTTTGGCCAAATACCATCTGAAAGGGGGTGGCTTGGAGTACCGTTTTGTAGGCGACTCGGTATGCCCAAACAGCATGGTGCAACTGTTTGTCCCAATCAGAGCGTTTATTATTCACGAGCTTGGTCAACACATTGCACAGGATCTTATTGGTGCTTTCGGCTTGTCCATTAGCTTGAGGGTGATAGGGGGCCGACTTCTTATGTATTACTAAGAATTCTTGGAGCAAATTTTCAATTACTTCGTTCAAGAAGTGAGTGCCTCTATCACTAACTAGCTCTATAGGTAGCCCATATCTTGTGAATACATTCTCAAACAAGAATTTAGCAGTTGTTTGAGCGTCGTTCTTCGTTGTGGCTTTTACTTCCACCCACTTAGTTAGATAGTCTGTTGCAACAATGATATATTCTGCATGAGAACCTTTAGCTGGGGGATTAATAGGACCTATGAAGTCTATTCCCCACTTAGAGAATGCACGTCCACCCATCATAGGTTTCAGTGGCATCTCATCTTTACGTATAGGATATTGAGTCCTCTGACAGACATCACAGCGTTTCACATAGGTATGTGCATCCATGTGAAGGGTCGGCCACCAGAAGCCCGCAAATAGTATTGCCTTGATCACCCTATCTGGTCCAAAGTGTCCTCCTGCTACACCTTGGTGAGCAGTTTCCAAGATCTTGAGATATTCACTTTCATGGACACATAGCCTTTGGTAACCATCTTTACCACGCTTGTATAGATTATCACCAATGAGTGAGTAATCCTGGGCTTCTTGTTCTAAGCTCCTTTTCCTAGCCAAGGTCATATCTGGAGGGAATGTTTTTGTCCTCAGGAAGGATACTAGAGGTTCACTCCAATCTGGCACAATGGATACTTGATAAAGAGTGGCGTGTTCCACAGGTGGTTTAGTGCAACAGATTGGGCATTCTTTGCACAACTTTTGGACATCCGCTTCCATAGTTGGCCAATGTACTCCGAGTCTCTTTAGGGTCTGTAAAGTTCGTTGCTTTGAGTAGTGTTGCTCTAATGCACCTACATGTGCTAATTGCAACCATTTAGCATACTCATCCTCTTCTACGCAACAAGCCAAGATCCCTTGATCTGTGTGCTTGTACATGCTTCCTGCCATGATGTGGTACTTTTGGGCTTTCACGACCTCTTTATTCCGTGTGTTTACTACTGGATGGTTAGGCCCGTATGTCAATACTGGTACCAATGGCTTAGCCCACTGCGGCACCACTTCTAAATTGAACAAGTAAGCGTCAGGAAGATCATCTGATACTCCCTGTGGGGCTTCTCCCGACGTGAGCCTAGAAAGATGATCTGCTCTTAAATGAGTCCTCCCTTTTCTCACCACTACCTCAAAGTCATATTCCATTAGCAAGAGAAACCATCTCACTAATCTTCCTGTATTGCATGGTTTGTTTACGAGGTATAGCAATGCCTGATGATCAGTAAAAAATTTAAACTTATTTGCAAGCAAATAGTGTCTAAATTTCTTAACTGCATATACCATACCCAAGCCTTCTCTCTCCGTAGTGGTGTAATTCCGTTCAGCCGCATTCAATTGTCTACTGGCATAGGCAATTGGAAGATCCATATTACCTTCACCAGTAGGTTGTGCAAGCACACATCCAATGGCATAATTGGATGCATCCACGTGAACATGGAATGGTTTATTCCAATCTGGTGTGGTCAAGATTGGTGCTGAACATAATCTTCGTTTAAGCTCCTGGAAGGAATTCTCACATTCATCCGTCCACTCAAAGTTTGTCAGGAGTCCGTACATGGGCTTTGCAATGACAGCATACATGTGTATAAATCGTCGGTAATAACCACAATGCCCCATGAAAGCTTGTACTTCCTTGACATTCTTTGGCCTAGGTAACTCTGCTATGGCTCTCACTTTTTCTTCGTCGGTAGATATGCCATTCTTTGACACTATGTGTCCTAGAATCTTGCCTTGTCTGACCATAAAAACGCACTTTTCTGGGTTCAGGCAAACTTGATATTCTCTACATTTGTCAAAGATTTGTCTGAGTTCAGGGATATGGGTTTGTCTAATGTTGGAATGAGCACAAAGATCATCAACGTAGACTTCTAAACTTTTCCTTAGGAACTCCTTAAACACATGGCACATCAGCCTCTGGAAGGTAGCTGGTGCATTGGTAAGCCCAAATGGCATTACTCTAAAAGCAAAAATGCCCCATTCTGTGGCAAAGGCTGTCTTATGCTGATCCTCTGGGGCTATGGCTACTTGATTGTAGCCTGAAAATCCATCAAGGAAGCTGTATACTTCCTTGCCTGCCACCCTTTCTAGGAGATGTTCTGTGATGGGAAGTGGATAGTTATCTCTAATTGTGGCTGCATTAACCTTTTTCAAGTTAATGCACACACGCAGCTTGCCATTCTTCTTGGGCACCACTACGATGGGGGATACCCATTCAGTGTGCTCAATTTCATAGATAAATCCAGCTTCGACCAATCTATCTATCTCTTCTTTGATCTTAGCAGCGTAATTATCGTTATAAGTATAGGGCTTTTGCTTAGAGGGTTTAGCATCTGAGGTCATGGGGATAGTGTGTGAGCATATATCGGGGTCAACACCTTTCAAATCCTTGTAACTCCAAGCGAATACATCTCTGTATTCTCTTAGCAAGGCAATTAACGCATGCTCTTCTTCCTCTGTTAGGTCATGGCCTATGTACGTGCATCTCTCCTCTCCTTCTTCTAGGGCCACTACTATTTTCTTGGTGGTTTCTTTGTTATCATAGGCCTCTCCTGATTGTGCCTCTCGTTTAGGCATTCTTATCATGACTCTCCTGTCATCTATCTCATACTTCTTAAAATTTTCGGGGACCTCAAACAAAGATTCTTCCTCTTCTGGTGGGGCTTCTCTCTTCTTTCGTTTCTTTCCTTCTCCTTTTGGGGTCACATGTGTTGCTAATCTTACATCATTTGTAACCTCTCCATGCCTCTGGGGTTGAAATTCTATTTCATGGAAGTATTCTTCATCTGATGCAAATGGTGGGTCCATAATGATTGACTCTAGATCGGAGTCACTTGCATCCTCAAATGCGTCAGGGCTAGGTTCGCATTCTTCTAGAACTGCCTCTCCCATGATTGGGTCTATGGAGAAGACTGAAATGTCATAGCCATCCTCATCACAGTGAGGTGTCCATTGTTCTTCATTGATGGCTACGTCCATTGTTGCTAGGATTTCTGCCCAGCCATGGGGTTCAAATTCCTCATCAGGAAAAACTACAGGTGCATAGGCTGGGTCTTGAATTGGTCTTTGTGTTTCTTTTGCACCTACCTCTCTGGCTTTCTCTCTCTTCTCTTCTTCTACTGCAACCTTGCACATCCATAAATGAGTGTCTTCATGCATCCATGAGGATCCAGACCCTATGGAATGCACAGATTCCGTGTCATCTTTGGCTCTATGGATAGGATTCCATTGGATAGGAGGGACATCTCTATGAGAGTAATCCTTGAGATTGACTTTGGTTGTAACACCTAAGTGTTGCAGGTACAAGGAATTAGTTCCCCAATCCTGTACCACTTGCAACTGTCGCATAAATGGTCTTCCCAAAATCATCTCATAGGCATGATTTTTGCTGAAGTCGCATATGGCAAATGTATGCTCAAACTCGACACCACAAGTGGTGAGAGTTATTCCTTCTAGCAATCCTAGGGGTCTCTCTATGTGACCATCGGCCATCTGCAATTTCATTCTCGTTGGCCTGAGTGCCGGCTTGCCCCAACGCTTCCATAGGGAAGTAGTGGCAATTGCAACTCCTGCACCTGAGTCCAAAATTGCCTTGGTGGTGTACTCCTGGTAGGTGATGGGAAGATAGGTGTTCCCTTCTTCACCTTCACACATATCTCCTATCTTATCCAAGGGTATTTCTGGCACTGTCCTATGTGATCCTACCTGGGAACGAGGTTTTGCTATCTCTGGTACTTGTTTTGCTACATGTTTCCATGATTCAGGTCTAATCTTGAGTAGCTCTTCTAACTTGAGATTGCACTGCACTTTTGTGTTTTTCACTACCTCTGTGTTCCTAGGTATGACTGAATCTTCGTTTCTTACCATGACTGTGGGGGTTCTCATACAAGTAGACTTGGCTTCCCAGGGGCCTGTGAAGTGGGGTAGCTCGTGTATGGAATTAGACTCAAAGTCTAATCTTTCTTGAGATTGGGTACTCTCCTGCTCCCCGTAAATAGATGGGATGTCTTGTGGGAATTGGTCGTGTGCATCATCCACAAGTTCAAAGGGAGGGGCGACTTCACTTTCGTTATCCCATTTATCTTCTTGAATTTCTCGTAGGAAGTCTGGTGCAAACCGATTCATAGAAGAAGAAGTGTCTGGCTCCGTAGAATTAGGCACATAAGCAACCTGGGAAGGAGGGCTTATTCTATCGTTGGCTCTCTCCTCGTTCTCATAGATGGCTGGAGCACAAGCTTCCTGGGGAGGGTTACTTATTCTATTACTTTTCCGAACAGGCTCGTATGCTCCCTGAGAAGGAATGTAGGCAACCTGTGGAGGTACGTGAGCTTTCGAGGGAGGCTCCTCTGCCTTTTGGGGGGAAAGATAAGCTTCTTGAGGAGGCACATGGGCTTCCTGAAGAGGCTGGCTTATCCGTTCTCTTGCCCTTTCCTTTCTTTGAGGGGTAGGTTCCTTTTTTGATTGTGCAATTAGCCTCTCTATTCTTTCTAAGGAGGAGGGGTTGTCTGGTTCCGTGGAATTGGGCACATAAACTTCCGATGGGGGATGGTTCATGTTTTTGCTTGCTTTATCTTTTTCTTGAATTTTTTCTTCCTTGGCAGATCTTGCAATTATGCCCTCTAACTTCTCTAGAAGTCCATCCAAGTGTAATTGCGTCTTGGCTGAGCCCGAGTAATTGAAAAGGCGACTAGCTTCAAACATAGTCTGAGCCAATGCAACCATTTTCGCGCAAAGCTTGGTTCTTTCTATCTCTAGGTCAGCCCTAGGGTAGCACTTGTCATGATCCGTTACATTTGGCCCTTCTTGAATTCTGGCCTGATATGCTTTAAGCATCATGTCTATATCTTCAGGAGTGGGATCGGCTAATACTGATCCTGCTCTAGGGGGTGGTGGAATTGTATGAGGTGGGTTGGAAGGTGGCGGGTCGGATGGCAATGGGAATGATGGTGGTGGGATAGTGTGAGAGGGAGTTTGAGATGTTAGTTCAGTTATCTTGGCTTTGGTTTCTTTTATGCTTTCCTCAAGTTCACTCATCTTTTTAGCCCATTGTCTTTTCATTCTTTCCCGACTATCTCTGCAGGCTCTAGTTCTCTTCTTGGTTATGCTCTCCGTTTCACTGACTTCTGGGCTCTTTCCCCGATCTTGATCTACAGCTTGGTTTTGCTGCAATGCTTGAGCTCTCGTGACCACTTGCACTGGTGCAGTGGAAGTCACACTCCCTGTGGAGTCTACAACTAACCCAATAACGTTTATGGGAGTGATTTTTGGCATATTGTTGGGATTCTTAGGACAATCCCGTAAGAGATGCTCCTTTCCACACTCCTGACAATAGCCTTGGATCGTTACTGACTGGGGTTGGGTAGGTGGAGGCAAGGGACAGTCACGAATGAGGTGATCTCCCTGACATCTGTAACATGGTCCTCTAGGGAATGGGGGTCTTACCTGCCTAGGTTGGGGTCGAGGGTTGGGGTTTGTATACATGATGTTTGTGTAGTTGGACTCCCAACTAGGCTCACTCGGCTATTCACTATAGTAGGGCTCATCATGTTCTGGAGACTGCATGTAGTACGCCTGGGGACTATCCACATGTGTAGAATCAAAGCTATGGTCACTCGGGTCACTTTCAGAATTCAAGGGTGTCACAGGGACTATAGCTCTATTCAGGTTTTCTTCTGCCACAGCATACTTTACCGAAATCACATTAGCTGGGGCAGGGGGTTGTTGAGCTAACACTGGCTGAGGTCTTTGTTGGTTTTGGTATTGTGGTTGATAGTTTTGTTGTGGCCTACCATATGGCTGTGGCGAGTACTGGTTCTGGTATCTTCCTTGCTGGGGGTATGGTTGAGGGTTGGGTTGCCTAACTGCCTGTTTGTTGTATGGGCAATCTTGTGTGGTGTGATTGGTGTATCTCCGTTCTATGGTGCAGTACTGGCTACTAGGATTTACTTGGGGTTGAGCCATAATGGGACATACATTTGCCATGTGGTCGCCACCACAGGTGTAGCATCTCTTCACAGGGGCAAATCTCGGAATTTGTTTGCTAGAAACACCTAGTTTCTGAGCAACTTTCTCTGCAAGTTCCTCGATCGATGTGGATTGCGTGGAAGAGAGGCTAGAGGCACCATCAGAATCTTTGTAGATTTTGGAAAGCTCTAACTCCTCCCCTAGGTTATCCTCAATGTCAATGCACATGCGTACACACTCTTCTATGGTCCTAGGGTCCTTCAAGTACACATAAGATCTCAATTTGGTACTTAGCAATCCATCCAAGAATAAAGCCACTTGCTTAGCTGGTGTGGGTAGCTCGGGGACAGGGCATCTTTCAAGATATTGCCTAAACCTTCGTCCTGCCAGTCTCACGGTCTCTTGAGGGGTTTGCTTGAAGCTATGAATCAATGAGGAGGTATTATGTCTTATGCCACTCTTAGAGAACTCAATGATGAAAGCCTCTAGGAGTTGGTCTATGCTCCTGAACTGCCTCTCGTTTAGCGGCTGAAACCATGTCAGGGCAGTGTTCCTAAGGGTCAGACCAAAGGCATTGTACTGAGTGAATAGATCCTCCACTTGTTCAGCTCTCAGGACTTGTCTAAACTCAGCCACATGATCGTATGGATCTCCAGTGCCATCAAAGTAGTTCTTCATGGACTTAACTAGCTGAGTTGGTCTCAAGGTCCTTGTGTGCTCTCTAGGTCGTGGTAAAGGGAACTCATCCGCATTTCTTTGATCCCTGTGAGCTCTAAGTACCTCAGGCTCTACTCTATTTGTTTCCGTCCTCGTTCTTTCTCTGCCCACTGGGTTAGCAAAGCTTACTTCTGGCCTATCTCTACTTCTGTCTCTTTGCATTCCATGAGCTTGGGATGTTCCAGCTCCAGGGTGACCATAGGATACATTCGATCTTGGTTGGGGAAAAATGAATTCACCCTTCCAAGTGTAAGCATGCCTATCATGTTCTGTCACCACAAAGATCCTCTCCGAAGAGTGATCTAAGTAGGTCACTCTACCTGGGCTATCAGGATCTTTAAACTCATAGATCATGATTGCTCCTATATCAGTTGGCCGATCAGGTTTGTACCTCCAAAAGGCTTCGTCAGTCTCTCGATTGAGGAGCAACTCTATGCTCTTATTATCCTGGGGAATCCACTCCGGTGTGATAATCCTAGTGAGAACCGATTTACCTCGAGGGGTTCTAGGTTCTGCACCCATGTTTCCTTGTTCTAGGTCACCTAAGTCCGCTTCTGAGATCACATTTCCGAATTCGTCCGTCCTATCTGGGTGACTGGTGACTACGTATATGGTTCCTTCTTTGTCCAAGTATGCTCCGTTTTCAAACTTGACAGCTGGGTGCTCTAGTCCAACGGATTGGTCAGGGTTTTTAATCTGGACCACCGCTCTTCCTAGGCCGTCCTCATAGATGCTAGCACCTAATCGGTTGGTCCTAAGGTATTCCAACTGCGTTTTGTACGGGCCTTCTACCCTGTGCAAGTATGGCACTCCTGAACTTCCTGTAGGTCTCTCCATACCTTGAGACATCTCTGATTCACTCGTCTCAGAACTAGGGTAGTATGAGTGGTGGCTCAACTGTTGGGCCCAAGACCTAGCAGTGTGATTAACACTAGCCTCTGAAGACCTAAGGCTTTGTCTCTCCCTCACTAGATGTCGCCCTGATCTCAGGTTCATATGCCTAACTGATTAACCCAATTTGTCCCAGGTACAACCACGTTTCTGAATCCTTGTATCAATTACTTAATTCCCTTTTTATGTTGATTATTGTGTTTATACTCTTGTCTGATATCACGTCTTTAGGAATACTTGAGTTTAATTTCGCACTTTAGTTTGGTCGTTTCACGTTAGGTCCTTTTCCTTTAAGGTTGTCGTCCACACACAGAGGTTATCTCTTGACTTGAACTTGATTTCTTAGATAGTCTTTGATTTATCTCGTGCCTATCGTTGCCTGGAATTACTTCTAACACTACCCGCACTTAGCCTAAACTAAGAATTGACAGAGGGTGTTGCGAGTTTTCCAACCTTGAAGTCCTTTCCTTGTGTTGTTGCCCTGGCGTGCCCAGGACGCGTGTTCCCAAGCCTGCACTTACTCTTGCTTTGTGTACCCCTCGATGCTCTCAAAGGACCTGTAAAAGGCCCAAGATTAGCTCAGGACTTAAATTCAAAAGACAGAACCAATCACTTTCATTCATGTGACACTTCACCAATTTGCACTAGGACTTTTTTGGGAAATAATTCTAGGGATCCCTGAATTTTGTTCCTCCTGGGTATGGTCAACTTCACAATAACCTATCTGAAAATCAATGCATTATTCTTATAAAAAACAGTTGAGGGCGTGTAGTATATGCCACGAGCTTTCTGACAAGCCCTAGAGCTCAAAAAATGGATTTCGTATGAAAAAGTTATGACCGTTCAGGGTTTCGGAGTTAAAACAGGATCCAAAATAGGCTAACAGGTAAACAGGAATTCTCGAGTTGCTTGTGATACGGCCTCGCGATGCAATACTATACCCTAATGTTTGCCCCACACTTAGCAAAAATTGAGACCACTATTTTTTCCCCAAAAATTTGACTTAATTTGCCCTTCTAACGTGTTCGCAAGGTCTGTTGGTCGCGATTGACAGGTCAGTCGCGATCGACGTGTCGATCGCGATTGACAGGTCCGTCGTGGCTGTCAGTCGCGATTGACGTGTCGATCGCGATTGACAGGAGCTTCGAAAAGTCAATCAGTCGTGGTCAAACAGTCGTTGACTCTGTCGGTCGCGATTGATGTGTCGATCGCGATTGACAGGTCGGTCGCGAGGTCTGTCCGTCGTGGTCAAACCGTCGTTGACTCTGTCGGTCGCGATTGACAGAGGCGTCGTGGGCTGTCAGTCGCGATTGACTGGTCGATCGCGATTGATGGCTCCATCGCGATTGACACGTGTCACGCGTAGGCTCTGTCGGTCATGGTCAAACCGTCGTTGACCGTGTTGATCGTTGACTGTGTCGATCGTTGACCCTGTCGGTCGCGATTGATGTGTCGATCGCGATTGACAGGTCTGTCCGTCGTGGTTTGTCGATCGCGATTGACGTGTCGATCGCGATTGACGGAAATCTGTGGAATTTCAAAAAACTAAACACATTTTTGGGAAGCTCTAGGCCTGTAGGTCATGGATATGCACTTTGTTTAGCAAATAGACCAACTTTTCTGTCGGTCGCGATTGACAGAACCCGGCGACACACAGACAGTTACTTCGAATTCCGTACCTGCGCAGCGTGCTGGGGATGGTGATACAGCCTGTACCTGCAACACAGCTCAGAAAACATGCAAAAACAGCACACACAATTTCGCTCTCTTGCTCTCTCTCACAAGGGAAATGAGGGAAATGAGGTGGAGATGGTGATATGATCAAAAAACAGAAATTTTTGCGATGATGGAGATGGAGGTGGGAGATGGTGACAATGACGATGGTGATGAGGATGGTGAAGAAAGTAAAAGAAAATCGATGAGAGTGAAGAAAATACCTACAACTCCAACGCGTCAACTCTACGTCTTACCATCACACGCTCGTCCTCAAAGCTCGATCCCCGGCAACGGCGCCAAAATTTGGTGTAGCTCAGTGATGAGTAGCACCTCCTTTAATGTCAATCCGGGAAGACGTGAGGATGGTATGAAGACCTCGAGCAAGTGGAGGCACAAGTGTGTGAGTGAGAAGCACACCAACATGCACACACATACACACACACGCGCACACACAGTAAGACAAAGAGTGAGTAGCAATGGAGTTTTTAGATTACTCTCTAGAAGCTCTTACAAGTTCGTTTCAATTACAATCCAACCTCAAAAATGAGCTCTCTAGCTCCTTTTATAGTTTTTTTGACTAGCTTTGGCCCTGTTCAGACCTAGTGTCCGGCCTAGTAAAAAATTAGGTTCCAGGGCTTATTAGAGGGCTCAAACGAGATCTAAAAAATATGAAAATTGGCAGGTAGATACTTCTAAAGCTCCTCAAGCTCAAAGACTCCTTGGCTTGCACAAAATGGAGCTACAAAAATACGAAATGATATTTACAATGGTTTTTAGTGATGAAAATCACTATTTGTGTAGGGGTTTTCTCTATTGATTTGTCATACACCTCTTTGAGCTCCCTACTTGCTCTTTCTTCTTGTGTGCTCAACTCCTTGATGTCTTGAAAAATTAGATGGCCTATTTGCCAGATCTTCTTTGACTGCCGTGTCTGCTTGTGTTGTCCCTTCGCTCTGACTCTCTTCGTCTTGTGGCTCCTTCGGTTCCCTGACTGCTGCCAACACCCCCCCCACTCTCGCGTCTGTCGCCCCTGACAGACCCTTGTCTAGAAGATTTTTGAACGTAATATTGGACGACATCGGAGGCTAGGTGGTGTTCTTCGAGTCGCAATCCGCGTGCTAGGTCTGTGAGCAGCTCATCCCAATTTACAGGACCGGGAACATCTGGATAAGGCACCCTTAATTGTTCTGAGTAAATAGTTCTCTCCACAGCAAATAAGTGGAGGAGATGTGATGGTCTGGGTATAAATATTTCGGAGTGATATTCCCAGAATCCTGTGATGAACATCTCCTCAAATGTCTGTTTAAAGCAGGCTGGGAGGTACTTGATTCTGGCGTGCCAGGCATATATTACTTCAATGGACGGGGTGGTACTCATATCATACACTAGATCTTGGTTTCCTGTCATAAAGCCTGCACCTGAGAAGTGAGGGTCCTTAATGTTTTTAAACGTCCTGAAAGTGATCAGCATTAATTCAAATATTTTCATGCACATCTGGGCCATCACATCAGGATTATTGCGTAGCCTAGTACTCCAGTGACGGATTGTAGAAATCATGTAATTGACTGTGGGAGGTCCTCGTGGAGGTGCTAGATAAACATAATTCAACCATTTTGCACAGGCTTTGATGTCTCTGACAGCTATAGTGAATTCAGGCCAGGTGCGTCGTCGCAGAACTGGAATGTAACAAGGGTTGTACTTAATAAACAACGGCATATTATTCCAGGTTCGGACCATTTCTGGATACGTTTCCAAAAGCCTGATTCTCCAGGTGGGTTGATGGATGGACCCACGCTTAGCACTTTCTGGTATATCATCTGGACCAAATTGTGTAGCAAAGGTGGGAGGTTTGCCACATTGTCGTTGAATCTCCGCGTTGTAATCAGCCAAAAGTATACAGAATGGCACATACTGGTCATTATTGGTGCCGATCCATCTATGGTGAGACATGCTTCTGAAGTATTCAGACTTTATGACAGTCTCTTCTAAGTTCGCTAGTGATTGGATCTGAATTGCCACCCGTTCTTCGTGAGTGTTCGCTGTCCTTTCCAGTGTCTGAAGCCACTCGGGTGCTTCCACTTCCAATGTGTCTAGTCCCTCTGAGGTTCGTCGCCCGCCTGGCATTGGCATAGGAACATACGGTTCCTCATAAGAATCATCTACCTCAATGGGGACTAGCTCTTCTTGCTCTGGTTCTACCACAGGGGATGGCTGCCTCTCGTAGGTCAGTAACCTCTTTTGTAATTCTGCTACCTGCTCGGTTAAGGCCTTTACTTCGTCTGAGGTGGAGGTTGATGGGACACTCTTCGGTTGTTCTTCCTGTTCCTTCAGCCTGCTCTGAAGTGTGTCACGCTCTCTTTCCAAGTCATCATGGGCTTCCAGGAGATCTGCATAGCTTTCCAGAATGGTTTTCATCGTCTCCGTGGGAATTGCTTTAAATCGCTCTGGATCTATCTCGTGAGGGGAGCCTTCCATTGCCGCTTCCAGATTCTCTTCATTTTGTTTTTGCAGTCTTTTGTTCTCTTCCAGTGCTGTGGCCATATGTTTTCGTAGTAGTGCCAAGTTGCGTCTGACTCGTAGGTTATCGGCCTGGTATACTTCGAGCAAAGCTTCTAGTTGTTTTACTCCTGATTCTGTCGATGGTTGTGGTGTCTCCAATAGTGTTTGGTGAGCCTGCTCAAGCATTGTGTAGCGTTGATTCACCTCTGCGTTTTCCTCTTGTAGGATGTGAAATTGCCTTTGTAAGTTCTGGTGGTGTGTTGTCAGTTGTTGGTACCGGCCGTCCAAAGCTCTGTACTCATTCTGGAGCTGATATACACATTGATTTAATGCTAAAAATATGCTATTTACATTAAATAATGCTGGGAGGGGTGAAGATGCAGGGGGAATGGGGGCGGGAAAGGGAGTTGTGGATGATGTGGATGCAAGTGGAGATGTGGGTGGAGGGGGGATGGGAGATGAAGGTGGCATGGGGGGAGGGAGCGGTGCTGTGGCAGGTGATGTTGCCATAGTGTCAGTTGTTTGAGTGACAGTGTAGATGGGGATCGTGGGTGGAGTGGATGTGACGTCAGTGAACAGAGTGGTGAAAGTGGGCATGGTGACTCCCCCGAATTGGATCCCCAGAGAGAGTGGGATACCCATGACAATGGTGGTGGTAGTGGACGAGGTGGTGCTAGTGACATGTGGTGGAGTGAAGTGTGTAGTGCGAGGTGGGGATGGTGGTGACAGTGGTGCTTCCTGATGTTCGTCTGCTTGCGTTGTCTCTCCTGGTGCTGATACATTGATGTGAATTTGTTTCCCAGACCTCCTGGGACGAACGGGAACCCTCTTCTCAAATCAGTGAATGTAGGCCATTGCCTCATGGATGGCCTCATCTAATCCTACTGCGTCAGCATGAAGGTTTATGGACTCAATGAACATCTCGTCCACACCTTCCTCTGCTAGCAACTGGTTCATGAGTTTCTTGCCTGATTCCAGTGACATCTTATGCTGTTCTTGAACCAGTTGCATGGTTCGATATAGTCTTTTGATTTGTGCCGAATACGTAGGGGCACTTGCCAGCTCTGAAAGCTCGTCATATTCTTGTTCCTCATAGGCTTCTTCCTCTTGTTCTTCCTCTTGTTCCTCTACGTCGATGTCTACCGCTTCGGGTCGGGTGGGGGCTGCTGTTGTTGTTTGGGGTTGTGGTTCCTGAGCCTGTTCTGTTTCCGTCTCGAGATTAGAATCATAGATCAGTCGGGCTACTTCTTCATCCGTGAGGTCATTTAGAGTAAAACCCTGTGGGAATTCCAGATCTGATGGGACGGGTGGGAATACCAGATTAGGCCCATCTGTGCTCGGTCTTGATAACCGGATTGTGAATGGCCTAACGCGTCGTGTTTGGGGAGGGGTAATTTCTGGTGTAGTGGTGGCTCCCCTTGGTTGAGCACATGGTAGTTGTACTCCCCCCCTCATTTTCTTTGATGGGGGACCAGCTGCTGATAGTCTTCTTTGGAATTCCTGAGCACGGGGCCATATGAGTGCCCGCTGAATAGGCACATCATAGGCCAGACATCGGTAGATTATTTTTGTGAGAGCGCAACATCCATGAAGCATATTTTTTTGCTTCTTGTTCCACCTCTGATGGGCTAGGTGGATCTGATCTATGATCCAGTGTGGCACATTGATGGGAAGGCTTTCTGTCTCTGCTAGATACAAACTGAACCAAATTTTCTTTGGGGGCATTGTGAATCTTTCCTGTGCGGGGAAAGCAAAATGTTGCATGATGGTCCGCAAGTGAAGCGCAATGGTAGGTGTCATCGCTACCATATCCTTCAGCTTATTAAGATCTTTGTGTTTCATTCGACCTGGCACCATTGTTTCCTTTTCTGTGGGGATGTGCATGCCATACATACCCAATGCTTCTCTTACCAGATTGAGGGTCAATTTGAATCTTTTAAGCTCATGACCCGGCAGCAGTGATGGCAACACAAAGGTGCTGTCGCCTCCCTTGGCCCTGCTTGGCGTGATGGTACTGATCAGATATGAACATCGTAAGAAATCCGGCTTTGGTAAGTGGGCCCTGAAATAACTGTCCACACCTGCTTTGATCCAAACTGATCGCATGACTTCGGCGTTTTGATAGCTTTCAAACTCGCGCGTGAAAAAGTGGTATCGACCCCATTTGCCATTAAATTCCAATTCTGCTTCCCAGAAATAGGTTCCATCGCCCAATGGTCCAGCGACATCACTGAACCAATGCGCATGCTTACCTACTTGAGAAGTGTGCCCTTGAGGAGGATCCTGAATGGGGAGCACATGCACGGCTTGAAGTTCTTGCGGCCTTGCGGTGAGATGTGGCTCGAGGAGGAGTGTTTCTATGTCCACAATCTGGGCACCGGGTCCGGCTTGAGAACTTGCACCTGCTTCTGCCATGGCCCTGTTTGCTGGTTGGTTCTGTGAGAATATAGAACCACGTGTTAACATCGTAATGGACAGAATAAATTTGTTGTGGTCCCCGTTGCAACATTAACATGAAGTAGATGGTGAGTTAGTGGTTAGTAAGTGCACGAAGACAGTGTGTGTAGTTAGTTCGTGGGTAGTCCTAGGAAACTAATGCAGTTAGTAAGTGGGGATGAATTTACAAATTGGGGTCGGGGGGTTTATTACAGGTCTTAGGCTGCCAAATGCAGTGGATGGGTCTTTTTCTTGGTGTCGTAGAGGATCTAGAGAACTTTATAGTTGTATTGGCTTGAAAATGAGGCCTTTTAGGGACCCATTTACAAGTGAGTATGTTTGTGCTCATGGGCCTTGGTATGTTCTTGAGTGTTGAAGACAAGTGAATGCTGGCCGTGCGAGTGAATGGGTTACGCTGTATAGGTTGTGGCTTCGGCGTAGCTATTTGCGCCCGCAAGCAAGCCTTAGGCACCCAAATTTGTCTTGACTGTGGGCTAGCCTTCATCGACCTCTTGGGCACCCAAATAGATTTTATTTTCTCCATAGAGGCTCTAAGAGTCCTCTTATTAGCATCAAGTTGTTGATTACTAATAGGAAGTTGAGACCGTTGTTGCGACTTCGTTACGGTCGGCAGCTCGCCTTTCCACACCCACATTTGTTTCATTGGCTGAGTTGTTCTACTTCGCGCGTTCTTTTGGTCTCTCGCCCGGAGAGTCTTCAGTGATTGATCGGCCCTCAGTTGCTGCCTCCTTCTGGCCTTTGGAAAAGAAGGGAGTTCCATTGTGGTTCTGACTCCTTTTTTGATGTCTTCATTCTTCTGCATCACATAGCCTTGGACAAGAACAGCATGATCAACTTCATGTGCACCCCTGGAGGGACCAGGAGTCCGTGTCTTTTCTAATTCCTTGAGTGCTCCATTATTTAACTCCATCGTAATTCTAGTCTGATTCACCCATACCTGAAGAAGTCCACTTCTTAGGTTTAAGTTGACTGCTTGGTCATAGATCCAATCTTGACCCAAGACAAGGGGTTCCGTGAGGTCCTCATCTTGACATACTAGTACTTTAACCGTCATTGCCTCATCATGAATATAGAGGGGAAGTTCCACCTCGCCCATGCAAGGGGTTTCCACGCCTCCCAATCCTATGAGATATGCTTCCACAGGATTGACAATTAATTGCAACTCTTGACAGTAAGACAATTTAACAACACTAGTGGCTGCACCTGAGTCAATCAAGGCTCTTACAGTCCTTGCACTCTTTCCTTGTCCTATATCTAAGGTTATGAAAGGACGTCGATCAGTTATCCTATGTGAGCTAACACTTGAAATTTCACACATAGCCACGTCATATCCGTGATCTGCATATGCATCTTGCCTAGGGTGCTCTCCACCTTGTCTCCTTAATTTCATTTTCCGTATGCGTTCTAGGGCTTCTGCTTGAGCTTCTTCTCGAATTCGCTTTTCTTCCTCTTTGCGTTTCTTAGCAGTGTTGAGTCGACTTAGCATTTCCTCTGTGAGAGGTTCCTGATACAACTTGACTCTGCATCCGCTAATATAGTTTGGGAGAACATCACCATCTAAGGTGGCTAGTTGTACTGCTCCACTCGTGGAAATCCTATTGATGATCATAGGTCCATAGCCTCTCTTCTCCAGTTTCCTCGCATGTTGCTTCAATGTGTAGACTAAGACTAAGTCGCCTGACTTTAAACCTTTATCCTTAACATGGGCATCAAAGTATGCCTTCTGTCTCTTCTTAGCTGCATATATCCCTGCAGCTGCTCTCAGTCTTGTTTCTCCTAATCGTTCAAGGTCAAAGATCCTAGAGGAGAGCTCATGACCTGTCCATTCGTGCTCTTGTGCTATTCTCAATGTAGGAATCAAGAAGTCTAAGGGTAGCACAGCATTTTGGCCAAATACCATCTGAAAGGGGGTGGCTTGGAGTACCGTTTTGTAGGCGACTCGGTATGCCCAAACAGCATGGTGCAACTGTTTGTCCCAATCAGAGCGTTTATTATTCACGAGCTTGGTCAACACATTGCACAGGATCTTATTGGTGCTTTCGGCTTGTCCATTAGCTTGAGGGTGATAGGGGGCCGACTTCTTATGTATTACTAAGAATTCTTGGAGCAAATTTTCAATTACTTCGTTCAAGAAGTGAGTGCCTCTATCACTAACTAGCTCTATAGGTAGCCCATATCTTGTGAATACATTCTCAAACAAGAATTTAGCAGTTGTTTGAGCGTCGTTCTTCGTTGTGGCTTTTACTTCCACCCACTTAGTTAGATAGTCTGTTGCAACAATGATATATTCTGCATGAGAACCTTTAGCTGGGGGATTAATAGGACCTATGAAGTCTATTCCCCACTTAGAGAATGCACGTCCACCCATCATAGGTTTCAGTGGCATCTCATCTTTACGTATAGGATATTGAGTCCTCTGACAGACATCACAGCGTTTCACATAGGTATGTGCATCCATGTGAAGGGTCGGCCACCAGAAGCCCGCAAATAGTATTGCCTTGATCACCCTATCTGGTCCAAAGTGTCCTCCTGCTACACCTTGGTGAGCAGTTTCCAAGATCTTGAGATATTCACTTTCATGGACACATAGCCTTTGGTAACCATCTTTACCACGCTTGTATAGATTATCACCAATGAGTGAGTAATCCTGGGCTTCTTGTTCTAAGCTCCTTTTCCTAGCCAAGGTCATATCTGGAGGGAATGTTTTTGTCCTCAGGAAGGATACTAGAGGTTCACTCCAATCTGGCACAATGGATACTTGATAAAGAGTGGCGTGTTCCACAGGTGGTTTAGTGCAACAGATTGGGCATTCTTTGCACAACTTTTGGACATCCGCTTCCATAGTTGGCCAATGTACTCCGAGTCTCTTTAGGGTCTGTAAAGTTCGTTGCTTTGAGTAGTGTTGCTCTAATGCACCTACATGTGCTAATTGCAACCATTTAGCATACTCATCCTCTTCTACGCAACAAGCCAAGATCCCTTGATCTGTGTGCTTGTACATGCTTCCTGCCATGATGTGGTACTTTTGGGCTTTCACGACCTCTTTATTCCGTGTGTTTACTACTGGATGGTTAGGCCCGTATGTCAATACTGGTACCAATGGCTTAGCCCACTGCGGCACCACTTCTAAATTGAACAAGTAAGCGTCAGGAAGATCATCTGATACTCCCTGTGGGGCTTCTCCCGACGTGAGCCTAGAAAGATGATCTGCTCTTAAATGAGTCCTCCCTTTTCTCACCACTACCTCAAAGTCATATTCCATTAGCAAGAGAAACCATCTCACTAATCTTCCTGTATTGCATGGTTTGTTTACGAGGTATAGCAATGCCTGATGATCAGTAAAAAATTTAAACTTATTTGCAAGCAAATAGTGTCTAAATTTCTTAACTGCATATACCATACCCAAGCCTTCTCTCTCCGTAGTGGTGTAATTCCGTTCAGCCGCATTCAATTGTCTACTGGCATAGGCAATTGGAAGATCCATATTACCTTCACCAGTAGGTTGTGCAAGCACACATCCAATGGCATAATTGGATGCATCCACGTGAACATGGAATGGTTTATTCCAATCTGGTGTGGTCAAGATTGGTGCTGAACATAATCTTCGTTTAAGCTCCTGGAAGGAATTCTCACATTCATCCGTCCACTCAAAGTTTGTTAGGAGTCCGTACATGGGCTTTGCAATGACAGCATACATGTGTATAAATCGTCGGTAATAACCACAATGCCCCATGAAAGCTTGTACTTCCTTGACATTCTTTGGCCTAGGTAACTCTGCTATGGCTCTCACTTTTTCTTCGTCGGTAGATATGCCATTCTTTGACACTATGTGTCCTAGAATCTTGCCTTGTCTGACCATAAAAACGCACTTTTCTGGGTTCAGGCAAACTTGATATTCTCTACATTTGTCAAAGATTTGTCTGAGTTCAGGGATATGGGTTTGTCTAATGTTGGAATGAGCACAAAGATCATCAACGTAGACTTCTAAACTTTTCCTTAGGAACTCCTTAAACACATGGCACATCAGCCTCTGGAAGGTAGCTGGTGCATTGGTAAGCCCAAATGGCATTACTCTAAAAGCAAAAATGCCCCATTCTGTGGCAAAGGCTGTCTTATGCTGATCCTCTGGGGCTATGGCTACTTGATTGTAGCCTGAAAATCCATCAAGGAAGCTGTATACTTCCTTGCCTGCCACCCTTTCTAGGAGATGTTCTGTGATGGGAAGTGGATAGTTATCTCTAATTGTGGCTGCATTAACCTTTTTCAAGTTAATGCACACACGCAGCTTGCCATTCTTCTTGGGCACCACTACGATGGGGGATACCCATTCAGTGTGCTCAATTTCATAGATAAATCCAGCTTCGACCAATCTATCTATCTCTTCTTTGATCTTAGCAGCGTAATTATCGTTATAAGTATAGGGCTTTTGCTTAGAGGGTTTAGCATCTGAGGTCATGGGGATAGTGTGTGAGCATATATCGGGGTCAACACCTTTCAAATCCTTGTAACTCCAAGCGAATACATCTCTGTATTCTCTTAGCAAGGCAATTAACGCATGCTCTTCTTCCTCTGTTAGGTCATGGCCTATGTACGTGCATCTCTCCTCTCCTTCTTCTAGGGCCACTACTATTTTCTTGGTGGTTTCTTTGTTATCATAGGCCTCTCCTGATTGTGCCTCTCGTTTAGGCATTCTTATCATGACTCTCCTGTCATCTATCTCATACTTCTTAAAATTTTCGGGGACCTCAAACAAAGATTCTTCCTCTTCTGGTGGGGCTTCTCTCTTCTTTCGTTTCTTTCCTTCTCCTTTTGGGGTCACATGTGTTGCTAATCTTACATCATTTGTAACCTCTCCATGCCTCTGGGGTTGAAATTCTATTTCATGGAAGTATTCTTCATCTGATGCAAATGGTGGGTCCATAATGATTGACTCTAGATCGGAGTCACTTGCATCCTCAAATGCGTCAGGGCTAGGTTCGCATTCTTCTAGAACTGCCTCTCCCATGATTGGGTCTATGGAGAAGACTGAAATGTCATAGCCATCCTCATCACAGTGAGGTGTCCATTGTTCTTCATTGATGGCTACGTCCATTGTTGCTAGGATTTCTGCCCAGCCATGGGGTTCAAATTCCTCATCAGGAAAAACTACAGGTGCATAGGCTGGGTCTTGAATTGGTCTTTGTGTTTCTTTTGCACCTACCTCTCTGGCTTTCTCTCTCTTCTCTTCTTCTACTGCAACCTTGCACATCCATAAATGAGTGTCTTCATGCATCCATGAGGATCCAGACCCTATGGAATGCACAGATTCCGTGTCATCTTTGGCTCTATGGATAGGATTCCATTGGATAGGAGGGACATCTCTATGAGAGTAATCCTTGAGATTGACTTTGGTTGTAACACCTAAGTGTTGCAGGTACAAGGAATTAGTTCCCCAATCCTGTACCACTTGCAACTGTCGCATAAATGGTCTTCCCAAAATCATCTCATAGGCATGATTTTTGCTGAAGTCGCATATGGCAAATGTATGCTCAAACTCGACACCACAAGTGGTGAGAGTTATTCCTTCTAGCAATCCTAGGGGTCTCTCTATGTGACCATCGGCCATCTGCAATTTCATTCTCGTTGGCCTGAGTGCCGGCTTGCCCCAACGCTTCCATAGGGAAGTAGTGGCAATTGCAACTCCTGCACCTGAGTCCAAAATTGCCTTGGTGGTGTACTCCTGGTAGGTGATGGGAAGATAGGTGTTCCCTTCTTCACCTTCACACATATCTCCTATCTTATCCAAGGGTATTTCTGGCACTGTCCTATGTGATCCTACCTGGGAACGAGGTTTTGCTATCTCTGGTACTTGTTTTGCTACATGTTTCCATGATTCAGGTCTAATCTTGAGTAGCTCTTCTAACTTGAGATTGCACTGCACTTTTGTGTTTTTCACTACCTCTGTGTTCCTAGGTATGACTGAATCTTCGTTTCTTACCATGACTGTGGGGGTTCTCATACAAGTAGACTTGGCTTCCCAGGGGCCTGTGAAGTGGGGTAGCTCGTGTATGGAATTAGACTCAAAGTCTAATCTTTCTTGAGATTGGGTACTCTCCTGCTCCCCGTAAATAGATGGGATGTCTTGTGGGAATTGGTCGTGTGCATCATCCACAAGTTCAAAGGGAGGGGCGACTTCACTTTCGTTATCCCATTTATCTTCTTGAATTTCTCGTAGGAAGTCTGGTGCAAACCGATTCATAGAAGAAGAAGTGTCTGGCTCCGTAGAATTAGGCACATAAGCAACCTGGGAAGGAGGGCTTATTCTATCGTTGGCTCTCTCCTCGTTCTCATAGATGGCTGGAGCACAAGCTTCCTGGGGAGGGTTACTTATTCTATTACTTTTCCGAACAGGCTCGTATGCTCCCTGAGAAGGAATGTAGGCAACCTGTGGAGGTACGTGAGCTTTCGAGGGAGGCTCCTCTGCCTTTTGGGGGGAAAGATAAGCTTCTTGAGGAGGCACATGGGCTTCCTGAAGAGGCTGGCTTATCCGTTCTCTTGCCCTTTCCTTTCTTTGAGGGGTAGGTTCCTTTTTTGATTGTGCAATTAGCCTCTCTATTCTTTCTAAGGAGGAGGGGTTGTCTGGTTCCGTGGAATTGGGCACATAAACTTCCGATGGGGGATGGTTCATGTTTTTGCTTGCTTTATCTTTTTCTTGAATTTTTTCTTCCTTGGCAGATCTTGCAATTATGCCCTCTAACTTCTCTAGAAGTCCATCCAAGTGTAATTGCGTCTTGGCTGAGCCCGAGTAATTGAAAAGGCGACTAGCTTCAAACATAGTCTGAGCCAATGCAACCATTTTCGCGCAAAGCTTGGTTCTTTCTATCTCTAGGTCAGCCCTAGGGTAGCACTTGTCATGATCCGTTACATTTGGCCCATTCTTGAATTCTGGCCTGATATGCTTTAAGCATCATGTCTATATCTTCAGGAGTGGGATCGGCTAATACTGATCCTGCTCTAGGGGGTGGTGGAATTGTATGAGGTGGGTTGGAAGGTGGCGGGTCGGATGGCAATGGGAATGATGGTGGTGGGATAGTGTGAGAGGGAGTTTGAGATGTTAGTTCAGTTATCTTGGCTTTGGTTTCTTTTATGCTTTCCTCAAGTTCACTCATCTTTTTAGCCCATTGTCTTTTCATTCTTTCCCGACTATCTCTCCAGGCTCTAGTTCTCTTCTTGGTTATGCTCTCCGTTTCACTGACTTCTGGGCTCTTTCCCCGATCTTGATCTACAGCTTGGTTTTGCTGCAATGCTTGAGCTCTCGTGACCACTTGCACTGGTGCAGTGGAAGTCACACTCCCTGTGGAGTCTACAACTAACCCAATAACGTTTATGGGAGTGATTTTTGGCATATTGTTGGGATTCTTAGGACAATCCCGTAAGAGATGCTCCTTTCCACACTCCTGACAATAGCCTTGGATCGTTACTGACTGGGGTTGGGTAGGTGGAGGCAAGGGACAGTCACGAATGAGGTGATCTCCCTGACATCTGTAACATGGTCCTCTAGGGAATGGGGGTCTTACCTGCCTAGGTTGGGGTCGAGGGTTGGGGTTTGTATACATGATGTTTGTGTAGTTGGACTCCCAACTAGGCTCACTCGGCTCTTCACTATAGTAGGGCTCATCATGTTCTGGAGACTGCATGTAGTACGCCTGGGGACTATCCACATGTGTAGAATCAAAGCTATGGTCACTCGGGTCACTTTCAGAATTCAAGGGTGTCACAGGGACTATAGCTCTATTCAGGTTTTCTTCTGCCACAGCATACTTTACCGAAATCACATTAGCTGGGGCAGGGGGTTGTTGAGCTAACACTGGCTGAGGTCTTTGTTGGTTTTGGTATTGTGGTTGATAGTTTTGTTGTGGCCTACCATATGGCTGTGGCGAGTACTGGTTCTGGTATCTTCCTTGCTGGGGGTATGGTTGAGGGTTGGGTTGCCTAACTGCCTGTTTGTTGTATGGGCAATCTTGTGCGGTGTGATTGGTGTATCTCCGTTCTATGGTGCAGTACTGGCTACTAGGATTTACTTGGGGTTGAGCCATAATGGGACATACATTTGCCATGTGGTCGCCACCACAGGTGTAGCATCTCTTCACAGGGGCAAATCTCGGAATTTGTTTGCTAGAAACACCTAGTTTCTGAGCAACTTTCTCTGCAAGTTCCTCGATCGATGTGGATTGCGTGGAAGAGAGGCTAGAGGCACCATCAGAATCTTTGTAGATTTTGGAAAGCTCTAACTCCTCCCCTAGGTTATCCTCAATGTCAATGCACATGCGTACACACTCTTCTATGGTCCTAGGGTCCTTCAAGTACACATAAGATCTCAATTTGGTACTTAGCAATCCATCCAAGAATAAAGCCACTTGCTTAGCTGGTGTGGGTAGCTCGGGGACAGGGCATCTTTCAAGATATTGCCTAAACCTTCCTCCTGCCAGTCTCACGGTCTCTTGAGGGGTTTGCTTGAAGCTATGAATCAATGAGGAGGTATTATGTCTTATGCCACTCTTAGAGAACTCAATGATGAAAGCCTCTAGGAGTTGGTCTATGCTCCTGAACTGCCTCTCGTTTAGCGGCTGAAACCATGTCAGGGCAGTGTTCCTAAGGGTCAGACCAAAGGCATTGTACTGAGTGAATAGATCCTCCACTTGTTCAGCTCTCAGGACTTGTCTAAACTCAGCCACATGATCGTATGGATCTCCAGTGCCATCAAAGTAGTTCTTCATGGACTTAACTAGCTGAGTTGGTCTCAAGGTCCTTGTGTGCTCTCTAGGTCGTGGTAAAGGGAACTCATCCGCATTTCTTTGATCCCTGTGAGCTCTAAGTACCTCAGGCTCTACTCTATTTGTTTCCGTCCTCGTTCTTTCTCTGCCCACTGGGTTAGCAAAGCTTACTTCTGGCCTATCTCTACTTCTGTCTCTTTGCATTCCATGAGCTTGGGATGTTCCAGCTCCAGGGTGACCATAGGATACATTCGATCTTGGTTGGGGAAAAATGAATTCACCCTTCCAAGTGTAAGCATGCCTATCATGTTCTGTCACCACAAAGATCCTCTCCGAAGAGTGATCTAAGTAGGTCACTCTACCTGGGCTATCAGGATCTTTAAACTCATAGATCATGATTGCTCCTATATCAGTTGGCCGATCAGGTTTGTACCTCCAAAAGGCTTCGTCAGTCTCTCGATTGAGGAGCAACTCTATGCTCTTATTATCCTGGGGAATCCACTCCGGTGTGATAATCCTAGTGAGAACCGATTTACCTCGAGGGGTTCTAGGTTCTGCACCCATGTTTCCTTGTTCTAGGTCACCTAAGTCCGCTTCTGAGATCACATTTCCGAATTCGTCCGTCCTATCTGGGTGACTGGTGACTACGTATATGGTTCCTTCTTTGTCCAAGTATGCTCCGTTTTCAAACTTGACAGCTGGGTGCTCTAGTCCAACGGATTGGTCAGGGTTTTTAATCTGGACCACCGCTCTTCCTAGGCCGTCCTCATAGATGCTAGCACCTAATCGGTTGGTCCTAAGGTATTCCAACTGCGTTTTGTACGGGCCTTCTACCCTGTGCAAGTATGGCACTCCTGAACTTCCTGTAGGTCTCTCCATACCTTGAGACATCTCTGATTCACTCGTCTCAGAACTAGGGTAGTATGAGTGGTGGCTCAACTGTTGGGCCCAAGACCTAGCAGTGTGATTAACACTAGCCTCTGAAGACCTAAGGCTTTGTCTCTCCCTCACTAGATGTCGCCCTGATCTCAGGTTCATATGCCTAACTGATTAACCCAATTTGTCCCAGGTACAACCACGTTTCTGAATCCTTGTATCAATTACTTAATTCCCTTTTTATGTTGATTATTGTGTTTATACTCTTGTCTGATATCACGTCTTTAGGAATACTTGAGTTTAATTTCGCACTTTAGTTTGGTCGTTTCACGTTAGGTCCTTTTCCTTTAAGGTTGTCGTCCACACACAGAGGTTATCTCTTGACTTGAACTTGATTTCTTAGATAGTCTTTGATTTATCTCGTGCCTATCGTTGCCTGGAATTACTTCTAACACTACCCGCACTTAGCCTAAACTAAGAATTGACAGAGGGTGTTGCGAGTTTTCCAACCTTGAAGTCCTTTCCTTGTGTTGTTGCCCTGGCGTGCCCAGGACGCGTGTTCCCAAGCCTGCACTTACTCTTGCTTTGTGTACCCCTCGATGCTCTCAAAGGACCTGTAAAAGGCCCAAGATTAGCTCAGGACTTAAATTCAAAAGACAGAACCAATCACTTTCATTCATGTGACACTTCACCAATTTGCACTAGGACTTTTTTGGGAAATAATTCTAGGGATCCCTGAATTTTGTTCCTCCTGGGTATGGTCAACTTCACAATAACCTATCTGAAAATCAATGCATTATTCTTATAAAAAACAGTTGAGGGCGTGTAGTATATGCCACGAACTTTCTGACAAGCCCTAGAGCTCAAAAAATGGATTTCGTATGAAAAAGTTATGACCGTTCAGGGTTTCGGAGTTAAAACAGGATCCAAAATAGGCTAACAGGTAAACAGGAATTCTCGAGTTGCTTGTGATACGGCCTCGCGATGCAATACTATACCCTAATGTTTGCCCCACACTTAGCAAAAATTGAGACCACTATTTTTTCCCCAAAAATTTGACTTAATTTGCCCTTCTAACGTGTTCGCAAGGTCTGTTGGTCGCGATTGACAGGTCAGTCGCGATCGACGTGTCGATCGCGATTGACAGGTCCGTCGTGGCTGTCAGTCGCGATTGACGTGTCGATCGCGATTGACAGGAGCTCCGAAAAGTCAATCAGTCGTGGTCAAACAGTCGTTGACTCTGTCGGTCGCGATTGATGTGTCGATCGCGATTGACAGGTCGGTCGCGAGGTCTGTCCGTCGTGGTCAAACCGTCGTTGACTCTGTCGGTCGCGATTGACAGAGGCGTCGTGGGCTGTCAGTCGCGATTGACTGGTCGATCGCGATTGATGGCTCCATCGCGATTGACACGTGTCACGCGTAGGCTCTGTCGGTCATGGTCAAACCGTCGTTGACCGTGTTGATCGTTGACTGTGTCGATCGTTGACCCTGTCGGTCGCGATTGATGTGTCGATCGCGATTGACAGGTCTGTCCGTCGTGGTTTGTCGATCGCGATTGACGTGTCGATCGCGATTGACGGAAATCTGTGGAATTTCAAAAAACTAAACACATTTTTGGGAAGCTCTAGGCCTGTAGGTCATGGATATGCACTTTGTTTAGCAAATAGACCAACTTTTCTGTCGGTCGCGATTGACAGAACCCGGCGACACACAGACAGTTACTTCGAATTCCGTACCTGCGCAGCGTGCTGGGGATGGTGATACAGCCTGTACCTGCAACACAGCTCAGAAAACATGCAAAAACAGCACACACAATTTCGCTCTCTTGCTCTCTCTCACAAGGGAAATGAGGGAAATGAGGTGGAGATGGTGATATGATCAAAAAACAGAAATTTTTGCGATGATGGAGATGGAGGTGGGAGATGGTGACAATGACGATGGTGATGAGGATGGTGAAGAAAGTAAAAGAAAATCGATGAGAGTGAAGAAAATACCTACAACTCCAACGCGTCAACTCTACGTCTTACCATCACACGCTCGTCCTCAAAGCTCGATCCCCGGCAACGGCGCCAAAATTTGGTGTAGCTCAGTGATGAGTAGCACCTCCTTTAATGTCAATCCGGGAAGATGTGAGGATGGTATGAAGACCTCGAGCAAGTGGAGGCACAAGTGTGTGAGTGAGAAGCACACCAACATGCACACACATACACACACACGCGCACACACAGTAAGACAAAGAGTGAGTAGCAATGGAGTTTTTAGATTACTCTCTAGAAGCTCTTACAAGTTCGTTTCAATTACAATCCAACCTCAAAAATGAGCTCTCTAGCTCCTTTTATAGTTTTTTTGACTAGCTTTGGCCCTGTTCAGACCTAGTGTCCGGCCTAGTAAAAAATTAGGTTCCAGGGCTTATTAGAGGGCTCAAACGAGATCTAAAAAATATGAAAATTGGCAGGTAGATACTTCTAAAGCTCCTCAAGCTCAAGGACTCCTTGGCTTGCACAAAATGGAGCTACAAAAATACGAAATGATATTTACAATGGTTTTTAGTGATGAAAATCACTATTTGTGTAGGGGTTTTCTCTATTGATTTGTCATACACCTCTTTGAGCTCCCTACTTGCTCTTTCTTCTTGTGTGCTCAACTCCTTGATGTCTTGAAAAATTAGATGGCCTATTTGCCAGATCTTCTTTGACTGCCGTGTCTGCTTGTGCTGTCCCTTCGCTCTGACTCTCTTCGTCTTGTGGCTCCTTCGGTTCCCTGACTGCTGCCAACAACATGCCACTTATCCAAATGCACAAGACTATGTTCGGAGGAAGCAAGAAGCTAGACTTAAAACCCCAATGACCAATATGATGACTTTAACTCTTGAGGATCTAGTAGCCCCAGTAGTCACACGATCTGGAAAAATGCAAAATACAGATGGCCCAATGCTGTCTCCAAACATTGCCACACAGCATAAGGTGTATGTGTTGGAGTTAGACGTCTGAGGAAGCACGCGAACAACACAAGGAAGAAGACGAAGCTTGGAGCACAACACACAAGACTGAATGTATTACTAGAGAATGTACAAAGATGAGTAGCCCATTAGGGCAATAGGAATATATACAAGCCGGGGGAAAAAAACCTCCTAAAGAGGGAAAAAAGTGCCCCGGCGGTCCTAGAGTGTTCACACACATCACTACCTAAATATATCAACAAATCCCCCCTCCGAGTGATGCGGTGAACAAGTAGCTGGCATTCATGTATAAGGAAGTGCCAAGCTATGTGGAAATCACTCCACAAAAGGAAGTAAGCCCAAAGCTTTGCAGAAAGCTTCAAACTTCTCCCTGGGCAGAGCCTTCGTGAAAAGGTCTGCAATGTTCTCCTGTGTGGGCACATATGCCAAGCTGATCTCCCCAACAGAGAAGCTCTCCTTGACATAGTGATAATGCACCTCAATGTGCTTAGTGCGAGCATGGAACACAGAGTTCCTCGCAACTACCAATGCGCTCTGACTGTCAGTGAAGATGGTGGTGGCAAAAGACTGACCAACACCCAAATCAGCCATAAGGCATCTGAGCTACACACACTCAACAATAGCTGTGAAAGCTGCCCTATACTCAGCTTCACAATTGGAAGTGGCCACAGTAGGCTGCTTCTTGCTCAACCAAGATATACATGAGCGACAAAGCATGAAGCAAAAGCCACTAGTGGACACACGAGTGTCATAGCAACCAGCCCAATCAGAGTCAGAAAAATCATCCAAATCTGGTGGTAGTGATCCCCCCTTGATAAAACAACCCAAGTATCCGAGTACCACTCAAGTAGCAAAAGATGCGCTTAACTGTCTGCCAATGCTTGACTCCTAAGCAATGCATAAACCTGCTCATCTCTGAGACAACAAACAGAATATCTGGCCGAGTAATGCATAAGTAAATCAGGCATCCAATAGCCTGCTGATAGAGGACAACATCAAATGCATCTCCAACATCATGAAGACTCAATCGTAAACCTGTCTCCATAGGAGTGGCAATAGGCTTACAGTCTTCAAGGCCAAAACACTGCAATAATGTGTCAATATATTTCGTTTGACACAAGGCCAATCCAAAATCAACTTGCATAAACTGAATGCCCAAATAGTGATGCAAATACCCCAAATCAGACATCTCAAATGAGGCATGCAAATCAGCCTTAAAATCAGCAATATGCTTCTTAATAGGACTAGTGAGCAGCATGACATCAACATAGACAAAAATGATCAGAAACACATCATTAGCATGCTTAACATATAAGGTGCTCTCAATTCGACTGTTCACAAAACCATGTGCAATTAGATAGGCGTGTATCTTCTCATACCAAGCACGTGGTGCTTGCTTTAAACCATATAATGCCTTTTTTAACCTGCACACCTGGTTTTCATGCCCTTTCTACACAAAACCACGAGGCTGAAAAACATATACTTCTTCATGCAAGTCACCATTCAGAAATGCAGTTTTAATGTCCAACTGATGTACATTCCAACCATGATGGGCTGCATGTGCACATATGCTTCGAACAGTAGTCATACGACATGTGGGTGCAAAGGTCTCATCAAAATCAATGCCTCTTTCCTATGCATAATCCTTTGCAACAAGCCTAGCCTTATACCTGTCAACTGTACCATCAGGTTTATGCTTCAGCTTGTATACCCACTTAGTACCAATGGCTTTCTTGCTAGGAGGCAAGTCACATAAAGACCAAGTATCATTCTTCATTATAGCATCATATTCAGATTGCATAGCAGCCATCCAATTTTCTGAATTTTGTGCTTCATCAAAAGAAACAGGGTCATTCTCATCACAGAGACTAGACGTAGCCATAGCATAGCAATCTGATGCAAAGGAGGCACTATGAGAGCCTGAACGAGTACGATATGACAAAGGTGCATCTAATTTGCAGTCACGCAAAGTCTGCACCAGCCATTTTGGCATAGTTTTTGCCTCCTCAATATCAGCTCTCTCATCAACAAGTGCATCATGTAAATTTGCATCAGAAATGGGATGATCCGCATCATCACATGAAACCTGCAAAGGCTAAGAAATTGCCTCATTAGGACCAACGGTAGACTGTCCACCTGTAAAAAGAGGCATCAAAGTATCATACATGTCTTTGGAGCTAACAGATGTCTCCTTAGTACATGAAAGCAATGGCTGAATAGCATCTTCCACAAAAACAACATCACGGCTAACCAGAATGCGTTTAGTCTGTGGATGATACAGACGATAGCCTTTACTTTCAGAACTGTACCCAATAAAAATACATTTTACTACCTATCATCTAATTTTCTGCGATGTTGTTCAGGCACTAGTGCATATGCCAAACAACCAAAAACCCACAGATGAGCAACAGATGGCTTGCAATCATGCCAAGCCTCATATGGAGTGATAGACTGTAGCGCTTTAGTGGGATACCTGTTAAGTACATATGTTGCACACATGACAGTCTCAAGCCAGAAACTATGTGGTAAAGCCTGACTCTTGACCATACACCTCGTCATCTCCATGAGTGACCTGTTCTTTCGTTCAACAACTCCATTCTATTGAGGTGTATATGGCACTGTACACTGGTGTTTTATCCCACGTTCAGCCAGAAATGCATTAAAATCAAAAGACATATATTCCTCCCCTCGATCAGAACGGAGGGTGCCCATTTTACATGCTGACAGATTTTCAGCCAAAACCAAAAACTATTTGAAGCAAAAAAAACTTTTTGACTTTGCCTTCAATGGATATACCCATGCATGCCTAGAAAAATCATCAATGAAAGTCACGAAGTAAAGATAGTTTCCAAAAGAAGGTGTCTCCATAGGACCACAGACATCACTATTACAAGCTGCAATTTCTGCGTAGCCCGAACTGAATCATCTTTTGGAAAGGAGGAACGCTACATTTTGCCCAATATACAGCCTTCTTCATCAATCGAAGAGTAGAAGCAACTGATATGAATCAGGAAGACCATTCAGAACGGTCTGCATAAGTGAGCTATCGGTTATAACCTCATCAGCAGAAATCAATTGTTCCTTCAAGTCTTTGATCTTTGTTAGAAAATTGTCCATAGAATCACCTTCATTCATGTGCTCACTCTCCAACTGTTTTTGGAGGTAAGCAACACGATCCTCATTCCTAGCCTGGTACAATGTAGTAAGTGTATCCCAAGCATCCTTTGCTGTTCTGCAAGAGTGAATGTGAGGAATAATAGCACGTTTGACAGACAAAGCTATCAATGCATGTGCTTGAGCATCTCTGCCATCCCAACGAATTTGCTCTACATTAGGTGCAACAAAAATAGTAGCACAAACAAGAATCTTCAGAATATCATCTTCGACACTATCTCCGTCAGCTTCAGCACTTGTATTTGCAGTACCTGTAGTCGAAGGTGTAACAAGACGTCTTTCAACACCCTGCACAATGTTCCACAGTCCTTTTGCAACCAATACATGTCGCATCATATAAGCCCATAATGGGTAGTTTGTACCATCCAACTTATCCTCAACAACCAACATACGGAATACATCACTGCTTTCAGCCATGGCCGGTGACTAAAATACCTTGATGCAAAAAATTGACTGTATCTCAAAAAGTTGAACGGAACTACCCAGACGAGTTATGCTAAACTTGTAGCAGACTTCGAGACGCTTATACTTGCGAATCAAAACAGGTATATACCTTTGGCGCAAAAAGATAAAATAGCCTGCACAAGCACTACGATAGTGCGTTCGGAGGCCGAAATGAGCTCAGATCGCGATTTTGGCACCAAAAAGCGAAGCCGTTTTGATCTCTGAAACACCTTGAGTATGCTCACCAAATTTCGTGCGAATCTGAGACTGCAACCGAAGGAGTGTCGACGATGCCCTAGATGAAGCGACGACCTTCTTTGATACCGATTGTTGGAGTTAGACGTCTGAGGAAGCACGCGAACAGCACAAGGAAGAAGAAGAAGCTTGGAGTGCAACACACGACTGAATGTATTATTAGAGAATGTACAAAGATGAGTAGCCCATTAGGGCAATAGGCGTATATACAAGACGGGGGAAAAAAACCTCCTAAAGAGGGAAAAAAGCACCCCGACAGTCCTAGAGTGTTCACACACATCACTACCTAAATATATCAACAGTATGATCAAGCTGTCGGTTGGGTTGGGCAGGCTCTGGTAGAAGTTTCTGGCCCTAGTAATGGTCTATAGGACAAGAGAGTATTAGCTAAGCAAGTACCAAAGAAAGTTGACAATTATTTGAAAGGAATCCATGATACCTCTCAACAAAATACTATTTCTCAAACCTATTTTTAGATTTCTCCCACAATCTCAAAATTCCCTACATCAATAAATAAGGCTATATGGAATTTTGTAACACATCCATTGTAGGTTTTTTGCAAATCTATGATCCAATTGCCTCTTGATGATCTGTTGGAATTAGTACCTATATTTTAGGACACACTGTTGAGGGAAGCACATAGCCAAGTAAGCAATTCAGACAAAGAGCAAATACATGTGAGTATAGTAGAAACCACAAAAGATTGGTTAGTGGATTATGCCGTGCCATTAATTTCAGTATGGTGTAAAAGTAAGCCAATTTCTAGCGTTTTGATTGATAAAGGTTCTGGGGTGAACATTGCAACTTTACCTATTTGTCATCAGATGAGTTGGAGAGATAATCAACTAGCTCCATTTTACATTGGCATGGTTGATCAATCACATGTTCAATCTATTGGCCTCATTAAGGATATACCCATCAAGATACAAAATATTCTTTTTAAAATTACTTTTTTTGTAATTGAATTATTAGGAAAGAGCAATGATAATAATTTACTGAGTTGGGTGCCCTTGGCTAAAGCAGACAAAAGTTCAACAAGACTAGGATTCTCAAGCTATAACTTTTAAGAAAGAGCATAAAAATTATTATATTCCTCTAGATGATAAACAATCATACCCTAAGTCCCAATTACCCTCTGTTGAAAGACCATTCCATATGCATAGGCAAATAAGGATTTATGGTCCATAGGCATCATCAATATTCCATAAGTTTGGCACAATATCAGTAGTCACCTCCGATACAAGCTGCTATGCAACCTAAAGCTTATACTCTATGATAAGAGGAAAATACAACATTATTCTTGAAGGAAGATGTCTTCAAACATACCAACATTCATATTCGGGAAGATAAGGTAAATTATGTAAATTTAGCATCTAAAATTGCACCTCAAAAGGTCAAGATTGGTGCTAGCCTATTAAGCCCATTCCAAGAAGAGTTACTCTTGCTTCTTAATGATTTTAAAGATGTGTTTGCATGGGATTATTTAGATATGCATGGCTTGGATCCCCAATTATATCAACATAAAATGCAATTGAAATCAGATGCTTCCCTGGTGATTCAACAGTGGTATCACATGAACCTGAATTTTGCGAAGCAAGTTAAGGAGGAACTTGATCGGTTACTGAGCGTAGGATTCATTGTACCTATTGAATATCCAAAATGGATATTTCCCCATAGTTATAGTATCTAAGAAAAACAAGCAATTGTAGATCTATGTAGATTATCGTAAATTAAATGCAGCAACTATTCCAGACCCATTCCCTATTAGTATATGATCAATGTCTACCCCTCATGATTATATGCACATTTTGTAGGAGAAGCCAAGCGTGCATTACCCAATTGATGGGAATCCCAACTAGCATATTGGATGAAGGTCATATTGGACCATATAAGATGTTATAAGGAAAGGGAGTTACCAGGGTCCCCAATTGTGGGATCCAGGGCAGCGGTGAGCAGCCTCGGCTAGGGGGTCCAAGGGGGCCAGCGGGCCCCTTTGCTGGGGTCCCAAGGGGCGAGCAGGCCCCTTGGTGGGGGTCCGGGGGCAATGCCCTTGGCACGATGGCAAAGGGAATATTCCATGGAATATTCCCTATCGGAGTCATAAATCATTTATATTTGTTAAGTCGGTTCAACCGGCCTAAGACGTGTCTGGCAATTACGTGGGCAGTGGCCGTCGACTCTCTACCACCCATGTATAGCCGTCCACGGAAGGCCACCCATTATCCTATATATACATGACTTCTACACTACCTAAGACATCAAATCGAGCCAGCATACCTCTACCTTGTATCTCCCTATCTAGAGTTGTCTAGATCACCATTTAAGCTCTACCTTGAGAGCGCACGGGTGAACAACACCATCATCTTTGTACTTGTTGTTAGTAGAAAATTGTTGAGATTCTCTTATATCCGTTATCTTCTCTGCTACTGCTCTTGTGTTATATTGCGTAACTATTGTCTTACATGGTATCAGAGCCATAAGTCCGAATAGCTTGAGAAGTATCACTATTTTAGCCTACTAGCATACTAGAATATTAGTACATTATTTGAGTGATTACATGGTGGCTTCATCGTCAAACACGGGTCTTGGTGCTTCAGCTAATGTTAATGCTGCACCTATTCGAATTCGTCCACCTACATTCACTAAAGGGAAGCTGTATGGAACCAACTATACACTATGGAAGTTCAAAATTTCTGAAATTTTGGATTCCTATGAATTACTTGACACTGTCATGGGACCGATGCTATTGGATCCAGAGCCTATAACAGTTGAAGATCCAGCAAATTCAAGATTGATGATTCAACCAGATCTAGATCTTCTACGAGCTTGGAAGAGGTGGAATGTTGTTGCATTATATGAAGTTGTCACTAGTGTAAGTGATTCTGTGCTTACTTGAGTTCGACATACTACTAAAGCACATGAGACTTGGGGCATATTGGCTCATCAATATGAGATCAAGAACCACACTAGGATACATAATTTAGAAAATTAGTTGGCAAATGAAAAACATTTTGATTCTGAAAAGGCTGAAGATTTTATCAAACGAATAAAACATCTTCAAGCTCAATTGGCTACAGTTGGTGTTGTTATAACACCAGAAGAGCTAGCTCAAAGATGTGTACATGTTCTTCCAGCAAAATATGATGGATCAATAATAGCCCTTAACACTCAGGTAAGACGAACTCCCCTTACATTTGAAGAGTTTTGTGCTATGCTTTTAGAAGAGGAGATGCGGTTGAAGAGTCGACAAAGTACAAGCGATGCTTCATTCTCAACAAATGCAAAAGGTAAAGGCTCTTCTGATGGATCAAAGAAGAAGCCAAAGAAGAAAAAGTTCATAGGAAGTTGCTTCTATTGTGAAAAGAAAGGCCATGCCATCAAGGATTGCAGAAAGAAGCAAGTTGATGAACGAAATGGGACTATAAAATCATCTTGGAAGAACAAAGAGTCTGCAAACAACATAGAGCTAGAACTATGGGTAGCTATTGAAGAGGTATGCTCATCTGCTCAAGCTTGTGTTGATGAACCATGGATTTTAGATAGTGGAGCTTCTCGCCATATGACTAGTAAAAAGGATTGGTATAGTTCCCTAGTGCCTCTATGGGAATCCATCAATGTAGTGGTGGGAAATGACTCCAAGTGACCAGTGGAAGGAACTAGAACCATCTCTTTTATCACTTCTCTAGGTGTTGAGAAAAATTTTTTCAATGTTCTCTATGTACCTACACTTAAAAGAAATTTGTTGTCAGTTTCTGCAATAATAGATCGTGTGTTGGAAATTAGGTAGGCCCATAACTAATACCACAGGTCCATAGTTCCATAGGTCTAGGATCTATAACACAGATTCCAACAATCTTCCGATATTGACAAAACATGAACATACCACACTTAATCATACAAACGATGAGACAAAGATAGAGAGAGATTAGACAACATGTGTAAAGTGTTATGTAAGCCACTGCTTACTCACACTATCATATATACAAATGTTCAATGTACAATGTAGGAGTCAAAATCTCAACCACTCTATGTGAACAAAAATAGATGGAAGAGTGAATATACAAATGTAACAAAATATTCAGATGTATGGATCGAAATCTAAATACATATAAGATGTGTGACCTAATAGGTTGTAGAAGAGTGAATATGAGTGAGAGAAAGAGGAAGGATCAGTCTAAAACTGATAATCAACAAATCCTCATCTAACCTTAGGCTATGGAAGACCCTAAGTTAGACACGTTGTGAAAAGATCACATACTTACAAAATTAGCAAAGAATGCTAACAAGTTTGCTGCCAGAAATCCTCAAACTCATATGACCATACCTTCTCGAACACCTCATCCAAATATGCATAAAGCATATACGTACTGATTCTCTTGTACCTATGCCGAATAGGACTCCTCCTGATATGGATGTTACTGCCTCCATAAAATTCAAGTAGTACCTGTGTGCATAAAGAGAATGCAAATGATAATCTGATAGTAGAAACTGATACCTGTGATTTGATGTTGATATGGTTCCTTCATCTTCTCCAAACCATTGTTTTTCCTTGAATTTGAAGTAGCCTTCTCTTTATCAAGTTTGGGTCTTCAAACAATACTTCTGTAAAGTGTTTGCATACTCTTCCAAAAATATTTGATTGCTAACAGATCATCAACTCCACACTGATGAATAAACATGTGATTGAATTGTCTAATTCTCAAATCTCTACTCATCTAGATTAAGTGTGTATGTCAAATGTCAAATGTTAGAAGATACCCTTAAATCATATGTTGTAATCCTGGAAGTCTGGGAACTTGTGAACTTGGATATCTAAAAGCCTAAATGCTCTTATATCAAAACCCTAAAGCTCTGATACCAAATGTTGGAAATTAGGTAGGCCCATAACTAATACCACAGGTCCATAGTTCCATAGGTCCAGGATCTATAACAAAGATTCCAACAATCTTCCAATATAAACAAAACATGAACATACCACGCTTAATCATACAAATGATGAGACAAAGATAGAGAGAGATTACACAACATGTGTAAAGTGTTACGTAAGCCAGTGCTTACTCACACTATCATATATACAAATGTTCAATGTACAATGTGGGAGTCAAAGTCTCAACCACTCTATGTGAACACAAATAGATGGAAGAGTGAATATACAAATGTAACAAACATATTCAAATGTATGGATAGAAATCTGAATATATATGAGATTTGTGACCTAATAGGCTGTAGAAGAGTGAATATGAGTGAGAGAAATAGGAAGGATCAGTCTAAAACTGATAATAAAAAAATCCTCATCTAACCTTAGGCTATGGAAGACCCTAAGTTAGACACGTGTGTGAAAAGATCACATACTTACAAAAGTAGCAAAGAAGCTGCCAGAAATCCTCAAACTCATATGACCATACCTTTTCAAACACCTCATCCAATATATGCATAAAGCATATACATACGGATTCTCTTGTGCCTATGCCAAATAGGACTCCTCCTGATATGGATGTTACTGCCTCCATAAACTTCAAGTAGTACATGTGTGCATAAAGAGAATATGTACTTGAATTCTTAACATAAGATGTAAATCTTATGTTAACCACCATCCAATGTCTTTGAAGTAACCCAAAATATTCATGTAGAAGACAAGCTTCAAATACATCATGTGAATGGCGGATCCACACCACCAAGCTGCTAATAGCCTCTCCATAAGCAAGAGTGTGAGCACACTCTTCTTCTCCAAGAAGAACTCCATAGTTGCTCCTCAACATGCTCCAAGATAGCACCATGGTTGACCCATGTGCTAAGAAGCACCACCTCTATTGAGGTACCAAAGCTCCAAAGCTTGGTGTTGAACTAGGTGAAGGATATCTAAACAATAAGCCAAGCTCTTGTTATATAGCCTTGAGTATATCTTGAAAAGCACCTCCAATAAAGAGATCACTCGATAAAGCACAATGATCGTGTTCAAAAATCAAACGCAAAACTGTCGTCGTCCATCGTTTTTGTTCATGTGAGTTTTTAATAAATAAAAAAAAACTTTTTGCTGCTATGCGCTATCGAATGATGTCCGTGAGACTTGAATTAAGGTGGATGATTTCAAAGACAAACGTCGTAGCCAAGGCACCCAACGTGGTTTGCTTGTATAGGGAGTGAAAAGAATAGCTACTCATGCTGTGTACTGTGAGCAATCTTTGTTGGAGATAGATGTCTGCGGAAGCACGCGAACAACACAAGGAAGAAGAAGAAGCTTGGAGCACAAACACACAATAGTGAATGTATTACTAGAGAATGTACAAAGATAAGTAGCCCATTAGGGCAATAGGCGTATATACAAGCCGGGGGAAAAAAACCTCCTAAAGAGGGAAAAAAGTGCCCCGGCGGTCCTAGTGTATTCACACACATCACTACCTAAATATATCAACAAATCCCCCCTGGGAGTGATGCGGTGAACAAGGAGATGGCACTCATGTATAAGGAAGTGCCAAGCTATGTGGAAATCACTCCACAAAAGGAAGTAAGCCCAAAGCTTTGCAGAAAGCTTCAAACTTCTCCCTAGGCAGAGCCTTCGTGAAAAGGTATGCAATGTTCTCCTGCGTGGGCACATATGCCAAGCTGATCTCCCCAGCAGAGAACCTCTCCCTGACATAGTGATAATGCACCTCAATGTGCTTAGTGCGAGCATGGAACACAGGGTTCCTCGCAACTGCCAATGCGCTCTGACTGTCAGTGAAGATGGTGGTGGCAGAAGACTGGCCAACACCCCAATCAGCCATAAGGCATCTGAGCCACACACACTCAACAGTCAATGTGAAAGCTGCCCTATACTCAGCCTCACAACTGGAAGTGGCCACAATAGGCTGCTTCTTTCTCAACCAAGATATACATGAGCTACCAAGCATGAAGCAAAAACCACTAGTGGACACACGAGTGTCATAGCAACCAGCCCAATCTGAGTCAGAAAAAGCATGCAAATCTAGCAGTAGTGATCCCCCCTTGGGATAAAAAAACCCAAGTAGCCGAGTACCACTCAAGTAGCGAAAGATGCGCTTAACCGCCTTCCAATGCGTGACTCCTGGGCAATGCATAAACCTGCTCATCTGTGAGACAACAAACTGAATATCTGGCCGAGTAATGCATAAGTAAATCAAGCATCCAATAGCCTGCTGATAGAGAACAACATCAAATGCATCTCTAGCATCATGAAGACTCAATCCTAAACCTGTCTCCATAGGAGTGGCAATAGGCTTACAGTCTTCAAGGCCAAAACGCTGCAATAATGTGTCAATATATTTCGTTTGACACAAAGCCATTCCACCATCAACTTGCACAAACTGAATGCCCAAATAGTGATGCAAATGCCCCAAATCAGACATCTCAAATGAGGCATGCAAATCAGCCTTGAAATCAGCAATATGCTTCTCAATAGGACTAGTGAGCAGCATGTCATCAACATAGACAACAATGATCAGAAGCACATCATTAGCACGCTTAACATATAAGGTGCTTTCAGTTGGACTGTTCACAAAACCATGTGCAACCACATAGGCATGTATCTTCTCATACCAAGCATGTGGTGCTTGCTTTAATCCATATAATGCTTTTTTTAACCTGCACACCTGATTTTCATGCCCTTTCTGCACAAAGCCAAAAAACATACACTTCTTCATGCAAGTCACCATTCAGAAATGCTGTTTTAATGTCCAATTGATGTACATTCCAACCATGATGGTCTGCAAATGCACAAATGCTCCGAACAGTAGTCATACGGCATGTAGGTGCAAAGGTCTCAACAAAATCAATGCCTCTTTCCTGCGCATAACCCTTTGCAACAAGCCTAGCCTTATACCTGTCAACTGTACCATCAGGTTTACGCTGCAACTTGTATACCCACTTAGTGCCAATGGCCTTCTTGCCAGGAGGCAAGTCACATAAAGACCATGTACCATACTTCATTATAGCATCATATTCAGATTGCATAGCAGCCATCCAATTTTCTGAATTCTGTGCTTCATCAAAAGAAACAGGCTCATTCTCATCACAGAGGCTAGACACAGCCATAACATAGCAATCTGATGCAAAGGAGGCACTATGAGAGCCTGAACGAGTATGATATGAAAAAGGTGCATCTAATTTGCTGTCACGCAAAGTCTGCACCAACCATTTTGGCATAGTTTTTGCCTGCTCAATATCAGCTCTCTCATCAACAAGTGCATCATGTAAATCTGCATCAGAAATGGAATGATCTGCATCATCATATGAAACCTGCAAAGGCTGAGAAGTTGCCTCATTAGGACCAGCACTAGACTGTCCACCTGTAAAAAGAGGCATCAAAGTATCATACATGTCTTTAGAGTTAACAGATGTCTCCTTAGTACATGAAAGCAATGGCTGAATAACATCTTCCACAAAGACAACATCATGGTTAACCAGAATGCGTTTAGTCTGTGGATGATATAGACGATAGCCTTTACTTTCAGAACTGTACCCAACAAAAATACATTTTACTGCCTTATCATCCAATTTTCTGCGATGTTGTTCAGGCACTAGTGCATATGCCAAACCCGCAGATGAGCAAAGATGGATTGCGATCATGCCAAGCCTCATATGGAGTGATAGACTATAGCACTTTAGTGGGACACCTGTTAAGTACATATGCTGCACACATGACAACCTCAAGCCAGAAACTATGTGGTAAAGCCTGACTCTTGACCATACACATCGCCATCTCCATGAGTGACATGTTCTTCCGTTCAGAAACTCCATTATGTTGAGGTGTATACGGCACTATACACTGGGGTTTTATCCCACGTTCAGCCAGAAATGCATTAAAATCAAAAGACATATATTCCCCCCCTCGATCAGAACGGAGGGTGCCCATTTTACATGCTGACAGATTTTCAGCCAAAACCAAAAACTGTTTGAAGCACAAAAACACTTCGGACTTTGCCTTCAATGGATATACCCTTGCATGCCTGGAAAAATCATCAATGAAAGTCACGAAGTAAAGATAGTTTCCAAAAGAAGGTGTCTGCATAGGACCACAAACATCACTATGTACAAGCTGCAATTTCTGCGTAGCCCGAAGTGAACCATCTTTTGGAAAGGAGGAACGCTGCATTTTGCCCAAAATACAACCTTCACATACATGTTTTCTAGGTGCCTCAAGCTTGGGCAAAGAAGACACCATATCAAATTTTCAGAGGTAAGCAACACGAGCTTCATTCCTAGCTTGGTACAATGTGGTTAGTGTATCCCAAGCATCGCTAGCTGTTCTACAAGAGCGAATGTGAGGAATAATGGCATGTTTGACAGACAAAGCTATCAATGCATGTGCCTGGGCATCTCTGCCATCCCAACAAATTTGCTCTGCAGTAGGTGCAACAGAAACAGCAGCACGAACAGGAATCTGCGGAATATCATCTTCGACACCATCTTCATCAGCTCGAGCACCTGTATTTGCAGTATCTGTCGTTACAGGTGTAACAGGACGCCTTTCAACACCCTGCACAATGTTCCACAATCCTTTTGCAACCAAAACATGTCGCATCATATAAGCCCATAATGGGTAGTTGGTACCATCCAACTTATCCTCAACAGCCAACATACGGAATACATTACTGCTTTTAGCCATGGCCGGTGACTAAAATACCTTGATGTAGAAAATTGATTGTATCTCAAAAAGTTGAACAAAACTGCCCAGACGAGTTTTGCTAGACCTGTAGCAGACTTTGAGACTCTTAAACTGGCGAACAGAAACTGGTATATACCTTTGGCACAAAAAGACGAAATAGCCTACACAAGCACTGCGATAGTGCGTTCGGAGGCGGAAACGAGCTCAGATCGCGATTTCGGCACCACATAGCGAAGCTGTTTTGATCTCGGAAACACGCTGAGTATGCTCACCAAAATTTGTGTGATTCTGAGACTGCAAACGAAGGAGTGTCGACGGCGCCCTAGATGAAGCGACGACCTGCTCTGATACCAATTGTTGGAGATAGATGTCTGCGGAAGCACGCGAACAACACAAGGAAGAAGAATAAGCTTGGAGCACAAACACACAATAGTGAATGTATTACTAGAGAATGTACAAAGATAAGTAGCCCATTAGGGCAATAGGCGTATATACAAGCCGGGGGAAAAAAACCTCCTAAAGAGGAAAAAAAGTGACCCGGCGGTCCTAGTGTGTTCACACACATCACTACCTAAATATATCAACAATCTTGACCAACAGGACATTGTTTTCCAACATTGTGGACTCGAAGTTCACTTCAGTAAGAGTGGTGCATAAATCATGGATTCATCAGGTAATGTAGTATGTAAAGGCATAAGACATGATAACAAGTATGAGTTAAGTGCCTTAACTACTACAGAAGATAAAGATGTAAGCAGGTCATTGCACCAATGATTTGGGCATCTCGGATTTGCAGTTTTGAAGGAGATGCAAAGAACAGGGATAGTTGCTCATTTGCCTGCATTTTTAGAGTTGCAGAAAACTTGTGAAGCTTGCATGATGGGCAAGCAACAACGAAAGGCATTTCCACGAGAGACCAGCAATCGATCTCAAGCTCCTCTAGAGTTGGTACATGCTGATCTTTGCGGTAAAATATCTACATGTGCTTTAGGAGGATCCTTCTACTTTTTGTTGTTAGTCAATGATTATAGTAGAAAGATGTGGGTTTATTTCATTCGTGAGAAGGCTGATGCTTTTGAAAATTTTAAAATGTGGCATAAGTATGTGGAAAATTAATTAAGAAAGAAATTGAAGAAATTCAGAACAGATAGAGTAGCTGAATTCTTATCAACAAAATTCAATAACTACTGTAAAGATCATGGTGTGAAAAGGCAACTTACCAGAGCTCATACACCTCAACAAAATGGTGTTGTTGAGCATAGAAACATGATAGTAATTGAAATGGCTCGTTGTATGTTAAAGGCTCAAGACATGCCCGATTCATTCTGGGTAGAAGAAGTCAATACAGTCGTCTACATCCTCAATCGAAGCTACACAAAAGCACTGAAGGGGATGACTCCTCAAGAAGCATATTCTGGTACAAAACCTTCAGTTTTGCATTTCAAAATTTTTGCTTGTTTTTTTTATGCACATATTCCTAATTCAACAAGATCAAAGTTGGATTCAAAAAGCAAAAAGTGTGTCTTCCTAGGATATAGTGAAGAGTCTAAAGCATAGAGGTTGTGGGATCCTGAGGCAAGGAAGATTTTTTTCAGTCGAGATGTGGTGTTTGATGAACGACCAAACTTAGTAGAAGATAAAGGTAAATCTACTATCTCATCAAACAGAGAAATATCTCACCTAGTGCCTATCAAAAGACAAGTTAAAGTTGAGGAGGAGGAAACATCTGATGGTGAAATTTCCTCAGTAAAAAGCCAACCAATTGTAGTTGCACAGTGTAAGCCACTACCAAAGTGGGCACAATAGCTCTTTGGCACATGTAGATGTACCAAAATCATCCTTAGATGGATTACAAAGATAAAAGAGAATAGAGGAGCAAATAAGAGCCTCAGAACACATTGTTAACATGGCTCTAATGGCAGATATCATGGGCTCAATAAAGGAACCTACCACCATCGAAGAAGCCCTTGATGATCTAGGTTGGAGAGCAGCAATACAGTCTAAGTATGATAGAATACTAAAAAATGATACATGGGATCTAGTCGACTTGCCGCCAAAGAAGAAGGTAATAGGTACTAAATGGATTTCAAAAGCTAATTATAGAGATAATGGCACATTAGAAAAGTATAAGGCAAGATTAGTTGCACATGTTTTTTCACAAATCAAAGGATTTAATGTTCAAGAAACTTTTGCATCAATAACACGCATGACAACTATTCAGATGGTACTTGCAGTAGCTGCACAAAAGGCATGGCCTATTTTTCAGATGGATGCCAAATTTGCATTTTTGAATGGTCACCTCAAGGAGGAGGTATATGTATCTCAACCACCGGGTTTTGAGGTGCCCAATTCAGAAAATAAAGTTCGCAGGTTGAAGAAAGCTTTGTATTGACTTAAGCAAGCATATCCACGGGCTTGGTACCAACGAATAGATATTTTTTTCAAAAATATGGGTGTTGCAGAGCTAAAGAAAGCACAAAGCAGAGAAAAAGACGGGCCCCAAAATTTTTTCGATTTGGACATCATATTTTTGTATCATAATCATTCTTGTAATATATTTTCCGTTGTAAATGCACTAGAGGAGTCCTCTAGATGCATCCCCACAGAAGATTGGAGATTTACCCATGTAAAATTGTAGGAAATTAGTCTTTTAGTGAATAAAGTGCCGGTCTCTTGTGTGAAAGGACCATTTTTAGGGCACTAGTATATAAGTCAAATGTGACTCTTTGTAAAGAACTTTTTTGCCATTGTGAGAATAGAGAGCACAGAAATTCGAATTTGTGTCTTCTTCACTCTGTATCTTCTTCTCTGGGAGCTTGTATGCATGTGGATTGCTTGAAAAGAGTGCTTGTGAGTGTTGTCTATCCATCTATCCATGAAAGTGTTTATTTGCTGTAGGTAAGGTGTGTGCGAAGTGTAGGAAGTGCTGAAGTGTAGGAAAGTGTTTCCCGTGACTCAGTATTTTGCTCATAACTTGAAGTAGGAGCATCAGAATTGAGTGAAACCACTGCCATTGGATGCGTCTTCTCGAGAGCTTCGAAAGGCATATACTATTTGCTATATTTGGAGCTCGGAGCTGGGAGAAAAGTCCAAAATACTGACGGCTGCTGCACCAAGTATCGTTTCGCCATGACCGACAGTTGGAGCTTGTTTGGATAAGTCTTTGCCTTATTTACACTCTTTGAGTAGTTCATTTGCATTGATCATCACATGATTGCATGTCCTCATACACTCGGCTAGGTTTGTATACTCTTTGGATTGATAATTAAAAGCGTGTATCCCCACTATATGCACTTGAGAGGGGATTGAGGTATAGTCTCTTTCTCCGCAAGTCCCTAAGTTGGTACTTAGGTCAACACACTTTTTGGCGCCGTTGCCGGGGAGTGACGAATCAAACCGAGGCATTCGTGTGATGGTAAGTAGCTTTTTTGCATTGAAGTAAGAGGAGGAGTGGTGATTTTCTCTTCTTTGGTAAGTCATTTTCAACCGCACTTGCTACTTCTCATTCTTGGAGTGTGTGTAGTGAGTTGTTAGTCTAGGGAAGTGAGTGGAATGAGTAGAGTAGGAGTAGGGAGAGAGTAGGTCAAGTCTAGAGAGTAGGAGTTAGTCTTTGTTCAGTAAAGTTTTCTTTTTGAAAGCAAGAAAATACCAAGTATAAAAGCCAAAAATAGTCATTTTGCAATTCACTTGTTTGAAAGCAAGTATCGTGAGCTGCAGTGTCGAGTATCGTGAGAGCTGCGCCAGAGATCGTGAGTGAACAATCGGGCAACCTGGGGTTGCACAGAGCAAGGGGAAGTGACAAAGAAGTTAGAGAGGCTCTCAAGGTGAACAAACACCCCTTTAATCTATAATTTCTCAGTAAATTAAGTTTGGAAAGGAAAACGATCTGCGTCAGGTATCGTTTGGTACTGACAGAGGTGAAAAGGAGTGTTTGGAGTGAGGCAGAGAGTGAGGAGAGGAGAGAGGAAAGAGTAGAGCATGTGTACAACCAAAACTTAGAAAAAATCTTTCCCAAAATTTGTCTAAGGGTCAAGTATCGTTTTGCTCCCGCGGTCGAGTATCGCGATACTTAGCAAGTATCGTTTTGCTCCTGTGGTTGAGTATCGCAATATTTCCCTCCGATCGTGTATCGTTTCATACCGATCGTGATACTTGGTCAGAGATCGTTTTGGCCAGAGATCGTAGATCGTGTATCGTTTTGGATTAGAGATCGTTTTGGCTATCGATCGTTGATCGGGTATCGTTTCATACCTAACGCGATACTTCGTAAGTATCGTGTATCGTGTATTGTTTGGTGGGCCAAGTATCGTGTATCGCTCCTCAGAGATCGCGATACTTACCAGAGATCGCATATCGTTTGGTTCAGGTATCGTCGATTGTTTCCATTCCAGAGATCGGTATCGTTTGGCCCAGAGATCGTTTTGATCAAAGATCGCGATATTCACCAGCGATCGTGTGTCGTCTGGATCAAAGATCGTGTATCGTTTCGTTTAAGTATCGTGTATCGCTTGGCAAAGATCGCGATACCGGTCAAAGGTCGTGTATCGTCAGTGGCAAGTATCGCTTCGGTCAGGTATCGTGTATCGTCACTTTTGTCGATCGTGTATCGTTTGGTTCAGCGATCGCGATACCTGACAAGTATCGTGTATCGTTTTGCCAGCGATCGTCTGCGAAAGATCGTTTTTAGAGGTATCGTTTAGTCAGAGATCGTGTATCGTTTTCTTCCAAGTATCGGTATGGTTTCACTCAAGTGATCGGTATCGTTTATCAGATATCGCGATATTTGTCAGGGATCGAGTATCGTCTAAACCCAGAGATCGTGTATTGTGGATTCTAGAGTCAAGTATCGTGATCTGGAAAAAATTCTTTTTCAGTCATATCCCAGACAAGGTCTTCTAGAAACTCTGACCTGTAGTGAAGAATCCCAGAGGCTAAAGGTTAGCAAAGACTGATCAGAGTTTAGAAGTGGATGAACCTGAGATCCGGAAGAACTCTAGGAAGCCGAAGAAGTGTAATCTCTTCTGTAGGTAGTGTAGCAGAGCAAAGTAACCGTTCACATTATTCAGAGACCTCCAGTGAGTCAGAGGAAGAAATTCCCATGGCTTCAGAGGATATGCAGAACACAGTACCCATGATTGGCATGATGTCGATCATTGAAGGAGAGTACAGGACCTCCTTGGAGTATGTGAACACCAACCAAAATGAGATCCCTATTTATTTGGATGGTGTAAACAGATCAGTGGCCAGGTTAAAGAGAGCGTCAGAGGCTTACATAGTGCCTAGACCAGCAGTCAAGTACGTAGGAGGATTTTACATGGACAAAAGAGATATCCAATATGTTGTCATAGAACACCCAGAAAACATTAATGAAATTGGTGAAGAAAATAATGCTTCAAACTTAAATGGAGGAGGGAATGAAGAGCAAGTAACTACACCTAGAGGGAGATCTACGGTTGCTAGGATATGGAGAGGAGACCTGATCCCCCAAGATGACTCCCTAATGGATGTGTATTTGATCAATGGGATAGAGCATCTTCTTAGAGCACATTCTTCAATATGGGAAGCTGCCCCTAATCCAGTCACCATCTATGAGTTACAAGACCCTGATTTCTCCACCATCATCACATATCTAGATAAGAATCAGAGAAGATATTGGCCCATAACAGAAGCGGAAAGAGCTGAGTTGAAATATCAGAATATCCCAGTGTTCCCCCCTAGGGACCAAGCCACTACTTCAAGAAATCCACTTGGAACATCCCATAATGATTCATACCAACAGTCGGGCCAAACACAACAAACACAACAAACACAACAAACACAACAAACACAACAAACTAACCCTAATTACCGACCTCAACCAACTATTGACCCAAGACATGGAATTCATGCTCCAGTCAGACCGCCGGTAGTAAGAGGACCAGGCATACCAATAGGAAGACCAATTTTTCCAGTAATGCCTAGACCACCCGAAGCAGGAAGAAGATTAAGGCCAATTCAAGTGGCCAAATGCATGAGAAATCACTATGATGGCTCTAGTGAACCTTACAATCATATAGCGGAATTTAAACAAGTAATCAGAGCCGAACAGGTAGAAGACTTTTTGATTCAATATGAGTCCTTTGGCCTTACTTTGTCAGACACAGCGTTAGCATGGTTTCAACCATTGGACCCTAATACTTTTCAAAACATGGAGCAAGTATACCAAGAAATGATTGAGGAATTCACTAAGTCAGGAATTAAAAACAATTCTTCATCATTGATCCATAGCTTTAAGCAAGCCCCTACCGAATCAGTGAGATTGGCTGCAAGAAGATTCAAGCAGTATGTAGACAGATGCCCAGTAGAAGAGAGACCTACCCAAAATAAAATGGTGTCATTATTTTTGGAAGGATTGTTGAACGGATCTTTGAGATCATTGGTATATGTAAAGAGAGTTCAGACTTTGCAAGAATGCATGAAGGAATGCATAGATCTAGAAGACAACCTAGCAGAGGACCTGAAAATACCTCAAGGAAGCTTGAAAAGTGAAGATTCGGCCAGTAACACATCAATCCCTAAAAACAATGTAGAGGAAATAGCCGATTTGGTAGCGAAGAAGTTGAACGTTCAAGGACAGAGGAACTACCCCAATAACCCTATGAGAGTACCCATGCTCAGAAGATGTATGCAGTGCGGAGGAGATCATCCTTCTCACTTGTGCACTAGGGGAGTAGTCCCACCACCTGCTTATGTTTATAATAGACTTACTGTCCCAGGATCTCTACAATATTGTAGTATAGAACAAAAATATACAAATCACAGTACAGAAAATTGCCCTTACAATAGGCAGGCGAGACCAGCACAACCATACATGAGACCTTATGGATACCCTCAGAGAGATCAGGGAGGTGAAGCCTTTAGATATCCCACTTATCAGCCGCAGGCACCAGTGCCACGACCATATGCGTATCAGGGATACACCCAACCACAACCTGTACTAGGACAACAACCGCCCCATCCTCAGAACGTTGTCCCAGTCAAGATTGCTCAACCTGAAGAAAACCTAGAGAGAGCAATAGTCCCAGCCACACCTTTGGTTGGTAATGAACCATATGACTCATCTTACGACCATAGTCAAGGAGCGTATCCCAATTATGAAAGCTCAATGATGGAATATGGACAACTGTATGAACCATATGCCTATGGCATGGAAGCATCAGATAGTTCATACGGATATGAGCAGGACTATGTGTCATTAATGTACAGAGCTCCTAGAGCAACCATACCACCCCGACCCATGAACAGACTGCCTGTACCCAGAGGACCATGTTACAGATGTGGAGGTGATCACTATATCAGAGAATGTACATTGCCAAACCCACCACCACCACAACGAGTCTGGGAAGGCTACTGTAGTGATTGTGGTAAGGAACACCTTTTTAGAGACTGCCCCAAGAATCCCAACAAGGTTACATCTAACGTGCAAATCAATGTAATAGAAGTAATTGAATCATCAGGGAGTGATAAAGAGTACACAGTACCATTGAAAGCAATAACAAGAGCCAAAGCCAGAGAGACCCCTAATAAAACGGAGGAGAACAACCAAAATAACAGGGAGGTGAACACACCCATCCCTCAAAGAGTTGAAGACTCAGAAGAGCCGGAGAAAAGTATTGCAAGTAAAAGGTCCCAGAGATGGAAGCACCGAAGAGATAGGATAAAAGAAAAGAAGTTATTACAAAAGAAGGAAAAGGAGGAAAACGAACAAAAACCAAAAGAAGAACCGAAGAGGAAAGAAGGAAACAAAAATGAACAGTACAAAAAAGAGGAGGTAGGATCAGTGTTAGCAGACCCTATGCCTGAAGAATTAGCCATGTGGATTCAGGCATACAAGGCACGAATAAGAGCAGGACCTACCATAGAACAACATGAGAGGGAATATCCAAGAGGCGACTTAGAAAAAGAAAGACTGGAGATCTGCAAGAAATTGATAGAAGTTGCACAACAGACCTTAGAAAAACCTGCATCGCCTTTACCCAATACCCGAATTTCTGAAGGAGAATTCCAAGAGTGTGTAAACACTCATGAAAAGCCTGAAGTAAGTAGAACACAGAATGACGAATGTAGTATTGAGAGAAGGGAAGGATCCATAGTTCCCGAAGTAGAAGGAGAATGGACTGAGGATCTATGGGCACGAGTTCAAGAGGACAAATGGAAGAAAGTGGAAGGAATTGAACCACCCTTTGAAGAACTAGAAGCAGGAGATGAAATAGAGGGTTCAATACCTGAACTACATTCAGAGGAAATTTTACCGATGGATGCAAGTAACCAAGGAGAGGAAGATGTAAATGAACTGCCCAATTACACAGGGGAGTACGAACACAATTCAGAATTGTATCGTATTCCCTCAATGAGGAAACGAGAAACGAACCCATCAGTCCAAACATCTGAGATCATACAACGCCTTAGAGAGGTAAAAATCCCTTGTACCCTAACATTCGAAGAACTGTTGAAGGTAAAACCACATTTGAAGGAGAAATTATTCAATCAATGGGAAGTCAAGGAGGAAAAGAAAGAGATAGCAGACGAAGTAAACACAGTGAGAATTCCAGTGGATAAGGTAGGAGACTTTAGTGAGGGAGATGAAGGAAATACCTGCCTTCCAATTACTTATAGGGGTTACACTACCAAAGCCATCTTAGATTCGGGAGCTGGTGTTGGTATTGCTACCAAAGAAATTTGGGAGAAATGGGGAAAACCAGCGTTAAGACCAACACGCATGAAAATACAAATGGCAGACGGACATACAGAAAGACCCTTAGGATTGTTGGAACGAGTAGTTTTCACTACGTGTGGAGTGGAATTCGAACACACTCTAGCAATATGTCACTTCGAAAGGCCAAGCAATTATGAAATGATCCTGGGAAGGCCTTTCATGAGACAGTTAAAGGTTGTGCAAGATTGGGGAAAAGATGCTGTGTACCTACAACATGAAGGAACCACCACTAGAATAAACCTACATACGTACACTTATCAAGATGTTCCACCTCTACAATGGAATCAAATTCATAAGGAGGAAGACGATCAATCAATTCATAGTGTAGGTTCTTGTGATCAATCCTGGATGAACGAGGACACTCATCTATGGATATGCCAAGCTGCAAAGAAGGAAGAGGAGAGAAGAAAAGGATGGCAGCAAAAACCAGGAATAGCGAGGTCTGTACAAGATCCAGCTTACATGCCACAAGTCTTTTCGGATGAAGAATTTGAACCACACGGTTGGATGGAAATTTTAGCGACCCTCGATGTCTGTGTAAACGAAGAAGTCGTGACCATGAACGAATGTATCAATGAGGAGGGTTATGATGTTAGCCTGTATGTGGTAGTCCTTCAGGAGGCTGAAGAAGGAGAAGTGATCAAGAAAGACTGGAAGGAGGACTACGAGAGCATTGAAATGGAGCCCGAACCAATGGATCTAGGGAATAGTACCACCAACATAAATATCACAGCCAATGAAAAACACCAGGAACTCACACAGAAGGGGGAATTAGAATTTGAAAGAGAATCAGAAGATGAAGAAAATAAACCCCAAGACCAATTTGAGGTACCAGCTCACTTTAAAAAATATGAAGTGGAGGAGAGAAAAATCGCTATTCAAATGCCGAAAAGAGAAGCACAGCCTGGAATAGCATATGATAATAAGGAACAAACCAAGAAGATAGTAGTAACTGTAAAAGAAGGAGAAGAACGATGTACCTTCATAGGACAGGATGTCTCATTAGAGGAAGAACAAGAGTTAATTCGTCTCATAAGAGAATATCGGGATGTCTTTGCTTGGACCTATAAGGACTTGAAAGGAGTCGACCCTTCTATATGTGCGCATAGAATTCCCATGACATCCGAAGCCAAACCTTCTAAACAAAGACCATATACATACAATGATGTGTATTCAGCAAAGATAAAGGAAGAGATAGACAAATTGTTAGATGCTGGATTCATATACGAAATTGAGCACACGGAATGGGTGTCACCTTTGGTGGTTGTACCGAAAAAGAATGGAAAGTTAAGAGTGTGCATCAATTTGAAGAAAGTAAATGTTGCGACCATAAGGGATAGTTATCCTTTACCAATTACAGATCATCTCTTGGAAAGAGTGGCAGGAAAGGAAGTCTATAGCTTTCTGGATGGCTTTTCAGGGTATAATCAGGTAGCTATTGCTCCTGAGGACCAACATAAAACAGCGTTCGCAACTGAATGGGGAGTATATGCCTTTAGAGTCATGCCTTTTGGTCTAACTAATGCCCCAGCCACCTTCCAAAGATTGATGTGCCATGTATTCAAAGAATTCCTAAGAAAAAGTATGGAGGTCTACGTGGATGATCTTTGTACTTATTCAGCTATACGATCAGAGCACATCCCTGAGCTAGAAAAGATCTTTGCTAAATGTCGACAATATCGAGTATGCCTCAATCCAGAAAAATGTGTCTTCATGGTTAGACAAGGAAAAATCTTAGGACATATTGTCTCTAAAAATGGAATTTCAACTGATGAAGACAAAATCAAGGTAATTTTGGATTTACCAAGACCGAAGACTGCTAAAGAAGTTCAAGCATTTATGGGACATTGTGGATACTATCAAAGATTTATACATATGTACGCCATAATTGCTAGACCTCTGTATGCATTATTGACTCTATTTAATTGGACCGAAGAATGTGAAAAAGCCTTCAACGAGTTAAAGAATCGATTGAGTTCAGCACCAATCCTTCGAGTACCTAACTGGAATAAGCCGTTTCACATTCATGTGGATGCTTCCAAGTTTGCCATTGGTTGCATCTTAGCTCAACCTGCAGATACGGGAAAACTAGACCACCCTATAGCCTATGCTAGTAGACAATTAAATCAAGCAGAACGCAATTATACTACCACGGAGAGAGAAGACCTAGGGATGGTGTACGCAGTCAAAAAGTTCAGACATTACCTGTTGGCAAACAAATTCAAATTCTTCATTGATCATCAAGCCCTACTGTACCTAGTCAACAAGCCTTGTAATACAGGACGACTAGTACGATGGTTTTTATTGCTAATGGAATTTGATTTTGAGGTAGTAGTCAAGAAAGGAAATACCCACATAAGAGCAGACCACTTATCAAGAATGACCCATGGAGAACCGCCCATAGTAGTACCAGATGATCTGCCAGATACGTACCTTTTTAACCTGGAAGTATGTCCTCAATGGGCAGAAAAGTTGATCCCTATACTTACTCATGGACCTAAAGATGGGATCACGCCAAACCAAACCCAAGACCTCTGGAAGACTAAAAACCTTCATATCATTGCGGGAAGTTTGTATCACCAGGATTCAAGTGGATTATTAATGAGATGCGTGGAAGAAGAGGAACAAGAAATGTGGTTTCAGAAAGCACATGTAAACCAATGGAAAACTCATTTGAATGCAAATGGAACGTGGCAAACACTCAAGAGATTTGGCATATATTGGCCAACCATGCAAAGAGATGCACATAACTATGTGTCAACCTATCAAACCTGTCAAGAACAAATCCCTGATGAGAACTCTACCTTATGCTATTCTACAATAGCACCAAGATGGAGCATGCCACTGGTAAAGTTCTTGAAAACTCAAGAATACCCCGAAGGAGCTACTTCAGCAAGGAAACGTGCACTTGTAGAACAAAGTAAGGATTATGCCATTATAGGAAAACAACTTTTTAAACGAGGGAGAGATAACCAATTACGAGTGTGCATTCACGAAGACGAATATCTTTCTGTTTTAGAGATGGCTCATACAGGAGCTGCAGGAGGACACTTCTCTGCAGATAAAACAACAAAAATGATCCTCTTTGCTGGAATGTGGTGGCCAACTCTACACCAAGATGCCATGACATATGTGCAACGGTGTGATACTTGCCAACGAACCAAATATCCAATTAGGAGAGATGAAATGCCACTTAGACCCATGATGAGTACCATAGCTTTCACGAAATGGGGAATAGACTTCATAGGACCTATTAGCCCACCAGCGAAAGGATCCCATGCCGAATATATAATTGTAGCCACAGACTACCTGACTAAATGGGTTGAAGCCAAAGCAACCAAGAATAAGCAGTTACATCATGCTTTATGGGCATTTCGAGTAGCCTATAAAACCGCCATAGGCACTACTCCTTTTAACTTAGTATATGGACAGAATGCTATTTTGCCAATTGATTTCTTAATTCCCACTCTGAGAGTAGCAACTACTTACTAGTGGACAGGACATGAACTATCAGCTCAATTGGATCAAATAGAAAAGCTTCACGAAACTAGGTTACAAGCAGTAGCAGGCATTTATGCTGCTAAACGACGACAGAAAGCCTACTTTGATGCGCACATTAAGGACAAAAATTTGAAGGAAGGAGATTTAGTTTTGGTATACACCTTGAAACAGCACGCTAAGAAGTTGCAGAAGAGAGGATATGGTCCATTAATCATTAATCGTATATCTACAAGTGGAGCCATCAGCTTAGCAACCTTAGATGGAGAAGTATTACCAAACTACATCAGTGGATGTAGAGTAAAAAAATATCTAGAACCATTGACCGAAGAAACAATGTCTCGATTAATCAAAGGCAAGAATAGACGCATAGAGGAGGAAAGGATACGAGAAGAAGCGAGACAGGAAGCATTGGAAAGAATAAAGAAACGGAAAGAGTGGATGAGAGAGCGAGATGAGAGATATCGACTAGGAGAAGAACTCATCCCGATGGCTAATTTTAGAGCCACTCAAAACCTAGGATCACAGAGAACACAACCATATTTAAATTTGGGAGCAGGTAAAACGGAGTACCACTTGGTGGATGCTCTCATTGACACAGGAGCTGCTGTAAGCTGTATCAAGCTTTCTTTGACCCAAAAACTCAAGGAGGAAGTACGCCCATCGATGGCACAGTTGATAGGAATAGGAGGAACAATTACTCAATGCATAGGTGAGATCACCTTACCTTTGCATCTTGGCAACAACACTATGGAACAAAAGCTATTAGTGTGTCATGATCAGGATTTACTTGAAGAGGTAGTGTTAGGTCAAGACTGGATTTACGAATATGAGGTGACCATTCAATTGGCTTTAGGATACATCTCAGCCAGGATAGGACATCGTGAAGTATTCAGTCTGCTAGACGAACGACCAATCAAATCTGTGAGCATAGAGCAAAAAGTTCATTCCAATGAACAAAGTCATGAATGTATGTTCACTAGCACTATAGAAACACGTTCATCAAGTACTATATGTGCGGACACATTGAATTCTGATTGCACACAATCTTCTAGTCTAGCAAGTCATGAGAGTGTCAATCTATCAGAAACCAACCTCAGTGAAGCACCATGCCCTAAAGAGATTAGTCCTCTGAGTAATTCAAAATCTGTACCTATTAAAATATACCCTATTCCATACTCTAACCAAGCGTGGATAAAGAAAGATCAAGTGGAGGAGTATCTTCGACGACAGAAGCACAACCGACATCAGAACAAACAATCAAAGGAGAAACCAACTCAGTCGGAACAACGAAGTCATCGACGAACTGCTACAATATGGATTCCAAAGAAAGTAGTAGCCGCTCAACAAGATCGTTCGCAAATCTGGATTCCTAAGTCATGCGCTCCAAAGAAACTAAGCCGAAATGATGATCTTCAACACAAGAAGAACCAATATGGTCCACAGGCAAAACAGCCACAAAAAAGGAACTACTGGAGAAAGAAGGGGTCTGTAATGGCAACCCGAGCCATTCTGAGATTTACAAATCAGATAGAGCAGACATGCAACAAGAAAAGAGCCACATTCATCGGAATTAGGCAACGTACAACAAGGCCCAGCAAAATGAAGCAGATTTGGATACCTAAAGACAAAATAAACGGCATGCATCAACCAACTACTTCCAATTGCACACATATGGAGCCTTCGAGACCCAAAGTATGCATGATAGGGCCACATTACAAGGCCAAGCATTCGGCACATCTTTCTTCTATTTCAGGATAGTCAAGCACAGTTTCCTCTTGGGAAATAGGAGAGCACTTGTACATACATTAAGAAAATTACTCCAAACAAAATAATAACCGCTTCGGCTATAACCTAACTTTTCTGTTTTCCTTTTCAGATGAAAATATAAAAATACCTAAAAATGTGAAAAATCCAGGTATTACCTTTCTCACACCCACGGGAAAGGGGCGACACCATTCACTCGGAGCAATATCGAGCTTATGACAAACAAATAAAGGAGGATTTCTGATAATATATGGCAACTAATTCATACTCTATATTGAGTGCAGATGGCGTCTACTAATTCTGAAGCTACACAAGAGGAAGAGGTCCAGCTTTTCCCACTCGAGTCAATTACAAAAGCAAGAGGTCATTGGTTTCGGGATGACCAACCAGTGTCAAATCTCATCTTCCTGGCTACTATCAAAATAATGGATAGAGATCACTATTTTCCCATCCTATCCCAGGACTTCAAAACAATCGTCCAAGGCTTGCCACATATTGAAGAAGTATGGACACAGGCCGGATTAGAGTCATTCCTAAAATTGTCTATCTATGTAACGGACTTTCAAAGGTGTACACAGGTAATGAACACATTACAGCCTGCGACAACAAAGATAACTGTTCCAGAAGCGAAAGTATTAGATAAAGTGGGAGCCTGGAAGACCATCCAATTCACACACGAATTAATCAACAGAGCATTTGGATGGAAGCAAGAAGGAGTCACAACTGTCAAAGCAGAGTGCCATGATCCCAAGAAGAGATCATTTTTGGATATAAACAGAATTGACATAGAAGATGCTGTTCGATTGGGGCATCAACACTTTTGTTTCCCAAGCATGCACAGGTATACCGCTCCACAGAAGACAGTCGTACAATTACTATCGCATGCCATGAGACAAATTGGGAACAAAGTGAATATGACAGGCTATGTTCAAGAAAGATTATTTGACGCCCAGAAGAAGTGGGGCCAGAAGAAATTTTTGAATGGTAGTTCGGCTCTCACATTACTGATATATGAAGCTTTAGATATGAAGAATTGTTTGAGAGGGATGCCAACTTCAGAAAAGCTAGCTCAATATGCAAAACCCGCCATTGTCCCTAAGAAAAAGAAGGTTGCCATCAGTGGAGAAGAAGCAGAAACCAGTTCTCAGCCGAGAATGAGAGGCACAAAAAGACTACGAGAAGTCAAGCAAGATGAAGAAGGAGAACCTATGACAAAAAGAGTCCATGTACTTCCCAAAGTAACCATTGCACCGCTCAGTAACTTCCTATCTATAGTAAAGTAAGTTTTTGCGGCAACAGAACAATTATTTGTTTAAAAAAATAAATAAAGGAGGACCAAAACAAATCACGGAAGAAGAATTGACTAAAGCACTGGAAGAGACGCACAAATACACGGAGGGACAAATCAACTTACCAGTGCAAGGTCATCATTATTAGCAGTCACAACAGGAATTAAATACAAAAAGAAAACTCACTAAAGTTCACCGATACCGCGAAATAGGATTAGACAATTCCAGCTCGTCATCACAGGACAAAGAAGAAAAGGACACATCATTGTTGGATGTTGATATTCGAAGCGAATCGAAGGATGATGGGCAATGGACCGAATTAAATGAAGTTGACTATGGTGAAGAACCAGAAGGCCTCAAGCCAGTCGATCAAGAAATAAAAGTGAATCAGAAAACCACAAGCACAAAGACAGATATGGAGATATCAAAAATGGAGAATGAAGATAATGATATAGAAACGGAAGAACCCTTCACACCAATCAGGGTTGTGGCAGAACCCTCCCCAATGGATGTCACGTTTCAGGGGAGTGCCACTAAAAATGATGAAGCAAAAGGAGATGATAAAGAACCCAGGGTACAACTGCAAATTAGGCAACCACATAATGAAACACTCCAGGTGGCAGAAGGCAAAGATGTGCAAACAGGAGAGACTCCAGGCATAGCAAAGACATGGCTGAATGTAGACATAGCTCAGCTCAAGCCTGTTGTGCAAGATATGATTAGAACAGCTCTGGACACACAACAATTAATGCTTGACGCTGATGAAGATTACGACCAAGCCATGCGAGACAAGAAAGAACTTGAAAGAGCAGGTCAGAATCTTTCCAACGAATTATCCAAGGTAAGAGAACAAGCTCTGAATAAAGAAAAGGAACTTCAAGAGGTCAAAACACGAAACAACATGCTAGAGACAGAGCAGACAAAACTGAAAGACCAAGTCCAGGAACTAACAAAGAAATTAGAGATGAGTGAGACTGAGAAGACACGTATTCAAGCACGAAGTAAAATCTTAGAGTCTCAGCTTAAAGTCAGTATGGAGGAAGCTGACAATATACGACAACGAAATAAAGAGTTAATGACAGCTCTCATTAGTGATCAGCCACTTGCAGTTACTGACAACCCACAAGGAAATATCAAGAACTTGGAAGAAAAGATCACTAAACTAGAAGACCAGCTCAAACAGGAGCAAGCAGTCATTACAGATTGGGAAAAGAGATACATGGAGGACACAGCTGCCCTCATAATGAAATGGAAAAAAGCAGAGAATAACTACCTGCGGTAGTGTAAGGAAGACACAGATCAAATGAATATTGTGGCCTAGGAACTAATTAAACACCAGGCAACTATTGCTAAGGCTGAAGAAGAAAATAAGAAAAAAGATGATTTAATCAAACAGCTTCAGGAGCAATTAGAGCAACGAGCAAAACAGGGGACACCAGTAGTTCCACAAGAGACCAAGGCTACTGTGGAGAAAGAGGTACGTCCTCTCTCTCCCCCCTCGTATCATTCACCGATAAGGGTGGAAAAGAAGGTTCCCATTGAACCTAACACTCGAGACATTGCAGAACTAAGCCGAGCAGACAGGGCACTACTGGTGTCCCAGCTTACTGCGGAGTTTGAAGATCAAATCATCAAATTAATGAAAGAGGCTCAAATCGACAGCAAGCAACTCGAGCACCTACTCAAGCCATTCAATGTACCATACGGGCTATTGAAGGAACAAACTCGGTCTTACATAAAGTATACGACAAATAAGGAACCGGATCACAATCTCCACTTTCGGTATGACACGTTTAACTATACTCAAGCAGAGTTTGAGGCAGCAGATCCAATATGGAGAAGGAAGCTCTTGGAAAAGAACCCTACACTACGGGTACAGTGGGAAGCATCCCCGTATGAGCTTCAAGTCAACCCATCATTTTGCCCACTACCCCGTAGAAGAGCCTGGATGCAATTTTGGGAAGGTCAGCGACAGGGCAGTATTAATAATCAGTGGTTAAATTATCCACTGTTACCTAGTCCACCACATAACTACCTACCGACAGAGGAATACATGGTCAAAACCATGGAATTTTGGCTTGCAAGATATGCTACCGTTCCAGATTTAGCAGTCAAAATGACAAATAAAATCTTTAGCATGTTCCTGACTGTAATAAAAGTGTTCCAACATGCACGATATACATTTTTGAATTTCATCCGCATTACGCAAGGATCAGAGGCATTAATTTTTGATTTATCTACTATTCCCAGCCGGTTAACACTTATGGCCTATTATTCTCGCATCATGTTTTTGCCCTTGACATATATGCAGACTTTTGAAGAAGCATTTTTTATCGGTTTTTTTGAAATCGACTCCGAGATTTTTGTAAAAATGACATCTAATTTAAATGCGAGGCTGGTCACTTATGAAACAAGTTTTTTTGCGGACCATCGACAAGCACCAGAAGATGGAGTAAAATCCCAACAATGGAAGAGCTTTATGCTATGTCACGCTAATTTGCTGAATCAAAGAGAGCAAGCAGCTATCCAGACATATGCCCGTCGCTTATCAAAGCCTGTCGGGGACGACAGAGTCCAGGAGGGGGGCAGTGTTGAGGGAGAGTCGAGTAAAAAGAAGAAAAGAAGAAGGCAACGAAAGAAGCAGCTTCACTAATAGAAATATCCGAAGACATATCTCTGCAGGAAGCCCCGCAGGGGCGCAACACCCATCTCTGCACAGAGCCCGCAGGGGCGCACACACCAAGGAAAAGCACGCAGCTGGAAGGAGGAATCAGGGCCAACAAGTATCACATATGAGGGTGCTTCAACCTCTTGAGTTATAGAGGATTCAGATCAAGGCTTACGAGCTACATCCGCATATGTGCACTAATGGCGTGCGTGGCAAACCGAATCAACCGGCTTGGAGTAATGCAACCAGGTCCGATGTGTGCAACCAGGACAAATCAGAGCGCCTCTAAAACGTAATGCAAGATCAAGAATCAGGCAAAACTGGCCACGGGATGCGTGCGGACAACAAATTGAGGACAAGAAGCAAAGCCTGTCAAGGGACGACAGAGACGAAGAGGGGGAGAGTGTTGCAGAGCTAAAGAAAGCACAAAGTAGAGAAAAAGACGGGCCCCAAAATTTTTCCGATTTGGACATCATATTTTTGTATCATAATCATTCTTGTAATATATTTTCCGTTGTAAATGCACTAGAGGAGTCCTCTAGATGCATCCCCACTGAAGATTGTATATAAGTCAAATGTGACTCTTTGTAAAGAACTTTTTTGCCATTGTGAGAATAGAGAGCACAGAAATTCGAATTTGTGTCTTCTTCACTCAGTATCTTCTTCTCTGGGAGCTTGTATGCATGTGGATTGCTTGGAAAGAGTGCTTGTGAGTGTTGTCTATCCATGAAAGTGTTTATTTGCTGTAGGTAAGGTGTGTGCGAAGTGTAGGAAGTGCTGAAGTGTAGGAAAGTGTTTCCCACGACTCAGTATTTTGCTCATAACTTGAAGTAGGAGCGTCAGAATTGAGTGAAACCACTGCCATTGGATGCGTCTTCTCGAGAGCTTCAAAACGCATATGCTAGTCGCTATATTTGGAGCTCGGAGCTGGGAGAAAAGTCCAAAATACTGACGGCTACTGCACCAAGTATCGTTTCGCCATGACCGACAGTTGGAGCTTGTTTGGATAAGTCTTTGCCTTATTTACACTCTTTGAGTAGTTCATTTGCATTCATCATCACATGATTGCATGTCCTCATACACTCGGCTAGGTTTGTATACTCTTTGGATTGATAATTAAAAGCGTGTATCCCCACTATATGCACTTGAGAGGGGATTGAGGTATAGTCTCTTTCTCCGCAAGTCCCTAAGTTGGTACTTAGGTCAACACAATGGGTTTTGAAAGAATTTACTTCTGATGCTAACTTGTATGTAACGAAAAGGGATAGCAAGCTAGTTGTTGTCATTGTATATGTAGATGATTTGATCATTACAAGAGATCATAAAAAACTGATCAATCAAACTCGGATCAACTTGGGAACTGAGTTTCAAAAGACAGACTTAGGTCTACTCAATTTTTATCTGGGAATTGAAGTATGGCAAAGAAAGGATGGCATTTTCATCTCACAACAAAAATATGCCAAAGAAATTCTTAAGGCATTTGGAATGATGGACTACAAATCAACTAGCACATGTATGGAGGTAAATCATAAGCTATCTATGGATGACAACATACCTTATGTAGATGCTAAGAAATATAGAAAACTCATTGGAAGTCTTATTTTTTTGTGCAACACTAGACCAGACATTTGCTATGCTATTGGAGTGTTAAACAAGTTTTCCAACAAACCTAAGGAGAGTCACTGGACTACTGGAATGCGAATTCTAAGGTACATTGCAGGAACCTTGGATTTTGGTATTTTTTATACCAGAGGTGATACACTTCAAGGATATTGTGATTCAGATTGGACTGGAGATTATGATTCTAGAAAATCACTTTCTAGGTATTGTTTCTCACTTGGTTCAGGAATATTTTCTTGGGTAAGTAGGAAGCAATCAACTCTTGCACTCTCCTCCACTGAAGCAGAGTACAAAGCAGCTTGTTTTGCTTCTTGTGAGGTAGTCTGGTTAAGGAGAATTCTTGCAGATCTAGGATTTCCATCATATATGGCAACTGTACTTAAGTGTGATAATCAAAGTTGCATGGCCATTGCAAAGAACCCAATATTTCATGCTCGCACAAAGCATATAGAAGTACAGTACCATTATGTTCGTGAGCTAATTGAAGATGAAATTGTGGAGCTAGAATATTGCCCAACAAAGGCAAATTGTGCTGACATGTTCACTAAAGCACTTGGAAGAGAGAAGCTCAACAGGCATCTTCAACAGATGGGCATAGCACCGAGACCTACTTGATTTATCATTCGATAAACATTGAGGGGGGGTGTTAGTATATGATCAATGTCTACCCCTCATGACTGTATGCACATTTTGTAAGGCCCCCATTATGAGGACAAGCCAAGCGTGCATTACCCAATTGATGGGAATCCCAATAGCATGTTGGATGGCCATATTGGACCATGTAAGGTACTGTAAGGAAAGGGAGTTACTAGCATTCCCAATCGTGGGGTCCAAGGCAGCGGTGAGCAGCCCCGGTTGGGAAGGCTCGCACAATGAGTACTTCTTTCACAAGAATTCGATTATGATGCGGTACATAGACCTAGCTCTTTGCATATAATAGCAGACTCCTTATCTTGATTCGATTATGGAGAACCTCCAGACGGGATTGATGATTCTTTTTCGGATGCTAAATTATTTCATGTAGCAGATAGCACTAAACTAGAATTAGGAACTCAAACTTGGTATGATGAAATGTTATCTTTTCTTGCAACTAAAACTCCTTCCTCGCATTTACGGTCTACAGCTAGGAAAAAGTTACACTACAACATATGAGGGGCATACCAACATTGTCCATACCAACGATCATGCCCCGACATCAGTATGATTGGTGGAAATGCTTAGAAAGATCATGTTATGCATATTGATGGTCACTTGAACATCGGTATGGCCATTTGAAATTGACCATCGATATACATTACCCATCATTGGTAGGCACTGGTATAAATGTCGGTATAGGCATCGTAATTTCCTAGAAATTATCGATGCTCATACCGATGCGTATACCAATGCCTATACCGGCATCATGTTTGAAACATATCGGGACCCGAGAGCAAAAATTTGACATTTTGCATGTGTTTTGAACTGAGTAGTGCTTCTGTCAAACTTGCACGCATGACTTGAATTGTGACCTACATTATCTTGTGCACACACACATAGATCTCTCTCTCTACACACACACTCTCTCTCTATATCTTCCATCTTGGTAAGTAATGCACGTACTCTTTCACCCTTTCTCTTTCTCTATCCTTAAATGTGAAAATTCTTGAAATGAATGTAGCCATGTTTTCAAAAGGTGCAGGAGTTATTGTTGATCTAGAGATCTGGCACAAATGAATTGGACATGCAAACTTATTGATGCGGTAAAAGGAGATTGTCAATGGACTACCAAATTTCAAAGTTTCAGAAATGCAAAAGGTATGTGCAGCATGTCAATTTGTTAATTAGTCAAGAGTATCATTTCATCATGACAGTTGATGCTTGTTTTATGTATATCTTGAGCTAGGAACATCCGATTGAGGTGTTCTTTATCTTGTTATGTAGACAAGAATGAGATCTTGAAGTTTTCTGAAGAGTAAAAGTTGAGATTTAGAGGTTATCACCTCTGAAACAACAAAACACAGAGCAACATATTTTTACCATAAGAACCCTAATTGCTTTTGGAGGTTGAATTTGCTTTAGAACTTCTTTGAGAGAGAATTTTTGGTGTGCAAGCTCTTATTCTTAGATCTTGAAGGCATTATCCATGTATGATCACTATGGTAGCTCCTCCATATGAGAGTAGAGCATAATTTTATCATGTGTTTGACATATGAGATGACATTGTGGTATACTCTTTTTTGAGGTTTATGTCATCATGCGTTCGGTCATGGATGTATAGTGGCATTGTGGTCTATATCTTGCTTATGCCACTTGGTTATGGATTTACTTGTCGTTTTCACATAATTTTATGAGAGTTGATTCTAGATCTTGGTTGATACTTGTATCTTGATTTTCTTTGTAGGTACATGATCCAGATTGGAGCCTCAATTATACATTCGTTTGTCACCGTTATTAGCATTTGGTCATTGATTGATATGTATTTGTCAGTGTGATTCTTGGCATATGTGGATGGTGATTCCCACAAGGTTTAATTTGTTCTAGAGTCCATTTTACAGAGGAGATGCTATTGAAATTTCATCAGCTTTTATGTTGGAAAAGAGCTCTAGTGGATCTTGAAGCTTATGTGAGAGCTTTGGATCATTGTTGATCTCCATTTACTTGGACTTGGTCACAGGTTGTTTGTGACAGGTTGGACCATCTTGCAAGATTTATTCTTGAGTGGGAGGTGTATCACCATTGTATTGGCATATATTACCATTAGTTTGTGGGCATATGTGTTTGCCATTATCCTTGATTGGATCAGTGACAGGTGGTGACAGATTACTCATTGTTCTTTTGATATTGGTTATCTTGTTTGATTGCCCAATTTATAGGGGATACTGTCGAATTTTTCCCAAGATTCTTTCATATCTACATGATTAGTTTGGAGACTTGGTGAGCAGGCTTATGCTCATGGTTTTATGTGCATGCTAGATGCATGGTTATGTGACAGGTGGTTCACACGGTTTTCTTCTTCAGTGAGACATATGTGATGTGAGTTATGCATATGGATATGCAAGTGTCATCATATTGGTGATAAAGTATTATTTCTAGTCCCTTGTTACATTGCTAGTCTCTTGGATTGCCAACATGATGTCTTCTTGGTTTGATGGCACTGACTTTTCGAGATGGAAAGCTCAGATGTGGCATACATTGGTTCGTGCAGGGTTACACATGTATGTGCATAGAGATGCACATAGGCCTCGTGACATGCCCGACCATGTATGGATGGATATGGATGCATTGGCTAGCTCCACTATCCGGTTACAACTTGTGGATTCTATATACAAGTATGTGATGTATGAGGAGATGAGTAGTGCATTATGGCAAAGACTACATGATATGGGCACAGGTATCCACTGTAGGTACTTCATGTGAGAGACAGTCTCATTTCAGTGGGGGTTCAACCTTATGTGCGGTGTGAGACTCATCATGTCTCATTCTGTCTACCTATAGATAGGTCTGTTGACATTCTTGATGCACATGTATGACAGGATTTAGATGCTCAGATGGATGCACATGTAGAGCATGTTTTGGATGCTCATTTTGCTTATGTAGAGCATGGTTTGATTGATCATGTGGATGCTCTTATGGAGCACACTTTGGATGATCAGTTGGATGCTTTAGAGCATGATGTGGATGCTCATGTAGAGCATTGTGATGATACTCAATTAGAGTTTAATCATCACTTTGACCTTGGTATCGACATTATGTAGTTAGCTCATGTGGAGCATGATGATACACTTGGTGCGGTAGAGCAGGATAGCTCTTATGATACACAGGGTATGCTCGAGCATACTAGCTCTCAAGGTGCACAACTAGATACATCCTTGATTCCTTGGTTGAGAGGATGGCTGATTTGGATGCTGAGGAGTCAGTAGTTATGCAGTCATTCTTGGATTCAATCATGCTAGATGTTGACAGAGATATATCAGGACATGTTGGTCTTGATGATGGTGCTTTAAATGCTTTGGATACAAGCATGGCTGACATACTTAGGTTAGCCAGGATGGCACATGTTTCATCAGCATTTGGGAGTCTGATGTACGAGTTGTTATGCTTGAGACCAGATATTACCGTTGCTATTGGAGCATTTGCACTTGGAGTTGTCAGTCGTTCGATGATTGATGCAAACATAGAGCGAGTGGGAGCTTTGCAGAAACTTTATAAGTTCTTGCATCAGTCAGATGTGAGCTCGACTCTCATCAATATGAGTCTAGAGCAATTTGAGGTGCATGGATACACATTGCTCGAGGCAGTTGGTGTAGGCTGACCTGTATGGGTTTAGATCCAAACTCTTCCTGTACATTATTGTATAGTCCTACATCATTCTTTGTATATGTTATCACTTACGGTCACATTGAACCTTAAGTGGGAGATTGTTGGGGATGTAAGGGTCATGTGACCTTATCCCTATATTCATATATATATACACATCATATATAGAGCATTGCCTCAAGAGAGATCATTATGTGGGTTTTGAGGCTTCCATGCATATGTGCGCGTCTCTCCTCTCTCTCCCTCCATCTCCTCCTTGCTCCTCTTGTTCTGCACACCAAATCCCTTTAGTGTTTATCACTCGCATAAAGAATCTACGAGATCAAATGGCGGGAGCAGGTGTTCAAAGGTCAAGTGAGGAGCTAGCTCGATGTTGTCTTCAAATGTTGCCACCTAAGTTTGATGGTTTGGTAATTGCTCTTAATACTCAAATCAGACCTCGACCACTAACTTTTGAAGAATTTAGTGCCTTACTCATGGAGAAGGAGCTGAAGCTCAAGGCAAGGAGTGGTGGTAACAAAGGAGATGTTGCATTCACAGCAAATGCCAAAGGAGGCAAAGCGGACTCTTCAAAAGAGGGAGACAAAAAGAAGAATGACAAAAAGAAGTTCAAGGGAGAGTGTTTCCACTGTAAGAATAAAGGACACAGAATCCAACGCTATAGCATCAAGAAGGCAGAAGAGAAGAGTGGCTCTTCAAAAGGTGGCAAGGGCAAGGAGTCTACCAACACATCATAAATAGAGCTTGAGTTATTTGTTACGATAAAGGAGGTGTGCTCCTTGGCTGAAGATTGAGGAACATATGACTCATGGGTGTTGGACAGTGGTGCATCTTGTCACATGACGAGCAGAAAAGACCTTTGCAGTTCCTTACAACCTCTAAAGGAACCCATCACAGTAAAGGTAGGGAACAACGCAAGATGTCTGTAGAGGGCAACGGTACGGTTTCTTTCATTAACTCTAATGGTGATATCGGAAAGCTTTCAAATGTGTTGTGTGTTCCATAAATAAAACGAAATCTACTTATCATAGCTTCTATAACTGATCAAGGTCATCAAGTATCTTTCAGTAAGACAGGAGCTAAGATTATGGACGGTAACAACAACATTGTTGGGACTAGCATAAGGAGGAACAACCTGTATGAGGTATGTTGTCAGACATTGATCCACAAGGATCATTGGTCCACAGGGATCAGTTCACATTGATCCATAGGGATCAATCTATGTGTGTGAGGGACAAGGGCCAGCTAGCCAAGGTCCCAAGCTCGAGGGATACCCTAAGGTACTTTGGTAGTAATGGGAACTGCTTTGGTAGTAATGGGAATAAGTGTTGCATGATGGCCACATGTTCACACTAGACTATTCCAGATCATTACTATTTATAGAGTATACCATTGCTATTTTTAGAGTACAAGAGGGTATATATGGATGGGTGGAGAGTCACACACATCATTCAAGCAATTTCCGTCATAACAGTGCCGACAGGCACGATCTAACTACAAATAGACCGCAAGGGGATTACACACCCTGACAAGTTTATATTTTTTTCTCCTCGCTAACCTACAAGAAAAATACTTACCTTGCCCTGCAAGAAGAATACATGCACCGCATAATACATATCCACGTCACAACTACGTATCTAGTCTAAGTAATATGCGAAATTGCATGCCTATATGCAATATGATGCAAAAAGAGAGCAATAATGCATAGAAATTGACAAGAAACTTATTTGGAGGCTCAAGAATAACGTTCAGGTGTGTACAAGTGCGGAAGATGGTCCACCCTTCATCGAATTAGCTTGTGAATACACCTCCAAGAATCGATGCTTCAAAATAAAACTCGAAAGAGAATTGTTGAAGAGGTATGGCAAACTCCACAATCCTGAAGATGGCAAGGACTGAATCCAAACTATGGCTTTTAGCCGCTCACTGGAAAGGCCTCTGAAAGAGCTCATTTCAAGGACTTGAAATGAGCTCTTGGCAAACATAGATGAGATCATCCCGGATGCATCGCTCATTTCTACATTGTTGAAAGGATTATCGGAATCTTTTCAAAGCTTTGCTACTACACTTTGTTTGGTTGCAAAAGGAAATCCTAATATGTATGCATTTGATGAGGTTGTGTCTCTTCTTTTGCAAGAAGAGCAATCTAGAGTGAATAGGAGTGGTTTGATTGAAGGAACGCAAGCACTTGCTATCTCACAAAAGGGGAAAAGCAAGTATGGTTCAGCTTTGGGTTCATCAAAACCAAAGCCTCAAGCTTCCTCTTCCACTCATTCCTCTAATGATGGTGATTTGCAAAAGAAGAAGAGATGCAAATATTTCCGGAAGGCTGGTCATACTATTGATGAGTGTAGAAAGCTTGCTAAACGCAATGAAAAGAAGAAGGAATCGGGCATTGCTGAAAATTTAGCAAATGCAAAGAATGATGAAGCTAACATGGCTCAAGATTTTTGGGCATGTGTTGTTACATGTCATTATGATGCTTCTTTACATTCTAAATGTATGGTTGTGAGTGAGGCTGATTCGGATTGGTTCTTTGATAGTGGTGCTTCAAAGCACATAACATCATGCAAAAGATTTTTTGCCTCTTTGAAAGATGCACCTAAAGGAGGACATGTGGTGTGTGCAAACAATGCCTCTTATCCTATCATTGGAGTAGGAGAAATTGAGCTTACGGCTGCAAATGGAGGTGTGATTCTCTTAAAAAATGCATTGTATGTACCCGGTATCAAGAAGAACTTAATTTCAGTTCCGTTGATTGCCAAAGCTAGACTTCATGTACACTTTGTTGATGATAAGTGTATGGTTCATGATTTCAGCAATGGCGATGTCATCGTGATGTCCGATACATTATGTGATGGTTTGTATCGCATGGATACATATAAGAGGGCTGCCTCGAATGCCTTAGTTGCTCATACTTCTTCCATGGCTGAAATGGAGCTTTGGCATGCTCGTTTTGGTCATTTAAACTTCAATAGTTTGCTCTACTTGCAAAAGAAGGACATGGTTATTGGCTTGCCTACACTTGAGTCCATTGAAAAGCATGCATGTGAAGGTTGCATTCTTGGAAAAATGCATCGTGCTTCTTTTCCAAAAGATAGTCATACACACACTACAAGAAAATTGCAACTTGTTCATAGTGATGTATGTGGTCCGGTCAAGACTCCATCTTTTGGGAAGCATGTATATTTTGTTACCTTCATTGATGATGCTACTCGCCATACATGGGTGTATCCTATGAAAGCAAAGAATGAGGCATTTTCTTGCTTCAAAGCATTTTTAGCTATGGCTGAAAATTTTTCTTCACAAAAGCTTTTGACTCTATGCACGGATTGTGGTGGTGAGTACATGTCACATGACTTTAATGCTTTTCTTCGTGAAAGAGGTATTTCACACCAATGTACGGTGCCATATGCACCTCAACAAAATGGTGTTGCCGAGCGTAAAAATAGAACTCTACTTGAAATGGCACATGTATGGTTAAAGGAAAGCATCTTCCTCATAAGTTTTGGATGGAAGCGGTCATGTGTGCAAATTTTGTGTTGAATCGCTGCCCTACAAAAGCATTGAGAGTCATCACTCCTTATGAGGCTTGGAATGGTCATAAGCCTATGGTTAGTCATATGCGTGTGTTTGGTTGTTTGGCATATGCTCTTGTGCCATCACAACAACGTCACAAACTTGATGACAAGGCAAAGAAATGTATCTTTGTTGGTTATAGTGCTGAAAGTAAGGGATATCGTTTGTACCATCCATTGACGAACACAATTATTGTGAGTCGAGATGTGGTATTTGGTGAAAATTCAGTTTTCTCTCTACTTGAATGCAAAAAACTACCAACAGTTAGCTCACAAGATGTGTTCGATACACTCATGCCTTTGTTCCAAAATGGTGCGCTTGACGATGGCCATGTAGACCAGCCAACTGAGGTTCAAAGGGCTGAAAAATTCCAGCCAAATAGGGCTGAAAATGCAAAGAATTTCCAGCCAAACATGGCTGAAAAAATTCAGCCAAAAATTGTCAAAACTGTTGGAAATTTCTAGCCACATATGGCTGAACATTTGCGTCAAAATATGGCTGAAACTGAGCATGAAATTCAGCCCACGCATGATGTACATATTGAAGATGTTTTACATAATGAACGCATGTCTATCAAGAGTGCACAATCTATGCCAAAGTGGCTGAAACAAACTTTGCAGGACAGCAAATTGAGTGCACCTTTACTTGGTAGAACAAGATCAAGCTCTCACTATGCATCAAGTAATTTTGTGGATTATTCTCTTATTGCTACAACATGTAATGAAGAGCCACTTTCTTTTGAAGATGCATGTGACGATCCACAATGGATGAGTGCTATGCAATCAGAAATGGATTCCATACATAGGAATGGTACTTGGGAGTTATGTGAATTGCCAAAAGGAAAGAATACCATTGGTACAAAGTATGTTTACAAGATTAAGAGAAAATCTGATGGTAGCATTGATCGCTACAAAGCTCGATTGGTTGCCAAAGGATATGCGCAACAATATGGCATTGATTATGAGGAAACTTTTGCACCTACTTCACGCATGACTACCATTCGTACTGTGGTTGCATTGGCTGCCCATCGAGGTTGGAAAGTGCATCAACTGGACATAAAAACAGCCTTCTTGAATGGAGATTTGCAAGAAGAGGTCTATGTGAAGCAACCTCCTGGATTTGCTATGAAAGGGAAAGAGCATATGGTTTGTCGCTTGCATAAAGCTTTGTATGGTCTCAAGCAAGCTCCACGTGCATGGTATGACAAAATACATAAGCACTTGATTGCTCTTGGCTTCACATGTAGTCCGATTGAAAGCACACTCTATGTACGCAAAAATGGGGCTGATCTTATAGTGATTGTTCTTTATGTCGATGACATACTCTTGACTGTGTCATGTGATGCAAAACTTGACATTCTTATGGCTGATTTGCAACATACTTTTGATGTCACTTATCTTGGTCTTTTGAGCTACTATCTTGGCATCCAGTTTGTATGCGTTGAGATGGGAATTGTTATGCATCAAGCAAAGTATGTTGAAAAACTACTTCAGCGTTTTGACTTTGAGGATTGTAAGCCAGTTTCCACACCAGTTGAGATAGGATTCAGGTTTTTGATTGAGGATTCCAGTGATGCATTTGATACTTCTCTTTATCAGCAAGCTGTGGGATGTCTTATATATGCATGCAACACAAGGCCGGATATACAGTATGCAGTTTCTCAGTTGAGTCGATTCATGCATAGCCCTGGCACTAAGCATTGGCAAGCGGTGAAACGTGTGTTTAGATATCTTCGAGGCACTTTGAGCTTAGGTCTCTTTTACGGCAGAGATGTTCAGCCATGCTTGCATGCTTTTACAGATAGTGATTGAGCTGGTTGTTATGATACTCGCGTGTCCACTAGTGGTAATTGCTTTTTCCTTGGAGACTCATGCATATCTTGGTTGAGTAAGAAGCAACCTACAGTGGTGACATTGAGTTGTGAAGCTGAGTACAGGGCAGTTTTCAAAGCGACAGTGGAGTGTATATGGCTGAGACGCCTATTGATGGATCTTTGCATGGAGATTGATGCTACTACGCATATTCTCACAGATAGTCAGAGTGCTTTGGCTGTTGCACAAAACCCAGTGTTTCATGCATGGACCAAACATATTGAGGTGCATTATCACTAGGTGAGAGAGCGCCTTCATGCAGGAGATATTGATTTGGTATATGTGCCTACACAAGATAATGTGGCATACATATTCACCAAAGCTCTTCCACGAGAAAAGTTTGAAGCTTTTCGCAAAGCTTTAGGCTTGTTACCTTGTGGGGGCTGATCTGTCACTCCCTGTATGTGTTCACATCATTCGCTCCAGGGGGGTTTGTTACACGTATGTGTTCCTCGAGTAGCTTTAATGTGAACCTTTTCCCTATACATGGGCACTTTTTACTCTAGTGCTGGCTAGAGGTTTTTTCCCCATGTTACCACATACTTGATACTCTCATATGTGGTGGTACTTTGTACTTAGGGATATTATTCAGCTCTTACTTTAGTTCAGTTCATCGATCAATAGAGAGAGCTATTCCAACCATCGTCTTCTCCGTGTTTCTTGCTGCTTTTGTGCTCCTTGTGTGTGCTTCTTGTGTGTCTCTCGCACTTCTACACACACCCAACAGAGCTTGCTTCAGTCCATATAGTGCTTTTCTTAATCTGCAAACAAAATTTGGATATCTGGAACTTACAAACCCTTCAGGTTGTTCCATATAGACTTCGTCTGATATATATCCATTCAGAAATGCATTCTTGATATCTAGATGACTTAGCTTCCATCCTTTTGATGTTGCTATAGCAATCACTGTCCTTATGGTTGACATCTTTGCCACCGGACTAAACGTCTCATCATAATCTATGCCATGCGTCTGAGCATAGCCCTTGATAACCAGTCTTGCTTTGTGTCTGGCTATCCTTCCATCTGCAAGTTTCTTAACTTTGAAAACCCATTTATTTCCAATCACTTTCTTACCATTTGGTTTAGGAACAAGCTCCCATGTCTTGTTCTCTTCTAGTGCGCTGAACTCTTCTTCCATTGCTCCTTTCCATTGCTTCTTCCCATTGCTTCTTGCCTTTAGCTTCATCATAGTTCTGAGGTTCTTCATAATATTTGACCATATATGCATAATTTTTTTGAGTTATGTACGAAGTATCATAAGAATACCTTTCTGGTTGTCTTCTAGTTTGCTTGACCTTCTTGGTTCACATTCTTCATAAGTGTCTGAATACACTTCTTCATCAAATATAGTAATTTCTTCATTCCTTCTTGTTAATCCATTTCTGGACGTACTTGCTTGCATATAGTCTTCATCTCTATTCACCTGTACAATTGATTTCCCTTTCTCTTTTCTTCTTTCCTCTTCTTCAAATTCTTCCGTTGTATGACTTTGATCTGCATACCAGCTTTTCTGTTCATAAAATGTAACATCTCTAGAAACAGTAAACTGTTTTGTTAGAGGACTCCATAACCTATAACCCATCTGCTTTTCATCATATCCGACGAACACATATTTTTCTGCTTTTGGTTCAAGCTTATGTATGAGTTGTGATGGTACATAAGCATAAGCTACCGATCCAAACACTTTGCAATGATCAAGTGTTGGTTTCTTTCCCCACCAAGCTTCATAAGGGGTCATTCCATTTAAAGCTGTACACGGTAATCTATTTACCAAGTATGTAGCTGTATTTACAGCTTCGGCCCAAAGATAATTTGGACAATCCTTTTCCTTTAGCATAGCTCGTGCAAACTCAACTAGAGTTCGGTTCCTTCTTTCTGCTACACCATTTTGTTGTGGTGTATACCTACAGGTTATTTCTCTCTTAATACCTGCATTCCAAAGATAATGATTGAATTCTCGGTAGAAGTATTCTCCCCCTCCATCAGACCTTAGTCTCTTAAGCTTTCGACCTGTGAGTCTTTCAGCATATGCATGAAAATGCCTGAAAGCTCCAAACACTTCTGATTTTTCTTTCAAAACATAAAGAGTTATCCATCTTGTAGCATCATCAATGAATAAAACATAATACCTTGAGCCACTGATTGATCCTTCTTTTGTTGGACCCCATACATCTGTATGAATGAGTTCAAGTACTCCGTCATGTTTGAATCCTTTCTTCTGGAATGGTAACCTGTGGGATTTTCCCATCTGACATGCTTCGAACTTATGAATCATATGTTGGACATTCGGTATCCCAATACTGACTGATTTGAAATCATAGCTTTAATTCCTTTTTCATTAAAATGACCTAATCTCTTATGCCAGAGATCAAGTTCTGTAATCACCTTTTCACCATGTGTGAGCAACACTTGACCAATGTTTCCTTGTACTCTTAAAGTAAAGAGTCTACCTTCTTTTTTACCAGAGACGATCTGATTATATCCATTCTCGGGATCTTCTACAAATACTCCTTCATTTGTAAATCTGACCTGAAAACCTTTTTCAACTATCTGTCCCACACGAATCAATTTTTTTGGTATTGTTGGAACATACAAAACATTGGTTAGCAAATCTGCTCCACTCTTACATTTCACTTTTCCAATTGAATGTACACTGTGTCTCGTGTTGTCACCTGTTTGAACAATATGACTGGAACTACCCTTTTCCAATTCTGACATCAGTTCTATATTTCCTGACAAATGATTAGAACATCTAGAATCAATGTAAAATACCTTTAGATCTTCATTGTCTGATGTGCCGATTGAGTTCATCATCAATGATGTATGACTTTCATTCTGTGTGTCATTTGCATAGTTGTTGTAGGTGGTGTTGTAGGATTGATTCTGTCCCCAACGTCTTGCTCCTCCTCTACCATAGCCTCCTCTTTGATTCTGTCTACCTCTTTGAAAATTACTCTGATATCTTCCACTTCTACCTCTGCTATTACTGTTCTGATTTTGATTTGATCCTTGTTGATTGTGCCAACAATCATGAGCCAGATGATTACTTAATTCATAAATCCAGCAAGCCTTCTTGTTGTTATTCTGGCTACCTCTTCCTCTTCCAAAACCTCTTGCTCTTCCTCTGCCGATGCCTTTACCTCTTGCATAATAAGCCTGAGAACTCGACTCTTCTTCATCTTTTGACTTACCTTTATCTCGTTTCTTCTTGTTCTTCATGTACATTGCAGAACTTTGTCCTTTATCTCCATCTCCTTTCAGGTCTTGCTCATATGTGAGGATCAAACCAAGCAACTGATTTAAATCTGGTACAAAATGATTTAAAGAAAGTTCAGTTGAGAGTATGAAGGGTTTCCACCTTTCATCTCCTCTCAAACCTGTGAGCAGTTGCGTTATCAATCTGTGATCTTTGATATCTTCATTTATGGATCCAAGACTATCTGCTAGATCCTTTATCTTAGTAACATAGTCACTAATGCTTTGATTCGACTTCTTTTTGAACGTTGTGAATTCGGACCATAAGCTAGCCTTCTTAGCTTTCGTAGTATTTTGGAAATGATCTTCCAACGCACTCCATATGTCCTCCGCTTTCTCCAGACCTCTAATGTGCGGTAGTAGATGGTCTGTAATGGTATTATAAATGTAAGCTCTTGCCATTGCATCTTTCTTCTGCCACAACTTCAAGGCTTCTAATTCTTCTTTTTCCAGTTGACTATCATCTTCGAAAGTCGGCTTCTTTTCTTCTCCGGTCACATACATCATTAAGTCCTTACTCATAAGTAAGGCTTCCATGCGCATTACCCATGCGGGATAATTATCTCTATCCAATTTGTCAATAGAAACATGATCTGCCATAATCTTCTTGTTTCTGTTACTTCCGGTGAGTGAAACGTTAAAAGGTTTTACCTTTAACAAACCTTTACCCTTGAGAATTACTTCGGAACGCTTCTTGACGCCGTTAGTTGTTGATCACCTCAGCTTTTGCCTTCCTTTATGAGAACTCTTCAAATTCTCTTTTCGTTTCTTCTTCTGAGAAACTTTTTCCGTTCTTCAAAATCTTTTTTGTTTCGGTACCACTTCTTGGATTTCACGGCTCTGATGCCACTTCTTGTGGTTAACCTTGCTCTGATACCACGTGTTGGCGACGTCACGGCAAAGGCCCAAACCTTGTCAAGCCTGCGAAATTCACTGCGCCACCGAATGGGTGGCTAAGCTAAAGTGATATTAGAACTCCTCTATAATCAGCAGTAGCTTAACAAAGTTACTATCACTCAACATATAATACTGCGTTTTGAATTTACTGAAAAATTCACTGGAACTTCACCGGACTGTCACCAGACTGTCACCGGACTGTCACTGTAATTATACCGGAATCTTACCGGAATCAACTGCGATTCTATTTGTAATCACTTCAAGTGAATATACAAGAAGTAAGGAAGTGATGCGTGAACTTCCTTCACTGAATGAACTCTTTCTGAAATTTAAGGAAAAACTTCACCAGTTCAGAATGCCTCTTTTCGGTCAGACTTTGTACTGTGTGTACATATCCATTTCACCGAGATCTTTGATGAACTGATAGTAGAGATGTCTAGCTACAAGATAAGCTATCTCTCATACAAAACTTTAATTTATTATTCTGTGAGATATACTTCGTTGTTCTACCGGAAAACACGTTTACTGAAAAAAACTGTAACTGACTGAAAAATACGTTTTCTGAGAAAGTATCGGGGAAACACGTTTGCTAAAAGAACTGTAACTGTTAACTGACTTTATACCGTAACATGAAAATATTCAGATTTCTTCAGATACGAAGAATGCGTGCAAGGTTCCACATGAACATGTGTTTTCTATTAGAGAAGATGAGTACAAAAACTAGCTTGGCCGCTTCTTGCTCAAGCTATGGAAACTCTCCTACACTGAGTAGTTTCTACTTACCATCTCTCTCAGATGAATACCTGACATTTCAGGTTTTTGTTATTCATCTTTACATACACGATCTCTGGCATCTTCTAAACTTATTCTTGATTTCTATATGCGCTCAACTCGCGCTACGTGCTCTTCTATCACACACTTTCTTTCTGTCCTCGTCTCTCTTTATATACAGTTTTGATCCGGTGTAACAAACTCTGATTCTAGAAGATTCTGTGCTGTACATTACGGTCGTGAATTTGTCCCTTCACTAAGGCTTTGATTTTCTGAATACTTTGATTCTGCTTCTCTTTATCTTCCTTTGTCTTTATGTCTGTCTGTATGTCAAATTCATGAGTGATTCTTCAACAAACTCCAGTAATGTAAAGGAGTTAGCAGAACTGGTAGCCAAGAAGATAGGAGTTCACAGACAACAGAACTACGAGCATCCATCAATGAGAATACCCATGTTGCAAAGATGCAGCTTATGTGGAGGAGACCATCGAACTCACATGTGTGTAAGAGGAGGAACAAGTATGTCTCAAGATTATCCTTATAATAGGCAACCACATCAAGGAACCGCCCTATATTGCCATATAGAACAAAAATACACTAATCATACAACTGAGAATTTCCCATTCAACAGGCAGTCACGGCCTTTAAATCAACCTCAATATAGGCCATATGGATACCCTACTAGAGAGCTAGGAAGGGAGATTCAAAGATACAATCCCTATCCAGGACCACAAGTAGCACCTAGGCCATATGAGCAAGGGCAATATGGACAACCTCAGCCAGTATTAGGACAGCAACTACCACTTCCACAGAATGTAGTGCCGGTTAAATATACTTAACCAAAGGAAAACATGGAGAGAGCCATAGTGCCAGCTACGCCCGTAGCCAGTACAAAACCAAGGAATTAAAGATATGAGCAAACCCTAGGAGAATACTATCCCTATGATGCCAGTTTGCTAGTATATGACCAAATTTATGATCCACAATACTATGGTTATGAGGGATACGACAACACCTATGGACAAGAGTTTGCAACCCTAATGTATACCACACTCAAAGCACCAGCACCCATGAGGCCACCCATTAGACGACCTGTGCCAAAGGGACCTTGCTATCGATGAGGAGGAGACCACTTCATAAGAGAGTGCACTCGGCCATACAACCCACCACCTCCCATGACTTGGGAAGGGTATTGCAATGAATGTGGGAAAGAACATCTCTTTAGAGACTGTCCAAAGAATCCCAATAAGACTCATGACACTGCACAAATCAACGTGATTGAACTAATTGAATCGTTAGGCAACAAAAAGGAATACACAGTACCATTAAAAGCTATCACATGAGCACAAGCCAAAGGACAATAGAGAAAAAATGCAGACATTGGTACAAGCAAAGATTAAAAGCTTGGAACCTAACATACAGGATGTGGAAGATTCTGAAGACCCACATGACAATACCCAAACAAAGAAGACCCAAAGCTGGAAGGATAGAAGGGAAAAACTTAGGGACAAATGGATGAAGAACAAAAGTAGGGAGGACAAGAGCAACATGAGAGACAATAAGAAAATTGGGAAAATGGAAATACGAGAAGAGACTCCACTTACGACTCAAACACAAGAACCAAACAAGTCAAGATCAATCTTGGCAGACCCAAGACCAGAGTACTTGGATATGTGGTTAAAAGCTTACCGAGCTAGAATCACGAATGGACCAAACATAGAGCATCATGAGAAGATCTATCCACAAGGGGAGTTAGAAAAGGAGAGACTTGCGATATGTAGAAAACTCATAGAGGTAGCTCAAGACACTCTAGAAAAGACTATCCGTGTCCTCCTAGAGATGAGAATAACCGAGGATCAATACAATGATTGTCTTAAAAAAAAGGACCAAAAACCAAAAGAGAAAGGAAATAAGGAAGAATTACCTCGCACTCAAGACAAATCAAGCTCCGTAATTCCTGAATCAGAGGCTGATTGTCCAAGAGAGTTGTGGACTAGGATTAGAGAAGATCAATGGAAAAGGAAATGCAAAACCTCCGTGTGAGGAATTAGATGTGGAAGACTATCAGCCAACACCAAATTTGGAAGAAATATATGAAGAAGTCTCTATGCTAGATCAAAATAGAGAGGAAGCACACAACATTTCTGCCCTACCAAACTACATGGGAGAATATGAGAAGGAATCCATAATCTTCCGTGCTCCCACAATATGAGGAAAGGAAAAGGAGTCTTCAGACAAGACCTCACACAATTTAGCAGAACTGAAGAAGGCCAAAGTACAATGTCGGTTCACTATGGAAGAATTACTATGGGCCAAACCCCAAATACGGAAACAATTAGTAGGACAATTAAAGTTAGAGTGTGAGAAGAACAAAAAGGAAAGTAAAGAAATAGAAGCCCCTTCTACTATACAAATTCCTGTGGATAAAGTTGGAGAATTTAGCAAAGGAGATGAGGGCATTACATGTTTACTCGTCACATACAATGGATACATGACCAAGGCCATACTAGATACATGAGCAGGAGTGGGCATCACCACCAAAGAGATTTGGGAGAAATGGGGAAAACCAGCCCTATGACCAACTCATATGAAGCTTTAATTAGCAGATGGTCAAGTAGAGAGACCCTTGGGAATATTGGAAAAAATTAAGTTAACCACCTACGGAGTGGAGTTTGAACACACATTAGCTATATGTCAATTTGGAAAGGCAAATAATTATGAAATGATATTAGGACGACCTTTCATGAGACAACTCAAGGTAGTACAAGACTAGGGAAGAGACTCGTTATACCTACAACACCAAGGAACTACTACCAAGATAAATTTGCATACATTTACATATAGGGATGTACACCCACTACAATGGAACCCCATACACAAGGAAGAGGATGATTTGTCTATCCATAGTTCCGGTTCAAGTGATCAATCATGGATGAACGAAGATGCACAATTATGGATGTGTAAGGAAGCAAATAGAGAAGATAAAAAAATTCAATTATGACCCATAGGGCATCGAAATTATCGACCCATAGAGGATCCATTGTATATGCCTCAAGTTTTTCCTGATGAAGCATTCGAACCACACGGTTGGATGTAGATTCTAGCCACCTTGGATGTATGTGTAAACGAAGAAGTATTGACCATGAATGAATGTGTGGACGAAGAAGGTTATGACGCAAGCTTTTACATGGTAGTCTTTCAGGAGGTAGAAGCATGAGAAGTATTAGAAAAGGAATGGAAAGAAGAATACGAGAGCATAGAGATGGAACCGGAGTTTGATTTAGAGGAACGATACTTAGAAGCCATCCAAGCAGATGACAAGGATAGAACAACCAAAGTGTTAGCAATAGAAGCAGCTCAGAAAGTACCAAACCATGAGGAAACCATGGATAAGACCGAACCAATCCCGGATCTATTTGAAGTCCCAGAACACTTCAAAAGATATGAAGTAAAGGAAAGGAAAGTAGCCATTCAGATGCCTAAGAGAGAAGCTAGAGAAGGAGAAGCATGTGACAACAAGGAACAAACGAAGAAAGTCATAGTGATTATATAAAAGGGAGAAAAAAGATGCACGTACATAGGAAAAGATGTGTCACCTGAGGAGGAAGAAGTATTGATAAGACCGATTCGAGAATATCGAGATGTGTTTGCATGGACCTACAAGGACCTCAAAGGTGTGGAGCCCTCCATTTGTTCTCATCGAATACCAATGACTCCTAATGCAAAACCATCAAAGTAGCGCCCTTACACTTATAATGATGTCTATGCAACAAAAATTAAGGAAGAAATAGAAAAATTATTAGCAGCCGGGTTCATTTACGAGATAGAACACACCAAATGGGTGTCACCATTAGTAGTTGTGCCCAAAAAGAACGGGAAACTGAGAGTGTGCATTAATCTCAAGGTCAACACAGCGATAATCCGTGATAGCTACCCATTACCTATCACTGATCACCTCTTGGAAAGAGTTGCAGGTAAAGAAGTCTAGCTTCTTGGATGGATTCTCTGGATACAACCAAGTAGCTATTGCTAATGAGGTCCAACACAAGACCGCATGCGCGACTGAATGGGGAGTCTATGCTTTCAGGGTGATGCCCTTTGGGCTCACGAATGCCCCTGCTATCTTCCAATAGTTGATGTGTCACATTTTCAAAGAATTCCTAAGGAAGAGTATGGAAACTTATGCACATACTCAGAATAGAGACATGAACATATTCCAGAGTTGCGACGAATATTTGAAAAATGTCGGCAATATAGAGTGTGCCTGAATCCTGAGAAGTGCATATTTATGGTGAGAGAAGGAAAAATCCTAGGACACATTGTATCTAGGAATGGAATATCCACTGACAAAGACAAGGTCAAAGTAATTCTAGAACTCCCAAGGCCAAAAAATGCAAAGGAAGTGCAAGCGTTTATGGGTCATCGTGGATCCTATCGTCGATTTATTCACATGTATGCTATAATTTCCAAGCCTTTGTATGGATTGTTGACTCAATTCACATGGACAAACGAATGCGAGAAAGCGTTTAATGAACTAAAAAACGACTTAGCACAACACCTATTTTGAAAACACCCAACTGGAACAAGCCTTTTCATATTCATGTGGATTCTTCCAACTATGCAATAGGATGCATTTTAGCTCAACCTGTAGATGAAGGGAAACTGGACCACCCTATTGCCTATGCAAGCAGACAACTAAATCAAGCTGAAAGAAACTATACAACTATGGAGCGAGAAGCTTTAAGGATGGTGTACGTTGTAAAGAAATTCAGACACTACCTTTTAGCCAACAAGTTCAAGTTCTTCATAAATCATCAAGCCTTATTATACTTAGTCAATAAGCCTTGTAACACGGGAAAACTAGTGTGATGGTTTCTGCTGTTAATGGAGTTCGATTTTGAAGTGATTGTAAAAAAAGAAAATACCCACGTGAGAGCCAATCATCTCTCTAGGTTAACACACGGAGAACTACCTAGCGGAGTACTCGACGAGTTGCCAGAAACTTACCTATTCAATTTGTAAGTATTTCCTAAGTGGTTAGAAAAGCTAATTCCAATACTCACTCATGGACCACAACACTCAATTAACAAGGAGATTAGAAAGGAAATTTTGCAATCGCGTAACTTACACATTGTAGCTGGAAGTGTGTACCATAAAGAACCCAACGGTGTATTGTCTAGATGTGTAGAAGAAGACGAACAGAAGAACTTGATCGAACAAGCGCACGTAAACAAATGGAGAATGCACAAGGGAACTCATGAAACTCTAAGAGAATTGAAACGATTAGGAGTCTATTGGGCTGATATGCCTAAGGATGTTCATGAGTATGTTGGTAGTTACGCGGAATGTCAAGAAACCACTCTAGATGACCATACATCATTACCCTTCTCTACAATAGCGCCCAACTGGAGTAAGACGTTAGTGAAATTCTTAAAGACATGAGAGCATGAGGACGAAACCAGTTTAGCTAGGAAACGATCCCTAGAAGAAATGAGTAAGGACTATGTCATCATGGGGAGACAATAATTAAAGAGAGGGAAAGATAATCAACTACGACTATGTGTCCATGAAGGAGAGTACTTACCTATATTAGAAATGGCACATGCAGGTGCCGTAAGAAGACATTTCTCAGCTGAAAGAACTGTAAAAATGATCCTCTTTGCAGGCTTGTTGTGGCCAACTCTACATATGGATACAGACACCTATGTACGAAGTTGTGAGGCATGCCAAAGAGTTAAATACCTTATTAGACGAGATGACATGCCTTTGAGGCCTATGGTTTGCACTAGAGCCTTTTCCAAATGGGGTATTATAGGACCCATTAATCCACCAGCCAAAGGATCACAGGCTGAATACATAATAGTAGCAACCGTTTATCTGACTAAATGGGTAGAAGCAAAATCAACCAGAAAAAATGATGCAAAGACCACAACTAAGTTTCTTTTTGAGCACATCTTTACTCGCTTTGGACTACCTCTAGAAATCGTGAGTGATTGAGGAACGTACTTTATTAACAAAGTGATAGAGTCCTTGATGAATGAATTCTTAGTGATTCATAAAAAATCAGCCCCTTATCACCCTCAAGCCAATGGTCAAGCAGAAAGTTCCAATAAAGTGTTGTGCACTATATTGACAAAGATGGTCAATAGTGGAAGGTCAGATTGGGACAAACAATTGCATCACGCAATTTGGGCCTCTCGTGTGGCTTACAAAACAACCATTGGAACTACTCCTTTTAATCTAGTGTATGGACAAAATGCAATCCTGCCAATTGACTTTTTGGTGCCAACTTTAAGGGTAGCATAACAGGATGAGTGGACACTGTTGGAGAACTCCTCTCCTAATCGCAGCGGAAAGTGTAGAAGACCTTCTCAGGATCAAGACTCTTGCCAACAACTGAACCTTCAAATGAAAACTGGTACCAACTGAAAAATGCAATGAACTTGAAACTTTGGTCACTCAAATTAGACACCTAGAGCTTTCAAATGAGCTATCAAACACTCAATTTGGAGTAGATTTGGGTTGGCAACTCTTTGATTTAAAACAGACCACCTGTCCACTCAGTTAGGCTGAAAACTAGACTTCACTAAAACCTGAATAACTCACAGAGCACAAAGAATTTCATAAAACTGTTTTAGATAGAGGAAGTACTCAAGATAAGCTTTCCAATGAATGTTTAAACACTAAAATTGGATACATATATTGAGAGATATGACTCTCACAAGTAGACTACCCAAAAATGGGTGTGCGGCTGGACATACTCTATGAGAGTGAACTGAATGAAATGACTCAAACCAAATGAACTAGCTACAAGGGGACTTCCACGCCTTCTTCCTCTATGCTTGAGTGTAGTCCCTTGCCTCTTTTATAGCCAAGTGACCAAAAACTCTCATGATGAGTTTGAGAGCTCTTCTCCATCATTTCTCCACTACTTTGGACAACCACTTCTCTTACAATTCAGTTTTTGGATTTGATTCTCTTTTGGTCTCCACTACTTGCTGAAGTAAATGCTTCTATTTTTCATTTTTGTATTTTTCTTCTACTTGAAGAAAATCCTTTTTGCAAAAATATATACGAGTTTACTTCTTTATTTTTAACACTCCCCCTCAAGCTCACATGTGAGCTTGCACCTTCAGCCATATCCTGCAAGTTGATGTCGTCCTTGATCCTCTTGAGCTTAGAAGCATCTAGGGACTTTGTAAGCATGTCTGCAACCTGGTCATTAGTTCCAATGAACTTTATATCCACATCCTTGATCAAAACCTTTTCTCGAACATAATTATAATGCACTTCTATGTGCTTGCTTCGTGCATGAAACATTGGATTGTTTGTCAAGTGAATGCTTGACATGTTATCACCATAAATTGGAATGGTCTCCACCTGCACATCAACATCAGCCAAGAGCTTCTTAATCCACATAGCTTCACAAGTTGCAAAGGCTAAACCTCTATATTCAGCTTCTGTAGATGATAGTGCAACAGTAGGTTGCTTCTTTGAGCTCCATGTGATAGGTTTGCTACCTATCATGAACACATAACCTGAAGTGGATCTTCTGTCTTCCTTCGAACCAGCCTAATTAGCATAACTGAAGCCCTTTACCTGCAATTCTTCATCATATCTTTAAAACAATGCATGATTGACTAGTGTGCTTCACATATCTTAGCACTCGTTTGGCTGAATTTAAATGTTCACTTGTTGGAGCTTGCATAAATTGAGAAAGAACTCCAAAAATATAACACAAATTTGGTATTGTGATCGTAGCATAGATCAATGAACCTATAATACTCCTGTATGTAGTTACATCATGTAACTTCTCTCCATCATTTGAGCATAGCTTCACATTTGTGTCCATAGGTTGAGTGAGTGGTTTGCATTCACTCATTCCAAATCTGAAAAGAACATCCAATAGGTACTTTCTTTGCATTAAGTATATGCCATCTTTCCCATAGACTATCTCAATGCCTAAAAAGTATTTAAGCTCACCAAGATCTGAAATTTTAAACTCCTTACTGAGTTTCCTTTTGATCTCTTGTATTCCTGTAACATTACTTCCTGTTATGATGAGATCATCAACATATATGCAAATATATACCTGCTTGCCTTCTTCTTTCTTCATGTAGAGAGAGGGATCTGCATTACTTGGACTATACCCACACCTTGTGAGGTACTCGACCAATCTTTGATTCCAAGCACGTGGTGCTTGCTTCAGCCCATACAAAGCTTTCTTTAATCTACAAACAAAATTTGGATGCTTTTTGTCTTCAAATCCAATCGGTTGACTCATGTATACCTCTTCTTGAAGTTCACCATTGAGAAAAGCATTTTTTATGTCAAGTTGGTACAATGGCCATCTCCTTGCTGCACTCACTGCAATCAAGGTTCTAATTGTTCCCATCTTTGCAACTGGGCTGAAAGTCTCTTCATAATCAATGCCGTGAGTTTGCTTGAATCCTTTTGCTACTAGTCTAGCTTTATGCTTTGCTAGAGAACCATCAGCATTTCTCTTTATTTTAAACACCCGTTTATTTGGAACAACCTTCATACCTTCAGCCTTTGGAACTAGCTCCCATGTGTGATTGTCCTTGAGAGCTTTCATCTCTTCTTGCATAGCTTCTTGCCATTCTTTTTGTGTACATGCTTCTTCATATGCATCCGGTTCTTTGTCTTTGACCACCTGTGTCATATATGCAAAAGGCTTTGCAATAAAACTATCATAGCTCAGCCTTTCAATTGGATACCTTGCTCTTGAAGACCTCCTTTCATTCCCTTTTGAACATTGCTTCTTCAACCGGTTCAAATTTACCTTCGGTGTGATGACCTCTTCATACTCTTCTTCACTTGCATTTGAATCACTATTTTGGGCAGCACTTTAAGCTTTAGATCTTTCATAAGCTGATGTTGGTGATGAGGAATGACTCCTTAGCCTCCCCTTCCATGTTGATCTTTCTCCAAGTGATGTAGAAACTTCTGGACCTGACATTTGAGTGCTTGTTTGCTAAAATTCTTCTTGGACAACACCTCCATTATCTTTGCAATCTTCTTCAAGAATCTTCTCTTTCCCTTTGTCTCCAAACCATGGTCTTAGCTCATCAAATACCACATCTCGTGAGACTCATAGCTCCTTTGTCACCGGATTGTAGCACCTTTATCCCTTTTGCTCCGATGAATATCCAATAAAAATACATTTTTTGGACTTTGCCTCCATCTTTGTCCTTAGTTCTTGAGGGATGTGAACATAACACACACATCCAAAAACTTTGAGATGTGTGAGGTCAAGCTTCTTACTGGAATAAACCTCCTCGGGAGTTAGATTATGCACTCCAGCCGTTTGCACTTGTTCATCAAATAAATGGCCGTACTAGTTGCTTTAGCCCAATAGTTTAGTGGCATCTTCATCTCGTTGAGCATGCATCTTGCAACTTCTGTGATATGTCAATTTTTCCTTTCAGCTATTCCATTTTTTTGAGGTGTGTACCTACATGTAAATTGTCTCTTGATGCCATTTTCATAAAGAAAATCTAAAAATTCTTTGGAGAAATATTCTCCTCCTCCATCGGACCTCAAGGTCTTTATGTAGCGTCTTGTTTCCTTTTCTACCTGTGCTTTAAATCTCTTGAACATGGAAAACACATCTGATTTTTGTTTTATGCAAAACATCCATACTTTCATTGAATGATCATCAATAAAAGTGACAAAATATCTATTACCAGCCACTGATGGTTGTTGTGATGGTCCCCATACATCCGTGTGTATCAAGTCGAGGACATTCCTTGCCACATAGTTGCTTTGCTTGAATGGTTGTCGAGTTTGCTTTCCTAGTTGGCATGCTTCACAAAACTCATGTAGTCCGGCATCATTGAATCTTGGAAGACCTCTTACCACTTCATGGTTGCTCATGTCCTTGAGCTTGGGAATGTTGATATGTCCAAACCTTTTGTGCCACAAATCGATTTCAGCAATATCTTGTTTCCAAACTGAATATACATCACCTTTCCATGCGGTTGTTGAATGTCCAAAGTGAACATCCTTTCTTCTTTCCTTCCTTGAGCAATGACCTTGAATCCTTCTTTTGGATTCTTTATAAAGTAGCCTTTTTTCATTGAAGATAACATGATATCCTTTCTCTACCATTTGTCCTACTGAAATCAAATTCTTTGCAATAGTAGGAACATGAAGAACATCAGCCAATACCTTCTTGTCTCCAAGCTTGATATCTCCAACATGCTCAATTGCGTGTTGAGTTTCATCGCCGGTCTCCACACATCCTTTTCCTCTTGGAGCTTGTAGCTTTGTGAATAAATCTCCTTGGCATGTCATATGGTTGCTGCAACCTGAATCTATGAACCATTTTGGGTCATCACTTCTCGAGTTGTTGTAGTCATGCTTCATGGCAAGCATGGTTTGCTTGTCTCCTTCACTTGATGTACTCGCATAGTTATTTTGGCTCCTTTGGTTGCCTCCATTCAACCTTCCATTCTTTTGCCAATAATCATTTGCATAATGTCCTAGTTTACCACAATGATAACATGTTATACCTTTATGAGGATTGTATGAACCTCGACCTCTTCCTCTATTTCTTCCTCAACCTCTTCCATGTGTGTTGTCATTTGAATTGTCCTTGTTGTCCTCCGAGTTGTGTTGGCTGAAATTTGTGTTGTTGTAGCTTCTTCCTCTTCCTCTCGAGCCTCCTTTTGAGTTCCTTCCTCTACCTCTTCCTGAATATAACATTTGACTATGGCTGTCCTTACCTTTGTTGCCTTCTCCTTGTTGAGCAACCTCTTCAGCCACAAGATTTGGTATAATCTCGTTGAATGTTGGTAGAGGATCTCTATAAAGGATGTTTGTGATGAGGGGTGTAGCTCAGTGATGAGTAGCACCTCCTTTAATGTCAATCCGGGAAGACGCGAGGATGGTGTGAAGACCTCGAGCAAGTGGAGGCACAAGTGCGTGAGTGAGAAGCACACAAGCATGCACACACATACACACACACGTGCACACACGGCAAGACAAAGAGTGAGAAGCAATGGAGTTCTTAGATTTCTTTCAAAAAAAAGCTTTTACAAGTTCATTTCAATTACAATCTAACCTCAAAAATGAGCTCTCTAGCTCCTTTTATAGTTTTTGACTAGCTTTGGCCCTGTCCAGACCTAGTGTCCGGCCTAGTTAAAATTTAGGTTCCAGGGCTTATTAGAGGGCTCAAACGAGATCTAAAAAATATGAAAATTGGCAGGTAGATACTTCTAAAGCTCCTCAAGCTCAAGGAGTCCTTGGCTTGCACAAAATGGAGCTACAAAAATACGAAATGATATTTACAAGGGTTTCAGTGATGAAAATCACTATTTGTGTAGGGGTTTTCTCTATTGATTTGTCATACATACCTTCGAGCTCCCTACTTGCTCTTTCTTCTTGTGTGTCAACTCCTTGATGTCTGAAAAATTTAGGTGGCCTACTTGCCAGATCTTCTTTGACTGCCATGTCTGCTTGTGCTGTCCCTTCGCTCTGACTCTCTTCGTCTTGTGGCTCCTTCGGTTCCCTGACTGCTGCCAACACCCCCCCCACTCTCGCGTCTGTCGCCCCTGACAGACCCTTGTCTAGAGGATTTTTGAACATAATATTGGACGACATCGGAGGCTAGGTGGTGTTCTTCGAGTCGTAAGCCGCGTGCTAGATCTGTGAGCAAATCATCCCAATTCACAAGTCCGGGGACGTCTGGATGAGGCACCCTCAATTGTTCTGAGTGAATAGTTCTCTCCACAGCAAATAATTGGAGGAGATGTGATGGTCTGGGTATAAAGATTTCGGAGTGATATTCCCAGAATCCTGTGATGAACATCTCCTCAAATGTCTGTTTAAAGCAGGCTGGGAGGTACTTGATTCTGGCGTGCCAAGCATATATTATTTCAATTGATGGGGTGGTACTCATATCGTACACCAGATCCTGGTTTCCTGTCACAAAGCCTGTTCCTGAGAAGTGGGGGTCCTTAATGTTCTTAAACGTCCTGAAAGTGATCAGCATTAATTCAAATATTTTCATACACATCTGGGCCATCACATCGGGATTATTGCGTAGCCGAATGCTCTAGTGACGGACTGTAGAAATCATGTAGTTCACCATGGGGGGTCCTCGTGGAGGTGCTAGATAAACGTAATTTAACCATTTTGCGCAGGCTTTGATGTCTCTGACGGCAATAGTGAATTCAGGCCAGGTGCGTCTTCGAAGAACTGGAACGTAACAAGGATTATATTTAATAAACAACGGCATATTATTCCAGGTTCGGACCATTTCAAGATATGTTTCCAAAAGCCTGATCCTCCAGGTGGGTTGATGGATGGACCCACGCTTAGCACTTTCCGGTATGTCATCTGGACCAAATTGTGTAGCAAATGTGGGAGGCTTGCCGCATCGTCGTTGAATCTCGGCGTTGTAATCGGCCAAAAGTATGCAGTAAGGCACATATTGGTCATTATTGGTGCCGATCCATCTATGATGAGACATGCTTTTGAAATATTCTGACTTTATGACAGTTTCTTCTAGGTTCGTTAGTGATTGGATCTGAATGGCCACCCGTTCTTCGTGTGTGTTCGCTGTCTTTTCCAGTGTCTGAAGCCACTCGGGTGCTTCCACTTCCAAGGTGTCTAGTCCCTCTGAGGTTCATTGCCCGCCTGGCATTGGCATAGGGACATACGGTTCTTCGTACGAATCATCTACCTCAATAGGGACCAACTCTTCTCGCTCTGGTTCTACTACTGGAGAGGGCTGCCTCTCGTATGTCAGTAACCTCTTTTGTAATTCTGCCACCTGCTCAGTTAAGGCCTTTACCTCGTCTGAGGTAGAGGTTGATGGGACACTCTTCGGTTGTTCTTCCTGTTCCTTAAGTCTGCTCCGTAGTGTGTCACGTTCTCTTTCCAAGTCATCATGGGCTTCCAGAAGATCTGCATAGCTTTCCAAAATGGTTTTCATCGTCTCCGAGGGAACTGCTTTGAACTGCTCTGGATCTATCTCGTGGGGAGAGCCTTCCATTGCCGCTTCCAGATTCTCTTCATTTTGTTTGTGCAGTCTCTTGTTCTCTTCAAGTGCCGTGGCCATATGTTTCCTGAGTAGCGCCAAGTTACGTCTGACTCGTAGGTTATCGACCTGGTATACTTCGAGCAAGGCTTCTAGTTGTTTGACGCCTGATTCTTTCGATGGTTGGGGTGCCTCCGGTAGTGTTTGGTGAGCCTGCTCAAGCGTTGTATAACGTTGATTCACATCTGCATTTTCCTCTTCAAGAATTGTAAGTTGTCTTTGTAAGTTCTGGTGATTTGTTGTCAGTTGTTGATACCGGTCGTCAAGAGCTCTGTACTCATTCTGAAGCTGATATACACATTGATTTAATGCTAGAAATATACTATTTACATTAAATAATGCAGGGAGGGGTGAAGATGCAGGGGGAATGGGGGCGGGAAAGGGAGTTGTGAATGATGTGGATGCAAGTGGAGACGTGGGTGGAGGGGGTATGGGAGATGGAGGTGGCATGAGGGGAGGGAGCGGTGCAGTGGCAGGAGATGTTTCCATAGTTTCAAATGTTTGAGTGACCGTGTAGATGGGGATCGTGGGTGGGGTGGATGTGACGTTAGTGAAGAGAGTGGTGAAAGTGGGCATGGTGACTCCCCCGAATTGGATTCCCGGAGAGAGTGGAATTCCCATGACGATTGTGGTGGTAGTGGACGTGGTGGTGATAGTGTCATGTGGTGGAGTGAGTTGTGTAGTGAGAGGTGGGGAGGGTGGTGACAGTGGTGCTTCCTGATGTTCGTCTGCTTGCGTTGTATCTCCTGGTGCTGATACGTTGATATGAATTTGTTTCCCGGACCTCATGGGATGGGCGGGAACTCTTTTCTCAAATCGGTGAATGTAGGCCATTGCCTCATGAATGGCCTCATCCAATCCTATTGCATCGGCGTGTAGGTTTATGGACTCGATGAACATGTCATCCACGCCTTCCTCCGCCAGCAATTGGTTCATGAGCTTCTTGCCTGCTTCAAGTGACATTTTATGCTGTTCTTGAACTAGCTGCATGGTTCGATATAGTCTTTTTATTTGAGCCGAATACGCGGGGGCACTTGCTAACTCTGAAAGTTCGTCATACTCTTGTTCCTCGTAGGCTTCTTCCTCTTGTTCGGTCTCTTGTTCCTCGACGTCGACTTCTACAACTTGCGGTTGGGTGGGGGCTGACGTTGTTGTATGGGTTTGTGGTTCCTGAGCTCGCTCTGTTTCCGTTTCGAGATTAGAGTCATAGATTAGTCTAGCCACTTCTTCATCAGTGAGATCATTGAGAGTAAAGCCCTGTGGAAATTCCAAATCTGATGGGACGGGTGGAAACACCAGATTGGGTCCCTCTGTACTTGGTCTTGGTAGCCGAATGGTGAATGGTCTAATGCGTCGTGTCTAGGGAGGGGTAATTTCTGGTGTAGTGGTAGCTCCCCTTGGTTGAGCGCAGGGTAATTGGACTCCCCCTCTCATCTTCTTTGATGGAGGACCTGCAGCTGATAGCCTTCTCTGGAATTCCTAGGCCCGGGACCATACGAGTGCCCGCTGAATAGGCACGTCATAGGCTAGACATCGATAGATTATCTTGGTCAGAGCACAACATCCGTGAAGTACATTTTTCTGCTTCTTGTTCCACCGTTGATGGGCTAGGTGAATTTGATCTATGATCCAATGTGGTACGTTGATAGGGAGGCTTTCTGTCTCTGCCAAATACAAGCTAAACCATATCTTCTTTGGGGGCATGGTGAATCTTTCCTGGGCGGGGAAAGCAAAATGCTGCATGACGGTCCGTAGGTGAAGAGCGATGGTCGGTGTCATCGCTACCATATCCTTCAGCTTATTGAGATCTTTATGTTTCATTCTGCCTGGAACCATTGTTTCCTTTTCAGTAGGAATGTGCATACCATACATGCCCAATGCTTCTTGTACCAGGTTGAGGGTCAGTTTGAATCTTTTAAGTTCGTGCCCCGGCAACAGTGAGGGTAACACAAAGGTGCTGTCGCCTCCCTTGGCCCTGCTCGGAGTGATGGTACTGATAAGATAAGAACAACGTAAGAAATCCGGCTTTGGTAAGTGGGCCCTGAAATAACTGTCCAAGCCAACTTTGGTCCATACTGAACGCATGACTTCGGCATTCTGATAGCTCTCAAACTCGCGCGTGAAAAAATGGTAGCGTCCCCATTTACCATTAAACTCCAATTCAGCTTCCCAAAAATAGGTTCCATCACCCAACGGTCCTGCCACATCACTGAACCAATGAGCGTGTTTGCCCACTTGAGAGGTGTGCCCCTGGGGAGGATCCTGAACTGGGAGTACATGCACAGCTTGAAGTTCTTGCGGTCTTTCGGTAAGATGTGGTTCGAGGAGGAGTGTTTCTATATCCACAATCTGTGCGCTGGATCCGGCGTGAGAACTGGCACCTTCGGCTTCTGCCATGGCCCTGCTTGCTTGTTGGTTCTGTGAGAATATAGAACCAGGTGTTAACATTGTAATGGATAGAATAAACCCGTTGTTGTCCCTGTTACAACATTAACATGAGGTAGATGATGAGTCAGTGGTTAGTAAGTGCACGATGACAGTGTGTGTAGTTAATGCTTGGATAGTCCTAGGAGCTAGATGGAAAGATGCACTGTCTGACTAATGCAGTTAGTAAGTGGAGATGAATTCACAGATTGGGGTCGGGGGGTTTATTACAAGTCTTCGGTTGCCAAACACCATGGATGGCTTTTGGTCTTGGTTTTGTGGAGACTCGGGAGGGTTGCATGAGTAATTCTGCTGGGAGTTGTTGTGTCATTGGGACCCATCTACAAGTGAGTCTGTGCGTGCTTCTAGGTGGCAATGTGTTCGAGTGTATCAGACAAGAGTGGGTAGCGACTGCTTGACCGAGTGAACCCTGTCGTGTATGATGTGAATTGTGTGGGGTTAGTTGAGCCCGCAAGCAAGCCTTAGGCACCCAAATTTGTCTTGATTGCGGGTCAGCCTTCATCGACTTCTTGGGTACCCAAATGGATTTCACTTTCTCAACAGAGGTTTTAGGAGTCCTCTTATTAGCATCAAGTCGTTGATTACTAATAGGAAGTTGAGACCGTTGTCGCCGCTTAGTTACGGCCGGCAGCTCGTCTTTCCGCACCCACATTTGTTTCATCGGCTGAGTTGTTCTGCTTCGCGCGTTCTTTTGGTCTCTCGCCCGGAGAGTCTTCAGTGATTGATCTGCCCTTAGTTGCTGCCTCCTTCTGGCCTTTGGAAAAGAAGGGAGTTCCATTGTGGTTCTGACTCCTTTTTTGAGATCTTCATTCTTCTGCATCACATAGCCTTGGACAAGAACAGCATGGTCAACTTCATGTGCACCCCTGGAGGGACCAAGAGTCCGTGTCTTTTCTAGTTCCTTGAGTGCTCCATTATTTAACTCAATTGTAATTCTAGTTTGATTCACCCATACCTGAAGAAGTCCACTTCTTAGGTTTAAGTTGACTGCTTGGTCATAGATCCAGTCTTGACCCAGGACAAGGGGTTCAGTGAGGTCCTCATCTTGACATACTAGCACTTTAACTGTCATTGCCTCATCATGAATATAGAGGGGAAGGTCCACCTCGCCCATGCAAGGGGTTTCCACGCCTCCCAATCCTATGAGATATGCTTCCACAGGATTGACAGTTAATTGCAACTCTTGACAGTAAGACAATTTAACAGCACTAGTGGTTGCACCTGAGTCAATCAAGGCTCTTACAGTCCTTGCACTCTTTCCTTGTCCTATATCTAAGGTTATGAAAGGACGTCGATCAGTTATCCTATGTGAGCTAACACCGGAAACTTCACACATAGCCACGTCATATCCTTGATCTGCATATGCATCTTGCCTAGGGTGCTCTCTACCTTGTCTTCTTAATTTCATTCTTCGTATGCGCTCTAAGGCTTCTGCTTGAGCTTCCTCTCGAATTCGTTTTTCTTCCTCTTTGCGTTTCTTAGCAGTATTGAGTCGACTTAGCATTTCCTCTGTGAGAGGTTCCTGATACAACTTGACTCTGCACCCACTAATGTAACTTGGAAGAACATCGCCTTCTAATGTGGCTAGTTGCACTGCTCCACTTGTTGAGATTCTGTTAATGATCATGGGTCCGTAGCCTCTTTTCTCTAGCTTCCTAGCATGTTGTTTCAAAGTGTAGACGAGCACTAGGTCTCCTGCTTTCAACCCTTTATCCTTAACGTGGGCATCAAAGTAGGCCTTTTGTCGTTTCTTAGCTGCATATATCCCTGCAGCTGCTCTCAGTCTTGTTTCTCCTAATCGTTCAAGGTCAAAAAGGCTAGATGAGAGTTCATGACCCGTCCATTCATGCTCTTGTGCCACTTCCAATGTAGGTATCAAAAAGTCTAAAGGTAGCACAGCATTTTGACCAAACACCATTTGAAAGGGAGTGGCTTGGAGTACCGTTTTGTAGGCGACTCGGTATGCCCAAATAGCATGGTGTAGCTGTTTGTCCCAATCAGAGCGTTTATTATTCACGAGCTTGGTCAACACATTGCACAGAATCTTGTTTGTGCTTTCGGCTTGCCCATTAGCTTGTGGGTGGTAGGGGGCAGACTTCTTATGAACTACCAAGAATTCTTGGAGCAGATTTTCAATTACTTCATTCAAGAAGTGAGTGCCTCTATCACTTACTAACTCTATAGGTAGCCCGTATCTTGTGAATACATTCTCAAACAAAAACGTAGCTGTTGTTTGAGCATCGTTCTTCGTTGTGGCTTTTACCTCTACCCACTTTGTTAGATAGTCTGTCGCAACAATGATATATTCTGCATGGGAACCCTTAGCTGGGGGATTAATAGGACCTACGAAGTCTATTCCCCACTTAGAGAATGCACGTCCACCCATCATAGGTTTCAGTGGCATCTCATCTTTACGTATAGGATACTGAGTTCTCTGGCAAACATCACACCGTTTCACATAGGTATGTGCGTCCATGTGAAGGGTCGGCCACCAGAAGCCCGCAAATAGTATTGCCTTGATCACCCGATCTGGTCCAAAGTGTCCTCCTGCTACACCTTGGTGAGCAGTGTCCAAGATCTTGAGATACTCACTCTCATGGACACATAGTCTCAGGTAACCGTCTTTACCACGTTTGTATAGATTATCACCAATGAGTGAGTAATCCTGGGCTTCTTGTTCTAAACTCCTTTTCCTAGCCAGAGTCATGTCTGGAGGGACTGTTTTCGTCCTCAGGAAGGATACTAGTGGTTCACTCCAATCTGGCACTATGGACACTTGATAAAGAGTGGCATGTTCCACAGGTGGTTTAGTGCAGCAGATTGGGCATTCCTTGCACAACTTTTGGACATCAGCTTCCATAGTTGGCCAATGTACTCCTAGCCTCCTTAGTGTCTGTAAGGTTCTTTGCTTTGAGTAGTGTTGCTCTAATGCACCTACATGTGCTAAATGCAACCATTTAGTGTACTCGTCCTCTTCTACACAACAAGCCAAGATTCCTTGATCCGTGTGCTTGTACATGCTTCCTGCCATGATGTGGTACTTTTGGGCTTTCACAACCTCTCTATTCTGTGTGTTTACTACTGGATGGTTAGGCCCGTATGTCAATACTGGCACTAATGGCTTAGCCCACTGCGGTACCACTTCCAAGTTAAACAAGTAAGCATCAGGAAGGTCATCTGATACTCCTTGTGGGGCTTCTCCAGATGTGAGCCTAGAAAGATGATCAGCTCTCAAATGAGTCCTCCCTTTCCTTACCACAACCTCGAAATCATATTCCATTAGTAAGAGAAACCATCTTACTAATCTTCCTGTATTACATGGCTTGTTCACGAGGTATAGCAATGCCTGATGATCAGTAAAAAATTTAAACTTATTTGCAAGCAAATAGTGTCTAAATTTCTTAACTGCATATATCATGCCTAAGCCTTCTCTCTCAGTAGTGGTGTAATTTCGTTCAGCTGCATTCAATTGTCTACTGGCATAGGCAATTGGAAGATCCATATTACCTTCACCAGTAGGTTGTGCAAGCACACATCCAATGGCATAATTGGATGCATCCACGTGAACATGGAATGGCTTATTCCAATCTGGTGTGGTCAAGATTGGTGCTGAACATAATCTTTGTTTAAGCTCATTGAAGGAATTCTCACATTCCTCCGTCCACTCAAAGTTTGTCAGAAGTCCGTACATGGGCTTTGCAATGACAGCATACATGTGGATGAACCGACGGTAGTAACCACAATGTCCCATGAAAGCTTGTACTTCCTTGACATTCCTTGGCCTAGGTAGCTCTGCTATGGCTCTCACTTTCTCTTCGTCAGTAGATATGCCATTCTTTGACACTATGTGTCCTAGAATCTTGCCTTGCCTGACCATGAAAACACACTTTTCTGGGTTTAGGCACACGATATTCTCTACATTTGTCAAAGATTTGTCTGAGTTCAGGAATATGGGTTTGTCTAATGTTGGAATGAGCACAAAGATCATCAACATAGACTTCTAAGTTTTTCCTCAGGAACTCCTTAAATACATGGCACATTAGTCTCTGGAAGGTAGCTGGTGCATTGGTAAGCCCAAATGGCATTACACGAAAGGCAAATATACCCCACTCTGTGGCAAAAGCTGTCTTATGCTGATCTTCTGGAGCTATGGCTACTTGATTGTAGCCCGAAAATCCATCGAGGAAGCTGTACACTTCCTTGCCTGCTACTCTTTCTAGGAGATGTTCTGTGATGGGAAGCGGATAGTTATCTCGAATTGTGGCTGCATTGACCTTCTTCAAGTTAATGCATACGCGCAGCTTTCCATTTTTCTTGGGCACCACTACGATGGGGGATACCCACTCAGTGTGCTCAATTTCATAGATAAATCCAGCTTCAACCAATCTATCTATCTCCTCTTTAATCTTGGCAGCGTAATTATCGTTATATGTATAGGGCTTTTGCTTAGAGGGTTTAGCATCTGAGGTCATGGGGATAGTGTGTGAGCATATATCAGGGTCAACACCTTTCAAATCCTTGTAACTCCAAGCAAATACATCTCTGTATTCTCTTAGCAAGGCTATTAACGCATGCTCTTCTTCCTCTGTTAGGTCATGGCCTATGTACGTGCATCTCTCCTCTCCTTCTTCTAGGGCCACTACTATTTTCTTGGTGGTTTCTTTGTTATCATAGGCCTCTCCTACTTGTGCCTCTCGTTTAGGCATTCTTATCATGACTCTCTTGTCGTCTATCTCATACTTCTTAAAATTTTCCGGGACCTCAAACAAAGATTCTTCCTCTTCTGGTGAGCCTTCTTTCTTCTTTCGTTTCTTTCCTTCTTCCTTCGGGGTCACATGTGTGGCTAATCTTACATCATTTGTAAGCTCTCCATGCCTCTGGGGTTGAAATTCAACTTCATGGAAGTATTCTTCATCTGATGCAAAAGGTGGGTCCATAATGATTGACTCTAGATCGGAGTCACTTGCATCCTCAAATGCATCAGGGCTAGGTTTGCATTCTTCTAGAACTGCCTCTCCCATCATTGGCTCTATGGAGAAGACTGAGATGTCATAGCCATCATCATCACAGTGAGGTGTCCATTGTTCCTCATTGATGGCTACATCCATGGTTGCTAAAATTTCTGCCCAGCCGTGAGGTTCAAATTCTTCGTCTGGAAAAACTACAGGTGTATAGGCTGGGTCTTGGATTGATCTATGGGTTTCTTTTGCACCTACCTCTCTGGCTTTTTCCCTCTTCTCTTCTTCTACTGCTACCTTACACATCCATAAGTGGGTGTCTTCATGCATCCATGAGGATCCTGACCCTATGGAATGCACCGATTCTGTATCATCTTTGGCTCTATGGATGGGATTCCATTGGATAGGAGGTACATCTCTATGAGAGTAATCCTTAAGATTGACTTTGGTCGTAACACCTAAGTGCTGCAGGTACAAAGAATTGGTTCCCCAATCCTGTACCACTTGCAACTGTCGCATAAATGGTCTTCCCAAAATCATCTCATAGGCATGATTTTTGCTGAAGTCACATATAGCAAATGTATGCTCAAACTCGACACCACAAGTGGTGAGGGTTATTCCTTCTAGCAATCCTAAGGGTCTCTCAATATGACCATCGGCCATCTGCAATTTCATTCTCGTTGGCCTGAGTGCAGGTTTGCCCCAACGCTTCCATAGGGAAGTGGTGGCAATTGCAACTCCTGCGCCTAAGTCCAAAATTGCCTTGGTGGTGTACTCCTGGTAGGTAATGGGAAGATAGGTGTTCCCTTCTTCACCTTCACACATATCTCCTATCTTATCCAAGGGTATTTCTAGCACTGTCCTTTGGGATCCTACCTGGGAACGAGGTTTTGCTATCTCTGGTACTTGTTTGGCGACATGTTTCCATAATTCAGGTCTAACCTTGAGTAGCTCTTCTAACTTGAGATGGCACTGCACTTTAGTGTTCTTCACTACCTCTGTGTTCCTAGGTATGACCGAATCTTCGTTTCTTACCATGACTGTGGGTGCTCTCATACAAGTGGACTTTGCTTCCCATGGGCCTGTGAAGTGGGGTAGTTCTTGTAAAGAATTAGACTCGAAGTCTAATCTTTCTTGAGATTGGGTGCTCTCCTGCTCCCCTTAAATGGATGGGATATCTTGTGGGAATTGGTCATGTGCATCATCCACAAGTTCAATGGGAGGAGGGACTTCACTTTCTTTTGCCCATTTGTCTTCTTGAATCTCGCGTAGGAATTCTGGTGTGAACAGATTCATAGAAGAAGAGGTGTCTGGCTCCGTAGAGTTAGGCACGTAGGCCTCAGGCACATAGGCCTTCCGGGTAGGAAGACCTGCTCTTTCACTAGCCTTGTCATGGTGTTGAGGGGCAATTTCCTTTTGTGATTGTGCCATTAGATTCTCTATTCTTTCTAGGGAGGGGGGGTTGTCTGGTTCAGTGAAATTGGGCTCATAAGCTTTTGATGGGGGATGGGTCATGTTTTTGCTTGCTTTATCTCTTTCTTGATTTTTTTCTTCCTTGGAAGATCTTGCAATTATGCCCTCTAACTTCTCTAGAAGTCCATCCAGGTGTAATTGCGTCTTGGCTGAGCCCGAGTAATTGAAAAGGCGACTGGCTTCAAACATAGTCTGAGTCAATGCGACCATTTTCGCGCAAAGCTTGGTTCTTTCTATCTCTAGGTCAGCTCTAGGGTAGCACTTGTCATGATCCGTTACATTTGGCCCTTCTTGGATTCTGGCCTGATATGCTTTAAGCATCATCTCTATGTCTTCAGGAGTGGGATCAGCTAATACTGATCCTACTCTAGGGGGTGGTGGAATCGTATGAGGTGGGTTGGAAGGTGGCGGATTGGATGGCGATGGGAATGGTGGTGGTGAGGTAGTGTGAGAGGGAGTTTGAGATGTGAGTTCAGTTATCCTGGCTTTGGTTTCTCTTATGCTTTCCTCAAGTTCACTCATCTTTTTAGCCCATTGTCTTTTCATTCTTTCTCGACTGTCTTTCCACGCTCTAGTCCTTTTCCTTGTCACGCTCTCGGTTTCACTAGCCTCTGGGTTCTTATCCTGGTTTACCCCTTGGTTCTGCTGCAATGCCTGAGCTCTAGTCACTGCCTGTACTGGTGCGATGGATGTCACACTTCCTGTGGAGTCTACCACCAATCCAATAACGTTAATAGGAGTGATTTTTGGCATATTATTAGGATTCTTAGGGCAATCTCGTAAAAGATGCTCCTTTCCACATTCTTGGCAAAAGCCTTGAATTGTTACTGACTGGGGTTGTGTGAGTGGAGGTAAGGGACAATCACGAATGAGGTGATCTCCCTGACATCTGTAGCACGGTCCTCTTGGGAATGGAGGTCTTACTTGCTTAGGTTGAGGCCTAGGGTTGGGGTTTGCATACATGATGTTTGTGTAATCTGACTCCCAACTAGGTTCATTTGGCTCTTCACTATAGTAAGACTCACCATGTTCAGGAGATTGCATGTAGTAGGCCTGGGGGCTATCAACATGTGTAGAATAAAAGCTATGGTCACTCGGGTCACTTTCAGGAAGCAATGATGTTACAGGGACTATAGCTCTATTCAGGTTCTCTTCTGCAGCAGTATACTTTACCGGAATCACATTAGTAGGAGCAGGTGGTTGCTGTGCTAGCACTGGCTGGGGTCTCAGTTGGTTTTGATAGGGTTGGTAGGTTTGTTGAGGTCTCACATACTGCTGAGGTGGGTACTGGCTCTGGTATCTGCCTTGTTGAGGGTATGGCTGAGGGTAGGGTTGCCTAACCGCTTGCTTATTGTATGGGCAGTCTTGCGCGGTGTGATTGGTGTACCTTCGTTCTATGGTGCAGTACTGGCTACTAGGATTAACTTGGGGTTGAGCCATAATGGGACAGACATTCGCCATGTGGTCACCCCCACAAGTATAGCATCTTTTCACCGGGGAAAATCTTGGAATTTGTTTGCTAGAGACACCTAGTTTTTGAGCAACTTTCTCTGCAAGTTCCTCAATCGATGTGGATTGCGTGGAAGAGAGGCTAGAGGCACTATCTGAATCTTTGTATATCTTGGAAAGCTCTAACTCCTCCCCTAGGTTATCCTCAATGTCAATACACATGCGTACACACTCTTCTATGGTCCTAGGGTCCTTCAAGTACACATATGATCTTAATTTGGTACTTAGCAATCCATCCAAGAATAAAGCCACTTGCTTAGCTGGTGTGGGTAGCTCAGGGACAGGGCATCTTTCAAGATATTGCCTAAATCTCCTTCCTGCAAGTCTCACGGTCTCTTGAGGGGTTTGCTTGAAGCTGTGAATCAGCGAGGAGGTATTATGTCTTATGCCACTCTTAGAGAATTCAATAATGAAAGCCTCTAGGAGTTGGTCTATGCTCCTGAACTACCTCTCGTTTAGCGGCTGAAACCATGTCAGGGCAGTGTTCCTAAGGGTCAGACCAAAGGCATTGTACTGAGTGAATAGATCCTCTACTTGTTCAGCTCTCAGGACTTGCCTAAACTCAGCCACATGATCGTATGGATCTCCAGTGCCATCGAAGTAGTTCTTCATGGATTTAACTAGCTGAGTCGGTCTCAAAGTCCTTGTGTGCTCTCTAGGTCGTGGTAGAGGGAACTCATCCGCATTTCTTTGATTCCTGTGAGCTCTAAGTATCTCAGGTTCTACTCTATTTGTTTCCGTCCTCGTTCTTTCTCTGCCCACTGGGTTGGCAAAGCTTACTTCTGGTCTATCTCTAATTCTGTCTCTTTGCATTCCATGAGCTTGGGATGTTCCAGCTCCAGGGTGACCATAGGATACATTCGATCTTGGTTGGGGGAAAACGAATTCACCCTTCCAAGTGTAAGCATGCCTATCATTTTCTGTCACCACAAAGATCCTCTCCGAAGCGTGATCTAAGTAGGTCACTCTGCCTGGGCTATCAGGATCCTTAATCTCATAGATCATGATTGTTCCTATATCAATTGGCCGATCAGGTTTGTACCTCCAAAAGGCTTCATCAGTCTCTCGATTGAGGAGCAAATCTATGCTCTTATTATCCTGGGGAATCCATTCCGGTGTGATAATCCTAGTGAGAACCGATTTACCTCGAGGGGTTCTAGGTTCTGCACCCATGTTTCCTTGCTCCAGGTCACCTAAGTCTGCTTCGGGGATCACATTTCCAAATTCGTCCGTCCTATCTAGGTGACTGGTGACTACGTATATGGTTCCTTCTTTGTCCAAGTATGCTCCGTTTTCAAACTTGACAGCTGGGTGCTCTAATCCAATGGATTGATCAGGATTCTTAATCTGTACCACAGATCTTCCTACGCCGTCCTCATAGATGCTGGCACCTAATCGGTTGGTCCTAAGGTATTCCAATTGCGTTTTGTAAGGGCCTTCTACCCTGTGCAAGTATGGCACTCCTGAACTTCCCGTAGGTCTGTCCATGCCTTGAGACATCTCTGATTCACTGGTATCAGAGCTAGGGTAATGCGAGTGGTGACTCAACTGCTGGGCCCAAGACCTCGCAGTATGATTGACACTAGCCTCCGAAGACCTAAGGCTTTGTCTATCTCTTACTAGGTGTCGTCCTGATCTAAGGTTCATATTCCTAACTGATTAACCCAATTTGTCCCAGGTACAACCACGTTTCTGAGTCCTTTGTATCAATTACTTAATTCCCTTTTTATGTTGAATATCGTGTTTATACTCTTGTCCGATATCACGTCGTTAGGAATACTTGAGTTTAATTTCGCACTTTAGTTTGGTCGTTTCACATTAGGTTCTTTTCCTTTAAGGTTGTCGTTCACACGCACAGGTTATCTCTTGACTTGAACTTGATTTCTTAGATAGTCTTTGATTTATCTCGTACCTATCGTTGCCTGGAATTACTTCTAACACTACCCGCACTTAGCCTAAACTAAGAATTGACAGAGGGTGTTGCGGGTTTTCCAACCTTGAGTTCCTTTCCTTGTGTTGTTGCCCTGGTGTGCCCAGGACGCACGTTCCCAAGCCTACACTTACTCTTGCTTTGCGTACCCTTCGATGCTCTCAAAGGACCTGTAAAAGGCCCATCGTTAGCTCAAGACTTAAATTCAAAAGACAGAACCAATCACTTTCATTCATGTAACACTTCACCAATTTGCACTATGACTTTTTTGACACAACTCTAGAGATCCCTGAATTTTGTTCCCCCTGGGTATGGTCAACTTCAAAATACCCTATCTAATATTCCTGATCTTAATTTAACCATAACCAGTCGATGTTTTTGTTGTACTCCCCGCGAGCTTTCCAACAAAACAAAAATCACGGCAAACGGATTTCGTATGAGAAAGTTATGCCAGTTCAGGGTTTTGGGGCTAAAACAGGATTGAACTAGGTTAACAGGCAAACAAGAATTCTCGGGTTACTTGGGTCATGCCCACGTAATGCAATACTACACCCTAGTGTTTGTCCCACACTTGGCCAAAATTTAGACTATTATTTTTGCCTTAAAAATTTGACCTAATTTGCCCTTCTAACGTGTTCGCAAAGTCTGTCGGTCGCGATTGACAGGTCAGTCGCGATCGACGTGTCGATCGCGATTGACAGGTCCGTCGTGGCTGTCAGTCGCGATTGACTGGTCAGTCGCGATTGACAGGGGTTTCGAAAAGTCAATCAGTCGTGGTCAAAGGGTCATTGACTCTGTCGATCGCGATTGATGCGTCCATCGCGATTGACAGGTCGGTCGCGAGGGTCTGTCCGTCGTGGTCAAACAGTCGTTGACTGTGTCGGTCGCGATTGACAGAGCCGTCGTGGGCTGTCAGTCGCGATTGATGGGTCGATCGCGATTGATGACTCGATCGCGATTGACACGTGTCACGCGTATGGTCCGTCAGTCGTGGTCAATCGGTCGTTGACTCTGTCCGTCGCGATTGACAGGTCGATCGCGATTGACAGGTCTGTCCGTCGTGGTTTGTCGATCGCGATTGACAGAGCGATTGCGATTGACAGAAATCTGAGGAGTTTCAAAATTCTAAGCACATTTTTGGGAAGCTCTAGGCCTGTAGATCATGGTTTTGCACTTTGTTTGGCAATTTGAGCATTTTTTCTGTCGGTCGCGATTGACAGAGGTCGGCGACACACAGACAGTTACTTCGAATTCCGTACCTACGCAGAGTGCTGGGGACGATGATGCGGCCTGTACCTGCAAGACAGCTCAAGAAACATGCAAAAACAGCACACACAATTTCGCTCTCTCGCTCTCTCTCACAAGTGAAATGAGGGAAATGAGGTGGAGAAGGTGATATGATCAAAAAACAGAAATTTTCGCGATGATGGAAATGGAGGTGGAAGATGGTGATGATGATGATGGTGGTAAGGTAAGAAAGAGAAAAATAGGAAAAGTAGAGAAATTACCTACAACGCCAACGTCTCCAATCTACGTCTTACCATCACACGCTCGTTCTCAAAGCTCGATCCCCGGCAACGGCGCCAAAATTTGGTGTAGCTCAGTGATGAGTAGCACCTCCTTTAATGTCAATCCGGGAAGACGTGAGGATGGTGTGAAGACCTCGAGCAAGTGGAGGCACAAGTGCGTGAGTGAGAAGCACACAAGCATGCACACACATACAGACACACGCGCACACACAGCAAGACAAAGAGTGAGAAGCAATGGAGTTCTTAGATTTCTTTCAAAAAAAAGCTCTTACAAGTTCATTTCAATTACAATCTAACCTCAAAAATGAGCTCTCTAGCTCCTTTTATAGTTTTTGACTAGCTTTGGCCCTGTCCAGACCTAGTGTCCGGCCTAGTTAAAATTTAGGCTCCAGGGCTTATTAGAGGGCTCAAACGAGATCTAAAAAATATGAAAATTGGCAGGTAGATACTTCTAAAGCTCCTCAAGCTCAAGGACTCCTTGGCTTGCACAAAATGGAGCTACAAAAATACGAAATGATATTTACAAGGGTTTTAGTGATGAAAATCACTATTTGTGTAGGGGTTTTCTCTATTGATTTGTCATACATACCTTCGAGCTCCCTACTTGCTCTTTCTTCTTGTGTGTCAACTCCTTGATGTCTGAAAAATTTAGGTGGCCTACTTGCCAGATCTTCTTTGACTTCCATGTCTGCTTGTGCTGTCCCTTCGCTCTGACTCTCTTCGTCTTGTGGCTCCTTCGGTTCCCTGACTGCTGCCAACAAGGGGCTTCCACTTTTCTTCACTTCTCAAGCCATCGAGGGTTGTTTGGACGATGTCTTCCTCTTCTATCTTGCATCCAACTGATGCTAGCTAATCTCGAAGCTCTTTGATTCTCAATGTATACTCACTAGTGCTTTGGTTTGAGCTTTTCCTCATGTTGTTGAGCTCGTTCTTGATTTGCATCCTTCGAGACCTTGTTGAGGTAGCATACACCTTCTCCAATGCTTCCCAAACTTCCTTGGCTGTTTCTAAGCTTTGCACATGACCAATCATAGTGTTAGAAATAACTTGTGAGATGAGGAACATCACCCTTCGATTCCTCTCTTCCCAATCAGCAAATTGTCTCCTTTGTGCCGGAGTAATGTTGGGATCTTCAATGTCCACCGGTTGTGGATCGTCTCCACTAACTAGACTCCATAAACCTTTACCTTTAAGGTAACTTATCATTCTATACCTCCAAGACTGAAAATTGTCTTTGTCTAACTTCTCAACTTGTTGTCCTAAATCAGCCATTGAAAACTTCCAAGATTGAAGTTTACCTCAAGTATGTTGTGACGCTCTCTCTTGATTCACGAAGCTCCCCCTTGATTTGTAGCTTTCCCTTTGCTTCAGTTCAGTTCCAATGCTTTGCCTCTTCAAACTCCAAGGCTCTGATACCAATTGTTGGAGAACTCCTCTCGTAATCGCAGCGGAAAGTGTAGAAGACCTTCTCAGGATCAAGACTCTTGCCAACAGCTGAACCTTCAAATGAAAACTGGTACCAACTGAAAAACGCAATGAACTTGAAACTTTGGTCACTCAAACTAGACACCTAGAGCTTTCAAATGAGCTATCAAACACTCAATTTGGAGTAGATTTGTGTGCGACTGGACATACTCTATGAGAGTGAGCTAAACAAATGAACTAGCTACAAGGGGACTTCCACGCCTTCTTTCTCTATGCTTGAGTGTTCGCCCTTGCCTCTTTATAGCCAAGTGACCAAAAACTCTCATGATGAGTTTGAGAGCTCTTCTCCATCATTTCTCCACTACTTTGGACAGTCACTCCTCTTACAGTTTAGTTTTTGGATTTGATTCTCTTTTGGTCTCCACTACTTGCTGAAGTAAATGCTTCTATTTTTCATTTTTGTATTTTTCTTCTACTTGAAGAAAATCCTTTTTGCAAAAATATATACGAGCTTACTTCTTTATTTTTAACAGATACGACATGAGCTATCCAAACAACTCGACCAGATTGAGAAGTTACATGAAACAAGATTGCAGGCACTTGTGGGAATTTATGCCGCAAAAAGAAAGCATATTATGATGCACACATCAAAGATAAAGGCCTAAAAGAAGGAGATTTAGTCCTGGTGTATACCTTGAAGCAACACGCCAAGAAGCTGCAGAAACACGGATATGGATCCCTACTAATTAATAGGATTTCAACAAGTGGAGCAGTCAACCTAGCCACATTAGATGGAGATATACTGCCTAATTACATAAGTGGTTTTCGAGTAAAGCGATATATGGAACCATTGATGGATCAGATGTTAGCACGACTCGTAGGTGCACAAAGCCGAAAAAAAGAAGAATAGAGAATTAGAGAAGAAGCAAGGCATGAAGCCCTAGAGCGTATCAAGAAATGAAAGGAGTGGATGAGGCAACGAGACGAGCGATATTTACAAGGAGAAGAACCAATTCCCATGGCCAATTACCTAGTTCACCAAGCCGACACAAATAACCTCAGTATTCTCAAACATATTTGAACTTAGGGATTGGCATCACAGAATACGAGTTGATAGATGCATTAATCGACTTAGGGGCTGCTCTCAGCTGCATACGAATGATGGTCATTACGCATCTTCAAACGATCACGAAATCGACTAAAAAGCTCACATGATAGGCATTGGGGGACAAGTCATAGAATGTATTGGAGAAGCCATGCTCTCCCTCCACCTAGGAAATTCCACTATGGAGCAACGAGTTATGGTATGTAAAGATGAGGATCTAATAGAAAACCTAATCCTAGGACAAGATTGGATTATTGAGAATGAAGTGAGCATTCATCTAGCTCAAGGATACATCTCAACCAAAATAGGGCATAAAGAAATCTTTAGCTTGTTAGAAGAAAAACTCCCCCACATGCATGAAGCCATCAAGCGTGAGAAAGAAACCATAGAAGAGGAGTTAGAAAATGAATCAATCAAGAGTTTACCCAAAGAGTACCCTAAGTGAGGATTGACCACCCATACAAATGCGTCAGTTGATGATGTGCCTTCATTCCCCATGAACGATGAATCCAAGAGAAAATGTGAAGACAACGCTCCTAAAGTCACCTATAACAAAGGAAGAACATCCATGTGGAAGTATAATACTCAATTATCGCAACCAAGAAACACTAATCTACACTGGGTTTGCAAAGATCGAATGAGGGAACCAGAGAAGTCAACACCCATACATGTCACTCACCCTATGAAGGCAAGGAGAAACAACAAATTCTCTTCATTACAATCAGAACCAAAAAGACTTCTGAAAGTATGGCTTCCAAAGTCATTAGTAGAAGCCCAGAAAACACGACAACATATGTGGATTCCGAAGAAGGTCAGACAGACTGCAAGTCAAGAGCTAGACTGGCAAGAGGAAATATTACGCCAACAAAGAAAGACCAGGAAGCCCAATAAGATCCACCAAAGGTACCAGAGGAACACAACATCAACCAATCAGACTTCAAGAAAGAAAGAGGAAAGACCTAGGATACAATAAAACCAAGAGAAGATGAAGCCTTAAACATCAGCTACAAAATGGATATGGAGAACCAAGAGGCTGCACGGATAGGAACAACAGACTCAACAGGATTCCAATTGCACTCATGAAGATTCGGTTGCACCTAAAGTATGCATGCTAGGGCCACACTACAAGGGCATGCATTTGGCACATAATATGTTCAACAAAACTAGTGGTGCACATTTCCCACTTGGGGATAGATCCTAGATTCCACTCCCATAGGAATGAACTTACTGTGTAAATAAATAAAAGCTTCGGCTAAAACTAATTTTTCTTTTCTTTCAAAAATATAAATCAAAAGACGTGTGGTAAGAGATCTTACTTAATTGATCAAGGCAAAAGGGAGTGATGCGATAAGCAACGTTTCACTAAGACACACACAACACACAACTTAACTTCTATAAGAAGCTGATGTTCTCCTTATTACAAGTGCAGATGGCTTCTGAGGACTTTGAAGCAACTATTCAAGAAGAGGTGCTAGAATTCCCCTTACAGAGTGTGAGGAAAGCAAGAGGTCACTAGTTTCGAGAGGACCAACCAGTGGGAGACTATCTGTTCTTAGTACCAATCAAGATTATGGACACGGACCATCGTTTCTAGTGATGTCCCAAGATTTCAAAGTTATGCATGAACTTCCATCCACTATGGACATAATGAAGAAAGCAGGTATTCAGAAGTACTTTGAACTACCCATCTACAAACTGGACTTCCAGCGATGCACAAAGGTGATGAATACCCTACAACCGGCTTTACATGATCCGTTAGTACTTGAAGCCTGAGTTCTAGATGCTACAAGAGAATGGGTAATCATTCAGTTTACCCATGAGTTGATAAAGGAAGCCTTCGGATGGGAACATAGTTCTGAAAGATGAAAGTTGAGGCGCTAAAACATGCACATTCACGGCCATTAATCGTATCGACATAGAATAAGTCAGATTAATCCACCAACACTTATGCTTCCCAAACATGCACGGATATACCGCACCACAAAAGATCGTAGTGTAGATGCTATCCCATGCCATCAAACAGATAGAGAACCAAGTGAATATGACACCATATATTCAAGAACGACTTTTTGAAGCAAAGAAACAATGGAACCATAAGAAGTTCTTGAACGGAAGCATTGCCTTAACATTACTGATCTATCATGCTCTAGGCATTCAGGAACATTTGAAAGAGATGCCCTCATCTGAAGAAATGGCTAAGTATGCAAAAAGATTGCCACGGTTCCAAGGAAAAAGAAAGGAATAAAAATAGTAGAAGAAGCTGAAACCAGCTCTCGACCGAGAATGAGAGGTACCAAAAGTCTACGAGAGATGATGCAGGCAGAAGAAACTGTTCCAGCTTCAACGAGGACACATGTACCTCCAAGAACAAGGCTTGAAGACAATCCACCCATCATGGAAGAGGAATTAACAAAGGCAATGGAAGCAACTCATCAGTATATGGAAGGTCAAGTAAACCTACCGGTACAAAGACATCATTACCAACAAACTATTGTAGACAATGAACAACAAAAATGACTGAAGAAGGTTCATCAATATAGAGAGTTGGGGTTGGCCAACTCTAGTTCATCATCTGATACACTAGAAGAGCAGGAAACATCTATGCTGAATGTGGATATTAAAAGTGATTCAAAGGATGATGGTCAATGGGAGGAATTGAATCAAGTAACCGATGCCCTTGGAGTAGAAGGTACAACAATAGATCAGATTCCTTAGTCAAGAACCCCAAGGAGGAAAAAGTAGAAGACCCTGTGAAGGAGCCTGAACCCTTCACACCGATTTGGGTAGTAGCAGAGCCCTCCCTACTAGACGTCACTTTTGAAGGCAGTACCACCAAGTCGACGATGAATAAAGATGAAGAACAAGGACACAATCACACGAGCCACCGTAGAAGTCAAAGCAAAGGATGAACTCATCACTAAATTAAAAGATCAAATAGAGCAACAGGTAACCGTGGGGACATCAGTAATTCCAAGCTCCAAACCGGCTACTGAGGAGACTGAGGTACGTCCTCTTTTCCCCCCCATGCATCATTCACCGATAAGGGAGGAAATAGAGACCCACATTGAGAGACATAATCGGGCTATTGCAGAACTAAGCCGAAATGAGCGGGCACTACTGGTGTCCCAGCTTACAGAAGAGTTTGAAGAACAGCTAATCAAAGTAATGAGAGAAGTAAAGATTGAGAGCAAGAATCTAGAACAGGTTATGAAGCCTTTCAATGTACCTTATGGGTTAATCAAAGAAGAAACATGCTAGTATATCAAGAAGACCACCAATAAAGAGCCAGATAATAATTTGCAGTTCAATATGCAGACATTTACCTATACACAAGAGGAATTTGATAAAGAAGATCCTATATGGAGACACAAGTTTTTGGAGAAGAACCCTACATTACGGATCCATTGGGAATCGGCACCTTATGTACTTCAAGTTAACCCATCTTTTTGCCCCGTACCTCGAAGACGATCTTGGATGCAATTTTGGGAAGAACAGCGCCAAGGAAGCTTAAATAACCAATGGCTCAATTATCCACCATTACCGAGTCCACCACGTAACTATTTATCGACAAAAGAATATATGGTGAATACTATCGAGTTCTGGATCACCAAATATGCTATAATACCGGATCTAGCCATCAAGATGACTAACAAATTTTGAGTATCCTACTTACCGTAATAAAGGTATTTCAACACACGCAATATACCTTTTCGAACTTCATCAGAATTAACCAAGGATAAAACACATTAGTTTTTGATTTATCTACTATACCTAGTCGCTTAACACTCATGGCCATATATTCTAGACTTATGTTTTTGTTGAGTCCATATATTCAGACATTCGAAGAAGCATTCTTTATAGGATTTTTTGAAATGGACTTAGAGATCTTTGCAAAAATGTCTTCTAACCTAAATGGGCGAATGGTGGCCTATGAATTAAGCTTTTTTGCTGATCATAGACAGGCACTAGATGACGGTGTAAAGTCCACTCAATGGAGCTGATATTTCAAGCAAATTCGTTTAATCATAGAGAGCAGAAAGTCATCCAAACATACGCACGTCGCCACAAAAATTCTGTCGGGGACGACAAAGTTTAGGAGGAGGGACGTGTGGAGGGAGAATCAAGCAAAAAGAGAAGAAGAAGAAAATCAAAGACCAAAACAACTCAATGAAGAAAAAACTCATCAAGAAAAGAACGTCCCTCTACCCAAAGCCCTGCAGGGGCACGCATCAGGTGACAACACCAAAGAACCAGGTCCCGAAGAGTGGAAACAAAGAACAACATCTAGGACCTTTTAAGGGAAGTTGCACAGAGCTTCCTCATCCACCAAGTGGCGATAAAAAGAAATGAATAGGCTAAGCAATGCCTCAGGCCCCAAAGGATGACAAAAAAGATTTAGGAACAGGACCTTTAAAACATAATGATAACTTAGAGGACATCAAAGGCCTCCAAAGTAAGGTGTGCAACAGGAAAAAGTAAACAGGCTCCAGACAATACAACAAGGTTAATGAAAAATGTACAATTCATGATCTATCAAATGGTGATGTTATTATTGTTTGATGAATTTTGTGTTGTGGGCTATATAAGCTCATAGACTATGCAAAATTTGTGAATGCTTCAACATGTGCATTCGTGATTATCAGGCTATCTCAGATGCAAAGCTTTGGCATGTATACTTTGGTCATTTGAATTTTGCTAGTTTGCTTCGCCTAAAGACATTTGAAATGGTTTTTGCTTTGTCTGAACTTCAAACACCTTATCAACATGTTCATGAAGGTTGTATTTTGGGAAGAATGAAGCATTCCTCCTTCCCAAAAGATGGTTCAGTTAGATTTTTTCATAAATTGAAGCTTGCTCATAGTGATCTATGTGGTCCTATGCAGACATCTTCATTTGGGAACTAGTTATTCTTCATGAATTTTATTGATGAATTTTCTAGGCATGCATGGGTGTATAAATTGAGAGAAAAGTCCACAGTTTTTATGTGCTTTAAATAGTTTTTGGTTATGATTGAAATTCTATTAGCATGCAAAATGGGCCGAGGGAATAGATATCTTTTGATTTTAATGCATTTCTCTCTAAGTGTGAGATAAAACATCAGTGTATAGTGCCATATGCATCTCAACAAAATGGAATTTCTAAAAGAAAGAACAGGTCTCTCATGAAAGTGGTGAGGTGTATGGTCAAAATTCATGCTTCATCACATAAATTTAGGCTTGAGGTTGTTATGTGTGCAACATATGTAAACATGTGTCCCTTTAAGACATTGCAATCTATCACTCCATAAGGGGCTTGGCGTGGTCACAAATTGTTTATTGCTCATTTACATAACTTTGTTTATCTAGCATATGCATTAGCACCTAAATAAAAAAGCAAAAAATTGGATGATAAAGCAATGAAATGTATTTTTATTGGGTATAGTTATGAAATCAAAGGCTATCCTCTATATCATCCACATATTAAACACATTTTGGTTAGATGTGATGTTGCTTTTGTGGAACATGCAATTCCACCCTTACTTTCATGTATGAAGGAGATATCAATTAGCTCCAAGGATGCGTATGACACCTTTTTGCCTCTTTTTATAGGTGGACAATCAAGTGTGATTCAACATGAAGACGTGTATGTATTTCATACCTATGGTTTTGTTTGGAAAGGTTATGAAAATAAAATGTGCAACTTGAAAAAGGATTTATATGATTTAAAGCGAGCACCATGTCCTTGGTATGAGAAGATATGTGCCTGGTTCCTAGCACATGATTTTGAGAACAATCCGATCGAGAGCACCTTATATGTTAAGCATGTAGATGATGTATTTCTAATCATTGTTTATATGTTGATATGGTGGTCATTGGTCCTAATGAGAAACATATTGTTGAATTTAAGGCTGATTTGCATGCCTCTTTTGAGATGATAGATTGGGGCATTTGCATCATTATTTGGGCATTTGATTCATGCAAGTTGATGGAAGAATAATTTAGTGTCAAAGAAAATATATTGATGCGTTATTGCATAATGTAGGTTGAGAAATTCCCTCACTAGGAGATATGTTTGGTTGCCTACCATTGAAAGAGGCAACAAGGTGTCATACATATCCTTTGAGCTCATTGAAGTCTTCATGATACATGAAAGTGTCTCACTACATCCTCCACAAAAACATCTTGGAAAATGAAATAGCATTTAATGTTTTGGTGATATGAGTGAGAGTCTTTGCTCTCATAACTATATTTTATGAAAATACATTTTACAACCTTTGTCATCTCGTTTCCCGCATTTTCTCAAACACTATTGCAACCTTTTTCATCTCATTTCCTACATTGTTTCTCAAACACTAATGCAAATACCAAACACAAAAAAACATTTAGATGAGCTATGGATGGTTTGTGGCCATGCCAAGCTTCATAAGGATAATAGAATGTAATGTATTAACAGGGTACCTATTAAGTACATATGCAACAAACATCATGACTGCAAGCTAGAAGCTATGAGGTAATGCTTGAATTTTGACCATACATCTTTCCATTTCCATGAGGGATCTATTTTTTTCTAAGTAATACCATAATTTTCTCATGTATATGGCATTTTACGTTGGTGTTTATGGCACTGTTTATGAGAAACACATTGAGTTTGAAAGACATATGCTCCCCCCTCTATCAGAACATAGGGTGTCCGTTTTATATGTTGATAAATCTTCATCCATGAACAATAATTGCTTAAAGCACATAAACATGAAACCTAAATGCTTATATTAGGATTTGTTTGTGCATGTGATAGTATCCCCATTAGGGATAGGGCCTATTCTCAAATCAGGTGAAGAAACTACATTGAGAGGTAATATGTTTGGTTGCACCATTGTAAAAGTACCAAACATTTGAGTCCAAAAAGAAGAATCTTAAGAGTGAAACATTGAGTATATTACTTGGTGCAGAATATAAAAAGATAAGTATTCCATTAGGATTATGGGTCTATATACAAGCTAGGGAGAAGAAAACCTCTTAATGAGGAAAAAAGGAACTCCCGACTATCCTAAGCACATATCAAACTCAAAATATACTAATAATGATAATTTTTTTAACCTGTGAAAGAACAAATTTTCAAGAAAATGATAATTAAATAGGGAAAGGCTTTCTCCATATCTCCTCATGGGATTGGATGTATCAACACCAAAGTTGTTGATCCCATGGTCATTTTCACAATTCCTCATGTACCTAACTTATAGTAGTTCCTAAGGATCATGTGTCTCAGATCATAGAGTTACTCAATGATAATATCAACACAAGTATCTCTTAGTATTTCTCTTCCTTGTACTCCAATAGCTGGTTTTCTTTTCCTAAAAAGAATGGATAACTTCTGTAATAAATAATTATGAAATATGTTGAACAGGGCATTCTTGGAGTTAATTTATTAATGTATTAATGTGTTTTGGTGTTTTTGATATAGCAGCTGAAGGTTCGTGAGGGCGTGAATGGATGGACATCAATAATTTGACTTAGGGAGGACATCAATAATCCAACATATAATTTAGTTTGTAAATAAACTCGCATAGAAGGTTTTATTGTTAGAAGTAATTAGAAAAGTAGTGATTAGAATAAGGGTCATTGTAGACCGCAATTTTTGATATTGAAAGCAAAGACTTTCCACAATAGTTACCAACTTTTACTTTCACGCATGCTTTTTGAAGCCGCTCTCATGTAACCACTACTTCGACATAATAAAAAATACCTATAAATACATGCACTCTGTGGACTGTCGAAACAGAGTGCATGGGGGGAGATTGCACCCAATACTACGTTCCATCTCATCTCCTGGCGTGTCTATTTTTCTGCGTGTTTTTTGCATCTGTAACCTCTGTGTGCGTGTGAGCAAGATCCTGATAATAGTGGTATCAGAGCCTTGCATGCGTCACTACAAAGGGGTCTATTTCTGTTCGTTTTGGCCATTGATCAATGTTTCCTTGTTCTCTGTTTGTGATTTTGATTCCGATTCAGATTTCGATTCCAGTTTTTGTTACTGTTATCATTTTTGTTTTTGTTTCCAGTTCCAAAACCAGCTCATGGATCCTACGAACAACATGGAGGATTTCGGTGAGTCACCTCTACCTGAGGTAACACTCGGGCAACAACTTGAGCTCCTGAGGCACAAACTTTGAGGTGCTCAGAACGAGATCTGACAACGCGACGAAGTACTCCAGAAGATGCAAATTGATGAAGATAACCTTACAAGGGTGGTCAAAGCTACTGTCTCTGCCCAATTGGATGGCACACATTCCAAAATTGGTGTTAAAAATTACCAGTTTTTACAGTTTGATGGCCGTAAGGATGGCCCTTTAGCCCTTTCATGGTTGTCACAATTTGATTAAACATATGTTGAAAGTGAAAAAGTCAAATTTTCCACTAATTATTTAGTAGGAAAAGCTCAGTTTTGGTGGAATGATCTTTGTCATACTGCAGATTGTTCAAACACATGGAGGGCGTTTCAAGAAAAGCTTAAGGATTCTTTTCTACCCGTATAGTTCAACCTACATGTTCGACAATTGTGGGCTAAATTTACATGGATGGAAGGTGATATGTTTACAACTTGTACATATCAATTCTACCAATACCTAGTATCCCTTTGCTTGGTTGAAGATGTTTCAAATGATACTATGAAGAAGAAGTATAATGATGGTTTAGAGAAGGAGATTCATGCAAAGCTTCGCTCATGCCGACCTACATCGCTTCATGAAGCTATTGCCTTTACTCATGATGCAGAGAATGAGTACCACTCAATTATCAAGAGGATCAATTTGCAACAACCACATCAACAACAACAGTCTTTTTGCTAGTCTAATTTTCTTTGATTATATATAATGCATTTACACATAGAATTTAATATGTAGGATCATACTTTAGATATACTTTTGAAAATGAATTAGAATATTGACTTATTTAAAGGCTATGCCAGCACCTCATAGATAATTTTAATAATTTAATGCCTCCATGAACATTTCCATGCATGTGTTTTACATGGAACATGCTTATTTTTTTTGTTCAGTGATGGAACATGTGACTAGCCCTCCATGTTTATTTTTATTTTATCAACTGAGGTCAGTTGCTTTTTCAACTGAGGGGCATTTTATAAATACATTATGGAATATGTTGAACAAGGCATTGTTGTAGTGTTAATTTATTAATGTATTTATGTGTTTTGGTCTTCTCTTTCATGAAATATACCCATACTTTTTGTGTATGGTCATCGATGAACGTAATATAAAACCTACAACTATGCTTAAATGTGGCCTTTGCAAAACCTTAAACATCTGTATGTACTATTTCTAGCACATTCTCACTAACATGCTTGTCATGTGGAAATGATGCTCTTGACTGTTTATCAAATTGACATAATGCACATACCTTTTGCATTTCTGCAACTTTGTAATTTGGTAGTCCATTGACAATATACTTTGAGTACATCAATTTCAGCCTCTACAAGTTTGCATGTCCAATTCGTTTGTGCCAGATCTCTATATCCGCAATAACTCCTGCACCTTTTGCAAACATGGCTCAATTCATTTCAGGAATTTTCAAGGTGAACATACTACCCTATAGCTCAAGCACGAGTAACACCTCCTTTACTTGTCAATCCGTAGAGACATGAGGAGGATATGAAGATCATGAGCAATTGGACTTTTTTTGTGAGGGAGAGCCTAGGTTTTTGTGCATGTAGAGTTCCTTAGGTACCCACATGTGTAATTTCTCTTGTTGGGCTGCAAATAATTTCTTTGGCACCCAAAGTCATATGTTATTGTAGTCGGCCTTCATGGAGCGCTTTGCTACCCAAACTTGGAGTACACTTTGAGATAGGGATCTTCAATGCTTTGCTATGTGTTGCTTTGGCTTTCTCCACGGCTTCTTTTGTGATGCCTTCGACTGCAATGGTGTGATTGGCGGCCCTCCCTTTTGTACCCATATCTGCTTCATGCTTGGAACTACTTTCTTCTTGAATTCTTTTGGTCTATTCGATATAGCAATTGTCTTGCACTGTCTTTCTTGCCTGTGTGGTTGAACTACGATGGCTACATTAGTCTTTGAAAAAGAAGAGAGATCCACTCGCCTTTGAGCATGTTCTTCCATGATTGACTCTCTCAGCATCATAGAGCTATTGACACCTACAACATCTTTGTCTCGTCTATTAGTCTCACACGAACTAAGAGGAAGTGTGGCACCTAGATTTGTGTGCATGTAGTTCTCTAATTCTAATGTAATGCATTGTTCATGTACCTAAACTTGAAGAATTTGACTTCTTAGGTTTAAATTGAGTGCATGGTCATATATCCAATCTTTGTTGAGATATCAAGCTCAACATGTGATGATCTAGGATGACACCTATTAGTTTTTCGTTTCTATGACATGTATAGTGGTCACACTGGTATATGTCAGGGATACTTCATTGAGCTTTATTAGATTTATCTATTGAGAGTGATGGCACATTTGTTCCTTGCTAGCTCACTCATTAGCGGACATTAGGTTTTTCATTATGTACTGGTCTTTATATATTGCACTTATTGTATTCTTGTTTTAGGTCATTCTTGTACATTCCTTTTTATGTAATAGAAGAAGAAGAAGAAGATCCTTCTTCCTTGCCTCAATCTAAGTGTGTGCTTCTCTTTGATTGTGAGAGTTTGTGTGTGAGCTCTTTTCCTTATCTCCTTCCTCATGGCATGGTACCAGAGCCAGTGTGGTTGTAGAGAGCTCATGGAGAAGGCTGACGCTGAAGAGTCTGTGAGACGGCGTGGAGAAAGCTCGATTCACAAACGACCTCAGATTGCTACAAAAATTGGGGTGAAGGTAGAAGATCTCAAAATATTTTTGAGAGTTATCCCTTTAGGTTCACTTTTTTTTGTCAGATCGAAGTTTTGGAGCCATCTCGACCTCCATTTCAAGCTTGAAGGTGGGGCCCATAGAAAAACCAGGTCAGTTTCACAAACTATAACTTGCATCGTGTTTGTCAACACTCATATATTCCAGATCCAGAATTTCACAAAAACTGGAGATCAAACTATCACGTCATAGTGCGATAGTGTTCAAGCAAAAGTGCTGCTTGTACTGTTTTGCAGTGTTGTGAATTGCTGCAGAAATGGCAAATGCACAGGGAATGATTCAGCTTATGAGTGATAACCTGGACAAGAACAACTTCTATGCTTGGAGATTCAGAATGAAGAATTTCTTGATGGGAAAAGGCTACTGGAAGTACATCGAAGGAGAGCGAAAATGCTCTGCAGTTACTAGATAGGAATCGGATTGCAGACAAGTTAAGAGCATATGAGGAATGGAATCAAGGAGCACAAAAGGTAATGTATTGGCTATCTATTAGTATACAAGATAGCATGATTGGGCACATACAGGATGCCAAGACTCCGAAAGAGGCTTGGAATAGTTTGGTCACATTGTATGAGACCAATATGAAGGCACGAAAATTGCAACTTAAGAACGAGCTGCATACATTGGAGAAGAAGGGCATGTTGGTAAGTGACTACACCTTGAAAATCAAAAGCATATGTGAGTCAGTTGCATCTATTGGTGTGAATGTAGATGATGATGAGAAGGTGGAAGTGTGCCTTTGTGGTTTAGGAGCTGCATATAAGCAGTTCATAACTTCTATACAGACCAAGGAAAATATTCCGAATTTTGTTGATCTAGTATCCATGCTGATTATTGAAGAAAAGAATCTTGGTGAGGATTCAAACTCCCAAGGAAAGCCTAGTTCTGAGTAGGTATTCTACTCTGGTAGAGAAAGAGGCAGAGCTAGAAGTTTTGGAAGTGGAAGAGGAAATAGTAACCAACACCAAGGTCAACAATAGAATCATGCAGGGGGAGCCAAAGAGGTCACATAAATTTCCAAAGAAGTGATTCAAGTAATTGTTGGTGCAAAATGCAAGCCTACACATTTGGCTAGAAGATTTATGAACAATTAAAGCTCCATGGAAACCATTGCTAGGAGAATTTTATCTATTTTAACTTGGAAGAATCTTTGTAACTCTCAACAAACTCGTGGAGTTTATTAGTTGAGCAATCACGACTTTATGTTAGAGAGAATAACTCCTAGATTGGTGGATTACTTTTAGAGAGAGCCAAAGGTTGAATTCAAATTCAAATTTGAATGTAACACTTATAAAAGTGACTTGAAAAAGTCGCGGGATGTGACTCCATATCCCGAGTTCTCCATTGCCATATTATAAGAAAGTGAGGTCTACATTGTGGCCTACACTTCTCACCATCACTAGGCTATGATTGTCAAGCCTATGATCTTGTACATCATTGTTCATTAATACAATAGATCTACATTGTTCATCTATGATCTCTCTGTCATAGTCTTTCATAACAATCAACTTGTACTGCTCATATATCAATCATTTCTCCACCATTTTCAATGTTCTATAGCTTATTGGAATCAACTCCAAGTTATCTACATGTTATAAATTTTGAAGGCAATCTATTCAACCAATTTGGAGAAAAGTGCATCGAAGCACTCACTGGTCAAACTCTGTAGAGGTCCTAAAAAATCGGGGGTAATGATTCAATTGCTAAGTTGATTGCTCTATGTATAGTGCATCATTTTAAGTGATTCCACTTGGAATCATTATCTTACTAAGGTAATTAGATACCTCTTAAAGGATTTTTTCTAATTCCTACTATACTGGTAGCACTGAGCATAACAATCAGTAGGTGTGTGATAAAAAATAGAAGGTTTTCATTGATCCTTCAACTTGGAAGTAGTCTGTTTTGATTCAATCTTTTCTCACATCACTTCCAAAGTAAATAGGCACTTTTTTAGTGTCATTAGAGAGCTAAGAGGGACCACAACTCAACTTTGAAGCTACAAGGGGCTGGTACAAAGCAAGATCTGGCAGTACCTACTCATTTCTTGGAGTGTCCATCCATCTTTCCCAACAGTGGTATCAGAGCAAAGTTAAGGTAAAATGGGAGACGGTTTTCCTTCTTTCATTGATAAACTGGACAGGAACAACTACCAAGCATGGTCCTTGAGGATGAAGACATACTTGCAAGGAAGGAGCCTCTATGGATACATTTGAGGAGATGAGGAGATGCCCATATTCAGAAGCAAAGGACAACCTACAAGAGAGGAGCATGAAAGACTCAACACATCATGTGCCAAGGATGCATTAGCAAGATCTTACTTACTTGACTCAATCTCTGATTTTCTTCTTCCACATATTAGGAACTGTAAGACATCCCAAGAGACTTGGGAAACATTGTTTTCATATTTCTATTCCAACACAAGGGCTAGGAAGAACCAATTGTGGATTGAGTTTACCACTCAAAGGAAGCAACCTAAGTGTTGAAGCTGAAGGTCAAGGACAAAGCACAAGAGCACATCAAACAACACTGAAGGTCAAGGACAAAGCACGAGAGCACATCAAGGAGGTGGACACACAAGAAGAAGGAGCAAGTAGGGAGCTCTAAGAAGTGTATGTCAAATTTTCAGAAGAAATCCCTATAAAAATAGTGATTCTTATCACTAAAAACCATTGTAAATACCATTTTCTATTTTTGTAACTCCATTTTGTTCAAGCCGAGGATTCCTCGAGCTTGAGGAGTATTAGAAGTATCATCCTACCAATTTTCATAATTTTTACACTTCGTTTGAGCCCTCAAATAAGCACTCGAACCTAATTTTTAACTAGGCCGGACACTAGGTCTGGACGGGGCCAAATCTAGTCCAAAACCTATAAAAAGAGCTAGAGGGCTCATTTTTGAGGTAAGCTTCTTGTAGATTTCAGTTTTGGAATAGATTTCTTTTGTAATTAAAGCCCTTCCATTGTTCCTCTCTTTGATCTTGCCTTGTGTGCGTGTGTGTGCATGTATGTGCTTGTCACTCACATTTGCTCACCACAATCGCTCACGCTCTTCATATTGGTCCTCATGTCTCCGCGGATTGAAAAGTAAAGGAGGTGGTGCTTACGCTTGAGCTACACCAAATTTTGGCGCCGTTGTCGGGGAGAGAGCTTCGAGGACGAGCGTTGTGATGGTAAGATCGTAGAATTGCGACGTTGGAAGGTAAAAAAACTTTCATTTTTGTTCATTTTCTGTTTTTCTTCTTCATCTTCATCATTATCACCGTCTCCATCTTCTTCCATCTTCTTCTTCATAGAAATTTCTTGTTTTTTAGTGCATTTTCACCATTTTCATACCATCTTTCATGCATTATTGTGTGGGAAGGAGTTAGGAAGTGCAAGAGAGAGCAAGCGCTTGTGTTTTTTCATGATTTTCTGCACATATGGAGCTCGTCATTGCTGGGCGCTCAGAAATTTGAATTTCCTGCCAAAAAACACAATTCTGTGCTAAAAATCACGATTCTGTGAAAAATTCAAATTTTTTTTGAAAATCACGATTTTTTATTTCCCGCCTAAAAGCTCTCAGAAGGAAACACGATTCTGAGGTCATTCTCAGAATCACGATTCTGTGGTTGTGCTCAAAATCGCGATTCTCACAAATCACGATTTTCAACCAAAAACACGATTTTGTGAAAAGACGATTCTGTGAAAACACGACTCTCTGAAAACACGATTTTGATCTAAGGTACAAAATCACGATTCTCAAAAGCACGATTCTCTACTGGCAATCACGATTCTCAAAAACACGATTCTTTGATTTCATAGGATCGTGATTCTCTTGGTTTCACAGGATCACGATTCTCTGATTTCATAGGATCGCGATTCTCTTGGTTTCACAGGATCGCGATTCTCTTGAAATTCACAGCATAGCGATTCTCAAAAACACGATTCTCTATTGACAATCACGATTCTCAAAAAACACGATTCTCTGCTAGCAATCACGATTCTCAAAAACACGATTCTCTGGATTTCATAGCATCACGATTCTCTGATTCCATAGCATCGCGATATTACTAATTTTAAGGATGACTTGCATGCCTCTTTTGAGATGTCAGATTTGGGGCATTTGCATCATTATTTTAGCATTCAATTTATGCAAGTTGATGGAGGAATAGATATGTGTCAAACAAAATATATTGACACATTATTGTAGCATTTTGGCCTTGAAGGCCACAAACCATTGCCACTCCTATGGAGACAGATTTGAGATTTCAGATTTGGGGCATTTGCATCATTATTTGAGCATTCAATTTGCCTCTTTTGAGATGTCAGATTTGGGGCATTTGCATCATTATTTGAGCATTCAATTTATCAAAGTTGATGGAGGAATAGATATGTGTCAAACAAAATATATTGACACATTATTGTAGCATTTCGGCCGTGAAGACCACAAACCCATTGCCACTCCTATGGAGACAGATTTATGATTGATTCTTCATGATGTTAGAGATGCATTTGATGTTGTTCTCTATCAGTAGGTTGTTGGATGCTTGATTTACTTATTCATAACTCATCCTGATATTCAATTTGTTGTCTCACAGGTGAGAATATTTATGCATTGCCCATGTGTCAAGCATTGAGAGGCGATTAAGCACATCCTTCACTCCTTAAGTGGTACCTGGCTACTTGGATTGTTTTATCTCAAGGGGGATCACTACCGCCAGATTTACATGCTTTTTCTAACTTTGACTGGGTTGGTTTGCTATGACACTCATGTGTCCACTAGTGGTTTTTGCTTCATGCTTGGTAGCTCATTCATATCTTGGTTGAGTAGGAAGCATCCTATTGTGGCCACTTCTAGTTGTGAGGTTGATTATAGGGAAGCTTTCACAATGGCTCTTAAGTGTGTGTGGCTGAGATGCCTTATGGCTGATTTGGTGTTGGTTAGTCTTTTGCCACCACCATCTTCACTAACAATTAGAGTGGATTTGTAGTTGCATGGAAACATGTGTTCCATTCTCACACTAAGCACATTGAGGTGCACTATCATTATCTCAAGGATAGGTTCTCTCTTGGAGAGATCAGTTTGGCATATGTGCCCACTCAGGAGAACATTGCAAACCTTTTCACAAAGGCTCTATTTAGGGAGAAGTTTGTAGCTTTCCACAAAGTTTTGGGCTTACTTCCTTTTGTGGATTGATTCCATATAGCTTGGCACTTCCTTATACATGAGTGCTAGGTCCTTGTTCACTACATCACTCCCATGGGGGATATGTTGATATATTTCGGTGGTGATGTGTTTGAACACACTAGGACTAGCAGGGCACTTTTTTCCCTCTTTAGGAGATTTTTTCCCCCTACTGGTATATAGGCCTATAACCCTATTGAGTCACTTATCTTTGTACATTCACTTGGTAATACATTCAGTATTGTGTGTTGTGATCCAAGCTTCTTCTTCTTCCTTGTAATGCTGGCATCCTTCCGTAGACCTCAAACTCCAACATTACATCCACTAATGGTGTAGGCACAAATAAGATGTGGAATGAGTGATTCGGTCATATCAGATATCCTATACTAAAAGAGATGCATCTAAGGGGTAAGGCTGCACACCTACCATCGATTGTAGACATGAGGGAACCATGTGAAGCTTGCATGATGGGCAAGCGATAGAGGAAGTCATTAACACAAGAAAGCAAGAATAGAACAAGCTATCCTCTAGAGTTTGAGCATGCTAAGTTGTGTGGAAAAATGTCTACATAGGCCTTGGGTGGATCTTCCTACTTCATGTTACTCATCGATGACTACAACTGGAAGATGTGTGTGTACTTCCTTCACAATAAGGCTCAAACTAGAAGATGTGTGCGTACTTCCTTTGTCATAAACCAAGAACAGAGCAAACTATCTTCTAGAGTGAAAAATACCTACATAGGCCTTGGGCAGATCTTCCTACTTCATGTTACTCATTGATGACTACAACTGGAAGATGTTTGTGTACTTCATTTGTGATAAGGCTCAAAATTTTGGCAAGTTGAAAGAATGGTTTCAACTTGTTGAATATTGAAATAGGGAAGAAGATGAGAAAAATTCAAGAAGATGGTGGTGAGTTTACATCAACAAAGTTTGAAGATTTCTACAAGAGTAAAAGAATCAAGCATCAACTCACAATGGCACATAATTTAGATGTATTAGGAAGGTTTTAGATTAGTTCCCCATGCTATAAAAAGAGGAGAGAAGTCGTGATCTTGTGGGAAGTCCAAGAGAGTCATAAGTGTATCTCTATGCTGCTGTAGTTTTGTATGTAGAGATTGTAGAGCTTGTATCTCCCTCATTATATATCCAAATTACATGTTTAATAGCACATTTGAAAGCTCGTACTGTCTACTTTCATACTATAAATTTTCATAATCATTGGGTTTGTGAGCTGAGAGCAGTACTCTCTACAAGTAGTGTGTGCTCTCGGGTTTCACCCCTACTGAAGGTCTCCATTAAACCTGAAACTTGCAGAGGTCATATCTCCTTGTGTATTTATCCAAATTGAGTGATCTTTGACTCATTGGAAAGCTCTTGGTCTCTAGTATATGTGGTTAAAATAGTTTTAAAAAATTCTAAGCTAGTAGAGAATAGTAAGCTCTACACGTTTTGTGATGAAGTTTGTGAGAAGGTCAACTTGTTCCTAAGGGGTTCCACCTACTTCCAGCTATATTTTGGAGGTCAATAAACTCCAACATTGGTATCAGAGCAAGGAATTGAAGCTTGGAGAAGGTTATAATACCTTGATGAAGAATTTGAAGCTATTGGAGTAGCGGTTCATCATCGACACTACACAAAGGTAGAAGGAGATAGCAAGGAAGCATCTCAAGCAACATCGAAGCAAAGAAAGGTGCATAAACTTTTTTACAAAGGTAAATCTCATAATCCTTCTTATCACACATATCAAAAAGGAGGGTTAAAGGAGGAAGTTTAGGATTTACACAATGGGCGATCAACATGCACAAATAGAGAAGCTTGATAAAAACAACTATCAAGCATGGCGATTTAGAATCACAACATACTTGCAAGGTAGAGGCTTGTATGGTTTGATTGATGGAACGGATATCAAACCTATATTAACAGAGGATCCAAATCAACAACAATTGAGGGAGTTTAGACTTTGGAATGAAAGAGACAAAAGGTTTATATTCATTTTATCACAAAATATTCAAGATTCAATGGTAGGACACATAGAAGATCTAGACACAAGTAGAGATGTTTGGCTTGCATTGGAAAGGTTGTATGCTACAGGTACAAGAGCAAGGAAGATTCTACTAAAAAATGAGTTGAATAACATAAAGAAAGATACAAGGACATCGGTCAATGATTACTTGTTGAAGGTTAGAGAGATTGCAGATCAACTAGGATCAATTCAAGCTCATGTGGAGGATGACGACTTGGTTGCACATACTCTCAACGGACTCAAGGATGATGAGAGATGGAAACCATTCATTACTTCAGTTTATGTTAGAGAAGAATTACCAAGCTTTGATCAGCTTGTTGCTCTCATGGTCACAAAGGAGATGAATCTAAATGGTTCTACTTCAAATCAAAAAGGATCTCAAGGACAAGCTCTTTATGTAGGATCATCAAGAGGTGGAAACAAAGGTAGAAGAGGTTCAAATAGAGGTCGAGGAAGAAGGAACGATGATCAAGGGACTTCAAGTGGCTTCTTCAACACAAGAGGAAGAAGAAGATCAGGCGCTAGAGGTACGAGAGGCTACTACAACTACAATCAAAGACAAAGGAGTGAAGATAACAACAATTGCTATATATGTGGAAGGTATGGACACTATGCCAAAGATTGTTATCAAAATGAAAATAATCAAGGTGGTAATCGAAGAGGAGGCTATTCAAGAAGAGGTAAACAACAAGGAAATTATGCAGTTGAAGGTAAAAGTGATGATTATGATTCTCTTCTTATGATGAATGTAGAAACTAAGATGAATTGCAATAGTGATGTATGGTATGTAGATAGTGGTTGCTCTAACCATATGTCACATGATGCTTGATGGTTTTCTAATATGCATAATCCTCCATGTAAAGGTCATGTTGAAACAGGAGATGATTCAACACATAAGATTATGCAGGTTGGAGATGTTGTTATGCAGGATAAGAGCAAGACAAATTGCTTAAAGGATGTACTTTATGTGCCAACGATCACTAAGAATTTGATGTCAGTTGGGCAAATGGTAGAAAAAGGTTTGCACATAAAATTTAATCATGCAGGTTGCTTCATTGAGGATCCAAAGCAAAGGAGGTTAATTGCTAGAGGTAAAAAACAAGGTAGATTGTTTACATTCAAGGTAAACCCAAATCATACAAACTATTTCTCTTATGGTATGCATCGAATAGCAGAGCTTGATCTATGGCACAAAAGGATTGGACACATGAATGTACACAGGTTAAAGGAGCTATCAAAAAAGAGGATTGTTGAAGGATTACCTGATCTTACTAAGCAACATATGGTGCATCTTTGTGAAGCATGTCAAATGGGTAAGCAGAGTAGACAACCTTTCAAGCATTCAAGCTATGTAAGCAGTGGATTGCTAGATCTTATACACACGGACGTATGGGGTCCTACTAAAGAGGCATCCTTGGCTGGTAATAAGTACTATGTATCATTCATTGATGATCATAGTAGAATGACATTTGTGTATTTCATTAAACATAACAGTGAAGTCTTTGATTGTTTCAAAAATTTTAAATCATTTGTCGAGAAGCAAACAAGAAGATATGTTAAGAAGTTAAGATCCGATGGAGGGGGAGAGTATTTCTCTCAATCTTTTACTCATTTTTTGTATGATGAAGGTATCAAAAGAGAAGTTACATGCAGGTATACTCCACAACAAAATGGAGTCACAGAGAGAAGAAACAAAATCATAGCAGAAGCATCTAGAAGCATGCTAAATGATATGTGTTTGCCTAATTCTTTTTGGGCTGAAGCTGTTAGCACAAGTGTGTACATTATGAATAGAGTACCTACTGCTGGAGTTCATCATTTGACACCATATGACATATGGGATGGAAGGAAACTAAGTGTAAGTCATTTGAAAGTATTTGGTTGTGTATGTTATGTACATGTACCTAGTGAAGTGAGATCAAAACTTGATGTGAAACCAGAAAAGTGTATATTTATTGGTTATGCAGATACTCAAAGAGGATATAGATGTTATAATCCTCATACCAATAAGGTGGTTGTTTCAAGAGATGTAAATTTTGATGAATCACTTTCATGGTATGTAGATAAGAAAAGTTTGCAGGTCATAAATGGAGATGAAGAAGATACAGGTGAAGGAGATGAGTGCTTACCTCAGCCCACAAGAAGTTTAAGTGATGAGAAAAGTGGTTTGGATGAAGAAAGAGAGCTACCTTTCAATGGAAGATTAAGGCAAGAGTCACCTCCAAGTGTTAAAAGTAAAGGTGAACTCAAACTTGTTGAAGAATGATGAAGGAGAGGAAATTAGTGATGTATGTGAGTATGGAGAATCATCAAAGGTTCCTAATAAGAAAGGAAGAGCATCTACATTGGAGGTAAGAAGAACTTCAAGAGTGAGTAAGCAACCTCAAAGGTATACTTATGAATCTTTCATGAATACTCATTATGCTTTTATGACAAAAGTTGAGCAGGAAAATGAGCCCACATGTTATGATGAGGCAAAAGGAGATGAAAAGTGGGAGAAAGCAATAGAGAAGAAATGGAAGCACTACAGGATAACATGACTTGGAATTTAGTTCCAAAGACACCAAAACAAAAGGTAATTGGTTGCAAGTGGGTTTTTAAGATTAAAAGAAATAGTGATGATACTATGTCAAGATATAAGGCTAGACTTGTAGCAAAAGGATATAATCAAACTCAAGGATTGGACTATGAGGAAACATTTAGTCCAGCAGCAAACATGGCAACGGTGAGAACTTTGTTGGCTTTGGCTGCAAGTAAAAGGTGGAATATATATCAACTCGATATAAAGAATTCCTTTCTTAATGGTGAGTTAAATGAAGAAGTGTATATGTCACAACCAGATGGTTATGTGGATGCAAAATGCCCTAATCATGTATGCAGGTTAAAGAAGGCATTGTATGGTCTTAAACAGGCACCAAATGCATGGAATGCAAGGTTGGTAAAGTATCTTATGCTGCAAGGATACACAGTGAGTCATGCTGATCCTACATGTAAAACATGTAGATGACATGTGTGTCTATGTATGCATTTATGTGGATGACTTGTTGATTACAGGGAATGATGCAAAAGCAATTGAAGAGATAAAAGGTAATTTGGGAAAGGAATTTAAAATTTCAGATCTTGGTTTGCTTAGATACTTTCTTGGGATTGGTATTGTGTATGGCGATGAAGGTATGTGGTTGATATAGAGAAAGTATATATGTGATATGCTGAAAAGGTTTGGTATGCAAGAATGTAAATTTGTTTCTACTCCAATGGAATGTAATGTAAAGTTGAGTGCAAAGGAAGGTGATGAGTTGCATGATATGAATGCATATAGATCCATGGTAGGATCTTTGATTTATGCAACAAAAACTAGACCTGATATATGCTATGCAGTGGGAGTATTGTCACAGTTTATGCATGAACCTAGAGTACCTCATATGCATGCAGCGAAAAGAGTGCTTAGGTATTTGAAAGGTACCATGAACGAAGGATTATTTTATAGTCATGATGCTGATCTAACTCTTAAAGTCTTTAGTGATGCAGATTGGGTTGGAAACAAAGATGATAGAAGATCCACAACTGGATATGTGGTAATTGCAGGAAACAAGACATTAACATGGAGTTCAAAGAAATAGCCTACAGTTGCTTTATCTTCTACAAAGGCTGAGTATAGAGGTTTGGCATTGGCTACTATTGAGGTTATGTGGTTTAAAAGGTTGTTTCATGACTTGAATGTGTAGGTTGATGTACCACTGATATATGGGGATAACTTGAGCAGCATTCATATGACCTCAAATCCTATTTTTCATGTTAGAACAAAGCATATAGAAGTACACTATCATTATGTTCGAGAGAAGGCCATAAACAATGAAGTACAAGTTTCTTTTGTGGGAACAAAGGATCAAGTTGCAGATATCTTCACCAAATCCTTGGATGGACCAAAGCTTCAAGGATTCAACTATATTCTTGGCATGAAGGAAATACCCTTTGAAACTTGAGGGGGAGAATGTTGCGAACATTTGTTTTATGTAGGGTACAAGTTTCAAATTATGTAAATACCTTTGGGAAGTCTTCAAATACTTCAAGAAGGCTCATATTATTGATAAAATATATCAAAAATACCACGTGAGTTCTAGAACATGATGAGTCAAATTAGTGAGTCACAAGGGAGCTGAAGTGGTGTCCTAGTGGAAGGTTGATGTGGCTAGTTCTCAAAGTCCATCAATACTTTTCTTATTTGAGCACTTGAGTCATGTAATACCACCACCCAAGTGTCTAACACGAATTCAAATGTATTAGGTGTTGGAGTTAGATGTCTGCGGAAGCACGCGAACAACACAAGGAAGAAGAAGAAGCTTGGAGCACAACACACAAGACTGAATGTATTACTAGAGAATGTACAAAGATAAGTTGCCCATTAGGGCAATAGGCGTATATACAAGTCGGGGGAAAAAAACCTCCTAAAGAGGGAAAAAAGTGCCCCGAAAGTCCTAGAGTGTTCACACACATCACCACCTAAATATATCAACAAATCCCCCATGGGAGTGATGCGGTGAACAAGGAGCTGGCACTCATGTATAAGGAAGTGCCGAGCTATGTGGAAATCACTCCACAAAAGGAAGTAAGCCCAAAGCTTTGCGGAAAGCTTCAAACTTCTCCCTAGGCAGAGCCTTCGTGAAAAGGTCTGCAATGTTCTCCTGCATGGGCACATATGCCAAGCTGATCTCCCCAGCAGAGAACCTCTCCCTGACATAGTGATAATGCACCTCAATGTGCTTAGTGCAAGCATGGAACACAGGGTTCCTCGCAACTGCCAATGCGCTCTGACTGTCAATGAAGATGGTGGTGGTAGAAGACTGGCCAACACCCAAATGATCCATAAGGCGTCTGAGCCACACACACTCAACAATCGCTGTGAAAGCTGCCCTATACTCAGCCTCAAAACTGGAAGTGGCCACAGTAGGCTGCTTCTTGCTCAACCAAGATATACATGAGCTACCAAGCATGAAGCAAAAACCACTGGTGGACACACGAGTGTCATAGCAACCAGCCCAATCTGAGTCAAAAAAAGCATGCAAATCTGGCGGTAGTGATCCCCCCTTGGGATAAAACAACCCACGTAGCCAAGTACCACTCAAGTAGCAAAAGATGCGCTTAACCGCTTTCCAATGCGTGACTCCTGGGCAATGCATAAACCTGCTCATCTGTGAGACAACAAACTGAATATCTGGCCGAGTAATGCATAAGTAAATCAAGCATCCAACAGTCTGTTGATAGAGAACAACATCAAATGCATCTCCAACATCATGAAGACTCAATCGTAAACCTGTCTCCATAGGAGTGGCAATAGGCTTACAATCTTCAAGGCCAAAATGCTGCAATAATGTGTCAATATATTTCGTTTGACACAAAGCCATTCCACCATCAACGTGCATAAAATGAATGCCCAAATAGTGATGCAAATGCCCCAAATCAGACATCTCAAATGAGGCATGCAAATCAGCCTTAAAATCAGCAATATGTGTCTCAATAGGACCAGTAAGCAGCATGCCATCAACATAGACAACAATGATCAGAAGCACATCATTAGCACGTTTAACATATAAGGTGCTTTCTGTTGGACTGTTCTCAAAACCATGTGCAATCAGATAGGCATGTATCTTCTCATACCAAGCACGTGGTGCTTGCTTTAAACCATATAATGCCTTCTTTAACCTGCAAACCTGGTTTTCATGCCCTTTTCTGGACAAAGCCACGGGGCTGAAAAACATACACTTCTTCATGCAAGTCACCATTCAGAAATGCTGTTTTAATGTCCAACTGATGTACATTCCAACCATGATGGGCTGCAAGTGCACAAATGCTCCGAACAGTAGTCATACGGCATGTAGGTGCAAAGTTCTCATCAAAATCAATGCCTTTTTCCTGTGCATAACCCTTTGCAACAAGCCTAGCCTTATACCTGTGAACTGTACCATCAGGTTTACGCTTCAGCTTGTATACCCACTTAGTGCCAATGGCCTTCTTGCCAGGAGGCAAGTCACATAAAGACCATGTACCATTCTTCCTTATAGCATCATATTCAGATTGCATAGCAGCCATCCAATTTTCTGAATTTTGTGCTTCATCAAAAGAAACAGGCTCATTCTCATCACAGAGACTAGATGCAGCCATAGCATAGCAATCTGATGCAAAGGAGGTACTATGAGAGCCTGAACGAGTACGATATGACAAAGGTGCATCTAATTTGCTGTCACACAAAGTCTGCACCAGCCATTTTGGCATAGTTTTTGCCTGCTCAATATCAGCTCTCTCATCAACAAGTGCATCATGTAAATCTTCATCATAAATGGAATGATCTGCATCATCATATGAAACCTGCAAAGGCTGAGAAGTTGCCTCATTAGGAGCAGCACTAGCCTGTCCACCTGTAAAAAGAGGCATCAAAGTATCATACATGTCTTTGGAGCTAACAGATGTCTCCTTAGTACATGAAAGCAATGGCTGAATAGCATCTTCCACAAAGACAACATCACGGCTAACCAGAATGCGTTTAGTCTGTGGATGATACACACAATAGCCTTTACTTTCAGAATTGTACCCAACAAAAATACATTTTACTGCCTTATCATCCAATTTTCTGCGATGTTGTTCAGGCACTAATGCATATGCCAAACAACCAAAAAGACGCAGATGAGCAAGAGATGGCTTGCGGTCATGCCAAGCCTCATATGGAGTGATAGACTGCAACGCTTTAGTGGGACACCTGTTCAGTACATATGCTGCACACATGACAGCCTCAAGCCAGAAACTATGTGGTAAAACCTGACTTTTGACCATACACATCGCCATCTCCATGAGAGACCTGTTCTTCCATTCAGCAACTCCATTCTGTTGAGGTGTATACTGCACTGTACACTGGTGTTTTATCCCACGTTCAGCCAGAAATGCATTCAAATCTGAAGACATATATTCCCCCCCTCGATCAGAACGGAGGGTGCCCATTTTACATGCTAACAGATTTTCAGCCAAAACCAAAAACTTTTTGAAGCACATGAACACTTTGGACTTTGCTTTGAGTGGATACACCCATGCATGCCTAGAAAAATCATCAATGAAAGTCACGAAGTAAAGGTAATTTCCAAAAGAGGGTATCTGCATAGGACCACAGACATCACTATGTACATGCTGCAATTTTTGCGTAGCCCGAATTGAACCATCTTTTGGAAAGGAAGAACGCTGCATTTTGCCCAAAATACAGCCTTCACAAACATGTTTTCTAGGTGCCTCGAGTTTGGGCAAAGAGGACACCATTTCAGATTTCTGCAGGCGTAACAAACTAGCAAAATTCAGATGACCAAAGCGTGCATGCCAAAGCTTTGCATCTGACATAGCCTGAGAATCATGAACTGCACATGCCGAATCATTCACAGATCTTTCATAGTCTATGAGCTTATACAGCCCACGACATAAAATGCCAGAAGCAATAATCACATCGCCATTTGAGAGATCATGGACTGTACACCTGTCATCAACGAATTTCACAACCAAGCCAATCTTGGCAAATGCAGAAACTGATAACAGGTTCTTTTTGATCCCTGGCACAAATAAAGCATCTGACAAAGTGAAAGAACTACCATCAGTAGTAGTCAGAGTGATCTTACCAACTCCCATAAGAGGATAAGAGGAGTTATTGGCGCATGTGACAGTATTCCTTGTAGGGGCAGACTCGAGTGAAGAGAAGAAACTACGCTGCAAGGTAATATGTTTGGTCGCCCCACTGTCAAAGTACCAAACATCTGAGTCTACTGCAGACATGCACTAATCATGAGAAGATGGGTCAAAACTGCAGACAGTAGTAAACGCCCATTCTTCTTCTTGCACAAGATTTGCAGACTCTGTTTTTGGTGTAGAGGCCTCTGCAACAACCATTCCAGCCTCTTTCTTCTTTACCTCTTTAACAGCCAGTTTTGGACAGTTCTTTATGATATGATCATCGCCTTTACAGTACTTACAAAACAATTTCTGCTTTTTTGATTTTTTCTCATCTTTGTCTTGGTTCTTTGAATGTGCAGCATTTGCAGATTTCTGCTTACTAGTAGAAGAGCTCCATTTTCCTTTGCCCTTCTGACTAGCCAAGAAAGCTTGATCTGCAACTCGCATAATGGACCTGTTCTGCCTAGACTGATCTTCCTGCAACAGAACAGAGACTAACTCCTCAAATGATAAGGCATTCGGATTGCCTTTCATCATCAACCGAAGAGTAGAAGCAAAACTCTGATATGAATCAGGAAGACCATTCAGAACGGTCTGCACAAGTGAGCTATCTGATATAACCTCATCAACAGAAATCAATTGTTCCTTCAAGTCTTTGATCTTTGTAAGAAAACTGTCCATAAAATGACCTTCATTCATGTGCTCACTCTCCAACTGTTTTCGGAGGTAAGCAACACGAGCCTCATTCCTAGCCTGGTACAAAGTGGTAAGTGTATCCCAAGCATCCTTTGCTGTTCTGCAAGAGCGAATGTGAGGAATAATGGCACGTTTGACAGACAAAGCTATCAATGCATGTGCCTGGGCATCTCTGTCATCCCAACAAATCTGCTCTACAGTAGGTGCAACAGAAACAGCAGCACGAACAGGAATCTGCGGAATATCATCTTCGACACCATCTTCATCAGCTCCAACACCTGTATTTGCAGTACCTGTAGTTACAGGTGTAACAGGACGTCTTTCAACACCCTGCACAATGTTCCATAATCCTTTTGCAACCAGTACATGTCGCATCATATAAGCCCATAATGGGTAGTTGGTACCATCCAACTTATCCTCAACAGCCAACATACGGAATACATCACCGCTTTCAGCCATGGTCGGTGACTAAAATACCTTGATGCAAAAAATTGACTGTATCTCAAAAAGTTGAACGGAACTACCCAGACGAGTTCTGCTAGACCTGTAGCAGACTTCGAGACGCTTAAACTGGCGAACAGAAACTGGTATATACCTTTGGTGCAAAAGGACAAAATAGCCTGCACAAGCGCTGCGATAGTGCGTTCGGAAGCCGAAACGAGCTCAGATCACGATTTCGGCACCACACAGCAAGCTGATTTGATCTCGGAAACACCTTGAGTATGCTCACCAAATTTCGTGCGAATCTGAGACTGCAAACGGCGGAGTGTCGACGACACCCTAGAAGAAGCGACGACCTGCTCTGATACCAACTGTTGGAGTTAGACATCTGCGGAAGCACGCGAACAACACAAGGAAGAAGAAGAAGCTTGGAGCACAACACACAAGACTGAATGTATTACTAGAGAATGTACAAAGATAAGTAGCCCATTAGGGCAATAGGCGTATATACAAGCCGGGGGAAAAAAACCTCCTAAAGAGGGAAAAAAGTGCCCCGGTAGTCCTAGAGTGTTCACATACATCACTACCTAAATATATCAACATTAGGAAGGTTTTAGATTAGTTCCTCATGCTATAAAAAGAGGAGAGAAGTCGTGATCTTGTGGGAAGTCCAAGAGAGTCATAAGTGTATCTCTATTATGCTGTAGTTTTGTATGTAGAGATTGCAGAGCTTGTATCTCTCTCATTATATATCCAAATTACATGTTTAATAGCTCATTTGAAAGCTCTTACTGTCAATTTTCACACTGTAAAGTTTCATAATCATTGGGTTTGTGAGATGAGAGCAGTACTCTCTGCAAGTAGTGTGTGTTCTCGGGTTTCACCCCTCCTGAAGGTCTCCATTAAACCTCAAACTTGTAGAGGTCATATCTCCTTGTGTATTTATCAAAATTGAGTGTTCTATGACTCATTGGAAAGCTCTTGGTCTCTAGTATATGTGGTTAAAATAGTTTAAAAAATTTCTAAGCTAGTAGAGAACAGTAAGTTCTGCAAGCATGACTGGTTTTTTGTGATGAAGTTTGTGAGAAGGTCAACTTGTTTCTAGGGGGTTCCACCTACTTCCAGCTATATTTTGGAGGTCAATAAACTCCAACACATGTGATGATGCAAATCCTTCTAGTTCTGATGTAGATTTACATGATGCACTTGTTGATGAGAGAAATGATATTGAGGAGGCAAAAACTATGCCAAAATGGCTGGTGCACACTTTGCGTGATAGCAAATTAGATGCACCTTTTTCATATCGTACTCGATTAGGCTCTCATACTGCCTCTCTTGCATCAGATTGTTATGCTATGAATTCCTCAAGTCTCTCTGATGAGAATGAGCGTGGCTTTGTTTGATGAAGCATAAAATTCTGAAAATTGGATGGCTGTTATGCAATCTGAATATCTTTATGTGACTTTCTTTGTGGCAAGAAGGCCATGGGCACGAAGTGGGTATACAAGGTGAAGTGTAAGCCCGATCGAACAATTGACAAGTATAATGCTAGGCTTTTTGCAAAGGGTTATGCAGAAGAAAGAGGCATTGATTTTGATGAAACCTTTACACCTACATGCTGAATAACTATTGTTCACAACATTTGTGCACTTGTAGCTCATCATGGTTGGAATGTACATTAGCTCGACATTAAAACAACATTTTTGAATGATGACTTGCATGAAGAAGTGTATGTTTTTCCGCCCCGTGGCTTTGTGCAGAAAGGGCATGAAAACCAAGTCTGCAGGTTAAAGAAGGCATTATATGGTTTAAACCAAGCACCACGTGCTTGGTATGAAAGATACATGCCTATTTGATTGCAAATGGCTTTGAGAATAGTCCAACTCAAAGCACCTTATATGTTAAGCATGCTAATGATATGCTTCTAATCATTGTTGTGTATGTTGATGACATGTTGCTCACTAGTCCTCATGACAAGCATATTGCTGATTTTCAGGCTGATTTGTATGCCTCATTTGAGATGTCTAATTTGGGGTGTTTGTGTCATTATTTGGGCATTCAGTTTATGCAACTTGATGGTGGAATGGCTTTGTGTCAAATGAAGTATATTGACACATTATTGCAACGTTTTGGACTTAAAGATTGTAAGCCTATTGGCACTCCTATGGAGACAAGTTTATGGTTGAGTCTTCATGATGTTGGAGATGCATTTGATGTTGTTCTCTATCTGCAAGCTATTGGATGCTTGATTCACTTATGCATTACTCGACCAGATATTCAGTTTACTGTCTCACAGATGAGTAGGTTTATGCATTGCCCAGGTGTCAAGCATTGGTAGGTGGTTAAGCGCATCTTTTGCTACTTGAGTGGTACCCGACTACTTGGATTGTTTTATCCCAAGGGGGGATCACTACCGCCAGATTTGCATGCTTTTTTTGACAGTGACTGGGTTGGTTGCTATGATACTCCTATGTCCACTAGTGGCTTTTGATTCATGCTTGGTAGCTCATGTATATCTTGGTTGAACAAGAAGTATCCTACTGTTGCCACTTCCAATTGTGAGGTTGAGTATAGGGCATCTTTCATAGCGACTCTTGAGTGTGTGTGACTCAGATGGCTTATGGATGATTTGGGTGTTGGTCAATCTTTTTCCACCACCATCTTCATTGAGAGTGAGAGCGCATTGGCAATTGGGAGGAACCCTATGTTCCATGCTTGCACTAACCACATTGTAGACCATTTCACGAAGGCTCTACCAAGGGAGAAGTTTGAAGATTTCCGTAAAGCTTTGGTCTTACTTCCTTTTGTGGATTGATTCCACATAGCTTGGCACTTCCTTATACATGAGTGCTAGCTCCTTGTTCACCGCATCACTCCCAGGGGGGATTTGTTGATATATTTAGGTAGTGATGTGTGTGAACACACTAGGACTGTCGGGGCACTTTTTTCCCTCTTTAGGAGGGTTTTTTCCCCCGACTTGTATATACGCCTATTGCCCTAATGGGTTACTTATCTTTGTACATTCTAGTGGTAATACGTTCAGTATTGTGTGTGTGCTCCAAACTTCTCCTTCTTCCTTCTGTTGTTTGCATGCTTCCACAAACCTCTAACTCCAATAGAATACTTAAGTGTTGAAGAATAGGATGCAAGTTATAGTTTTGCAAATTGACCTCGTTTTTCTATGGGACCCACCTTATGGGCTCAAAACGGAGGTCAAGATGGCTCTGCAATAGAAATCTGGCAAAAATGAGTGATCCTAAAGGGATCCACTCGAAAATATTTTGACACCTTCTACCTTCATGCCAATTTTGGTAGCAATCTGAAGTTGTTTGTGAATCAAACTTTCTCCATGCCTTCTCTCATACTCTTTGTCGGCCTTCTCCACAAGCTCTTTACAACCACATTGGCTCTGATACCATGTCGAGGAAGGAGATAAGGAAGAGATCCCATGCGCAAATGGAGGCAAGGAAAAATGATCATCTTCTTCTTTTTTGTCTTCTTCTTCTTCTATTACCTAAAATGAATGTACAACAATGACCTAATACAATAATACATCTAGTGAAATATATAAAGAACAATACACAAGGAAAAATCTAATGTCCACGAATGAGTGAGTTGGCAAGAAACAAATGTGCCATATTTCTTGGTAGGTAAATCTAGTAAAGATCAATGAAGTATCCCTGACATATACCGGCGTGATCACTATACATGTCAGAGATATGAAAAGTGATATGTGTCATCCACGGTCATCACATGTTGAGCTTGATATGTCAACATCAGAAACATGAAAATGTGCAATGAATAGTTTGCACTCATGCCAAGCTTGATAAGGAGTGATAGACCGTTATACCTTAACATGACACCTATGAGTACATATATGATACACATCATGGCCTCAAGCCAAAACTAAGAGGTAATGAATGACTTTAACCATACATCTTGCCATTTCCACTAGAGACTTTTTTTTCCTTTTCATAATTCCATTCGATTGTGGTGTATATGGAACTATATGTTGGTGGTTTATCACATGATCAACCTAAAATGTATTGAATTTGAAAAGCATATACTCTCCTCCCCCCTCTCGATCAAAATAGAGGGTGCACATTTTACATGAAATATCTTTAACTATAAATAGGAATTCTATAGAACACAAAAAAAAATTCAGCCTTTAACTTTAATGGATAGATACACGCATGCCGAAATTTATCTATAAAATTCATGAAATATAGGTGATTTCCAAATGAATGTCACTATGAATGAGCTATAATTTACACTCGTCTCTTACTCTATTGTCTTTAGAAAATGAAGGATTCTACATCTTATCCAAAATACAGCCTTCACATACATGATTAGATGGTGCCTCAACCTTATAGAAATGGAAAATGATATGATATTTTTGCAGACATATTAAACTAGAAATATTAAACTAGAAAACTTTAGATGACCAAGACATGCATACCAAAGTTTTTCATATGAGATTTCCTAAAGATCTTGAGCTTAACATGCATAATCATCCATAAATTTTCCATATTTTTTAATATTATGTAGCCCATGAAATAGAATTCTAGATGCAATGATTTTATCTTCATCAAATAGATAATGAACTATACACCTTTCATCAGTAAACTTTACTACCACAAACCAATCTTGGCTAGTGTTGACATTGATGATATATCTTTCTTGAGAATTGGCACATATAAAGCACTTCCTTTACTCTTGCATAAATCTTCAAATTTTGTTGATGTGAACTCACCACCCCCTTTTGTCTTGAATTTCTTCATCTTCTTCCCTATTTTAGTTTCAACAAGCTGAACTCATTCTTTAAACTTACCAGAAGGTTGAGCCTTATCATGGAGGAAGTACACCCACATCTTCCAGCTATAGTCATCGATAAGTAACATGAAGTAGGAAGATCCGTAGAAGGCATGTGTAGGCATTTTTTGCACAAGTCGGCATGAACCAACTCTAGAGGATAGCTTGCCATGTTCTTGCTTTCTTGTGGAAATGCCTTCTTTTGTTGCTTGCCCATCATGCAAGCTTCACATGGTTCCATCATTTCCATAATCAATGGTAGGTGTGCAACCATACCCCTATGATGCATCTCCTTCAATACAAGGTATTCGATGGGCTGAATCTTTCATGCCATAGCTTACTTGTGCCCACATTTGTAGTGGTTGTAAGAGCACATAACTCATACAAGTTGTTCCTCCTTATGTTAGCCCCAACAATGTTGTTGTTATTGTCCATAATCTTAGCTCCTGTCTTACTAAATGATACTTGATGATCTTGACCAATCATAGAATCTATTGAAAATAGATTTTGTTTGATTTCTAGAACAGAAAACACATTTAAAAGCTTTATGGCATCCCCATCAGAGTTAATGAAAGAAAATGTACCTTCACCCTTTCACTATTGCCTACCGTTATTGTGACAGGTTGCTTTAGAGGCTGTAAGGAACTCTAAAGGTATTTTTTGCTTATCATGTGGTGAGATGCACCAATATCCAACAGACTGTTAGATATGCTCAATAATCCACCCTCATGTGACCACATGTGATCCATGGTGCTCTAAGTTGTAAGGCCCCCATTATGAGGAGCAACCATTATGAGAGCCCGAACATTTGTGGGACCTTAACTTCCAAGTTAGATGAGGTCTATGTGTGACCATTGATGGTTATAGATGATCTTTGTGAGCCTATCCATTGGGTTAGGTAGAGCATAAACTTCCAGGCAATTGGGTTTCCATTTAAGGTGAAAATAAAGGCCATGTGGCATCGTGTCATTTCCCCATAGAACCTTAATGGGGGGAGTGCAGCGAGGGGCTTGCCCCCTTCCGTGGGGTCCGGGGGGCCTATCCCTCTGGCCCGCCGAGATGATAGGAGTTTTGTCATGGAGATATTATCGGATTGTATATTTTATCGACTATTTTGTATCTCCCGACTATGTTTATCTATATTGAACCGCCTTGTAAAAGCTATATAAGCATGGCCCAGGTTGATCTTTACATAGCATTGTGCACTAGTAAGCCCTTCATCCAGAGTCTGTCTAGATCACCATCTAAGCTCCACATTAGGAGTGCACAGGTTGATAGTACCATCGTTGTAACTGCATTACACTTGGCAATCTGAGAATTTGAGTTCCTTATCTCTCAGTATGCATCTATCTTTGTTTAGGATTTTCTTTCAACTCTGTCTACTAGTCTATTCTGGTGTGCGATTATTTTCTTACATGATATCATAGCTTAGGAGTCTCTGAGTGGTGCAAAAGCAGAAATGCAAAGGTTGTAGAGGTCTCAATGAGAAAAGAGGGAAGTTGTCAAGATCAGTAGAAAAGCTTCCAAAAGGTGAGAAAATCAACTTTTTGTTAGATCTGCCATATGTGTCAGACCATCACGATGGTCTGACAAGTTTCAACTTTTTTGGTAAGCGAGTACACCATGGTGTAGGCGATCCTTGTGCATTCACGAATCCACAAACGCATTCTAGAAATTTGCATTTTGGTGGACCATCGCGACGGGCTCATGCCATCGTGATTGTGTCACACCATCACGATTGGCTCACGCCATTGCGATGGCTCGGTCAGACCATCACGATGGTCTTGCACCATCACAACGGTTCACTTGAACCATTGAGACGGTCACTGACCATCACGACAATCCTGTTGACCCCACGCCATCACAATTGGCCCATGCCATCGTGACGACTAACTTGCCACGTGTCAAATTAGACCATCGCGATGATACCAGATACGCCATTGCAATGCTTCAAGTTCGGACCATCGCGATTGAATCAAGCCATCACACCTCGTGACCAACATGATGGGCTCATGCCATCGCAACAGTTCTATTGAACATTGACCATTGTGACAGGCTAACACCATCGTGATTGCTCGCTAGATAGACCATCGTGACGCTTCACCTTAGACCATTGCGACGCCTCGCACCATCGGACCATCGTGACGGTTCAACTGGGCCATCGCGATGGTCCCAGACCATCACAATTACCTCAGACCATCGCGATTAACCACCTAGAATGCCAAAATTGGGGTTTGATTTTTGAGTTATTTTGAGGCTATTTTGAGTAAATTTTTGGGTGATTAAGCTTATTGGAGACCCCTTACAATTGAATAGTTACCCTTATGATTTGGGCTTAGATACCAGTGAGTCAGAAATGGCCTTTAGCACAGAAACACCAGAAGGAGGGTTAAATGTAGCATACTTGGAAAGACCCGAAGGACCCTACAGAACCCAATTAGAATATTTCCGAACCAACCACTTATGTGCTCGCATCTATGAGGATGGTTTTCGAAGATTAGTGGTGCAGCACAACCCTAACCAACCCATTGGATTGGAACATCCCATGGTGAAATTCGAGAGATGAATACATAGACAAAGAAGGAACAATGTACATCATAAGTACTCAACCTAATCATACCAATGAGTTTGGTATAGTAAGTCCAGATACGGAAGCAAGAACCCAAGGAAAAGAACCACTAGGAGAAGAACCTAGGACACCCAGAGGGAAATATGTATTGACAAGAGTAGTAAACCTATAATGGATCCCTTAGGACAATAGAAGCATAGAATTGTTCCTGAATAAGGAAACTGACGAAGCATTTTGGAGGTACCAAATGGAACAACCTAGTGAGGTAGGCTCCATCATGATTTACAAATTCAAGGACCCAAATACACATGGAAAGGTTGTATACCTGGATGATACTTCAGAACGAGTATTTGTAGTGCCGGACCATGCAAGACTTGTCTACACATGGAGAGGCAAGTTAGTATTCCCTCCATCATGAACAAATGTGAACACTAGCCATCAGGGTGCTGGGATATCCTCAACCCATGGTACTCAGAGAGAAAGGAACAAAGAGAAACGAGAAGTAAATTTCACTCATCCCATAGGGAGAGATAAACCAACCAGGGACACTGATAGATTGGAAAGACAAAGGGAACCTTGGATACCAGGTGGTAAGGATGATTTTCCTCTACCTAGACCATGTGAACATCCAAGGGTACTAAGACCCACTCAATTAGTAAAGTCAATGAAAAACTACTTTGATGGGACATGAGATCCTTATGACCATGTTGCAGAATATAAGCAAGTGCTATGAGCAGAGCAAGTAGAAGACATGTTCATGCATTACAATGCATTTGGACTGATGTTGAAGAATACGGCTTTAACTTGGTTCCAACCATTGCAACAAAGGTAGTTTAGGGATATTCATCACTTGTTAGAGTCATTCATCACGGAATTCTCCAAAAGTGGAACCAGACATGATACTTCTTCATTGATTCATAGCTTCAAACAGACCCCACAAGAAACGGTCAGACTCGTAGGATGTAGGTTTAGACAATATGTTGAGAGATGTCCGATGCAAGAGTTACCCTCACAGGCCAAGCAAGTATCATTGTTTTTAGATGGCCTCTTAAGCTCTAAACTACGTTCCTATGTGTACTTGAAGGAGCCCAGAACACTAGAGCAATGTGTGAGAATTTGTATAAACATTAAGGACAACCTAGGAGACGAGTTGGACTCTCAAAGGTCTATAAGGACTTAGATTGTTCATCTCTAGCATCCTCAAAACTTTCTAGCTCGATAGAAGACCTAACAAAAAAAGTGGCCCAGAAACTAGGAGTTTCTAGCAAGCAGATGCCTATGTTAACAATAAGCAAGTGTTGTTACACCTATGGTGGTGATCATATGGAAAATGTGTGTCCCAATGTAACACAACCGCAAGACAACCCTAGTGTCCAATACTGTATGATTGAGACACGATACATGAATCAAACCGCCCAGGACTACCCATACAACAAAAAAGTAGTATGACATAACTACCTGCAAATATACCCCCAACTAGGGAGATATCAGGGTTGATACAATGCTAAGCCTCACTACTATAGGCCTCCATAGAATTATCCTTATCAGGCTCAACAGAGACCTCAACCTATTTTAGTTCAGCAGCCACCCCCACTAGCTAATGTCATCTCAGTCAAATACACTGCTACAAAAGAGAACCTCAATAGGGCCTTAGTGCCTTCTTCACCCCTGATCACTGAAAGTGATCCGAATTCTAATAGTTTTGACTCAACCCATGTAGATAGCCCACCTGCATATTACACAGAGTCACCAGAACATACGGAAACATATCAATACGATAGTCCACCATTGGAACCGAGTTGGGAGCCCGCCTATGCTAATGTCATGTATACGAACCCTAATCCGCGGCCCCAAATAAGATAGCAAAGACCATAGGCCCTAGAGGACCATGCTTTAGGTGCCGGGGAGATCATTTCATAAAGGATTGTCCACATCCTCCGATAGCGGGACAATCACAATAATATAACATACAAGGTTTTTGTGCCGAATGTGGTAAAGAGCATGTCATAAGAGATTGTCCAAAGAACCCTGCTAAAGTGACACCCATTAATGTGATAGGTATTGTACATAACTCAGATGGATCCAAGCCTACATACGTGCCTATTCAAGCTAAAACAAGAGCCTAGGTGCTCTTACAAAATCAACAGCTTAATCCTAAAAAGCCAAAACTAGTGAAGTTGGAGAGTCTAGTAATAAAAAGACAAAATCTTGGAAAGATTCTAGAGAAAGAATTAAGAGAAAGTGGAGTAAAAAGATAACTGAGTTGGAAGGAAGTCTAAAGGAATCTAGAGCCAAAATCCTAGAACTAACTTCTCAAGAATCTAATCGCGAGAATCTAGCTCAAAGATCAGGATCAATTCTAGCTGAATCCATACCAGAAGATCTAGACATGATGTTTCATGCATATCAGGCAAGATTAAAAGAAGGAACCCAGGTATCTGAATTGAGTAAGAACTATCAAAGAGTAGATTTAGAAATTGAGACGACTAAACTTTGCATGAAGATGGTAGAATTAGCACAAGCTATGTTCGAAGCCTCTCGTTATATTAATTGGAACAACATGGCAAAACCCGAATTACACTTTCAAGGACTACTAGAGAGGTTAGAATACTTGATCAATAGCAACGAGAAGAAGAAATTTCAAGGGAACCCTAATGTCTCTAAGACACAGGAAAGGAATGCACCATCCCTGTCGCAAGTACCAAATACAGAGGTTGAAGACAACCTGTCTTCCATACATAAATATTCACACAAATTTTTAAGAGAAATCCAAGAGGAGAAGTGGAGAAGAGAGCAAGAAAGCCATCCTCCTATTCAAGAAATAGAAGACTTGCAAGAACAATTTCCCCAAGACATCCCCTCTATCTATGATGATGTAGAGGAAGAACAACTGAGTGAACACACAGATTTTGAATCCAGTTCTTTACAAGAATTACCTCAGTTCACAGGACCTTGGGAAGCCAAGTCTATTAGCATGAGAGCATACATGATACTAGTGAGGAATGAAGAATGGGTAATCCTTAGAAACACGGAAGTAATCAAGAACACTAGAGTATAGTGCCATCTCACTCTAGAGGAGTTGTTAACGATTAAACCAGAATTGTGGAAGCACATAGCAAACCAATTACCTGAGCTTGCTATTGCTCCCTCCCAAATAGGATCACACAAGAAGGTACCAGAGATACACATAGAATGAATCCGAGATGTGAGCGAGGGAGAGGAAGGTAACACTTATCTTCCAATAACCCACAAGGGCTATACCACCAAATCCATCTTAGATTCAAGAGTCGGAGTAGCCATTGCTACCATTGCTTTATGGAAACATTGGGGTAAGCCACCATTAAGACCCACCAGGATGAAGCTACAAATGGCTGACGGACATATTGAGAAGCCATTGGGCTTAATAGAAGGCATATCTCTCACCACTTGTGGTGTGGAGCTTGAGCATACTTTCATCATTTGTGAATTTGGGAAAAATCATGTTATGAGATGATCTTAGGACGACCATTCATGCACCCATTGCAAATCATACAAGATTGGGGAACTAATTCTTTGTACTTGCAACATTTAGGTGTGATTACTAAAGTCAATCTTAAAGACTATTCCCATCGACATGTACCCCCAATACAATGGAACACCATCCATAGGACACAGAGAGAAACAGAGTCGGTACACTCATTGGAATCAGACCCCTCATGGTTGCACAAGGATACTCATCTATGGATGTGTAAAGTAGCCAAACAAGAGGAAGAACGATTAGAAGCTAGGACCTTAGGTTCTAAATGACATCCACGAATTCTTCAAGACCCGGCTTATGTGCCTATAGTATTTCCAGACGAGGAATTTGAGCCTCACGATTGGGTAGAAATCTTAGTTACGATGGACATAGCAGTGAATGAAGAACAATGGATCCCTCATTGTGATGAAGACGGATAGGACATTTCCATTTTTATGATTGAACCTGTTGAGGAAGACTTTATCATAGAAGAATGCATGGAAGTGACCCAAGAACCGAACGAGAGTAGTGAGGAGGACTTAGAATCCATCATCATGGAACTCCTCTGTTCGATAGAAGAGGAATATCTTTATTTTGTAGAAGCCAAAACCCCTGAAGAGGAAAAGGAAAGTCAAATGGAACGACATGACTCCCTCATAAAAGATATAGAAAGTAAGAAAAAGAAGAGAAAGAAAGCACCCAAGACAGAAGAAGAAGAAGAACCACTCATGGAAGTACCCGAGAACTTCAAGAAGTATGAAATAGAAGATAGAAAAATTATGATATGAATGCCTAAAAGGAAAGTTGACATTGGAGAAGTATATGATAATCAAGCAAAAACCAAAAAAATCATAGTTACCATAGAAGAAGGAGAAGAAAAATGTACATACATAGGGCATGATTTGACTACTGAAGAAGAAGAAGAGTTAATTGCCCTATTGTGAGAATATCGAGATGAATTCACTTGGAGTTACAAAGATTTGAAAGGAGTAGACACATATATATGCTCCCATAGAATTCCTATGACTCCAGATGTCAAACCTACGAAACAAAAACCATACACGTACAATGACAACTATGCTGCTAAGATTAAAGAAGAGATATATCATTTGAGAGAAGTAGGATTCATTTACGAAATTGAGCATACTGAATGGGTATCCCCCATTGTGGTTGTGCCCAAAAAACATTGAAAATTGTGCGTGTGTATTAACCTTAAAAAATTTAATGTTGTCACGATTAGAGACAGTTATCCTCTCCCTATCATGGAACACTTATTGGAGAGAGCTGGGGGCAAGGAAGTTTATAGCTTTCTTGATGGTTTCTCAAGCTATAATCAGGTAGCCATTGCTCCAGAACATCAATACGACGGCCTTGGCCATAGAATGGGGCATATTTTCATTTCATGTGATGCCATTTGGGCTGACAAATGCACCCGCCACTTTCCAACGACTTATGTGTCATGTTTTTAAGGAATTCTTATGTAAAAATCTAGAAGTTTATGTCGATGATATATGTACTCATTCAAATATGAGGCAGGCTCATATCCAAGAACTAAGGCAAGTATTTGATAAATGTCAAGAATATCAGGTTTCTGAACCTAGAAAAGTGTGTTTTCATGGTCAAACAAGGCAAAATTTTAGGACACATTGTGTCAAATAATGGAATTTCTACGGATGAGGAAAATGTGAAAGTAATTGCAGATCTACTTAGGCCAAATAACGTAAAAGAGGTACATGCTTTCATGGGTCATTGTGGTTATTACATACGATTCATCCATATGTATGCTATCATAGCCAAGCCTTTGTTCTCTCTTTTGACCAAATTTGAATGGACAGATGAATGTGAGAATTCATTCAATGAACTTAAACGACACTTGTGCTCAACACCAATATTAACAACCCCAAACTAGAGTAAGCCATTCCATTTACATGTGGATGCATCCACCTATGCCATAGGATGTGTGGTTGCACAACCTACGAATGAAGGTAATGCAGATCTCCCTATAGCTTACGCAAGCAAATAGTTGAACGTAGTAGAAAGAAACCACACCACTACAGAATGAGAAGGATTAGGTATGATTTACGCGATAAAGAAGTTCAAGCATTACTTGTTGGCAAATAAGTTCAAATTCTTCACGGATCATCAAGCGTTATTGTACTTAGTCAATAAGCCTTGTAATAGCGGATGATTAATATGATGGTTTCTACTACTGATGGAGTATGGCTTTGAAGTAGTAGTCAGGAAGGAAAAAACCCATCTTAGAGCTGACCATCTCTCAAGATTAACTTTGGGAGAAGCTCCTCAAGGAATAACAGATGAATTACCTGATGCATACATGTTTAACCTTGATATAGTACTAGAATGGGCTAAGCCTATTGTCCCTATTCTCACATAGGGACCCAAAAATCCTAGGATAAGGATCAAAGAAAAAGAAATCACCATGTCACAAAGATATCAAATAATAGCAGGAAGTATATATAAACATGATAATTACAAGATTCTTGTTTGTTGTGTAGATGAATCAGAATACGCGAATTGGTTGCAATTAGCACATGTAGGTGTATTAAAGCAACATCATTCGAAGAATCGTACATTGCAAACTTTGCATAGACTAGGAGTATATTGGCCTTCTATGGAAGCAGATGTCTACAAGTTGTGTAGAGAATGCCCTGTCTGTTGTGAAAGACCACCGGTAGAACATGCCACATTATATCACCTGTCTCTCACACCAGAATGGAGTGAACCTTTAGTGACCTACTTGAGGACGAAAACATTCCCTCAAGGAATGACTTTAGCATGACAACGCAGTCTAGAGCAGGAGGCTCAAGACTATTCAGTTATTGGCGACAACCTATACAAACCAGGAAAAGATGGATACCTAAGACAATGTGTTAATGAGAGTGATTATTTGCGCGTACTAGAGACTGCACACCAAGGTGTTGCAAGAGATCATTTTGGCCCCGCTAGGATAATCAAAGCCATACTATTTGCAAGATTATGGTGGCCCACTCTTCACATGGATGCACATACCTATGTTAAGAGATGTGATGTGTGTCAAAGAACTCAATTTCCTACTTGCAAAGATGAAATGCCACTGAAACCTATGATGGGAGGATGTGCATTTTCCAAGTGGGGTATAGACTTTATAGGACCCATTAACCCCTCTACAAAAGGTACTCATGTTGAATACATTATAGTTGCAATAGATTATCTAACCAAATGGGTAGAGGCTAAGGCCACAAAAAAGAATGATGCACACACAACTGCAAAATTCTTATTTGTCTGGATTGCCTATAGAGCTAGTGAGCGATCGAGGAACTCACTTTCTAAACCAAGTCATTGAATATTTGTTACATGATTTTATGGTGATTCACAAGAAATCTTCACCATATCATCCTCAGGCCAATGGTCAAGCGCAAAGTACTAACAAGATCCTTTGCACTGTATTGACGAAACTCGTGAACAACAAATGTTTAGATTGGGACAAATAGTTACATCACACTCTTTGGGCATATCGAGTGGCCTACAAGACTGTACTCAATGCAACTCTCTTTCAGATGGTTTTTGGTCAGAACATTGTGCTTCCTTTGGACTTTTTGATACCCACCCTTAAGGTCGCACAAGAACATCAGTGGACCGGCCATGAATTATCATCAAGGAAAATGGATTTGGAATGATTACGAGAAACGAGGCTGAAAGCAGCAACATGCATATATGAAGCAAAGAAGCATGCATATATGAAGCAAAGAAGCGATAGAAATCCTATTTTGATGCACATGTGAAAGACAAAGGCTTAAAAGAAGGTGACTTCATCCTAGTGTATATGCTGAAACAACATGCATGAAAATTAGAGAAGCGAGGTTATGGACCTATGATCATTAACAGACTCTCGACAAGTGGAGCAGTACAATTAGCCACCCTAGAAGGAGAGATGATGCCTAATTACATTAATGGCTATAGAGTCAAACTTTATCAGGAACCTCTTACTGAGGATATGCTTAGAAGACTCACATTGGCAAAGAAGCATAAGGAGGAAGAAAAGAGAATATGCGCGGAAGCTCAGGGAAAAGCTATAGAACACATTAAGCACAGAATCTAAGAAGACAAGGACTAGGGAGAGAACATTCTAACCATCTGGAAACAACACCCAGATACCCCATGGCCATGTGTCAAGCAAAGTCAATTACTCATCCTAGCGTAGTGGATAGGAGACCATTCATTATAGTCAGGCTAGAGCACGACAACCCTTGCCATGAGCTCAGGGCTTTAATTGATTCAGGTGTTGTGACTAATGCAATTAGATGATCCCACTATAAGGACTCAGGAATAGAAATGCGGTCAATTGAGGCATACCTCATAGGGCTAGGAGGCATGGAAACCCCTTGCATGGGTGAGGTGGACCTTCCTATCCTCATACACGAAGTGAACATGATAGTGAAGCTCCTAGTGTGCCATGACGACGACCTGATAGAACCCCTAATCCTTGGCCAAGATTGGCTATACGATCACTAGTGGAACTAAATCTTAGACAAGGCTCCTTGTAGATTGGAACCTTAGACGAGCAGCGAGTGATACTGCTTGACTTCCTTAACAACACTCCACCTGAGGTATATAACCCTAGACCATATGAACTGCATGCGAAGGAGGACTCGAAGATATTTGGCCAGATAAGTCACATTACATCTACACCAACCCACGTGGGCTTGGCGATAGACAGTTTCCATTCAAAAGATCAATAGATTTTCCCCTGGTCTTCCTACAAATAACAAGGGGTCACCACCCAACAGCTGGGACAAATGGGGACCATTAGCGGTCAGGTGGGTTACATCTGCAATCAGGTGGGTTACATCAACGGTCAGGTGGACTGCATCAGTAGACAAATGGGCACAATAGCCTGCAGTGCCCATCCTTCCACACTTATTGGCCTAGATTTGTGGTACAGAATGCCTCACTTCCTAATGGGAAAGTTTCGCAAGTGTTGGACCTCTCTTCTTTTCCAAAGTAGAGCATCAACCTGACCTCTCAACCCCAACCACGAAAGAGTCATGCACGACAAAGGAACCCATACAGATGAACATACCAGGTGATGCAAAGAAGGTAGCAGTATGAGCATCACAAAGTAAGTGGCATGAGACAAGTATGGATGCCAAAAGGACAGAAGCACATATAGTTTTCAATAATGCAGACAATGATAGGACGGAGTTTCAATAGAATTAGAGGCCATATTCAACATCTCCTCGACCTTCTTCTACCTCGACGAAGCTTTGACAAATTTGGATCGCCAAGCAGTATTTAACCAACCGACCCACACCCATGCAGATATGGGTACCTAAACATTGTATTATAGCCCAACACCCAACCCATGTAACATACATCCCTCAGAAATCTCTTCACCCCTCAACCCCACAACATCCAATATCACCTTTTGTTCCTCAATAGAAGCATACCACCCACTCAGCAACCCTTAGGAAATGGATACTGAAATGTATCCAGAAGCCTTCTCATGACCCGTTGTATAGCATTAACCCCATCCTGAATAACCAACCCCCTTGTAATAATTCTTTCACAACTGAACTTTGTATAAACTCAACCACACTAACCCACCATCACTTATAATAACTTTTCATCTCAAGCAATGTATGCACTATCTAAAGCATGTAGGTGTCTAGAGACCTGCATTAGTTTGCAAACATCATTCCATAGACCACCTCACAACACTCGGCTACACGGGTTACACATCAATTATAGAAAGGGATTGCGGTCTCACTTTAATGGGATCATGATTAATTTCCATAGTAATGTGCTAATCTTTTGTAGCAGATCTTCTCCACATTTGCGTCACTCATCATGCAGACTGAAGGACCTTCTACGGCTGGCCCCAGTGCACCTGTGGTCAATTTTGGCAACTTATTGGCTGAGACACATCCTACGTTACAATTGTCAGAGTTTCAAGGCTTCCCACGACCAATGCTGATTGATGATCCTCCTATGGGATACACTGAAAAAGTTCACCATAATTCTCATTGGTTCCAAGGTCTAGCAGGACCTTTAGCAGATGTAGACTTTATCTTTGATGACATGCTAACTTTTGAAAATATTGGGGCAAGTATCAATCTTTCTCCAGAGAATTCGAAGCACTTCGAAATTCAAAAGAGTTAAAGCACATTTGGGCTAGAGCAGGTTTTACGAAATATTTCAGTGACCCATTGCCCAAACTTGATTTTTATAGATGCTACTATCTGGTAACTACACTTCAGGCCTTCAAGAATAAGGAGTTGCCTAGAACTTTCATTCTTCCATCTTTGGTAAATGAGCCCCCATACAAGAAGTTATATCTTTCAAAAGATCTGATTCAAGAAGCAATTAAGATCCACGGGAATCACACACCGACAGAGCAAGAAAGGCTTATTCCAAAGCCGATGAAGCATGGTGATGTTTTGAAATGGGTAGATATTTCGGCCATTCCACCGGAACTCTCTAAGCCATTATGCATATGTCTACAACATTTTGCATTCTGAGCTCAAGATCGCTTTACTATTCCTCACAAGCATATTTGCTTCAGATTATATCTAACATGCATTGGGCCCTAAACCATAGATCTTGTGAGCTGGATTATTGAGCATTTATATTTGACTCAGTAGACATGGGAGCGAAAACATGTCATTCACGGATGTTGCACCCTTAATAGAATTGTTTACATGTGTTTGGCATATGATTTTCCCATAGAACGCGCAATGAATAGTGAAGAATTAAAAGCATTCAAAGGAACTACCAAGAAGTCTAGGAAAACTAGAAAGGGATGGGTAGGCAAATGCATGTGCGGTTCCATTCCATGCTTACAAGTTCCAGAGTCCCCTTCACCTCAACCGTCCCTAGAACAGTCACCAATGGAACCCCCCCGACTTGTACAACCCATTTGTGTCTTGATGACCTTCTGAGTTCTCCACTTCTTGAAGTTTCTGGTTCATCACATTCTGGATCAAACCTTGGCACCTCTTCCACTTCAACTTGTACTTTGTTTTCTTCTTCATCAAATATATGAACCTTTGATTTACCTTTCTTCTGATGCACAACTTCTTCATCACCTGCATGATTATTGATTGTACCTGCATGCCAAGTACCTTAGTCATCAAACGTAACATCCTTAAACACAAGGAATTGCTTTGTGGATGGACTCCACAACCTATATCCCATCTGCTTATCATCATATCCAATGAACACATACTTTTCACCTTTAGGTTCCAATTTATGCCTCAACTGAGATGGCACATATGGATAAGCCGAACATCCAAATACTTTGCAATGATCTAAAGTAGGTCTCTTACCCCACCATGCCTCATATGGTGTCATACCTTGCAAAGCTTTACATGGTAACCTATTGACCAAATTTGTGGCTGTATTTACAGCCTCATCCCACAAATAATTTGGACATTTTTTCTCCTTCATCATTGATCTTGCAAACTCAACAAGAGTTCTATTCCTCCTTTCTACTACACCATTTTGTTGAGGAGAGTACCTGCAAGTAACTTCCCTTTTTATACTTGCATTCCATAAGTAATCACTGAAATCATTAGAGAAATACTCTCCCCCTCCATCTAACCTTAGTCTCTTCAACTTTTGACCTATAATTCTTTCGGCATACACATGATAATGTTTGAATGTATTAAATACCTATAATTTATCTTTGATCACATAGATAGTGATCCATCTGGTAGAATCATCAACTTAAATCACATAATATCTTGAACCATTAATGCTCAAATCTTTTGATGGTCCCCACACATCTGTGTGTACCAACTCAAGCTTCTCTGAATACATAACTCCATGCTTAGAATATGATTGCTTATGAGTCTTACCTAATTGACGTGCCTCACATCCGTATGTCATACGTTGACCTGCAACATTAGGCAATCCAAGCATTGAACCATTGTTAACCATATTGTAATACCTCTTTCATTGAAATGTCCAAGCCGTTTGTGCCAAAGATCTAACTCAAAGATCTTATGTCCTCCATAACTGCACAAGGCATGACCTACATTACCTCGAATCTTCAATGTGAAGAGTCTTCCTTCTTTCGGGGGCCAAGTGAGCGAAGTAAGGTGATTGTAAAATGCATTCCTCTATCATAGCCATGGCATGTAATTGTGCCTCCACCCATGCTGAGTGGGTCTTTCCAAGTTCTTCTACTGACTTCATTCATGCAGGTGTAGGGAGTTTGAAAGTGTCTTGACCTTCAGTCGTGACACGTCCGCCTGGGATGGGTTGTGGTTCCTAGGGTTCTTCATACGTTTCCTCCACCAAGATAGACACAATTTCTTCATCATTTGGGAGTTCAGTTGGGGAATCAGGCCTAGGAGGCTCGAAGAAAACACCAATCTACACTTGAAGAGTAAGTACCTGAGCATGTAGAGTATTGCGTTCCTCTATGATCTCTAGAGGTCTGACCTCCAGAGCTGGTGGTGGTTGTGGCACAGGTGTGCGCAACAGGAGCATTTATGGTTGTCCTAGACTTTCTGATATGCTTCATTCATATTGTCATAATCTTCTAAGAGTCGTGCATGATCTTCTAATAATATCTACATGGATTCTAATGGTACTGCTTTAAAGTGGCTAGGACTCAGAGGTTCATCTGGTTGATCAAGAGCTGCTTCAAGCTTTTCTCTGTTCTGTTCTTGCAATCTTTGATTCTCTTCCTTGGCTGATGTGAGGTGGCATCATAACAGTCCCATATTTCGAGTGTGGGTCGCATTTCTGTCTGTTTGAGCCCATAATAGGTTGTCGATATCCGTAATGGCTTCCTTCATCTTCTGTTCGCTTTGTAGTTTGAGGGTATGGTAGGCCTCACATAGCTCTTGATAGCATGCATCAAAGGAGGCGTTCTCGATGGATAAAGAGTTTAATTGCACCTGTAAATCTGTAGTTGTTTGTTGTGGTGTCTGATAGCTGGTCTTGAGAGATGTGAATTCATCTCTAACTTGTGTCATGCAAGAGAACATCTGGCAAAAAGTGGTGTCGCTTGTTGGCGACAATATTAATCATGGAGTGAGTGAAGATGCGGTGGGTGTGGGTGTTGATGCAAGGGCAAGGGGAAAGAGGGATGGGAAGGTGGTTATAGTGGTGACCGTGGAGAAGTGCAACGTGCCTAAATGGGATGGCAAAAAATGTGATGGAGTGATGGTGCGATGGGTGGTGAGATATCCATGTCACTGGACATGGTGTCGAGTGCAGTGACTATGAAGAGTGGTGTGATAGTGGGTGTGTGAGTGTGTGTGGGTGTGAATACCAGATTTACAAAGGTTGACAAATAAATTACAGATTGGGTTTCTTGTATTGCGTAGTGGAGAGGGGAGGAGAGAGGGAATACAGTGGGCAGGGAGGTGAGACGGGTGAGAAGGTCATTGGAGGGGGGAATGGTAATATAGGTCTTGGAAGGATGGGGAAAGAAGGAAAGGATGGAGTGAGAAGTGGATTGGGTGAGAAGGTGTTTGAGCTAGAGGGGGAAGGATAGGTTGGAGGGTTGAAGAAAGAGTTTGAGGGGTTGCGACAACGAGGTTTTTTGCTACCATACTTGCTATAGTCGTGGACGATCTATGAGAGGTAGGGTGTATAGGGGAAGCTTGAGGGGTGGGAGGTGAAAGACAGGTGGTGTGGTGGGTACTTCAACGATGGTAGTGGTAGTTATAGTAGAAGGATGTGGTGGGGAGTCGATGAATATGGTCGCTTCTTCAAGAGGGTCTTCCAGAATAAGTCAAGCTTCTCTAGCATGGTGTGAAGACTGGGCATCCGTTGGTACACAAATATACTGATCCGGCTTGGATAATAAACCGATTCGTCGTGGGTCAAACTTCGATAGTGGATTTCATTGCAAATATCGTAGTGCTTCATTGGTTCCGAATGATTTAACTAATTTCCTAAAGCCTTGAATGAAAGATTCTTCGAACCCTCCTGTAGCGAGTTCGTGTTCTAGAATTGCTTGACTTTCTTCTTCTGAGAGTTGTCTACGTGCCCAAACTGCCTACATAGTGCGATATAGTTTCTTGATTGCCAAAGTGTAGGCAGCCGCTTCGAACATGTCATCTTTGTGTGTACTTGTGTCACCTTGTGCCTCGGTTGGCTATTCTTGTTCGTCATTCTGCACATCCTCTTGAGAGTCGTGGCTGTCTTGACTTGCTTCATCATCACCGTCCTCATTGTCAGTTTCAATTATCTTGTCTTCTGAGTTGGAGACTACTTGCTCTTGTGGTTGATCAGGGGATGTGGTAGGGTAATTGGGACGTTCATACTCCTATGAGAAAAATTGCACGTCTGAAAATTGGAATTCACTTGAGAAAGCATCTTGCATTTCAAAGTCAAAGGTGGTGTTCGTTGGTTCTGCCTCCAAGTTGGGTATAGGGAAAGTGAAGGCTTCCACACGAATGGTGGTGGGAATTTCTCTTGTTGTGGTGGTGGGTTCCTCAATTGGGTGTTGCTAGAGAGGTCTTTTGACTACTAAAGATTATGATTACATGGTGAAAGCAGATGAAAATCCTTCTACATATGACGCGGAAAAAGGTAAGGAAAATTGGGAGAAAGCTATGCAAGAAGAGTATGATGCATTGATGGAGAATGAGACTTGGGATTTGGTTCCTAAACCAAATAGTCAGAAGATTGTTGGATGCAAATGGGTCTACAAGACAAAGCGGTATGCAGATGGAAGTGTGTCTAGGTATAAAGCTAGACTTGTTTTGAAAGGGTTTGCTCAGAAATATGGTATAGATTATGATGAGACCTATAGTCATGTGGCAAAGATGACAACTATCAGGACACTCATAGCCATTTCTGCATGTAAAGGTTGGAAACTATGTCAATTAGATGTGAAGAATGCTTTTCTTAATGGTTATATTTCAGATGATGTTTTCATGGAGCAACCACAAGGATTCAGAGATAAAAGGTATTCAGAATATGTATGCAAGCTCAAGAGAGATTTGTATGGTTTAAAACAGGCCCCAAGGGCATGGAACTATAGACTTGTAAAGTTCTTGAAGGAACTTGGTTTTCAAGCATCTAAAGCAGATAGTAGCTTGCTTGTCAAAGCAAGTGATGATGGGTTCATTTACATGTGCATATATGTTGATGATATAATTCTTACAGGTACAGATGAGAAGGGCATACAAACCCTCAAGAAACAAATGGAGAAAGAGTTCAAGATTAGTGACTTGGGAGACTTGTCATATTTCTTGGGCATGGAGATCTCATATAATCAACATGGAGTGTATGTGACTCAAGAGAACTATTTGAAGAACTTATTGATCAAGTTTAAAATGGAAGATTGCAGGGTGGCACCTACTCCAATGGAGGTGAATCACAAATTGAGCAGATATGGAGGAGAAGAATTCAAGGATATGAAGCTATATCAAAGTCTGGTTGGTAGTCTAATATATGCTACATTAACTAGGCCTGATTTGTCATATGCAGTTGGAGTATTGTCTCAAATCGTGCATTATCCTAGGAAAGAACATTGGGTTGCAGGACAAAGAGTATTGAGATACATTAAGGGTACATGCAAGGAAGGTTTGTATTATGGATTTACATCAGATACAAACATCAAGATCTATAGTGATACAGGGCAGGTAATCTTGATGATAGAAGATCAACTTATGGATACTTGTGTTATGTGGGAGATAAGTTAATCTCTTGGTGTTCAAAGAAGCAACACATAGTTGATTTATCATCTACAGAGGCAGAGTATAAAGGTATGGTTGAAGCTGCAAAGGAAGTCCTATGGTTGAAAACTCTCATGAAGAGTTTTGACATCATTCAGAGCACACCCACTATTCATGGAGATAATATGAGTTCATTGTATCTAGCTGGTAACCCTGTTTTTCATGCCAAGACTAAAAACATTGAGATTCAATATCATTTTCTAAGAGAGAAGCTGATTGATAAGGAGATTGAAGTCATACATACTTCAAAAAAAGATCAGATTGCAGATATGCTAACCAAAAGCTTGGATGGACCAAAGCTACAAAGATTTAAAGACATGGCAAGTATAAAGAAGATCGAGAAAACCTCAATTGATGATTGAGGGGGAGCTGTTGGTGCAAGTCAACCACCAATTGATGTTTTGGATAAAGACTTGAAGTCAAAGGAAGAAGAAAAGATCAACAAATGAAGAGTGAAGATAGAACATATTCAAGAAATGAAGACTTGTATACATATGTACATTAAACGATAGTTAGTTCACCTATACCTTTGTTTTAGTCATGATCTTGTACATATATGCCTATATATACAAGTAAAAAGTCCGGGAAAATATGAGAGTGTATGATATGAGAAGAATTAGAAGTTAGAATGGTCATTAGACACATGAGAAGTGAAGAATAACTCTCTCATTATTCAGATGTAAACTTTCTTGAATAGAAGGAAAAATTTGCACCCGATATTTTGTTCTGTTCTCCTTCTGTCCTTTTGCAGATGTCTAATTCCATAGTTAATGAGTCTATGATTAAATTTTGAGAGCCTAATTGTAAATAGGCTGAGAGAATTATGTGTAGGAACATTTGTATGTGAAGAGCTGTTGAGTATCTTCTGAAATAGGTGCAATCTCGATGCTCAAAGAAGTGATCAGTTCTTAGTGCACCACGTAAATTTTTGCACAAATGAGGAGTCAAAATCTAAGTTGGAAGGTAATCCATCTATTGCTGAAAGCATTTGCTTAAACGGCTTCTACTTTGGGAAAACTCTTTGTTAGAAGTTGTAGGTGTCAACTTCGACTATACAGGAGAACAGTTTTAGACATAGGTGAACTGTTTAGTTCATTTTTCAAGATCTACTAAATCATTTGAGATGATTTAACTTGGAGAAGGTGTGCAATCTATAGCCAAAAACTTGTGCAAAGGTTTGTAAAAAACTTTACATACTTGATCAGTCAATGAGTGAGTTATGTGCAGCAGACTTTATGAGAAGTGACCCTCTTCACAGTTAGTTCAAGATTTTGATAATTGATTATTAATCCTCCAAATTGGTAAGTTCACGATCTTCATATCACTCCTATCTCTTTCACGGATTGACATTAAGGAGGTGGAGCTTCTTAACATGGTGCTTACCATTGTACTAGAGCAACACTCATGTATCTTTTGTTCAGGACGTAATGAAAATTACCTATAAATACACGTGCTTTGATAGACTCATCCATCAAAGTATATGGAGGGATATTGTACCCAATCTTGTGTTCAGTCTCTTGTCTCTTTCTATTATCTGAGTACTTTTGTGAGATTTCATTTTTGTACTCTCCTCTATGTATGTGCATCTATGGGATCCAATCAATAGTGGTATCAGAGCCAAGGTGCATATGCAGAGGTGGTTTCTCAACGTCCGGTTGTGATTCTCTACATCCGTTCCGTTCACAATTCGACATCCATCTCGATCATCCGATCCAAGTTTTTGTTTATCAAGTTTGTTTGTTTTTTGTTCAGCGGTGTGTTTTTTTGAATTAATATTTTACAGTGTGCTCATGTCACATTGTGACACTATACTCATTATGCTCACTGTGACACTATGAGACTGTATTCACTCTGCTCACTATGCTCATTGTACTTATTGTGCTCATTGTGCTCACTATAATCATTGTACTCATTGTGATCACTGTACTCCCTGTATCCCCTGTGTCCCTGTGCATTGTTCACTGTTCGAGTTTGGTTCAGTTATCAAATTAGGTTATCAAATTTGATTATCGAGTTCATTTATCAAGTTCCTTTAGCAAGTTCCTTTAGCAAGTTCCTTTAGCAAGTTCCTTTAGCAAGTTCCTTTAGCAAGTTCCTTTAGCAAGTTCCTTTATCAAGTTCCTTTATCAAGTTCCTTTATCAAGTTAGTTTATCAAGTTCGTTTATAAATTTCATTTATCAATTTAGTTATGATTTGGTTATCAACTAAGGCAGAGAACTATGACATAACTTTGGCATCTTTAGCTTCTCTGGCACTCATGGTTCTCTTGGTTCACTTTGGTTTCCTTTGGTTCCGTTGGCATCCATTGGCTATGCATGAACCAATTCTAACTTATGAGTGGCAATAAGTGCTTAGTTATTTTCCTATTTAACTTACTCATTTCTTTATTTATCCTACTTAGTTCCTTATTTAGTATGTAGGGGATTTGAACCCACAACCTCATACTTCCAAGAGACAAGCTTTATCCACTAGCCTATTGTCACTTTTTGATACCCATTCCTTTTATTTAATATTTAACATTACTTTTAACACTCTCTTCACCTTAGTTATTTATTTATTTATTTAACACTCTCTTCCTTTTATTTATTTATTTGACACTCTCATTTATTTTATTTATTTACTTATATATAAATATATATATATATATATATATATATATATATATATATATATATATATATATATATATATATATATATATATATATATATATATATATATATACACTATTGTTAAAAACAAATCAACATGCTTAGTCCTAGGTTTTGGTGTTGGAAGTGGTAGTGGACCACAATAACAATATATCACAGGTCTATAGGATCTTTCAATAGATGAACCTTAACATACACATTTTAAGACTCAAAAATAGATGAGTGAGAGATAGAGAGAGAATAGACAAGATTTCAAGTGTAACAGTAAGCTATGAGGCTTGCCTACACTATCTATATTTGAATGTCAAATTACAATGTGTATATATGATACAAACTGACAATATCTGTATCTAGGCACAAATAGGAACTAGATACAAGAAATTGTGTGCCTAAGAGGTATGAAGAGTGTATGTGTGAATATGGAGAATACGAATAATTTAGAACTATTTTACAACAAACCGAAATTCTGATCAACCTAAATCAGAAAAGAGTGACCTAGCAAGTAAGAATGGAATTAGACTCCCTAGTCACAGTAAATCAACAATGGATGTTGATAGAGAGCTAACAAAATAATTCACCTCCAGATAATCACCAAGATCTAGAACAAAACTCCTCTAAGAGTGTGAGAACTCCTCCAAGATGGCCTCCAAAGTCTCCTTCTAGCTTGAGAAGATTGATCACCTCCTCCAAGTTCTTCTCCAAGCGCTTGACCTTATTGAGTGATGATTTGATTATGAGCATGGTATCTCTTATATAGCCTTATAGCTATGTGAAAAGCAGTATTGAAAAGCATAAAACAAAACACAACAATCATTGTGCCAGATTGCCACGAAAAAGCTACGCTCATGTGAATGCCTTGAGAAACAAATAATCGTGATTTTGTTTCTCATCCACCAAATTGCTTTTCAATAACAACGAAAAAGCAAAACCTCTTTCACATGGTTTACTGTGTTGTGCCACATGGGGATCGAACTTTGGTGGCTTGCATGTGAAAATCATGTTTTAACCACACTACCCATGAGCTTTGCTTAAAAAGAATTATAAGAGATTTAATGTATGTTGGACTTGCTGAGAATTTGTACCTAGCTTAGACATTGTTTTCTAACAATCCCCCCTTCAATGTCACAATGGTACAATTTATAATAACCTAACCTGCAAAACTTCTTATGACCATAAGTATCTCTTAATTGATTTCCACTGAATCTTGAGCTGACTAGTATGAACGTGGATACTTGAAAAACTGCAAACTGAATGTCTGGTCGTATATAACATATATATATCAAGCAACTGATTGCTTGACCATATAATGTAGCATCAAATGTTTTTGAATCTACTTCTGACTATAATAACACATTGACATCCATCGGTGTCTGCATGGGCTTAGAATCTATCATCTTAAACCTTTCCAATAATTTCTCAATGTATTTTTGTTGTGTCATGTAGATACACCGATTTCTGTATTTGAACTCAATACTAGGACGTGATAATCACATCCATTTGTTGTGCATCTTGAACACTAGCTGGCTCATTCTCAATTGAAGTAAGCACTAAACTATTATGAATCTCAAAATATTCTGCATAATTTACCTAGTCTCCTTGTTGTTTCCTTGTCAAACTTCTGGTTCTTCCTATGTATTCCTTTACACCACTATCCTTCAAACTTTGATATAACCACTTTGGTGTATCCCTGAAAAGTGGTGGAATCTCTTCTAGCTCTTCAATAACTCTTTCTTCTAGAACTCTAGAACCTTCTCCAACTTCTTGAGTTGGAACTTCAAGAGGTACTGATGATGGAGTCAGGTACTAATGTTGGTAATGAAATTCTCTCTTCACCTATATCTCTTAGGGTTTGAGAAGGTTCATCACCCCCTTGTATGGCTGAATGTAAGCATCCAAATTCCTTAAAATGCATTGCCATCTGTTTTTATGAAATCTAGAATCTCTTCCTTCTTATCATAAATCTGACTTTCTGCAATATATGCATTGCATGAGAGTAGGATATCACCTGTATCTGGAACATAGAATTTGTATCCTTTTCTTTCAATTGCATAACCAATAAAGATGGCTTTAATGGATTTTACATCAAGCTTACCACGATCCTTCTTCTCAATGTGAGCATAAGTTGGGGAACCAAAAACTTTGAAGTAACTCACATTGGGCATCTTCCCATAATAAGCTTCATAAGGTGTAATGACCTTTAAAGCTTTTATGGAAGACCTATTCAAAATGTGATTAGCTATATGTTCTGCATCAAACCAAAATTTGGGAGAAATATTTTTGGATGACATCATACTATGCATCATCTCAACATATATCCTATTCTTTCTCTCTACAACACCATTATGTTTTGGTGTGTAAGCAATAGTGTATTGATGAGATATACCTTTGTCTTCCATAAAAGACGTGGGTTAAGATGTTGATAAAAGTTACAGTATTCTGAATAATGTTAATGGATGTTGTTGTATAAGTTTATATGTATCAACTACTGGACATGAAATAGAGATGGTGGAAGAGCACCCGTGATTGATGTAGCATTAGAGTTAGTTACATTCTGGAAACTGAACATGATTGTCTAAACCTGTAATCAAGTACAATAACATTAGAGATATTATTATATGAAGAATGATAGGGACAAAAATTATATAAAGGTATGGGATAATTACTATACGGCCTCAGTTTTAACAGATGCATGTCCAACCCAAGAACCCAATATGAGAAATCTCTATTATTCTTATTTTGTTGGAATCAGTTCGGCCAAGAATAAAGAGAGAAAAGTTAACATTAGTTAACAAAGTTAACAAACCTTAACATACACACCTTAAGACTAAAAAATAGATGAATGAGAGATAGAGAGAGAATAGACAAGATTTCAAGTGTAACGGTAAGCTATGAGGCTCACCTACACTATCTATATTTCAATGTCAAATTACAATGTGTGTATATGATACAAACTGACAATATCTATGTCAAGGTAGAAATAGGAAATAGATACAAGAAATCGTGTGCCTATGAGGTATAAAGAGTGTGTGTGTGTGAATATGGAGAATACGAATGGTTTAGAACTATTTTATAGCAAACCCAAATTTTGATCAACCTAAATAAGAAAACAAGTGACCTAGCAAGTAAGAACAGAAATAGACTTGCTACTCACAATAAATCAACGATGGATGTTGATAGAGAGCTGACAAAATCTCCTCTAAATAATCATCAAGATCTAGAACACAACTCCTCCAAGAGTGTGAGAATGCCTCCTCCAAGATGGCCTCCAAAGTCTCCTCCTAGCTTGAGAAGATTGATCACCTCCTCCAAGTTCTTCTCCAAGAGTTTGAGCTTATTGAGTGATGATTAGATTATGAGCATGGTATCTCTCATATAGCCTTGTAGCTATGTGAAAAGCAATATCGAAAAGCATAAAACAAAACACAACAATCATTGTGTCAGATCACCATGAAAAAGCTACGCTCGTGAAAATGCCTTGAGAAACAAATAATCATGTTTTTGTTTTTCATCCATCAAATCACTTTTCATTAACAATGAAAAAGACAAAACTCTTTCACATGATTTTCTACGCTGTGCCACATGGGGGTCAAACTCTAGTGGCTTGCTGTTGCTCTAGCTCAATGGTGAGAACCACGTTAAGAAGCTTCACCTCCTTAATGTCAATCCGCGGAAGAGATAGGAGTGATATGAAGATCGTGAATGTGAGATGAAGTGAAAGTGAAGGTGAGAAGCATAGAAATGCACACACACATGCACACACACTACGAAGAGACAAGCAAGACACAATGGAAGGTGGGAAATTAGCTCGATTACTCAAGAACACTATTACAAGCTCAAAAGAACTCTAAACTCCAACAAGCTAACCTCAAAAATGAGCTCTCTAGCTCTTTTTATAGTTTCTAGACTAGTTTTGACCGGTTTCACATCTAGTGACCGGCATAGTTAAAAATTAGGTCCTAGATGCTATTTGGAAGGGTAAACGGTATCTAAAAATAACGAAAATTGGTACGCACATTCTACCTAAGCTCCTCAAGCTTGAGGACTCCTCGGCTTGCACAAAATGGAGCTATGGATTACAAAAATGGGGTTTTCTATGTTACATATGTTACAATAGTGATAAGAATCACTGTTGGAGGTTTTTTGGAAAGTATTTGAAAACATAATTATTTGAAAAACGATTCGACTGGCTCCCTGCTTTGTCGTTACATGCTTCCATGTCGTCTGTGCCTCTGACTGCTTCCAACACCCCCCTCCCTCTCGCTTCTGTCGTCCCTGACAGAACCTTGCTGTGAGGTCTGCCGGATATAGTTCTGTAGGAGGTCTTGAGCGAGGGTGTGCTCGGAGATACGAATGCCTCGGGCCAGGTCTGCCTCGAGTTTCTCCCAGTCGATTGGTTGCGGTTCTTCCGGTGGCGGGAGCTGATAATGTGTGGAATAGACCATTCGTTCACAGGCAAATAATTGTAGTAAATGTGTAGGCCTGCTTATGAATACCTCTGAATGGTATTCCCAGAAGCCGGTTGTGAACATCTCTTCGAATGTCTGCTTGTAGCACGCCGGTAGGTACTTTATTCTGCAGTGCCAGGCATAACAAACTCGTAGCGATGGCGTTGTACTCATATCATATACCAGATCAAAATTGCCATGCTCAAAGCCCGGGGTGTTGACATGGGTTGCCTTGACGCGTCGGAAGACTTTAAAAATCATTTGCATCATGTCAAAGATTTTGACAGTCATATGCGCCGCTATATCATCCATATGCTTTAATCTAGGGAGCCAGTGGCGAATTGTAGCCATCATGTAGCCAACAGTTGGTAACTCAATGGGTGGCTTAAAATAGGGGTAATTCAACCAGTCTTGGCACTGCTTATTGTTTTGTACCTTAATAGCAAAGGCAGTCCAGGAGCGGCGTCGTGGCACTGGTCCCCAACACGGGTTATACTTCAGGTGCAAAGGTGCCTTTACCCATGTACTCATCATCTCTGGATACTGCTGTAGTAAATTTTTTCGCCACTCTGGTTGATAGATCCTTCCTTTCTGTGCATCTAGTGGCAAATCAGCCGCCTCGAATTGAGTTGCATGCGATGGTTTTTTACCTGTCTCTTTCTCAATGGCTAACTGGTATTCGGCCATTAACATGAAGTACGGTTTATACTGTAGCTCGTGCCCAGATATGTATCGTCGCGGGGCCAATTGAGCAAAGAATTGAGACTGTAATATTCGTTCTTCTATCATCGCCATGGCATGTAATTGTGCCTCTAGTCTAGCTGAGTGCGTTGTTCCAAGTTCCTCAATAGTCTTCATCCACGCGGGGGTCGGAAGTTCGTACGTCATCTGACCTTCGGCCGTGACGCGTCCGCCTGGGATGGGTTGTGGCTCGTATGCTTCTTCAAATGTTTCCTCCACCGGGATGGTGACCGTTTCTTCCTCAGCTGGAAGCTCAGGTGGGGAATCTGGCCTTGGTGGCGCCTCGTATACTGCAATCCTTGATTCAAGGGTCGATACCTGGGCCCGTAATGAGTTGAGTTCCTCTAGGAGGTCAGGAGAGGGGTCCACAGGTGCTGGTACGTCTTGGTGTGCCGGTTCTCGTAACTGGAGTAATTTGTGATCTTCTTTGAGTTTCTGTAACTCCTCGTTCATGCGGTCATATTCATCTAGCAATCGTACATGATCGTCTAGCAGCATCCTCATTGAGTCTGAAGGAATGGCTTTGAACCTGCTAGGACTGAGTGGTTGGTCTGGGTGGTCGAGCGCTGCTTCTAAGTTTTCTCAGTTTTGATCCTGTAAGCGCTGGTTTTCTTCCTTGGCGGCTGCTAGGTGTCTTCGTAGTAAACCCATGTTTCGTGTTAGCGTTGCATTGCGGACTGTCTGGGCTGTTAATAAATTATCTAGGTCAGCCGTGGCTTCCTTGGTCTTTTCTTCACTTTCTAGTTCCAATTTGTGATAAGCCTCGCGTAATTCTTGGTAGCGGGTGTTCAGAGAGGCATTCTCAATGGACAATAAATTAAGCTGCGACTGTAAGTCATTGGTTGTCCTCTGCAGCTGCTGATAATTATCACCAAGAGATGTGAACTCATCTCTTACTTGCGTCATACATATGAACATCTGTCGGAATGCATTATCTACAGTGGGTGATAGTATTAACGGGGTGCTAAATGAAGATGCAGTTGGTGTGGATGCAACGGGAACGGGGAATGGGGATGGGAAGGTGGATGATGTAGTGATTGTTGAAAATTGTGATGTGCCTAAAAATGTTTGTGCCGTGAGTGAAGTGAGCGATGGTGCAGTGGGTGGTGAGATGTCCATGTCGGTGGACGTATCTAGTGCGGTGACCGTGAATATGGGTGTGATTGTGGGTACTCGTGCTGGTGTAAATACAGGATTTACAAAGGTTGAGGGGTAATTTACAGGGGGGCTGGCTGGAGCAGCTTGGTGGAAAGGGGAAAGAGGGGTTACAGTGGGTCGGGGAGGTGAGACGGGGGAGAAGGTTAATGGCGGGGGGAATGGGAAAAGGGGTCTTGGAGTTGTGGGGAAAGATGGAAAAGATTGATGAAGGAATGGGTTGGATAGAAAGGTGGGTGTGGGAAGGGGTAGATTAGGGCTAATGGGCGCGGGAATTGTGGGGTGAGTGGTCGTGAAGATGGTTTCTGCAACACCACCGGCGAATGAAGATGTGTGTCTGGGGGAAGGAGGTTGAAGAGGGGAGGCTGGATGGACGGGTGGTGAGAGAGGAGCGGTTGGGGTGGTCGGTACTTCAGTGACTACTGAGGTAGGTACAGTTGTAGCGCGGGGTGGGGAATCTACAATGATGGTTTCTTCGGCCAATGAACATTCGGGAACGAGGCATGCCTCCCTGGCTTGTTCTGAAGATTGTGCTCTGGTTGGTACATGAATGTATTCGCCAGGCTTTGAAAGTAGTCGTACTCCGCGGGGGTCAAACTGTGGCAGTGGTTTTCGTTGCAAGTACCTGAGTGCCTCGTTGGAGCCTACTGATTGGACTAATTCTTTGAATCCTTTGATATATGCGTCTTCGAATCCGCCTGTGACAAGTTCTTGTTCTATTATTTTTTGGCTCTCTTCCTCTGTCAGCTTCTTACGTGCCCAAACTTTTTCCATAGTTCTATATAGCTTCTTGATAGCTAGAGTGTAAGCTGCTGCCTCATAAGTTTCATCTTCATAGGTACTTGTATCGCCATGTGTGTCGGTTTGTTGGCCTTGGCCATCTGTCTGTTCCTGCTCTTGGGATTCATGTGTTCCCTGGCTAGCTTCGTCGTCTCCTTCGTCGTCATCGGTTGCTGTCCTTTCATCATCGGAGCTGGACACGACCTGTCCTTGTGGCTGATCCCTGGGTGTGGTAGGGTAGCTAGGCCTTTCAAATTCTTGAGAAAACATTTGCCCTTCTGAAAACTGGAACTCATTGGAGAATGCATCGGGCATCTCAAAATCAAACGTTTGGTCCAGTGGCTCTGCTTGTCCTGGTTCTAAATGCGGTATTGGAAAAGAGAAAGCTTCCGCACCAATAGTGGTGGGAAGTTCAGCTGCTGTGATGATAGGTTCTGTGGTTGTGGCTGCTTGGGGTGCGAGAGTACTGGTGGTGCCCTCCGTTACCACTGGTCTAGATAACCTTATGCGGATAGGTTGTACTGTGGGAGTGGCTGCTGTTGGTGACTGCTCTGGAGATGGTTGTGGAGAGGGTGATGCTGGGACTTGTAGGCACGGGATAGTACCTCTCATCCGCTTTCCGGCTCTGCCTTTGCTAGACTTTCTAGCCTTCCTAGTGGTGCCTTTGAATGCTTTCAGTTCCTCACTGGTCATGGCACGCTCAATTGGTAAGTCATATGCCAAGCACATATATATGATCCTGGTGAGGGCGCAGCACCCATTGATTACCTTCTTTCGCTCCCACCTATGTTGTGCCAAATAGAGCTGATCAATGATCCAGTTGGCTAGATCAACCGTTTGCGGTCCAGTACATGCTAAGTATAATCCGAACCAGATTCTCTTGTGGGGCATGGTAAAACGATCCTGAGCTGGGAAAGCAAAGTGCTGCATGCATATCCGTAATGGCTTAGAGAGCTCAGGTGTTATAGCAGAAATATCCTCCCACTTAGTTACGTCACCACGCTTCATCTGCTCTGGGACTAGCCGTTCTTTCTCCGTTGGAGTGTGTGTTCCATGAATCTTGATGGCCGCCCTGATTAAATCCTTCGAAAGATAAAATCTTTTGTAAGGTGGATCATCCACTAAAGAAGGCAAAATAAAGGTTCCTGGGATGTCCTTATTCTCTGAGGCCAGCAAAGTAGTGATTAAGTAATAACACCTATAAAAGTCAGGTTTGGGCAGAGGATCACTGAAATACTCCGTGAAGCCGGCTCTAGCCCAAACATGAGTTAAGTCCTGGGTGTTCTGTAGGCCTTCGAATTCTCTTGAGAAGAATTGATACTTGCCCCATGTGCGGTCATCAAATGTCATATTTGCTTCAAAAATGAAGTCAACATCAGCTAATGGTCCTGCTAGGCCTTGGAACCAGTGAGAGTTACGGTGTATCTTCTCTGTGTATCCCATAGGTGGGTTATCGATTGGCATGGGTCCCGGAAATCCTTGGAACTCTGGCGGTGGAGCTGTCGGGTGGGATTCTGCGCGTAAAACATTGAGGGGCACCGCAGCCACGCTGGGGCCTGCTTCCGATGGTCCTGCTTCGGTTTGCATGATGACTGGTGAGCTAATGGAAAAGATCTGCTACAAAAGATTAACACATTAGTCTGGAAATTAATTATGATCCCATTAAGGTGAGACCGCAATCCCTTTCCATAACCGATGTGTAACCCGTGTAGCCAAGTGTCGTGAAGTGATTGATGCAATGATCTTTTTGCAGAGCTAATGCAGGTCTCTAGACGCCTACGTGTTTCAGATTATGCATACATTTCTTGATGAGCTTTTATTATGCATGATGTGGGGTTTGGGTGTATGAAGTTATACAAGGTTTGATTGAGGGTGAATTAGTACAAGGGTGGAGTTTAAACGGGGCGGGAGAATTGTTAGATAAGGGGGTACAAGAAGACGTTTGGATACGTTTCGGTATCCATTTCCTAAGAGTCTTGGAGTGGGTGGTATGTTTCTGCTGAGATACAAAAAGTGGTATCGGGTTTGGTGGTATTGAAGGATGAAAAGGTTTCGGAGGGGTATATATTACATGGCTTGAGGGTTGAGATATAATACATTGTTTGGGTATCCAAATTTGCATGGGTGTGGGTCTATGGATAAGGTATTTCTTGGCGATCCAAATCTGTCGAGTATTTGAACTTGGGGAAGAAGATCGAGGGGACTTTGGATCCTGATTCTGCTTCTGTTGAAACTTTGTCCTGCTCTCTTCTGCAGTGTTGCCAATAGCCTGTGGTTGCTGTCCTCTTGGCACCCATATTTGTTTTGTGCCACTTGTTCTGTGATGTTGATACTGCTGCTTTCTTTGCCTTGTCTGGTGGTGTCGTCGGTCTGGGTTCCTCTGTTGTGGTTGACTCCTTCGAGGTTGGGTTTGAGAGGTCCATTGGACGCTCTGCTTTGGAAAAGAAGGGAGATCCAACACTTGCGTGACCTGCCCATTAAGAAGTGATCCGTTATTTATCTTTAATCTAGGCCAGTCCGCAGCAAGTTTGGAGGGATGAGCACCGCAGGGTGTTGTGCTCATTTGGCCGCTGATGCAACCCACCTGACCGCTGATTGTGTTCATCTGCCCTAGCGGTTGGGTAGCTGCCCCTTCTAGTTTGCAGGAAGCCCCAGGTAAGATCTCCTGTCGTCCTTCTGATTGACAATTGTCCCTAGCCAAGCCCGAGTGGGTTGGTGTAGACGTAACGTGACTGGTCTGACCCAAGATCTTCCGGTCTTCCGTTGCATGCGTTTCATAGGGTCTAGGGTTACAAACCTCAAGCGGAATGCCATTAGGGAAGTCAAGCGGTATCACTCGCTTCTGTTCTAAGGTTCCAATCTGTAAGGAGCCTTGTCTAAGATTTAGGTCCACTGAGTGATCGTATAGCCAATCTTGGCCAAGGATTAGGGGTTCTATCAGGTCGTCATCATGGCATAGTAGTAGCTTCGCGGTCATGGCCACGCCCTTAATGAGGATAGGAAGGTCCACCTCACCCATGCAAGGGGTTTCCATGCCTCCTAGCCCTATGAGGTATGCCTCAATTGGCCGCATTTCTATTCTTGAATCCTTATAGTGGGACCATCTAATCGCACTAGTCGCAGCACCTGAATCAATTAAAGCCCTGAGCTCTTGGCAAGGGTTGTCGTGCTCTAGCCTGACTGTAATGAATGGTCTCCTGTCCACTATACTAGGATGAGTGGTTGACTTTACTTGACACATGGCCATGGGATAGCTGGGTGTAGTTTCCGGATGGTTATAATGTTCTCTCCCTAGTCCTTGTCTTCTTAACTTCATGCGCTTAATGCGTTCTATGGCTTCTGCCTGAGCTTCCGCTCGTATTCTATTTTCTTCCTCCTTATGCTTCTTTGCCAACGTGAGTCGTCTAAGCATATCCTCCGTAAGAGGTTCCTGATATAACTTGACTCTACATCCACTAATATAATTAGGCATTATGTTTCCTTCTAAGGTGGCTAACTGTACTGCTCCACTTGTTGAGAGTCTGTTAATGATCATAGGTCCATAACCTCGCTTTTCTAACTTACGTGCGTGTTGCTTTAGCGTATATACTAGAACTAAATCTCCTTCTTTTAGGCCTTTATCTTTCACATGTGCATCAAAATACGCTTTCTGTCGCTTCTTCGCTGCATATATTCCCGCTGCTGCCTTGAGCCTGGTTTCTCCTAATCGTTCGAAGTCCATTATTCTCGCTGATAATTCATGGCCGGTCCACTGATGTTCTCGTGCAACCTTAAGGGTCGGTATCAAGAAGTCCAAAGGAAGCACAACATTCTGACCAAAAACCATATGAAAGGGAGTTGCATTGAGTACGGTCTTGTAGGCCACTCGATATGCCCAAACAGCGTGGTGTAACTGTTTATCCCAATCTGAACGTTTGTTGTTCACGAGTTTCGTCAGTACGTTACAAAGGATCTTATTAGTGCTTTCAGCCTGACCATTGGCCTGAGGATGATATGGTGCGGATTTCTTGTGAATCACCATAAAATCCTGCAACAGATATTCAATGACTTGGTTTAGAAAGTGAGTGCCTCGATCGCTCACTAACTCTATAGGCAGTCCATATCTTGTAAAGACATTTTCAAATAAGAATTTTGCAGTTGTGTGTGCATCATTCTTTTTCGTGGCTTTTGCCTCTACCCATTTCGTAAGATAATCTGTGGCAACAATAATATATTCCGCATGTGTACCTTTTGCAGGGGGGTTAATGGGTCCTACAAAGTCTATACCCCACTTAGAAAATGCACGTCCGCCCATCATGGGTTTCAATGGCATTTCGTCTCTACGAGTAGGAAACTGAGTTCTTTGGCACACATCACATCTCTTGACATAGGTATGAGCATCCATGTGAAGAGTGGGCCACCATAATCCTGCAAAGAGGATGGCTTTGATTATCCTATCGGGTCCAAAATGACCTCCTGCAACACCTTGGTGTGCAGTCTCTAGTATGCTTAGATAATCGCTCTCATGAACACATTGTCTTAGATATCCATCTCGTCCTCTTTTGTATAGGTTATCGCCAATAAGTGAATAATCTTGAGCTTCCTGCTCTAGACTGCGTTGTCGTGCTAAGGTCATGCCTTGAGGGAATGTGTTCGTCCTCAAGTATGTCACTAATGGTTCACTCCAGTCTGGTGTGAGAGACACGTGATATAATGTAGCATGCTCTACTGGTGGTCTTTCACAACAAACATGGCATTCCTTACACAACCTGTAGACATCTGCTTCCATCGTAGGCCAATATACTCCTAATCTATGCAGAGTCTGTAATGTTCGATGTTTTGAATGATGTTGCTTTAATGCACCTATGTGTGCTAATTGCAACCAATTCGCATGTTCTGATTCATCTACACAACAAGCAAGAATCTTTTGATTATCCTGTTTATATATGCTTCCCGCCATTATTTGGTATCTTTGAGACTTGGTAATCTCTCCCTCTTGGATCTTTAACCTAGGATTCTTGGGTCCATATGTGAGAATAGGGACTATAGGCTTAGCCCATTCTGGTGTTATCTCAAGGTTAAACAAGTATGCATCTGGTAATTCATCCGCTACTCCTTGAGGAGCTTCTCCTGAGGTTAACCTTGAAAGGTGGTCAGCTCTAAGATGTGTCTTTCCTTTCCTGACTACGACTTCAAAATCATACTCCATGAGTAATAGAAACCATCGTATCAGTCGTCCTGTGTTACATGGTTTGTTGACTAAGTACAATAGGGCTTGATGATCCGTAAAGAACTTGAATTTGTTGGCCAACAAGTAGTGCCTGAACTTCTTTACTGCGTAGATCATCCCTAATCCTTCTCGTTCCGTCGTGGTGTAATTCCTTTCTGCTGCATTCAATTGTCTCCTCGCGTAAGCTATGGGGAGATCTATGTTACCTTCATTCGTGGGTTGTGCTAACACACATCCTATGGCGTAATTGGATGCATCCACATGTACATGGAATGGCTTACTCCAATCTGGGGTAGTCAATATAGGTGCTGAGCACAAGCGTCGTTTAAGTTCATTGAATGAATTTTCACATTCATCTGTCCATTCAAAATTGGTTAAAAGAGAGTACAAAGGCTTGGCTATGATTGCATACATGTGTATGAATCTCCTATAATATCCGCAATGGCCCATAAATGCTTGTACCTCTTTGATGTTCGTCGGCCTAGGTAGATCTGCAATTACTTTTACTTTTTCCTCATCCGTGGAGATTCCATTTTTTGACACAATGTGTCCTAGAATTTTGCCTTGTCTGACCATGAAAACGCACTTTTCTGGGTTCAAACAAACCTGATACTCTCGACATTTGTCAAATATTTGTCTTAACTCTGGGATATGTGTCTGTCTTACACTTGAATGAGCACATATGTCATCGACATAAACTTCCAAGCTCTTGCGTAAAAATTCCTTAAAAACATGACACATGAGTCACTGGAAAGTGGCGGGTGCATTTGTTAAGCCAAATGGCATCACACGAAATGCAAATATGCCCCATTTAGTGGCAAATGCCGTCTTGTGTTGGTCTTCTAGGGCAATAGCCACTTGATTATAGCCTGAAAATCCATCAAGAAAGCTGTAAACTTCCTTGCCCGCAACTCTTTCCAATAGATGTTCTGTGATAGGAAGAGGATAACTATCTCTAATCGTTGCGGCATTAACCTTTTTAAGGTTAACACACACACGCAATTTTCCATTCTTCTTGGGCACAACCACAATGGGGGATACCCATTCGGTATGCTCAATTTCGTAAATGAATCCTGCTTCTATCAAGCGGTCTATCTCCTCTTTAATCTTCGCAGCGTAGTTATCATTGTATGTGTACGGTTTCTGTTTTGTCGGTTTTGCATCTGGAGTCATAGGGATTCTATGAGAACATATATCTGGATCTACTCCTTTCAAATCTTTGTAACTCCACGCAAAAACATCTCTATATTCGCGTAATAGGGCAACTAGCTCTTCTTCTTCTTCAGTTGTCAAATCATGCCCTATGTATGTGCATTTTTCTTCCTCTCTTTCTATGGCTACGATTATTTTCTTGGTTGTCTCGCGGGTATCATATACTTGTCCGTCATTCGCCTTTCTATTAGGCATTCGTACCATGATTCTTCTATCTTCGATTTCATATTTCTTGAAGTTCTCGGGTACTTCAAACAAAGACTCTTCTTTTTCTGACATGGTTTCTTTCTTCTTTCTTTTCTTGCCTTCACTCTTAGTAGTCACTTCCGTGGCTAATCTCACCTCATTCGTAATTTCCTCGTGTCTTTGAGGGTGAGTCTCTACTTTGAAAAAATATTCTTCCTCTGATGCAAAGGGAGAATCCATGATAATTGATTCTAAATCAAAATCGCTTGCCTCCTCAAATGCATCAGTGTTAGGTTCACACTCTTCTAAAATTGCATCGCACATGATTGGCTCTATCGTGAAAACTGATATGTCATAGCCATCCTCGTCACAGTGGGGTGTCCATTGTTCTTCATTGATGGCTACATCCATGGTTGCTAGGATTTCTGCCCAACCATGGGGTTCAAACTCTTCGTCTGGGAATACTACAGGTGCGTAGGCTGGATCTTGAAGGGTTCGTGGATGTTGTTCTGCACCTAAGGTCCTGGCTTCTAGCCTTTCTTCCTCTTGTTTGGCTACTTTACACATCCATAAATGGGTATCCTCATGCAACCAAGAAGGATCTGATTCTAATGAGTGCACGGATTCCGTCTCTACTGGTGTCTTATGGATGGTATTCCATTGTATTGGGGGTACATCTCGATGTGAATAGTCTTTAAGATTGACTTTGGTAGTCACTCCTAAGTGTTGCAAGTACAAAGAATTGGTTCCCCAATCTTGTACAATTTGCAACTGACGCATGAATGGTCGTCCCAATATCATCTCATAAGCATGGTTTTTTGCAAAGTCACAAATGGCAAAGGTATGCTCAAATTCTACACCACAAGTGGTGAGAGATATTCCTTCTAGTAAGCCTAATGGTTTTTCTATGTGTCCATCAGCCATTTGTAGCTTCATCCTGGTGGGTCTTAATGCTGGCTTACCCCAACGTTTCCATAAAGCGGTGGTAGCTATGGCTACTCCGGCTCCTGAATCTAAGATGGCTTTCGTGGTGTAGCCCTGATGGGTTATCGGAAGATAAGTGTTACCTTCCTCTCCTTCGCTTACATCTCCGATCTTTTCTACGGGTATTTCTGGTACCTTCTTTTGTGATCCTATTTGTGAGGGAGTAGTAGCAAGCTCGGGGAATTGATTTGCTACATGTTTCGACAATTCTGGTTTAACCTTCAATAACTCCTCCAGAGTAAGGTTACATTGTACTTTGGTATTCTTGATCACTTCCGTGTTTCTAGGGATTACTGATTCTTCATTCCTCACTATTATCGTGGGTGCTCTCATACTAATAGACTTGGCTTCCCAAGGTCCTGTGAACTGAGGTAATTCTTGTAAAGAATTAGATTCAAATCTTGTGTGTTCACTCAGTTGTTCTTCCTCTACATCATCGTAAATAGAGGGGATGTCTTGGGGAAATTGTTCCTGCAAGTCATCTATTTCTTGAATAGGAGGATGGGTTCCTTGTTCTTTTCTCCATTTCTCTTCTTGTATTTCTCTCAAAAATTCATGTGAGTACCTATGTATGGAAGACAAATTGTCTTGACTTTCTGTATTGGGTACTTGAGACAGGGATGGTGCATTCCTTTCCTATGTTTCTGGGACGATAGGGTTCCTGGGCTGATCCTTTTTCTCTTTACTCTCGATCAAATATTCTAACCTCTCCATTAGTCCTTGAAAATGTAATTCCGGTTTTGCTATGTTATTCCAATTAAGATATCTAGAGGCTTCAAACAAAGCTTGTGCTAGTTCTACCATCTTCATGCAAAGTTTAGTTCTCTCAATTTCTAGATCAGCTCGGGGGTAGTTTTTGCTTATTTCAGCTTCCTGAGGTCCCTCTTTTAATCTAGCCTGATATGCACGAAACATCATGTCTAGATTCTCTGGTATGGGTTCCGCTAAAACTGTTCCTGATTTTTGATCTGGATTCTCTTGATTCAATTCCTGTGAAGTCAATTCTTGGATTTTGGCTCTAGATTCCTTTAAGCTTCCTTCCAACTCCGTTATCTTTTTACTCCATTTTCGCTTAATTCTTTCTCTAGAATCTTTCCAAGATTTTGTCTTTTTACTACTAGATTCTGCAACTTCACTGGTTTCGGCTACTTTCTCTTGATTAAGCTTTTGGTTCTGTAAGAGCGCCTGGGCTCTTGTTATAGCTTGGATAGGCACGTATGTAGGGTTGGATCCATCTGTGTTATTTACAATACCTATCACGTTGATCGGTGTCACATTCAAAGCATTAACAGGGTTCTTAGGACAATCTTTGATTATGTGCTCTTTGCCACAATCAGCACAAAAGCCTTGGATGTTATAGTACTGGGATTGTCCTGCTATCGGGGGGTGTGGACAATCCTTTATGAAATGATCTCCTTGGCACCTAAAGCATGGTCCTCTAGGGCCCTGTGGTCTCTGTTGTCTTAATTGGGGCCGTGGATTTGGGTTTGTGTACATCACATTAGCATAGTCGGGCTCCCAACTAGGTTCCACTGGTGGACCAACATAATGATATGTTTCTACGTGTTCTGGTGACTCTGTGTAATATGCGGGTGGACTATCTACATGAGTGGAGTCAAAACTGTTTGAGTTTGGGTCACTTTCTGTGATCAAAGGTGAAGAAGGCACTAAGGCCCTACTTAGGTTCTCTTTTGCAGCAGCATATTTGACTGAGATGACATTCGCTGGTGGGGGTGGCTGCTGAGCTAAGACAGGTTGAGGTCTCTGTTGAGCCTGGTATGGGTAGTTCTGAGGAGGCCTATAGTAATAAGGCTGAGTATTGTATTGGCCTTGATACCTACCTGGCTGCGCGTATACTTGTGGGTAGTTCTGTCTCACGGTTTGTTTGTTGTACGGGCAGTCCTGAGCCGTATGATTCGTGTATCTTCTCTCAATTGTACAGTATTGGCCACTAGGGTTGGCTTGAGGTTGTGTTGTGTTGGGACACACATTTGCCATATGGTCACCACCACAGGTGTAACAACGCTTGTTTGTTAGCACCCTAGGTTTACTAGAAACTCCTAGTTTCTGGGCCACTTTTTCTGCTAGGTCTTCTATTGAGCTAGACAATTTTGTAGATGCTAGAGATGAACAGTCTGAGTCCTTATAGACCTTGGAGAGTTCCAACTCATCTCCTAAGTTGTCCTCAATGTCTATGCATATTCTCACACATTGCTCTAGCGTTCTGGGTTCTTTTAGGTACACGTAGGAGCGTAGTTTAGAGCTCAACAAGCCATCTAGAAACAATGACACTTGCTTAGCTTGTGAGGGTAGCTCTTGCATTGGACATCGTTCAACATATTGTCTAAACCTACGTCCTGCCAGTCTAACTGTTTCTTGAGGGGTCTGTTTAAAGCTGTGAATCAACGAAGATGTGTCATGTCTAATCCCACTTTTAGAGAATTCAGTGATGAATGACTCTAAAAAGTGATGGATGTCTCTAAATTGCCTTTGTTGCAAAGGTTGGAACCAAGTTAAAGCGGTATTCTTTAACGTTAGTCCAAATGCGTTGTATTGCGTGAACATGTCTTCAACTTGTTCGGCTCTTAGTACTTGTTTGAATTCTGCGACGTGGTCATAGGGATCTCCTGTCTCGTCAAAATAATTCTTCATTGATTTTACTAATTGAGTGGGTCTCAATATTCTTGCGTGTTCACGTGGTCTGGGTAGAGGAAAATCATCTCTACCACCTGGTATTCCATGATCCCTTTGTCTATCCACTCTATTAGTGTCCGTGGTTGTTCTATCTCTCCCTATGGGATGAGTGAAGCTTACTTCCGGTCTCTCTTTATTTCCCTCTCTTTGATTTCCATGGGCTGAGGATGTTCCTGCCCCTTGTTGACTTGTATTCATGTTTGTTCTAGATGGAGGGAATACCAATTCTCCTCTCCAAGTGTATGTGTTTTTAGCGCAGTCGGGTACCACAAAGACTCTTTCTGAAGTCTCATCCAGGTATACAACCTTTCCAGGTGTATCCGGGTCCTTGAACTCGTATATAGTGATGATACCTACCTCACTGAGTAGTTCTGTCTTGTATCTCCAAAAGGCTTCATCCGTTTCTTTATTTACAAACAACTCTATGCTTCTGTTGTCCTGAGGGATCCATTCTGGGATTAGTACTCGTGTCAGTACAGATTTCCCTCTAGGTGTTCTAGGCTCGTCTAATGGTTCCTTTCCTTGAGATTTTGCTTCCGTCTCTGGTTGAATCATGCCAAACTCGTTGGTATTGTTTGGCTGCGTACTTAAGATGTACATCGTTCCTTCCTTGTCTATGTACGCGTCTCTTTCGAATTTCACCACTGGACGTTCCAATCCAATGGGTTGATCGGGGTTGTGCATTTGCACCACTTGCCTTCGCAAACCATCCTCATAGATGCGAGCACCTAATTGGTTGGTTCGGAGAAACTCTAGTTGTGTTCTATAGGGTCCTTCAGGTTTTTCTAAATAGGCTACATTCGACCCTCCTTCTGGTCTTTCTGTGCTAAATGCCATTTCTGAATCACTAGTATCTGAGCTCTTGTAGGGATAACTAGTGTTCAATTGTTGAGCCCACGATCGTGCAGTAGTTCTTACACTTGCCTCTGACGATCTAAGGCTTCGTCGGTCTGACTTACCTATATGTTTGCCCGATCTAAGGTTCATTAATTTTCTTCCTTGCACACTCAGTACGCGCTCAGATCGTCACTGATTCTTTGTTATTACTTTCTTGATTCTTTTTAGATTTCTTTAGATTCTTGTCTTAATGTATGCGTCAGGAATTCGACTTTCCGTGATGATTTTGAGTTCTCGTTCCGTCAGACTTAGGTTCTTTCTTTTAGCTTTTCGTGTCACACATCTTTACTTTAGTCTTGAACTTGAAAGAATTAAATATCTTGAACTTGAGGCGTTCCTATCGTCTTAATCCACAATGCTAACGTTTATCCTAAGCTAAGAATTGACTGAGGGGGTTGAGTAATCTTCCAACCTCGAGTCAGCTTTTTCTGGTTGCTCTGATGCCCAAGAAGCCGCGCTTCCCAAGCTTTATTCCCTTCACTGCCTTGCTTTGGTTGTCTTTGATTGCCCTTGCTAGACCTGGAAAAATCCAATATTAGACCAATTCACAGTTGGATGATCAAGCACTTGAGTATATACACCTTTTAAGTCCCTTCCCTTTTGCCCAACTTTTTAATGCTTGCCCCCTGGCTTTCAAGTCCCAAACTAGGTCAACCTCAAAATAGCTTATCTAAAAATAGATGTATTCTTTAAAAAAAAAATAGTTGAGGTCACGTAGTACTCGTCAAGAGCTTTCTAACGAGCTATTAAGCTCAAAAAAAGGACTTCGGATGAAAAAGTTATGACCGTTCAGGCCCTGGGGGGTAAAAACTGACAAATAGGTTTTTCTCCAAATATGAGCTAAGGGGTCTCCTATGAGTCTAATCACCCAAAAATTTCCCAAAAATAGCGCCAAAATTGGCCAAAAAATGAAACCCTAAAATTTGCGATGGGGTGCACAATCGCGATGGTCTGAGATAATCGCGATGGTCTGGGACCGTCGCGATGGCGTGAGGGTGCACCGTCGCGATGGCGTGAATTTGCACAATCGCGATGGTCTGAAAGTGCACCGTCGCGATGGCGTGGACTTGGACAATCGCGATGGTCTGAAGAGCACCGTTGCGATGGTCTGAAGAGCACCGTCGCGATGGCGTGAAAGAGCACCGTCGCGATGGTCTGAAATTGCACAATCGCGATGGTCTGAAGAGCACCGTCGCGATGGCGTGAAAGTGCACCGTCGCGATGGCGTCAGTCAACGGTCAACATGCACAATCGCGATGGTCTGAAGAGCACCGTCGCGATGGCGTGAAAGTGCACCGTCGCGATGGCGTGAAAGTGCACCGTCGCAATGGCGTCAGTCAACGGTCAACATGCACAATCGCGATGGTCTGAAGAGCACCATCGCGATGGTCTGAGCGCGATGGCGTGAGCCAACCACGATGGTCTGGGCGCGATGGCGTGAGCCAATCGCGATGGTCTGAATTTTTGAAGTGTCGCGATGGTGTGAGGGTGTCGTCGCGATGGTCTGAAGTGCACCGTCGCGATGGTCTAGATTGCCACGTGGCATCGTCGGCGCGATGGCGTGAGCCAATCGCGATGGCGTGACACAATCGCGATGGTCAGAGACCGTCGCGATGGTCCACCAAAATGCAAATTTTGTGAATGCAGCTGTGGATTCCTAGAGGCGCTGGTGTCGCCTACACACTGGTGTGGTCGCCTTCTCCAAATTCCGAACTTTGCAGACCATCGCGATGGTCTGACACAGTCGGAGATTTCTGACAGAAACTGAAAATTTTACCTTTTCCAAGCTTTCCTGATGCACTGGAGCTCTGTACCTGCAAGAAAACTCAAGAAAACAAAAGCACACACAAGCACAAAAGTTCTCTCTCACTCTCTCGCATGCACAAATGAGGGGAAATGAGGAGAATGGGTGGATATGGTGAATTTTCTGATTTTTTTTTTTGGAGATGAAGATGATGATGCGGTGATGAAGATGGAGTGTGGGGGAGGTGAAAAACACTAAAAACTAAGTAAAAACAACAACAAAAACTGAAATTTTTACCTTCCAACGCCACTTCTTGCTATACTCTTACCATCACACATTCGTCCTAGACTCAATCCCCGGCAACGGCGCCAAATTTGGTGTTGCTCTAGCTCAATGGTGAGAACCACGTTAAGAAGCTTCACCTCCTTAATGTCAATCCGCGGAAGAGATAGGAGTGATATGAAGATCGTGAATGTGAGATGAAGTGAAAGTGAAGGTGAGAAGCATAGAAATGCACACACACATACACACACACTACGAAGAGACAAGCAAGACACAATGGAAGGTGGGAAATTAGCTCGATTACTCAAGAACACTATTACAAGCTCAAAAGAACTCTAAACTCCAACAAGCTAACCTCAAAAATGAGCTCTCTATCTCTTTTTATAGTTTCTAAACTAGTTTTGACCGGTTTCACATCTAGTGACGCATAGTTAAAAATTAGGTCCTAGATGCTATTTGGAAGGGTAAACGGTATCTAAAAATAACGAAAATTGGTACGCACATTCTACCTAAGCTCCTCAAGCTCGAGGACTCCTCGGCTTGCACAAAATGGAGCTATGGATTACAAAAATGGGGTTTTCTATGTTACATATGTTACAATAGTGATAAGAATCACCGTTGGAGGTTTTTTGGAAAGTATTTGAAAACATAATTATGAAAAACGATTCGACTGGCTCCTTGCTTTGTCGTTACATGCTTCCGTGTCGTCTGTGCCTCTGACTGCTTCCAACACTTGCATGTGAAAATCTTGTTTTAACCACATTGCCCATGAGCTTCTCTTAAAAAGAATTATATGAGATTTAATGTATGTTGGACTTGCTCAAAATTTGTACCTAGCTTAGAAATTGTTTTCTAACATTTGGTTCTCTATAAAGCCATGGACCCTACCCAGAATATCGAGGATTTTGGTACATCACCCCTACTCGGGGTATCGATTGAGCAATAGTTGGAACTTTTGTGACATGAACTCCAACATGCTCAAAATGAAATAAAAGAACGTGATGTTGCACTCTAAAAAATGTAGAGTGATGACAACAACCTAGTTAGGGTGGTGAATGCCATTATCACCACTCAAGAACAAGGCACGCAGTCCAAGATTGGTGCAAAAAATTTTCAATTTTTGCGCTTTGATGGGTGAAAGGATGGCCAATTTGTTTTTTCATGGAATCCTCAATTTGATTATTTTTGTTATGACGGATCGTATTCTAAAATTGAAAAAGTGAAGTTTGTTACTATTTATTTGGTGGGTAAGGCCCAATTATGATGGAATGTTTTGCGGCATAGCACCAATGGCCCCACCACATGGATCGCATTTCAAGAAAAGATCAAGGAATTCTTCCTTCCTCCTCAGTTCCACTTACATGCTCATCGATCATGGACAACCTTTGGATGGAAAGATGGAGATACTATGTCTACATACACTTAATGTTTTTGGCAACGACTACTACTTATTCGTTCGCTTGAAATGATTCCTGAAGATACCTTGCAAAAAAAGTATGAAGATGGTTTGGAGATGGGAATCCAAGCCATGCTCAACACACTATGTCCCATGACCCTCTATGAAGCAATTTCTTTTGCACATGATGCAGAGAAGGAGTTTCAATCCATCATCAAGTCCATTCACTTACAACAAATGCATCAATGATAACTACCAATCATGTCCAATTTTCCTTTCAAGCGTCCTTTCACTACTCTCTGTTCCCCTACTTTTCAGTGCCCTCCTCAATCCAATTTCACACCAATTCACAACTCCATTACATCTACCAAACCTCCAACCCTTCAAAGCCATATATCACTTGCTAGCATTGTGGTAAGTTTGATCATATTAAAGCTAAATGTAGGTTTTGAACTAATGACATGAAGCCTATCGGAGCCCAAGTACACAAAATGGAGGTGGTTCCTGAAGACATTCAACCTGATTGCACTGAAGAAGCACAGGAAAAAGATCTAAGTATCTTGGGTAACACAATTTCTATTTATTCTTTACTTTGCATGCAAGGTACTTTTAATGGTAAAGTTGTTAATATTTTACATGATGATGGTAGTTTTCATGATTTTATTTCTTATACACTAGTGCAAGATCTTCAATTACATCCACTTCCTTCCATGTATAAAGTTAAGGTTGCATCTCAAGGAAATAGATATAATGTTACAAGTGAAGTGCACAACGTTGAGATTTCCATAGGTTCATATGTAGATGAACACACATTCTTAATTTCTCCTTTGCAGTCCTATGATGTTATACTAGGTATGCCTTTTTGTCATAATTATAATCCATGCATTGATTATCATACACACACAATGAGGTTTAAATTTAACAATCAAGATATTTCTTTGTGTGCAATGCATGACTTCCAACCATTTCCATTAATTATTCATACTCAAGTTAAACGTGCATTTAGGAAAGGCTACAACTCATGTATTGTTATTGTCAATAACATAGTTGATTACACACATACACTTCCTAATGCACATAAATCATTTATGGATTCCTATCAGGATTGCTTTATGGCTAATTTTCCTTCTAAATTACCACATTCTAGGGGATATCTTGACCATAGTATAGACTTAATTCCTTGTAGTTCTACTCTAGATAAAGCTCCTTATAGGCATGGACCTTTACATCAACATGTTTGAGGTCTGCAGAAGCATGCGAATAGCACAAGGAAGAAGAAGAAGCTTGGAGCACAACACACAACTGAATGTATTACCACTATAATGTACAAAGATAACTAACCCATTAGGGCCATAGGCATATATACAAGTCAGGGGAAAAAAAAACTCCCAAAGAGGGAAAAAAGTGCCCCGATGGTCATAGTGTGTTCACACACATCACTACCTAAATATATCAACAAATCCCCCTGGGAGTGATGCGGTGAATAAGGAGCTGACACTCATGTATAAGGAAGTGTCAAGCTATGTGGAATCAATCAACAAAAGGAAGTAAGCCCAAAGCTTTGTGGAAAGCTTCAAACTTCTCGCTAGGTAGAGCCTTCGTGAAAAGGTTTGCAATGTTGTCCTGTGAGGGCACATATGCCAAGCTGATCTCCCCATCAGAGAACCGCTCCCTGACAAAATGATCATGCACCTCAATGTGCTTAGTGTGAGCATGGAACACATGATTCCTCACAACTGCCAATGCACTTTGACTGTCAGTGAAGATGGTGGTGGCAGAAGACTAACCAACACCCAAATCTAAGGCATCTGAGCCACACACACTCAATAGTTGCTATGAAAGATTCCCTATACTTAGCCTCATAATTGGAAGTGGCCACAGTAGGCTGCTTCTTGCTCAACCAAGATATACATGAGCTACCAAGCATGAAGCAAAAGCCACTAGTGGACACATGAGCATCGTAGCAACGAGTCCAATCAGAGTCATAAAAAGCATGTAAATCTAGCAGAAGTGATCCCCCCTTGGTATGAAACAACCCAAGTAACTGTTGATATATTTAGGTAGTGATGTGTGTGAAAACACTAGGACTGTTGGGGCACTTTTTCCCTCTTTAGGAGGTTTTTTCCCTCGGATTGTATATACGCCTATTTTCCTAATGGGTTACTTATCTTTGTACATTCTAGTGGTAATACATTCAGTATTATGTGTTGTGCTCCTAGCTTCTTCTTCTTCTTCTTCCTTTTGGTGTTTGCGTGCTTTCGTAGATGTCTAACTCCAACAATTGGTATTAGAACACGTTGTCGCTTCATCTCGAGCATTGTCGACACCCCTCAGGTCACAATCTCAGAATCACATGAGATTTGGTGCGCTCGTTTTGGCCTTTGAACATACTATCATAGTGCTTGTGTAGGCTATTTTATCTTTTTGTGCCAAAGGCATATACCAGTTTTGATTAGTCAGTATAAGCATCTCAAAGTTTGCTACCTTCTCATTGGAATATACATAATTCTTTTCATATCAGTTTATTCAAATCTTTTAAAGGAACTTTACCATGCACTCCTATTCTAGATAATCCTCCTTTATTGGAAGAGGATGAAAAAATATAAGTTCCATAGAAAATACTTGATTATGATGTTACTACTGCATGCATAGGTAAACAATAACATTGATATTTAGTTAAATATAAAAACCACTCACTTGAAGAATCTTAGCGGATTCATAAAATATGACTAACTCCACACTATGATCATTTGATTTTTGCATATCATTCACACTCACATTAAATTCCAGTTTTCCAATTCCATGTATGTGTTTTTACATGGAACATGCTTATGATTGTTCAGTGATGGGTCATTTGACTGACCATCCATGTCTATTTTATTTTTATCAATTGAGGTCAATTGCTCATGAATTGGAAAGCATGTTATACTTTATGGAATAATGGAATGTTATATGGATTTTAATGTCTTGAGGGTTGTTGGGTTGTTCGGTATGCACACATCTTCAATTGTGCATAGGAACTGTTGGAAGCAGTCAGAGGCACAGACGACGTGGAAGCATGTAAAGACGGAGCAGGGAGCCAGTCGGATCAATTTTTCAAACAAATATGTTTTTATTACCTCTTCAAACATCCAACAGTGATTTTCATCACTCTTGTAACATATGTAATATAGACAAAATCCCATTTTCTAATTCATAGCTCCATTTTGTGCAAGCCGAGGAGTCCTCGAGCTTGAGGAGCTTAGGTAGAATGCTCGTACCAATTTTCGTTATTTTTAGACATCGTTTACCCTTCCAAATAGCCTCTAGGACCTATTTTTTAACTAGGCCGGTCACTAGATGTGAAACCGGTCAAAACTAGTCTAGAAACTATAAAAAGAGCTAGAGAGCTCATTTTTGAGGTTGGTTCATGTTAGCTTGTTGGAGTTTAGAGATCTTTGGAGCTTGTAATAGTGTTCTTGAGTAATAGAGCTAATTTCCCTCCTTCCATTGTGTCTTGCTTGTCTCTTCGTAGTGTGTGTGCATGTGTGTGTGCATTTCTATGCTTCTCACCTTCACTTTCACTTCATCTCACATTCACAATCTTCATATCACTCCTATCTCTTCCGCGGATTGACATTAAGGAGGTGAAGCTTCTTAACGTGGTTCTCACCATTGTGCCAGAGCAACACCAAATTTGGCGCCGTTGCCGGGGATCGAGTCTAGGACGAAGGTGTGATGGTAAGAGTATAGCAAGAAGTGGCGTTGGAAGGTAAAAATTTCAGTTTTTTGTTGTTGTTTATACTTAGTTTTAGTGTTTTTCACCTCCCCCACACTCCATCTTCATCATCGCATCATCATCTTCATCTCCAAAAAAAAATCAGAAAATTCACCATATCCACCCATTCACCTCATTTCCCCTCATTTGTGCATGCGAGAGAGCGAGAGAGAACTGTTGTGCTTGTGTGTGCTTGTGTTTTCTTGAGTTTTCTTGCAGGTACAGAGCTCCAGTGCATCAGGAAAGCTTGGAAAAGGTAAAATTTTACTCTCTGTCAAAGATCTGCCGAGTGTGGCGGACCATCGCGATGGTCTGCAACCTTCGGAATTTCTGGTAGGCGACCACACCACGAGGTAGGCGACCCTTGCGCTTGCACGAATCCACAGCTGCATTGCAAAAAATCACATTTTGGTGGACCATCGCGATTGGCTCAGACCATCGCGATTGTGTCGCACCATCGCGATAGGCTCACGCCATCGCGACGGCTCGGCCGGACCATCGCGACGGTCTTGGACCATCACGACGGTTCACTTGAGCCATCGCGACGGTCCACTTGGACCATCGCGATTGTTCAGCTGACCTCGGGCCATCGCGATTGGCTCATGCCATCGCCACGACGGTGCCACGTGTCAAGATAGACCATCGCGACGGTTCAATTTTTCGGACCATCGCGACAGCCCAAAATCGGACCATCGCGATTGGCTCATGCCATCGCACTTGTGACCATCGCGACGGTTCACTTCGGACCATCGCGATTGTCCACCTTTGACCGTTGACCCACGCCATCGCGATTGTCCGCCTGATCACGCCATCGCGACGGTTCACTTCACGCCATCGCGATCGTTCACTTCGGACCATCGCGATTGTCCACCTTTGACCGTTGACCCACGCCATCGCGATTGTCCGCCTGATCACGCCATCGCGACGGTTCACTTCACGCCATCGCGATCGTTCAGTTCGGGCCATCGCGACGGTTCACCTTTTCGCACCATCGCGACTGTCCAAACTCCACGCCATCGCGACGGTTCGCTTGGACCATCGCGACGGTCTCAGACCATCGCGATTGTGCACCCCCATCGCAAATTTAGGGTTCCATTTTTTGACCAATTTTGGGGGTATTTTTGAGAAATTTTTGGACCATTAGACTCATAGGAGACCCCTTTGCTCATATTGGAAGGAAAACCTGATTGTCAGTTTCTACCCCCCAGGGCCTGAGCGCTCATAACTTTTTCATCCGAAGTCCGTTTTTTGAGCTTAATAGCTCATTAGAAAGCTCTTGACGAGTACTACGTGACCTCAACTGTTTTTTTTCTTAAAGGATACGTCTATTTTTAGATAAGCTATTTTGAGGTTGACCTAGTTTGGGACTTGAAAGCTAGGGGGCAAGCATTAAAAATTTGGGCAAAAGGGAAGGGACTTAAAAGGTGTCTGTACTTAAGTGCTTGATCATCCAACGGTGAATTGGTCTAATATTGGATTTTTCCAGGTCTAGCAAGGGCAATCAAAGGCAACCAAAGCAAGGCAGTGAAGGGCATAAAGCTTGGGAAGCGCGGCTTCTTGGGCATCAGAGCAACCAGAAAAGCGGACTCGAGGTTGGAAGATTACTCAACCCCCTCAGTCAATTCTTAGCTTAGGGTAAACCTTAGCATTGTGAATTTAAGACGATAGGAACGCCTCAAGTTCAAGATATTTAATTCTTTCAAGTTCAAGACTAAAGTAAAGGTGTGTGACGCGAAAACCTAAAGGAAAGAACATAAGCCTGACGGAACGAGAACTCAAAGTAACACGGAAAGTCGAATTCCTGACGCATACATTAAGACAAGAATCTAAAGAAATATAAAAAGAATCAAGAAAGTAATAACAAGGAACCATTGACGATCTGAGCGTGTACTGAGTGTGCAAGGAAGAAAATTAATGAACCTTAGATCGGGCAAACATATAGGTAAGTCAGACCGACGAAGCCTTAGATCATCAGAAGCAAGTGTAAGAACTACTGCTCGATCGTGGGCTCAGCAATTGAATAGTAATTATCCCTACGAGAGCTCAGATACTAGCGAATCAGAAATGGCATTTAGCACAGATAGACCAGAAGGAGGGTCTAATGTAGCATACTTAGAAAAACCTGAAGGACCCTATAGAACACAACTAGAGTTTCTCTGAACCAACCGATTAGGTGCTCGCATCTATGAGGATGGTTTGCGAAGGCAAGTGGTGCAACTGCACAACCCTGATCAACCCATTGGATTGGAAAGACCAGTGGTGAAATTTGAGAGAGACGCTTACATAGACAAAGAAGGCACAATGTACGTCCTAAGTACGCAGCCAAACGATACTAATGAGTTTGGCACAATTCAATTAGACACGGAAGCGAAATTTCAAGGAAAAGAACCGTTAGAAGAACCTATAACACCTAGAGGGACATCTGTACTGACACGAGTACTAATCCCGGAATGGATCCCTCAGGACAATAGAAGCATAGAGTTGTTTGTAAATAAAGAGACAGATGAAGCCTTTTGGAGGTACAGAAAGGAACACCCTAGTGAGGTAGGTATCATCACTATATACGAGTTCAAGGACCCGGATACACCTGGAAAGGTTGTATACCTGGATGAAACTTCAGAAAGAGTTTTTGTGGTGCTTGACCACGCTAGAAACACATACACATGGAGAGGTGAATTGGTATTCCCTCCATCTAGAACAAACATGAATACAAGTCAACAAGGGGCAGGAACGTCATTAGCCTTTGGAAATCAAAGAGAAAAGAATAAAGAGAGACCGGAAGTAAGCTTCACTCATCCCATAGGGAGAGATAGAACAACCACGAACACTAATAGAGCGGATAAACAAAGAGATCATGGAATACCAGGTGGTAGAGATGATTTTCCTCTACCTAGACCACGTGAACACGCAAGAATACTGAGACCCACTCAATTAGTAAAATCAATGAAAAATTATTTTGATGGGACAGGAGATCCCTATGACCACGTCGCAGAATTCAAACAAGTACTAAGAGCCGAACAAGTTGAAGACATGTTCACGCAGTACAACGCATTTGGGCTAACGTTAAAGAATACCGCTTTAACTTGGTTCCAACCTTTGCAACAAAGGCAATTTAGAGACATCCATCACTTTTTAGAGTCATTCATCACCGAATTCTCTAAAAGTGGGGTTAGACATGACACGTCTTCGTTGATTCATAGCTTTAAACAGACTCCTCAAGAAACGGTTAGACTGGCAGGACGTAGGTTTAGACAATATGTTGAACGATGTCCAATGCAAGAGCTACCCTCACAAGCTAAACAAGTGTCATTGTTTTTAGATGGCTTGTTGAGCTCTAAACTACGCTCCTATGTGTACCTAAAAGAACCCAGAACGCTAGAGGAGTGTGTAAGAATATGTATAGACATTGAGGACAACTTAGGAGATGAGTTGGAACTCTCAAAGGTCTATAAGGACTCAGACTGTTCATCTCTAGCATCCACGAAATTGTCTAGCTCGATAGAGGACCTAGCAGAGAAAGTGGCCCAGAAACTAGGAGTTTCTAGTAAACCTAGGGCGCTAACAAACAAGCGTTGTTACACTTGTGGCGGTGATCATATGGCAAACGTGTGTCCAAACGCACCACAACCTCAAGCCAACCCTAGTGGCCAATATTGTAGGATTGAGAGAAGATACACGAATCATACGGCTCAGGACTGCCCATACAACAAACAAACCGTGAGACAGAACTATCCGCAAGCATACCAGCAGCCAGGTAGGTATCAAGGCCAATACAATGCTCAGCCTTATTACTATAGGCCTCCTCAGAACTACCCATACCAGGCTCAACAGAGACCTCAACCCGTCTTAGCTCAGCAGCCACCCCCACCAGCGAATGTCATCTCAGTCAAATATGCTGCTGCAGAAGAGAACCTAAGTAGGGCTTTAGTGCCTTCTTCACCTTTGATCACAGAAAGTGACCCGAACTCAAACAGTTTTGACTCTACCCATGTAACTAGTCCACCCGCATATTACACGGAGTCACCAGAACATGTGGAGACATATCATTATGATAGTCCACCAATGGAACCTAGTTGGGAGCCAGACTATGCTAATGTGATGTACGCAAACCCAAACCCACGGCCCCAATTGAGACAACAGAGACCACAGGGCCCTAGAGGACCATGCTTTAGGTGCCAAGGAGATCACTTTATAAAGGATTGTCCACATCCCCCAATAGCAAGGCAATCACAGTACTATAACATACAAGGCTTTTGTGCCGATTGTGGCAAAGAGCACATAATCAAAGATTGTCCTAAGAACCTAGTTAATGCTTCGAATGTGACACCAATCAACGTGATAGGTATTGTAAATAACGCAGATGGATCCAACCCTACCTACGTGCCTATCCAAGCTATAACAAGAGCCCAAGCGCTCTTACAGAACCAACAACTTAATCAAGAGAAAGTAGCCGAAACCAGTGAAGTTGCAGAATCTAGCAGCAAAAAGACAAAATCTTGGAAAGATTCTAGAGAAAGAATAAAGAGAAAATGGAGTAAAAAGATAACTGAGTTGGAAGGAAGTCTAAAGGAATCTAGAGCCAAAATCCAAGAATTGACCTCACAGGAATTGAATCAAGAGAATCCAGCTCAGAAATCAGGATCAGTTTTAGCGGAACCCATACCAGAAGATCTAGACATGATGTTTCGTGCATATCAGGCTAGATTAAAAGAGGGACCTCAAGAAGCTGAAATGAGCAAAAACTACCCTCGAGCTGATCTAGAAATTGAGAACTAAACTTTGCATGAAGATGGTAGAACTAGCACAAGCTTTGTTCGAAGCCTCTAGATATCTTAATTGGAATAACATGGCAAAACCTGAATTACATTTTCAAGGACTAATGGAGAGGCTAGAATATTTGATCGAGAGCAAAGAGAAAAAGGATCAGCCTAGGAACCCTATTGTCACAGAGACACAGGAAAGGAAGGCACCATCCCTGTCTCAAGTACCCAATATAGAGAGTCAAGACAATTTGTCTTCCATACATAGGTACTCACATGAATTTTTGAGAGAAATCCAAGAAGAAAAATGGAGAAAAGAACAAGGAACTCATCCTCCTATTCAAGAAATAGACGATTTGCAGGAGCAATTTCCCCAAGACATTCCCTCTATATACGATGATGTAGAGGAAGAACAACTGAGTGAACCCACAGGATTTGAATCTAATTCCTTACAAGAATTACCTCAGTTCACAGGACCTTGGGAAGCAAAGTCTATTAGTATGAGAGCACCCACGATAATAGTGAGGAATGAAGAATCAGTGATCCCTAGGAACACGGAAGTGATCAAGAACACTAAAGTACAGTGTACTCTCACTCTGGAGGAATTGTTAAAGGTAAAACCAGAATTGTGGAAGCACGTAGCAAATCAATTCCCTGAGCTTGCTACCACACCCTCTCAGATAGGATCACATAAGAAGGTACCAGAGATACCCGTGGAAAAGATCGGAGATGTAAGCGAAGGAGAGGAAGGTAACACATATCTTCCAATAACCCATCAGGGCTACACCACGAAAGCCATCTTAGATTCAGGAGCCGGAGTAGCCATAGCTACCACCGCTTTATGGAAACGTTGGGGTAAGCCAGCACTCAAACCTACCAGGATGAAGCTACAAATGGCTGATGGACACATAGAAAAACCATTAGTCTTACTAGAAGGAATATCTCTCACCACTTGTGGTGTAGAATTTGAGCATACCTTTGCCATCTGTGACTTTGCAAAAAACCATGCTTATGAGATGATATTGGGACGACCATTCATGCGTCAGTTGCAAATTGTACAGGATTGGGGAACTAATTCTTTGTACTTGCAACATTTAGGAGTGACTACCAAAGTCAATCTTAAAGACTATTCACATAGAGACGTACCCCCAATACAATGGAATACCATCCATAAGACACCAGTAGAGACGGAATCCGTGCACTCATTAGAATCAGATCCTTCTTGGTTGCATGAGGATACTCATTTATGGATGTGTAAAGTAGCCAAACAGGAGGAAGAAAGATTAGGAGCAAGGACTTTAGGTGCAGAACAAAATCCACGAACCCTTCAAGATCCAGCCTATGCACCTGTAGTATTCCCAGACGAAGAGTTTGAACCCCATGGTTGGGCAGAAATCCTAGCAACCATGGACGTAGCCATCAATGAGGAACAATGGACACCCCACTGTGACGAGGATGGCTATGACATTTCAGTTTTTACGATAGAGCCAATCACGAGCGATGCAATTTTAGAAGAGTGTGAACCTAACACTGATGCATTTGAGGATGCAAGCGATTTTGATTTAGAATCAATTATCATGGATTCTCCCTTTGCATCAGAGGAAGAATATTTTTTCGAAGTAGAGACTCACACTCAGAGACACGAGGAAATTACGAATGAGGTGAGATTAGCCACGGAAGTGACTACTAAGAGTGAAGGCAAGAAAAGAAAGAAGAAAGAAACCATGTCAGAAAAAGAAGAATCTTTGTTTGAAGTACCCGAGAACTTCAAGAAATATGAAATCAAAGATAGAAGAATCATGGTACGAATGCCCAATAGAAAGGCGAATGACGGACAAGTATATGATAACCGAGAGAAAACCAAGAAAATAATAGTAGCCATAGAAGGAGAAGAAGAAAAATGTACATACATAGGGCATGATTTGACAGCTGAAGAAGAAGAAGAGCTAGTTGCCCTATTGCGCGAATATAGAGATGTGTTCGCTTGGAGTTACAAAGATCTAAAAGGAGTAGACCCAGATATATGTTCTCATAGAATCCCTATGACTCCAGATGCAAAACCTACGAAACAGAAACCATACACGTACAATGATAACTACGCTGCGAAGATCAAAGAGGAGATAGATCGCTTGATAGAAGCAGGATTCATTTACGAAATTGAGCATACCGAATGGGTATCCCCCATTGTGGTTGTGCCCAAGAAGAATGGAAAATTGCGTGTGTGTATTAACCTTAAAAAGGTTAATGCCGCTACGATTAGAGACAGTTATCCTCTTCCGATCACAGAACATCTATTGGAAAGAGTCGCGGGCAAGGAAGTTTACAGCTTTCTTGACGGATTTTCAGGCTATAATCAAGTAGCCATTTCTCTAGAAGATCAACACAAGACGGCTTTTGCCACTGAATGGGGCATATTTGCATTTCGTGTAATGCCATTTGGCTTAACAAATGCACCCGCCACTTTCCAGCGACTCATGTGTCATGTTTTTAAGGAATTTTTACGCAAGAGCTTGGAAGTTTATGTCGATGACATATGTGCTCATTCAAGTGTAAGACAGACGCATATCCCAGAGTTAAGACAAATATTTGACAAATGTCGAGAATATCAGGTTTGTTTGAACCCAGAAAAATGTGTTTTCATGGTCAGACAAGGCAAAATTCTAGGACACATTGTGTCAAAAAATGGAATCTCTACGGATGAAGAAAAGGTGAAGGTAATTGCAGAATTACCTAGACCAACTAATGTGAAAGAGGTACAGGCATTTATGGGCCATTGTGGATATTATAGGAGATTCATACACATGTATGCAATCATAGCCAAGCCATTGTACTCTCTTTTAACCAATTTTGAGTGGACAAAAGAATGTGAGAATTCATTCAACGAACTTAAACGACGCTTGTGCTCAGCACCGATTTTGACTACCCCAGATTGGAGTAAGCCATTCCATGTACATGTGGATGCATCCAATTATGCCATAGGATGTGTGTTAGCACAACCCACGAGTGAAGGTAACATAGATCTCCCCATAGCTTACGCGAGCAGACAATTAAACGCAGCAGAAAGAAATTACACCACTACGGAACGAGAGGGATTAGGGATGATCTACGCGGTAAAGAAGTTCAGGCACTACTTGTTGGCCAACAAATTCAAGTTCTTTACAGATCATCAAGCCCTATTGTACCTAGTCAACAAACCATGTAACACAGGACGACTGATACGTTGGTTTCTATTACTCATGGAGTACGATTTTGAAGTAGTAGTCAGGAAAGGAAAGACACATCTTAGAGCTGACCACCTTTGAAGATTAACATCAGGAGAAGCTCCTCAAGGAGTAATGGATGATCTACCAGATGCATATTTGTTTAATCTTGAGATAGCACCAGAATGGGCTAAGTCTATAGTCCCTATTCTGACATATGGACCCAAGAATCCTAGGATTAAGATCAAAGAAGGAGAGATTACCAAGTCTCAGAGGTACCAAATCATGGCAGGAAGCATATATAAACAGGATAATCAAAAGATTCTTGCTTGTTGTGTAGATGAATCAGAACATGCGAATTGGTTGCAATTAGCACACATAGGTGCACTAAAGCAACATCATTCGAAACATCGAACATTACAAACTCTGCATAGACTAGGAGTATATTGGCCTTCAATGGAAGCAGATGTCTACAAGTTGTGTAAAGAATGCCATGTTTGTTGTGAAAGACCACCAGTAGAGCATGCTACTTTATATCATGTGTCTCTCACACCAGACTGGAGTGAACCTTTAGTGACATACTTGAGGACGAACACATTCCCTCAAGGCATGACCTTAGCTCGACAACGTAGTCTAGAGCAGGAAGCTCAAGACTATTCACTTATTGGCGATAATTTATACAAAAGAGGACGAGATGGATATCTAAGACAATGTGTTCATGAGAGCGATTATCTGAGCATACTAGAGACTGCACACCAAGGTGTTGTAGGAGGTCATTTTGGACCCGATAGGATAGTCAAAGCCATTCTCTTCGCAGGATTATGGTGGCCCACTCTTCACATGGATGCTCATACCTATGTAAAGAGATGTGATGTGTGCCAGAGAACTCAGTTTCCTACGCGCAGAGATGAAATGCCATTGAAACCCATGATGGGCGGACGTGCATTTTCTAAGTGGGGTATAGACTTTGTAGGACCCATTAACCCCCCTGCAAAAGGTACTCATGCGGAATACATTATTGTTGCCACAGATTATCTTACGAAATGGGTAGAGGCAAAAGCCACGAAAAAGAATGATGCACACACAACTGCAAAATTCTTATTTGAAAATGTCTTTACAAGATATGGATTGCCTATAGAGTTAGTGAGTGATCGAGGCACTCACTTTCTAAACCAAGTCATTGAATATCTGTTGCAGGATTTTATGGTGATTCACAAGAAATCCGCACCATATCATCCTCAGGCCAATGGTCAGGCTGAAAGCACTAATAAGATCCTTTGTAACGTAGTGACGAAACTCGTGAACAACAAACGTTCAGATTGGGATAAACAGTTACACCACGCTGTTTGGGCATATCGAGTGGCCTACAAGACCGTACTCAATGCAACTCCCTTTCGATGGTTTTTGGTCAGAATGCTGTGCTTCCTTTGGACTTCTTGATACCTACCCTTAAGGTTGCACAAGAACATCAGTGGACCGGCCATGAATTATCAGCGAGAATAATGGACTTGGAACGATTAGGAGAAACCAGGCTAAAGGCAGCAGCAGGAATATATGCAGCGAAGAAGCGACAGAAAGCATATTTTGATGCACATGTGAAAGATAAAGGCTTAAAAGAAGGAGATTTAGTTCTAGTATATACGCTGAAACAGCACGCACGGAAGTTAGAAAAGCGAGGTTATGGACCTATGATCATTAACAGACTCTCAACAAGTGGCGCAGTACAGTTAGCCACTTTAGAAGGAGATATAATGCCTAATTATATTAGTGGCTGTAGAGTCAGGTTATATCAGGAACCTCTTACTGAGGATATGCTTAGACGACTCACGTTGGCAAAGAAGCGTAAGGAGGAAGAAAATAGAATACGAGCGGAAGCTCAGGCAGAAGCAATAGAACGCATTAAGCGCATGAAGTTAAGAAGACAAGGACTAGGGAGAGAACATTATAACCATCTGGAAACTTCACCCAGATATCCCATGGCTATGTGTGAGGTAAAGTCACGAACTCATCCTAGTATAGTGGACAGGAGACCATTCATTACAGTCAAGCTAGAGCACGGCAACCCTTGCCAAGAGCTCAGGGCTTTAATTGATTCAGGTGCTGCGACTAGTGCGATTAGATGGTCCCACTATAAGGATTCAGGAATAGAAATGCGGCCAATTGAGGCATACCTCATAGGGCTAGGAGGCATGGAAACCCCTTGCATGGGTGAGGTGGACCTTCCTATCCTCATTAAGGATGTGACCATGACAGCGAAGCTACTAGTGTGCCATGATGACGACCTGATAGAACCCCTAATCCTTGGCCAAGATTGGCTATACGATCACTCAGTGGACCTAAATCTTAGACAAGGCTCCTTACAGATTGGAACCTTAGAGCAGAAGCGAGTGATACCGCTTGACTTCCCTAATGGCATTCCGATTGAGATTTGTAACCCTAGACCCTATGAAATACATGAGATGGAAGACCGGAAGATCTTGAGTCAGATCAATCACGTTACGTCTACACCAACCCACTCGGGCTTGGCTAGGGACAATTGTCAATCCGAAGGACAACAGGAGATCTTCCCTGGGACTTCCTGCAAACTAGAAGGGGCAGCTACCCAACCGCTAGGGCAGATGGACACAATCAGCGGTCAGGTGGGTTGCATCAGCGGCCAAATGAGCACGACACCCTGCGATGCTCATCCTTCCAAACTTGTTGCGGACTGGCCTAGATTAAAGATGAAGAACGAATCACTTCCTAATGGGCAGGTCACGCAAGTGTTGGATCTCCCTTCTTTTCCAAAGCAGAGCGTCCATCCGACCTCTCAACATCAACCACAACAGAGTCAACCACGACGAAGGAACCCAGACCGACAGCAGTTTCAGAGGACACAACAAGGAAAGCAGTCTAAGCCACCCAAAGGAAGCAGCACCAGACAAATATGGGTACCGAAAGGACAGCAACCACAGGCTATTGGCAACACTGCAGAAGAAAGCAGGACAAAGTTTCAACCGAAGCAGAGTCAGCATTCAAAGTCCCCTCGACCTTCTTCTACAAGTACCAATACTCGACAGATTTGGATCGCCAAGAAATACCTTATCCATAGACCCACATCCATGCAGATCTGGGTGCCCAAACAATGTATTATAGCCCAACCCTCTAGCCATGTAATATATACCCCTCCGACATCCTTTCATCCTTTAATACCACCAAACCCGATCCCACTTTCTGTCCCTCAGCAGAAACCCACCACCCACTCAAAGACTCTTAGGAAATGGATACCGAAGAATGTCCAACCGTCTCCCCCTAACCCCATGTCTGACAAAACTACCCCCCCGACTAACATACAACCTTGTAATAAATCACTAACCTTTAAACCTTGTATAAATTCACCCACCATCATCACACATCACTCATAATCTCGTCTCATCAAGAAATGTATGCATGATCTGAAACGTGTAGGTGTCTAGAGACCTGCACTAGTGCTGCAAGAGACATTGCATCCATCACATCACAACACTTGGCTACACGGGTTACGCATCAGTTATGGAAAGGGATTGCGGTCTCACTTTAATGGGATCATAATTAATTTCCATGCTAATGTGTTAATCTTTTGTAGCAGATCTTTCTCATTAGCGCATCAATCATCATGCAAACCAACGAAGGACCATCAGAAGCAGGCCCCAGCGTAGCTGCAGTGCCCCTCAATGTTTTACGAGCAGAATCCCACCCGACTGCTCCACCGCCAGAATTCCAAGGATTTCCAGGGCCCATGCCGATCGACAACCCACCTATGGGCTACACAGAAAAGATACACCGTAACTCCCACTGGTTTCAGGGACTTGCAGGACCCTTAGCGGACGTGGAGTTTATATTTGAATCTAATTTGACGTTTGATGACCGCACTTGGGGAAAATACCAATTTTTCTCCAGAGAGTTCGAAGGCCTACAGAACACACAGGACTTAACTCATGTTTGGGCTAGAGCCGGCTTCACGGAGTATTTCAGTGATCCTCTGCCTAAACCTGACTTTTATAGGTGTTATTATTTAATCACTACTTTGCTGGCCTCAGAGAATAAGGATATCCCAGGAACTTTTATTTTGCCCTCTTTAGTGGATGATCCACCTTACAAAAGGTTTTACCTCTCAAAGGATTTAATCAGAGCTGCCATCAAAATTCATGGCACCCACACGCCCACAGATCGAGAAAGATTAATTCCGGACCCTATGAAACGTGGGGATGTCACTAAGTGGGAGGAGATCTCAGCAATAACACCTGAGCTGTCAAAGCGGCTACGGATATGCATGCAACATTTTGCATTCCCCGCTCAGGACAGATTTACCATGCCACATAAGAGAATATGGTTTGGTTTGTACTTGGCATGTACGGGACCTCAAACGGTTGATCTGGCGAGCTGGATCATTGATCAAATGTATTTGGCACAACACAGATGGGAACGAAAGAAAGTGCTTAACGGATGTTGTGCGCTGACAAGAATTGTTTATATGTGCTTGGCTTATGACTTGCCCATTGAACGTGCATTAACAGGAGAAGAGCTGAAGGCATTCAAAGGAACGACGAAGAAAGCCAGGAAACCCAGTAGAGCACGGGCAGGTAAGCGCATGAGAGGCACTATTCCTTGCCTTCAAGTGCCAGAGTCACCATCACCACAACCCTCCCCAGAGCAATCACCGACAGAAGCCACCCCCACGGTACAACCTATTCGCATAAGGTTATCTAGACCAGTGGTAACAGAGGGCACTACTAGTACCGTTGCACTTCAGGCAGCTGCAACCACAGAACCCACCACCACGACAGCAGAAGCTCCCACCACTATTGGTGCGGAAGCCTTTTCTTTCCCATTACCACACATGGAGGCAGAACCAATAAACACAACATTCGATTTTGAGATGCCGGATGCATTCTCAAATGAGTTCCAGTTTTCAGAGGCACCAATGTTCTCTCAAGAATATGAACGCCCCAGCTACCCTACCACACCGCGGGATCTGCCACAGGGACAAGTTGTGTCTAGCTCCGATGATGAACGAACAGCCACAGATGACGATGAAGGTGACGATGAAGCCAGCCAGGGCACGCATGATTCCCAAGAACAAGAACAGACAGATGGCCAAGGTCAACAAACCGATGCACACGGTGACACCAGCACGCATGAAGAGGAGACTTTCGAAGCAGCAGCTTACACGCTGGCAATCAAGAAATTATATCGTACGATGGAGAAAGTCTGGGCACGGAAGAAATTGACTGAAGAAGAGAGCCAGGCCCTAATCGAACAAGAACTAGTCTCCGGAGGGTTTGAAGAAGTCTACATCAGAGGGTTTAGAGAACTGGTCCAATCCATCGGCCCGGTCGAAGCATTGAGATATTTACAAAGGAAGCCACTTCCTCAATATGACCCTCGCAGAATTCGCCTGTTATCGAAGCCCGGTGAATATATTCGAGTTCCAGTAGGTGCTCAATCATCCCACCAGGCGCAAGATGCACGCTTACGTCCGGAAAGATTCATCACCGAAGAAGCTATCCTAGTTGACTCCCCACCACGTACTACCGTTGTACATACTACCACTATCCTTGAAATAACATCCACACCATCTACTCCTCTCTCACCTCACGTTTCACCAACCCATCCTGTATCCCCAACACCCCCTACTGCTCCTCCCACATCCACACCAGTTCACGGCAACATAGCCACCACCTTTGCCCCACCCATTCATGCCACCATGGCCGTACCCACCCCACCTCATCCACATGTTAACCCCTTCATCCCTTCATCCTTCCCATCCTTTCCCCCACCTTTAAGACACCCTTTCACCTTTCTAACCCCACTAACCTTCTCACCAGTTTCACCTCCTCAACCCACCATAACCCCTATTTCCCCTTTTCACCAAGCTGCTCCAACCACCCCCCCTGTAAATTACTCTACATTTGTAAATCCTGTCTTCACACCTACACAACCACCCACATACACACCGCTTTTCACAGTCACCGCACTTGACATGTCCAATGACATGGACATCTCACCACCCACCGCACCAGCACCCACTCCACTCACAGCACCATCATATTTAGGTACGTCACAATTTTCCACGATCACCACTGCATCCACCTTCCCAACCCCATTTCCCATCCCTGATGCATCTACTTCCACTGCATCCTCACTTAGCATTCCATTACTACTATCGCCAACCATAGACACTGCACTTCAACAAATGTTCACATGCATGTCACAAGTACGAGATGAGTTCGCATCTCTGGGCAACAATTATCAACAGCTGCAGAGGACGACCAACGAATTACAGTCGCAGCTTAATTCATTATCAGTCGAGAATGTCTCTTTAAATACACGATACCAAGAACTAAGAGAGGCATATCATAAGCTAGAGCTAGAAAGTGAAGAGAAAACAAAAGAAGCCACTGCTGATCTGGACAACCTGCTTCGAGCCCAAACAATTAGAAACGCAACGCTGACAAGGAATATGGGTCTACTCAGGAGACACCTAGCCGCAGCCAAGGAGGAGAACCAGAGACTCCAAGAGCAGAATAGAGAAAATTTGGAAGCGGCATTGGACCATCCAGAACAACCATTAAGTCCTAGCAGATTCAAGGCAATCCCATCTGAATCGATGCGAATGTTGCTAGACGACCACGTTCGACTGCTAGAGGACTATGATCGAATGAACGAAGAGCATCAGAAGCTAAAAGAAGATCACAAGTTACTACAGCTCAGAGAACCGGCACCACAACAACTACCAGTGGCAGCAGAAGTACCAGAACCTGTGGACCCCTCTCCTGAACTCATAGAGGAACTCAACGCACTACGGGCCCAGGTAACCACTCTCCAATCACGCATAGATGTATACGAAGCACCACCACGGCCTGATTCCCCACCGGAGATCCCAGCTGACGACGAGAACATAACCATTCCGGTGGAGGAAACGTTTGAAGAAGCATACGAGCCCATACCCATCCCAGGCGGACAAGTCACGGCCAAAGGCCAGATGACCTATGAACTTCCTACCCCCGCGTGGATGAAAACGATCGAAGAACTTGGAACGACACATTCGGCCAGAGTAGAGGCACAGTTACATGCCATGGCCATGATTGAAGAGAGAATCTTACAATCCCCCTTCTTTGCTCATTTGGCCCCCCGACGCTATATATCTGGGCATGAGCTGCAGTATAAGCGATACTTCATGTTAATGGCTGAATATCAGCTCGCTATAGAGAAAGAAACCGGCATGAAACCCACGCATGCTACACAATTCGAGCCGGCGGACTTGCCACCAAATGCGCAAAGAGGAGAAATCCATCAACCTGATTGGCGCAAAGACCTCCTCCAGAAGTACCCAGAAATGATGAGCACATGGGTGAAAGCGCCCTTACATTTAAAGTATAATCCTTGCTGGGGACCAGTACCACAACGCCGCTCCTGGACTGCATTCGCTATCAAAGTACAAAACAATAGGCAGTGTCAGGATTGGCTGAATTACCCCTACTTCAAGCCACCTACCGAGTTGCCCACTGTTGGCTATATGATGGCTACTATCCGTCACTGGCTCCCTCGCCTGAAGCATATGGATGATATCGCAGCGCATATGACTGTCAAAATTTTTGACATGATGCAAATGATATTTAAAGTCTTCCGACGCGTCAAGGCACCGCATGTAAACACCCCAGGATTTGAGCATGGTAACTTTGATCTAGTATATGACATGAGCACAACGCCATCGCTCCGGGTGTGTTATGCCTGGCACTGTAGAATAAAATACCTACCGGCGTGCTACAAGCAGACATTTGAAGAGATGTTCACCACCGGGTTTTGGGAATACCATTCCGAGGTATTCATCAGCAGGCCCACACATTTATTGCAACTTTTTGCCTGTGAGCGAATGGTTTATTCCACGCATTCTCAACTCCCGCCACCCGACGAACCGCAACCGATAGACTGGGAGAAGCTCGAGGCTGATCTGGCCCGAGGCATTCGAGTATCTGAGCACACCCTCGCTCACGACCTCCTACAAAACTACATCCGGCAGACCGCACAACAAGGTTCTGTCGAGGACGACAGAAGCGAGAGGGAGGGGGGTGTTGGAAGCAGTCAGAGGCACAGACAACGTGGAAGCATGTAAAGACGGAGCAGGGAGCCAGTCGGATCAATTTTTCAAACAAATATGTTTTTATTACCTCTTCAAACATCCAACAGTGATTTTCATCACTCTTGTAACATATGTAATATAGACAAAATCCCATTTTCTAATTCATAGCTCCATTTTGTGCAAGCCGAGGAGTCCTCGAGCTTGAGGAGCTTAGGTAGAATGCTCGTACCAATTTTCGTTATTCTTAGACATCGTTTACCCTTCCAAATAGCCTCTAGGACCTATTTTTTAACTAGGCCGGTCACTAGATGTGAAACCGGTCAAAACTAGTCTAGAAACTATAAAAAGAGCTAGAGAGCTCATTTTTGAGGTTGGTTCATGTTAGCTTGTTGGAGTTTAGAGATCTTTGGAGCTTGTAATAGTGTTCTTGAGTAATAGAGCTAATTTCCCTCCTTCCATTGTGTCTTGCTTGTCTCTTCGTAGTGTGTGTGCATGTGTGTGTGCATTTCTATGCTTCTCACCTTCACTTTCACTTCATCTCACATTCACGATCTTCATATCACTCCTATCTCTTCCGCGGATTGACATTAAGGAGGTGAAGCTTCTTAACGTGGTTCTCACCATTGTGCTAGAGCAACAGGAACCCTCCCTATATCATAAGAATACCCCTTTTTGTATCTACTTAGAGTGTTCACATAAAAACACCCTCTTAGGACACTTTTTGATATTTCTCTAATACTATGGTAGAGAAGCTTTGTAAATAGCCCACCTCCTTGCACACATATGAGAGAACACACGTGAAAATTCCACGCCTATATTTCTTGGGATTTGTTTGTTACAAAAGGAATATTTGCCAAAGATATGGTAGTTACACGCATGCTCCCTTTTTTACTTTTCAAAGAAGCACATGGGGAAATGTGCTTAGCCTATATATAGAGGCTCATTTTGTAAAGAGGGGAGCTTTTGGTCGATGTGCTCTCATGTAATATCTCTTATGAATGGAAGAATGCTCTCTTTTACTCCAAGACTATTTACATTTATGTATTGTGTCTTTGTGAGTGTGTGAGAGTGAGGTGTGTGTGTGTGTCTATGCATGTCTCTCCTTTGTGTGAGTAGAGTAGTTGCATTGCTTGTATTTTACTCATGGATTAGGATCTTGGACTCCCTATTCTCCATATTTTCATGCATGTGGCATAGCATGGGCCTGATGGCCAATGGCTTGAACATGTTGGAGGTAGGGGTGGATGAGAGGAGAGTCACTCTTGAGCCTTCCTTCTTGCTCCCATGCAAGGTGGTGAGGGTTTTGTTCTTCTATTACTACAACCTCAACATTATTTGGCGCCGTTGCAGGGGAGATTGGCCTTTCATCACTTGGAGAGCTCAAGAATGTGTGGTAAAGTATTGTGTTGCAATTTTTTTACTCAATTGCATAGGATTTGAGTTCTTGCATGGCACTTTCACCCTTCCATTGGGTCATTAGTTCCCCATTTTCTTGTTTCTTAGTAGCGTAGTTTTAGTTCATTTCTGTTTGATGCACAAAAACACCCCCTAACCCCCTTCTCTTTGTTTCTCTCTCACAAACGTATTCTCCCAAACACTCACTGAGGCATCACCCTCCATTTCTCTTCCATTTCTTGCATTTAGTGTATGCCTTGGAAAGGGGGATGGGTGGTTACCATCTATTTTCCCTCCCTCTTGTCCATTTCAAGAAAGCCAAAAGAAAAAAAATGAACTAGTAAATATGTGAAGATTTCACTAATACTTTTTAACCCATCATTGTTCAATCAAAGATATGTGTTGATCCTTTAAAGGAAGACTTAAAGTCGAGGTGCATGTCAAAATTTGGGAGGGAGGGATGTTGTCTCTCTCTCTCTCTCTCTCTCTCTCTCTCTTCATTCACTACCATTCGCAAGGGTCTTTTCCCTTGTCAGATCGGTACGTCGAGGGGGGGAAGTAATGTCCCTCTTCATCCTTTGCATTCGGCCATTAAGGCAATAGTCGGACCATGCATATTCGGTGGGGGAGTAACTCTCCTTCATCCTCCCACTCTCTCTTGCTGAGAAGGGCGGTGAGGGCTTCCTATGTTCTGGCTTCCTCCAAGTATGACCTTGTACCTGGACTTCCTCCACCACCGGGGGGATCTCGGCCTCTGTTCTTTCCATTGCAAGCCATGGTCAAGTGCTCCATCATGTTCCGCATATGACGGTCACTCTGCATTGGCTAGGGGAGGTTTTCCCTCTCCTCCCTTTGGCACATTGGGGGAATGGTTGTGTTGCATCAAGCTTTTGCTTTCTCTGCTATGCGAGAAGGAAGGGAAGGCTCGTCCTCTCCCTTTCTTCATCTCTTTTCCAATCTAGGATCTTGCTCCTTTGAGCTTCCCCCTTGTGGTTTTTTGCTCCTTTTTGGTATCGGATCCTCCGCACGGGTGGAGCTCTGTATGGGTTGCCTTCTTTATCACTCCAATTGAGAATCTCGATGTTCCCAACCTTCTCAATTCTACAAACGTCACGCTCCTTTTTCTCTGTCAAAAAATCTTGCCTCTGGTTCTCGATCCCATCCTTGTTGGTGCATATCCTTGGAAGAGCATATTGGTTAAGAGAGCTCCTTCATGTGTTTGTTTTTTATTTGCTACAGGTGGTGCTGAAAGTGGTTCTGTCAGTCTTCACATACATGCGTCCCTTTTGGGCATCATGCTCCTCGTAGGGTCTATTTTTGTGGCAGTTTATGTGTAATCTTGGGGCTAGTGTGTTTACCCTCGCATGTGTGTTCATCATTGATAAATTTTGGCATGAGGATGTCATGGAATTCTTGGTTGGACTGTTATTTTCTCCCTGTCACACATTTGAAGTTGCTTCTTCTAGTTCCTTCTCAAGAGCCTTGTCTCCTCTTGGGGTTGGGCCTCTGCTCCCTGGTCTAGCCTATGCAAGGGCAATGTCTCTGGGGCCCTTGTTGCTTATCGGCAATGTGTTTCTCTGTTACTCATGCTCCCATACTTTATCGGGCTTAGTCTTGAGGGCCATCTCAAAGGTCGAGCTTGGTTTCTTTTTTTCATCAATTTTTTATGGTTGCCCGATGCAAAAACCGTGCTCCCTTTATTGCATCTATATACCATCAGACCTACACATGCAAAATATTATTGTTAATTATTTCAGAATGAGTTTTGCTTCAGCTGCTACAACTGTGTACTCTCAAATTCAAAGGGAGCTGTCAATCTTGTTCCACCTTTATGATAGTGGTGTCAGATATATCGATGTTCTTACACATGAGGATATTTGCAATTTTTGCTTCTGGTAGTCCTAGTCTCAAGTTCATGGTCTGGTAAAAGGCTTCACTTCCCATTTACCCTTTCTTGGTTTCCTTTCAATATCTCCCTTGTGGTTTCTCCTCTGTTAGGGCGTTTATGGTGTGCCTGTGCAAGCTTTCTTTTTGTTGGACCATTTGAATTAGTTGAGGATGAAATTGATTTAAGTTATGGATAGACTCTCAAATATACAGAAAGCAAGGTATTCCCTCAACAATGGTCATGTTACTTTGCTGTTTTTTGTATGCTATGACTCTGTCCAAAAGGTGCAAATTGTCGAGTTGCTTATGGTTCTTTTTATGTGGTCTTGTACCTCTATAATTGAATAATGAATGGACTTACATATCAAGGCTTGCTTTTCTAATTAATATTCTTTACATCATTCTTCCCCACAAACGCAAGGAAGTGAAGGCACTCGTTGCTGTCATGTACGACATGTTACCACTCCCTAGCATTTGATGTGGAAATCATCTTGGTTCGGTAGAAGTCTTGATACTATGCTCATTCACAAATGAGGCTCCAATTTCTACTAAATACCTTGACTATTTAGTAAAAGTAGAAATGTTGGTATAGTGTTTTGTAACAACCCATCTAGTTGGGTTTATGCCCAAAAATCCATAGATCATAACTCAAAGGAATAAAGTTGCGATTAAAGCATTGATGTAGTAATACTGTTTCTAGAAGCTGACCTATGTGATACTGGTTGGGGACTCCCAACTACATCAAGCTAATGAATGATCAAATTCTGATGAGATTAAAAGCATAGGAAGGTCATGTTACAATCACATGCATGTTTTACTTTGCAAAGCACTCACTTCTTCATGCATAAGCTGACAAGAATCACGCCTACAATTTTGCTACAACCTGGCACATAAATGACTTGGATAGATGCACACATGTAGAGAATGCACATAAGGATGAGTTTTTGATATGGTTTAAAGATTAGCCTCTTGACTTTTAATGACTTGATAATAGTTTTCTAGTTTTCATGCTTACATAGGCTCAATGTTCATAATTCATAACAAGCTTAAATGTAGCCACTAATTGAAAGTGATGTGAAGGCCCCATTACTTGATGATTCCATTGGTTAATGCATGCAAGTAATTGCTCACACAGGAGTTCTCTGTGGATGTTTCCTTGCACTTTTTGACATATATGAAACTGGGCAGCGAGGAGTGTTTGGATCTGACTGATCCTAGACATGTAGTATTCTGCCAAAACTGACTAACAAAGGATTCGGGGTCTGCTGTGCATCGTACTTTAAAAAGCACTTTTGTTCTTTTGTGTCTTTGTGTCTAATGAAAGAGAACAACTCTCTGCTATTTTTATTTTCATATGAATTTCCTGATGGAGCACGATATTTCTCTAGTGTTGCTCTTTTAGAAACGTGGGGTGTGTCTAGGTCGATAGGGTGTGCTGCATTGAACTTGGTTTCATGACATTGTGATTGCCCATGATGGGATGGGGACCAAAAAGACACCTAGAAGAAACTCTAATTTTTGCACAATTATTCGCATTTCATGAATAGTTGAGGCTCTTTGTGTTAAGGACTTGACTGCCTTTTTCTTTACACACTGACTACTCAATATTTTAGGCAAAGAACTTGAAGAATGTCTTGAGGTTATCTTGTTCCAGTAAAGCTATTAATTAGAGGGAAACATTGTGTGGATTCACACTTGTTCTGTACTATTTAAGTGTGAAAGTCACAAAGGTTCACATGCTTGTTTTTTGCCACGGAAGTAACGAATTGGTTTGACAATGCTCATGTGACTCTCATTTAAGGCTTGTTTCACTTCTCTGCTTTGGTGACTGGAAGCTTTGCATGTGTAAAATGAACCTTATGCTTATTGCTATTTGGAACTTGTTGAGGATGTAACATACTGGTCATTTACATGATGTTCCTCTAAGATTTTGCTAATGAATCTTTGTGTCAGTTTGTCTATTCTGTGAACAGTGTTGGTGAGCTTTTTTGTATTCATGCATACTTAAGGCTAACTGATGTAAAGCATGACATGTGTACTTTCAATCGAATCCACTATGGAGACTCGCCATAGACACAATTATACAGAATAAACCACTCTTAAATGTGTCTAATTTTTTGACTTATATGATTGGTAGCATAGACATGCATGACAATCAAAATGGTTGCTAGTGTGACTGGTGATGAATGAAGTTTTGCAGGTTACATGGAGCTTGAGGTACATTATCAAGGTCTTTGGTTTCAAAAAAAAGGTTTGGCCAAGGAACATTCATGTGTTGTATGCAAGTAGAATGCACTATTTTCTATACTCTTTCATGTTCTGATCTATCCCTTGCATGTTCTATTGCCTTAACAAGTCTAGTGCTACTGTAAGAAAAGAGGGTGATCACAGTGATGTGTTGTCCTAATGCTGGTGGCTAACTCCTACGGGTACTTTCTTTCAATATGGCTAATTATTGAGTACTATAGGTATTTACGAAGGATGATGGTGGCTCCTTGTCTTTGGGATTTTCTATTGAACTCTATATCTACATCTTTGTGCATATTCTAAGAGCAAAAAATGGAACCACACATGCATGCAACAACCCTATGATTGATGTCTGGATTCACCATTTCCATAGTGGATGGCTGGCTAGTACTCATGTTGCCCTAATAAGTTGCTAATAATTGCTCACTCATGGGCAACCTCTTGCACTGATGGGTGCAACATAATAGATGCTGTGTTTTATCAATAGTTGGAGAGCTTTGCTATTCTGTTTTCATGTACTATACAGGATGTAGGAATGTGGTGCCTGAATTGTTCGGAGATCATCTCCTTGATGCATCATCACCGTGGGTAGAGCCTTTTGGGATTTTGGTTTTTTGCTTAATAACTTCATAAATGCAGAAGGGATTTTCATTTGCTCATAAATTGCTCGAATTTGTCTTATCTCTGTGTTCTAGGCCAAAAAGGGGGTTGACTGTGGCTCCTTATTTTCAGGGCTAACTATTGATCCATCTTTTGCTAACTGCTTCCATGATTTAGGAGATGAGTATGAGCCTTATAGGGATCAACACTAATTAGAAATTGAACATGTGCCCCATGATTGTGGCCATCATTTCCACTTGCTCAATTTTGTGGGATTTGATGTGCCCTTGGTTAAGGTAAGGTTTTGTGACTACCACTGATAGGAACAGGACGCTCTTTATGGAGACTTCTCTCTAGAGGATCAAGTCATAATAACATGGTGCAAATTGAACTTTAGGATGTTGTGAAATACTTTTCAAATGTCTTTTAATTATTCCTAACCATACAAAGTCAGTTTCATTAAACTTTTTAGCTACTCATTTCTTATTAACATTATGCATGTAACATTCTTGATGCTTTTGAATGTGCTCATGAACCTCATGAAGTTTAGAAATATGATCTTGTGCAAAATAATCCGTCATAGGTATATCATTTCGAGTGAGAGCCATGGGAGTGGGATGTTGGAGTTAGAAGTCTACGGAAGCACGTGAACAACATAAGTAAGAAGACGAAGCTTGGAGAACAACACACAATATTGAATGTATTACCACTAGAATGTACAAAGATAAGTAGCCCATTAGGGCAATAGGCGTATATACAAGCCTGTGAAAAAAACCTCTTGAAGAGGGAAAAAAGTGCCCTGACAGTCCTAGAGTGTTCACACATGACTACAGAAATATATCAACAAATCCCCCTTGGGAGTGATGCGCTGAACAAGGAGCTAGCACTCATGTATAAGGAAGTGCCAAGCTATGTGGAATCAATCCACAAAAGGAAGTAAGCCTGTTAGCCCACAATTTGGTTGGTTTTGATGCACTAATGTGGTTCTATTTGGCAGGAAACCACATTTGATTTCAGGTACTTGCAGAGTTAATCAATGGGATGAAAGGTATTTGCAAACTACATGGCTACATCTTGCTCAGAGGGGAATGCCCTTGGTGTTTGGAGTTCAGATTATGGAAAATATGAGCATGTTTAGGATGCAATCATTTGTGTTGAGCAGATGCAGTTTGGGGGAGAGCCCATTCAGATTCTTGCATTTCTTGTTTATGTATTGAATGCCTATTGTCATGCAAGCTTGGTTATGTAGAACAGAAATCTAGTAAGGAGGCTCTCCACTTTTTTGAGTTAATTCAACATGAAGGAAGGCCTTTGAGTGTCGTCACATTTGTTTTGGGCTTAAAATCTTGTGGCGGTGAAACACTCTTAGGTAAAGGTCAAGAGATACATGCAGACATTGTGATGAAGGGTATGTAGGCAGAACTACTCCTTGGTGGTGCAATTCTTGACATGTACTGTAAATGTGGAGCTCTTTCTGAAGCAGAGTGTGTTTTTGAAAGACTTCCAGCTCAGGATGTGATCTCATGGACAACGCTTATGGCAGGTTACTCAGATCATGGGTACAATGAATTGATTCTTGACTGCTACGAAGAGATGCAAAATAATTGGGTTCCCTTGAATACTATTGCTTATGCTTGTGTACTGAATGCATGTGGTGATGTAAGAGCTGCTGATCTGGGGCTAAAATTGCATAGTGTTATCATATGTAAAGGATTTGATGATGATATACTTCTAGGAAACACCTTAGTGGAGATGTACGCAAAGTGTGGGTGGCTTACAACAGCACAATTTCTTTTTGACAGTCTTCTCATTCGTGAACCCACATCATACCATTCTCTGATTTTAGGATACCTGGAACGAGGTGATGGTGATAATGCATGGGATTGTCTGGAAAGGTTGCAGGTTGATAATATATATATATGAATACTTCCACAATGATTTGCTGTCTTGGGGTATGTAGAATTACAGGATCGACATTAAGGGGCCGCTTTCCGTTGCTCAGGGCAGAAGTGGTTTTTTTGGCCTTTTCTCATCATTGAAGGGGGGGTATGCCCCTTTATGCAGGGGGAGGGTCGCAAAAACGGGGGGTTGGCTTCGTTTGGGGGTGTGTGTACGAGGGAGTCTCTCTCTCGCTCTCGATGGGGGGCTGACTCCAGTTTTCATATATGGGGATCCTACACAGGTAACGAGGAGGTCTAGGGGGAAGACACACTTTCTGCGTGGGGTGTGTTGCCTACTTTTTTTTGATGTGTGCAAATTTGCCGTGGTGGCCCTCTGTTTTTGGTGTGAGCAGCTTTGAGGAGGGCAGTTCGGGAAGCCTCATTCAAGTGTTTCTGTGTGGTTGAGGAGAGAAGTAAAGGGACAGCAGCAGATCGAGAGGAAGAAGGTTTACCCCCGTTTTGAGGAGGTTGCTTGGTCAGGCTCTCTCGCTCCCTCTTCAGCTCTTTTGTGGGCAAGGAGCTACCTGTGGCTGGAGGAGGCATACCAGAAGAATCAGAGGGGAGACAGTGGGGATGTCATGGAAGCGGTGCACTGCATAAAGGACACTCTCTTTATTAATAGTCCATCATCGGATCACAAGGAGGAGAAAAATAGCGAGGGAAGGAACAGAAGCTCCAAAACAAGTGAAGCATTCGGGCAGTGTCTGTAGGTCTATGGTGGGGAGCTTCGAAGTTGTGGGATGCTTCGTGTTTTTTGGTCTCCCTCAGCAGCTGAGAGGTCAACAGAGAACAAGGAGAACGGGGCATCCGACAGGGGAAGGCCTCAGGCAAAAGGAGAGTGTGGGCTTGGAGGGAGGAAGGGAGTTCTCCCTGTGCTCATGTGGCTGAAGAGGGCTGGGGATTTCGTCACCTCTCGGCAACAGCAGCTGGTACGCACGGGAAATAGTGAGACGAAGGGGAGAGCTGCTGGGGATTTGGCCCAGCGAGATACAACAGCAACTTGGGGAGATGACCATTCTTAGCATTTCAATTTCTATCTAGTAGATTGATTGATTCTTTGTACACTCATTTCAATTGTTGTCCTTTGTTGTTGGAGTTACTTAATAAACTGATCTACGTTTCTGGAGATGTGTGGGCATGTATCGTGCACGAGAACATTTATTGTACTTGTTCCTCTCACTTTCCTTTGGTATGTTTACTGTTTGGCCGTATGAAGTCTGAGGAAATTGCTTCAGATTTTTTCGGACTTGGCTATGGACGGGGAGCAGAAACGAAGAAGGGGGGATGCTCTCGCTTTTGGAGTCCTCTTCAATTTCTGAGGGTGTGGCTTCTCGTCGTTGGGAAGACAGATCTCGAAGGAGGGGGAGCATCCACAGTGATCGTGAGAGATCAGGTGTGTATTCTTTTCATCTTGAATGGCTAAGGAAAGTTTTTGGCTGATTGGGGGGGAAGAGAAGAAGGGTGAGCGCTGCAGAAAAAGACGAACCTCGGAGGGGATTTTGGAGGGGAATATACAAGGGGTCCCTTCGAAAATAATGTGCAGATACATAATGTAGATGGAAAGACTATTTTTGTTGCAGAAGAAGTCGGAAGGAATAATTTCGTGGTGGAAAAGTTCAAAAGTAGCCAGAGAGGAAGTTAGTTCTGATATATGGAAAATAAACTTCAGAAATAAGAATCACATGAAGCCAAGGGATGTTTTACATATATGGTCTGCCCTTGCTCTATTTGGACTGAAGTGAATCAGAAGCTTTCTTTGGGATGAGGGCAACCAAGAAGTAATTGGTAGGTGGAGAACGCACTTTCAACATCAACAATCTGAATGATCTTATTGTCATTTTTTATTATTTTAGTGTAAACTTTCATAACTGCTTTCTTGGTTTTCCCGTCTTGCTGTTAATCTCACTGGTATGTGGAGAGTTGGTTCATCAGTTTATTAAGCATAGATACTCGTGATCTTTTTTATATGTCACAGAAAGAATAAGGAAGGTAAGGACCTAAGCTTGAGATTTGTAATGTACTTCAATTTTCATGCATTTTCTATGTTTTGTAATTGAATGTGGCTCTGGTTCTCTGGTTGTTCAAGAGGAAATACATTTCCTGTGCACTTGTTAAGGTTGGAAGTACTGAAGGATTTGGTCATAGAAGATTTTCACCATTGTGGTACTATGGAATGGTGATGCGAGCAAAAATTACGGGAGTGGTAGATTTGATTTCATTCAGAAGTGATTTGGGGTATCTAGAATATTCTGAAATAGTTTTGTAATCTTAAGTTATATGAACGTTACCCTTTCACAGTAAAGGAGACTAGTCTCTGATGTGTCTTTCCTTTAGGATCTCATTATGTGCAATGGAGGAAATTCGAACCTGTGCGGAGGTGAATGTTGTAATGAATATGTGAGGTCTGTAAGAATAAGGGCATAAGCTCTCATGTGACTGCTAGGGCTATCCATTTTTAATTGTCTCTTTCAGGTTGTACTTGTTGAAGGTGGCTGGATAGTTGAATTGCTAAGAAGTCTTGAACTGCTGTGCAAGGATGGAAATCACATTTTGGTTTCACATGTGGAATGGGGAGTGAAATAAATGTGTGGATGCATGAGTACATGTGTGTGAAAATTGAGAGTGAAAGGGAGAGAGGAATGTGAGTGAGGGAGCACGAGGGAAAGTGCACGAAAATGGGTGTGCGTGACGAGCATGTGTGAGTACGGACAGAGTGAAGGGGAATCATGAGAAGCATAATTGGAGATTGAATCTTTACATGCTTGTGCCTTAGAGTGTGTATTCACTTCTTCTCAGCAACCACAATCAAGTGCAAATCAGGGACACAAAGCGAGAGAAAGTCAGCTTGTACAAGTACATTGAGCAAGCTATCCCTACATATAGGCAAATACTTGCATCTTTTCCTTGGGCTCAAGACCCTATTCATTTTGGTGCGTTTGCCGGGAATTGGCTTAGCACATCTCATAGAGAGTGCTACGAGTTCGCTTGGTGCCCCAATCGTGTGGCACAGCCAAGTCGATCCCAAATCTGCTTTGAGCTTCATTAGAGAAATGGCCCAACAAAGACAAGCCTCTAGTTTTGAGAAAGCGAATATAAGGCAAGGGAATTTTGGACAAAATAGATGGATATGTTCTCGTCCGACCATGAGACATCATGTGAACCGAGGGTGGCGATTTGGCCCGATATCAAATTATGTGAGATGCTGGTGTTGCGAGCAGATTGGGCATATAGCCAAATATTGCCCTCGTGTATGCACCCCGTTGGATTTTGTCCCCACATGTGAGGACTGCAGGGAAAAAGAGACTATGCGAGCACGTGTGTGGCTCAAAAGAGGTGATTGACCTAAAGGTTGCAACGAATGAACCAGATAGGTGCTTATCCTCTTTGTATGTGGAAGTTGACAAAGGTGGAGTTACTTCATCGACGGAAACTGCGAGAGCAAGTGGAAGCAAGGACACTCGATCTCATGATCGAGACTTGATAGAACTTGTAAAGAGCTTGGAATGTCAAGTCAATTGGTTGCATGTGGAGCGAGATAACGAGAGGATCAAAATAGAGAAATTAGAGGAAAATCAAGTGAAAATGGCCGAGGTCCTAGGAACTTGGAAAAGCAAGTACGAATGTTGAAAAATGAAAACAAGGAGTGGAAAAGAGTAAACAAAAGCTGGAGGCAAGATCTTGTGAAGCCCGAGAGTGAAAACGTGGTCTTGGACTTGAGATCCGGCTTGATGGTAGCCGACTGCTTTGGAGTTGCGATCGAAGAAGAGCTCTCAAGAGACGAGGATGACCTAATGAGGAGAGTCGAAGGAATGGAGCATGAAATCGAGAAGGTACAAAGCATAATCCGTCGATACAGTGATCAAGCGGGTAAGGCATGTGACGAGTTCCACCTCGAGTTAGAAAGAATGAAAAGTGCCCAAGCAGAGAGCCATGAGAAAGTGAGACGGGTAGAAAAAGAGAATGCAAAGCTGAGTAGCAAGCTCGGTAGGTGGATGAATCAGAAAGACGATGAGACCCGAGAACGAGTAGAGGATCCGAAAGTAGGTAGAATAGAGGAAGAGCTAAAAGTGATGTTGGACAAGTTAGAGGCGATAGGCATGGAGTTAGAAAAGGCGAAGGAGTTGTCGAAAAAAGTGGATGATCTGGAAGTAGAAAATATGAGTAGAATCTGGGAGGAGAGGTCGATTCGAGAAGAGGTTGAAAAGTTGTCTGGCCAAGTCGGGAGGAGTGAGGAGGTTCCTTTGGAAATAGAAAGAAAGATGAGCCATTTAGAAGAGGAGAAGAAGAAAATGTGGGTTCGGTTCCATCAAGTGGGTGATGAGATTTTTCGACTCCAAGGCAATGATGAGCGAAAAGAAGAAGGGATAAGGGATTTAGCTTTGAAGCTCGAGGCATTAAGAGGTGTAGTAATGAATGGTGGCCTTCCAGACCGTATCGCCTGGCTAGAGGACAATATCAGCAAGCTGTCGAATCATGTGGAATCTCTGCGAGGCAAGGATGGAGATGAAAAAGAAAAAGATGATATGATGGATGCCGGTTAGAACGGCTTGAGTTTGATTAGGGTTTGCTTTGCAGATTGCGAGTCAAAGATGTGCAGATACATAATGTAGATGGAAAGACTATTTTTGTTGCAGAAGAAGTCGGAAGGAATAATTTCGTGGTGGAAAAGTTCAAAAGTAGCCAGAGAGGAAGTTAGTTCTGATATATGGAAAATAAACTTCAGAAATAAGAATCACATGAAGCCAAGGGATGTTTTACATATATGGTCTGTCCTTGCTCTATTTGGACTGAAGTGAATCAGAAGCTTTCTTTGGGATGAGGGCAACCAAGAAGTAATTGGTAGGTGGAGAACGCACTTTCAACATCATCAATCTGAATGATCTTATTGTCATTTTTGATTATTTTAGTGTAAACTTTCATAACTGCTTTCTTGGTTTTCCCGTCTTGCTGTTAATCTCACTGGTATGTGGAGAGTTGGTTCATCAGTTTATTAAGCATAGATACTCGTGATCTTTTTTATATGTCACAGAAAGAATAAGGAAGGTAAGGACCTAAGCTTGAGATTTGTAATGTACTTCAATTTTCATGCATTTTCTATGTTTTGTAATTGAATGTGGCTCTGGTTCTCTGGTTGTTCAAGAGGAAATACATTTCCTGTGCACTTGTTAAGGTTGGAAGTACTGAAGGATTTGGTCATAGAATATTTTCAACATTGTGGTACTATGCAATGGTGATGCGAGAAAAAATTATGGGAGTGGCAGATTTGATTTCATTCAGAAGTGATTTGGGGTATCTAGAATATTCTGAAATAGTTTTGTAATCTTAAGTTATATGAACGTTACCCTTTCAGAGTAAAGGAGACTAGTCTCTGATGTGTCTTTCCTTTAGGATCTCATTATGTGCAATGGAGGAAATTCGAACCTGTGCGGAGGTGAATGTTGTAATGAATATGTGAGGTCTGTAAGAATAAGGGCATAAGCTCTCATGTGACTGCTAGGGCTATCCATTTTTAATTGTCTCTTTCAGGTTGTACTTGTTGAAGGTGGCTGGATAGTTGAATTGCTAAGAAGTCTTGAACTGCTGTGCAAGGATGGAAATCACATTTTGGTTTCACATGTGGAATGGGGAGTGAAATAAATGTGTGGATGCATGAGTACATGTGTGTGAAAATTGAGAGTGAAAGGGAGAGAGGAATGTGAGTGAGGGAGCACGAGGGAAAGTGCACGAAAATGGGTGTGCGTGACGAGCATGTGTGAGTACGGACAGAGTGAAGGGGAATCATGAGAAGCATAATTGGAGATTGAATCTTTACATGCTTGTGCCTTAGAGTGTGTATTCACTTCTTCTCAGCAACCACAATCAAGTGCAAATCAGGGACGCAAAGCGAGAGAAAGTCAGCTTGTACAAGTACATTGAGCAAGCTATCCCTACATATAGGCAAATACTTGCATCTTTTCCTTGGGCTCAAGACCCTATTCAAAGCCCAAAGCTTTCTAGAAAGCTATAAACGTCTTCCTAGGCAAAGCCTTCGTGAAAAGGTCTTCAATGTTCTCTTGCGTGGGCACATATGCTAAGCTGATCTCTCTAGCAGAGAACCTCTCCCTGGCATAATGATAATGCACCTTAATGTGCTTAGTGCAAGCATGGAAAACAGGGTTCCTCACAACTGTCGATATATTTAGGTAGTTTAGGATTGTCCGGGCACTTTTTTCCCTCTTTAGGAGGTTTTTTCCCCCCAGTTTGTATGTATGCATATCACCTTAATGGGGTACTTATCTTTGTACATTCTAGTGGTAATACATTTAGTATTGTGTTTTGTTCCCCAAGCTTCTTCTCCTTCATTCTGTTGTTTGTGTGCTTCCGCAAACATCTAACTCCAACAATTGGTATCAGAGCAGGTCGCTGCTTCATCTAGGGTGTTGTCTACACCTCTCCAGTTGCAGTCTTAGAATTGCATAAAGTTTGGTAAGCATACTTAGGATGTTTCAGAGATCAAAACATCTTTGCTTTGTGGTGCGAAAATCGCGATCTAAGCTCGTTTTGACTCCGAACGCACTATCGTAGTGCTTGTGCAGGCTATTTTGTCTTCTTGTGCCAAAGGTATATATCAGTTTTGGTTCACCAATATAAGCATCTCGAAGTCTGCTATAGTTTTAGCAGAATTCGTCTGGGCAGTTCTATTCAACTTTTTGAGATACAATCAATTTTCTGCATCAAGGTATTTTAGTCACCAGCCATGGCTGAAAGTAGTGATGTATTTTGTATGTTGGCTGTGGGCTTATATGATGCATCATGTATTGGTTGCAAAAGGATTGTGGAATATTGTGCAGGGTGTTGAAAGATGTCCTATTACACCTCCGAATATAGGTACTGCAAATACAGGTGCTGGAGTTGATGGGGATGGTGTCGAAGATGATGATATTTTATAGATTCCTGTTCGTGCTACTGTTTTTGTTGCACCTATTGCAGAGCAAATTCGTTGGAATGGCAGAGATCCTCAAACACATGCATTGATAGCTTTGCATGTCAAACGTGTTATGATTCCTCACATTCGCTATTGCAAGACAACTAAGGTTGCTTGGGATACACTTACCACATTGTACCAAGCTAAGAATGAGGCTCATGTTGCTTACCTCCAAAAACAATTGGAGAGTGAGCACATGAATGAAGGTGATTCTATGGACAATTTTCTCACAAAGATCAAGGATTTGAAAGAACAATTGATTTCTACTAATGAAGTTATACCAGATAGCTCACTTGTGTAGACCGTTCTGAATGGTCTTCTTGACTCATATCATAGTTTTGCTTCTACTCTTCGTTTGATGATGAAAGGCAATCCAAATGCCTTGTCATTTGAGGAGTTAGTCTCTGTTCTATTCTAGGAAAACGAGTCTAGGCAAAATAGGTCTATTATGCATGTTGTAGATCAAGCTTTCGTGGCTAATCAGAAGGGCAAAGGTAAATGGAGCTCTTCTACCAGGAAGCAGAAATTTGCAAATGCTGCACATTCGAAGAAGGAAGACAAAGATGAGAAGAAATAAAAAAAGCAAAAATTATTTTGCAAATACTATAAAGAAAATGATGATGTCATCAAGAACCGTCCAAAACTAGCTGCTAAAGAGGCAAAGAAGAAAGAGGTCGGAATGGTTGTTGTAGAGGCCTCTACACCGAAAACAGAGTATGCTTATCTTGAGCAGGAAGAAGAATGGGCGTTTACTACTGTTTGTAGTTTTGATCCATCTTCTCATGAGGGGTGCATGTCTGCAGTAGACTCAGATGTTTGGTACTTTGATAGTGCCATATGTTGCTCATCTGCATCTTTTCGGTTGTCTGGGATATGCATTAGTGCCTGAACAACATCGTAGAAAATTGGATGATAAAGCAGTAAAATGTATTTTTGTTGGGTACAATTCTGAAAGTAAAGGCTATCATTTGTATCATCCACAGACTAAATGCATTCTTCTTAGTCGTGATGTTGTTTTTGTGGAAGATGAAATTTAACCATTGCTTTCATGTACTAAGGAGACATTTGTTAGCTCCAAAGACATGTATGATACTTTGCTACCTCTTTTTATATGTGGACAGTCTAGCGCTGGTCCTAATGAGGCAACTTCTCAGCCTTTCATGTGATGATGTAGATCATCCCATCACTGATGCAGATTCACATGATGCACTTGTTGATGAGAGCTGATATTGACCTGGCAAAAACTATGCCAAAGTGGTTGGTGTAGAGCTTGTGTGACAACAAATTAGATGCACCTCTATCATATCGTACTCTGCCAGGCTCTCATAGTGCCTATTTTGCATCAGATTGCTATGCTATGGCTGCATCTAGTCTCTGTGATGAGAATGAGCTTGTTTCATTTGAAGAAGCACAAAATTCAGAAAATTGGATGGCTACTATGCAATCTGAATATGATGATATAATGAAGAATGGTACCTGGTCTTTATGTGACTTGCCTCGTGGCAAGAAAGCCATTGGCACAAAGTGGGTATACAAGCTCAAGCGTAAACCTGATGGAACAATTGACAGGTATAAGGCTAGGCTTGCTGCAAAGGGTTATGCATAGGAAAGAGGCATTGATTTTGATGAAACCTTTGCTCCTACTTGCTGAATGACTATTGTTCATAGCATCTATGCACTTGCAGCTCATCATGGTTGGAATGTACATCAGTTGGACATTAAAGTAGCATTTCTGAATGGTGACTTGCATGAAGAAGTGTATAGTTTTCATCCCTATGGATTTGTGCAGAAAGGGCATGAAAACCAGGTGTGCAGTTTAAAGAAGGCATTATATGGTTTAAAGCAAGCACACCGTGCTTGGTATGAAAAGATACATGCCTATCTAATTGCACATGGTTTTGAGAACAATCCAACTGAAAGCACCTCATATGTTAAGTGTGCTAATGATGTGGTTCTGATCATTGTGGTATATTTTGATGACATGATGCTCACTGGTCCTCATGACATGCATATTGCTGATTTGAAGGCTGATTTGCATGCCTCATTTGAGATTTCTAATTTGGGACATTTGCATCACTATTTTGGCATTCACTTTATGCAAGTTGATGGTGGAATGGCTTTGTGTCAAACGAAACATATTGACACATTATTGTAGTGTTTTGGCCCTAAAGACTGTAAGCCTATTTCCACTCCTATGGAGACACGTTTACAATTGAGTCTTCATGATGTTGGAGATGCATTTGATGTTGTTCTCTATCAACAGGCTGTTGGACGCTTGATTTACTTATGCATTACTCGATGAGATATTCAGTTTGCTGTCTCACGGATGAACAGGTTTATGCATTGCCCATGTGTCAAGCATTGGTAGGCGGTTAAGCGCATCTTTCGCTACTTGAGTGGTACCCGGGTACTTGGATTGTTTTGTCCCAAGGGGGGATCACTACAGCCAGATTTGCATGCTTTTTGTGATAGTGATTGGGATGATTGCTATGATACTCGTGTGTCCACCAGTGGTTTTTGCTTCATGCTTGGTAGCTCATGTATATCTTGGTTGAGCAAGAAGCAGCCTATTGTGGCCATTTCCATTTGTGAGGCTGAGTAAAGGGAAACTTTCACAATGATTGTTGAGTGTGTGTGGATCAAACGCCTTATCGCTGATTTGGGTGTTGGTCAATCTTTTGCCACCACCATCTTCACTGACAGTCAGTGCACATTGGTAGTTGCAAGGAACTCTGTGTTCCATGCTCGCACTAAGCAAATTGAGGTGCATTATCATTATGTCAAGGAGAGGTTCTCTGCTGGGAGGATCAGCTTGGCATATGTGCCCACATAGGAGAACAATGCAGACCTTTTCACGAAGGCTCTACCTAGGGAGAAGTTTGAAGCTTTCCACAAAGCTTTGGGCTTACTTCCTTTTGTGGATTGATTCCACATAGCTTGACACTTCCTTATACACGAGTGCCAGCTCCTTGTTCACTGCATCACTCCCAGGGGGATTTGTTGATATATTTAGGTAGTGATGTGTGTGAACACTCTAGGACCACCGGGGCACTTTTTTCCCTCTTTAGGAGGTTCTTTTCCCCCGGCTTGTATATACACCTATTGCCCGAATGGGGTACTTATTTTTGTACATTCTAGTGGTAATACATTCACTATTGTGTGTTGTGCTCCAAGCTTTTTCTCCTTCCTTGTGTTGTTTGCGTGCTTCTGCAGACGTGTAACTCCAACAACAACTCCCAATGCACTTTGAATTTCAGTGAAAATGGCGGTGGTAGAAGACTCGCCAACACCCAAATCAACCATAAGGCATCTGAGCCACACACACTCAACAATCACTGTGAAAGCTGCCCTATACTCAGCCTCACAACTAGAAGTGGCCACAGTAGGCTGCTTCTTGCTCAACCAAGATATACATGAACTACCAAGCATGAAGCAAAAGCCACTAGTGGACACACGAGTGTCATAGCAACCAACCCAATCAGAGTAAAAAAAAGCATGCGACAAAAGAAGGCCTCTGGATCCAAACGGTCATGCAAGAGCTCTTATTGACGACATCAATTCCCTTGCAGATTATGTGTGATAACCAATCATGCATACATTTGGCTAGCAACCCCAAACACTAAGAGAAAACAAAACATGTTAATTTAAAGTTTCATTTTGTATGTGATCTTGTAGAGCAGAAAAAAATTCATCTCTCATATGTATCAACTCATCTAATGTGGGTTGATATGCTTATGAAGCCTGTGGGGGCAGATAAGTTCATCCTCTATAGGAAACAACTTGGAATCGTTGAAATCAAGTAACATTTGTGTCACATTCCAGTACTCTAGTTACAGGGGAGTGTTGAAGCGGCTTAACTATGATTACGTGGATGTGCCATGTATGAACCATGTGGCCAAATGCCATGTCTCAAAAATAATGGCTTAACAACTGTGACTCAACCATGTGTCGCATGATGTAATGATTTGCATGTATGTAACTGCTATATTGAATCATTAATACATACAAAAGTTGTTGCGTGTATCTCTATGTTATCTGCGGGCCTATGTAGGACCCTTCTTTTTTGCATCCATGAACCATAAAGATATAGGGACTCTACACTTAATCTTTGGTGCTATGACTAGAGTAATGAGCATGCATTTATGAAACAATTTTCCTTGTTGATGCAGGTGGATATATCCAGCATATCCAAAAGTGTTAGACCACAACATATTCTATTCAAAAAGAGGATTTCCACATTGTTTATAGCATTTCTATCACTGGTATAGTAGTGAGGCAGATAATTGGTTGTCTATCTTCAAGGTAACTCGACTCAAGGGGAAGATGAAAGTTAAATATGTTAGGCAAGAGTTCTATGACGCACTGATGGTGTTACATCAGAAAGTCTACCAGGAGGTACCAACAAACTATGAATTGTCTCTACAATTTGCTAGAGCCTTTGCATTTGAAAATTGTACCACTTCTCAAACATCAAAAAATCCCGCTATGTACCAAGTGGCATGGGTTGTAGCTGCAGAAGCTTCTATTGAAAGATGTAGGAAGATGAGTACATTGAAGTCAAAGATGCAAAGGTTTTACAATTGTTTGAACAATGATGCTTCACCACTTTTAGAGCCTTTGGATGCAAACTTGTAGGAACAGAAAGAAGATATTGAGTTATATGCTTGACAAGGTACGACAATTGTTGTCATAAGGTGAGTGGAGGGTACTAAGGTTATACATACTTTAGAATTGTTAATTGATAGTGAACAGAATAAGTTGGATAGGGTCAAGCTTGATTTGGATTAAGCTAAGCTATCAATGGCTACTGAGTCTAAGGTGACTATAGCAGTCATTGAGATGAGAAAAAAGTTACAAGTATCCATAGATGAATTGAAATGTGATGTGGGAATGTCTCCTGAGAGGAGGATTCAGTTGGAGATGCAAATTCAGATATATACTGTTAATATGGAGCTGTTAGGGGTTGAGCCAGATGAGAATGACAAGGTGCCTAAAGTGGAGGTAATATTTAGTTTTATTGACATTGGTTGGAACCTTTTTCTAAGGTTCAATACTGATCATTTGGATTGTTACATACACAAGCTGAATATAAGTTGCATGAGAATCGGCTGAAGAGTGCAAATTGACATCTATCCTTTGTAAAGAACATGTTAAGCATGATGGATTCAAATGAATCATCACAATTATTGCCATTTCCTCCCCCAAAGTTACCATCAGCCCTCTTACTCAGTGTTTCATCCATGTGCATAGCATGTGGTTTGAATATTAAGGAGAGGGTGAGTTTTATAGTGCACCTTATGCCATGCAACCATGCATATTACTATATTTGTTTTGTAGCACATTCTCGTGTATCAATCAATTGTTTAGGACCTAAATGTGGTGCGGAAATACCAGAACATGTGCAGCAAACAATCTCTGGATTCTTTGATGGTGGATTCAACTTTTACAGAGGTAAGCTTGTCGTGTTGATTAATATTAATAATATTACTTTTTATCCATGGTTGTGGCTTCTTGGTTAGTTGTTTGTAACTAGATATTACTAATTAGGTTGCTACTTGTTACCTATTACTAAGGAGCTGGTTCTTAGTTACTTGTTACAAAGTATCTATTACTAATTAGATTATTACTAGTTACTGAGTTGTTGATTCTGGATAACTTGTTAGTATCTATTACTAATTAGCTTGTTACTAGTTAGCTATTACTAGGTTACTAAGTTATTACTAACTATCTTGTTAACAATTAGCTATTACTAAGTAGCTAGTTCCTAGTTAGCCATTAGTAATTAGCTATTACTATTTAGCTTGTTACTAGTTAGTTATTATTAAGTAGCTAGTCCTTGGTTAGTTGTTTGTAATTAGCTATTAATAATTAGTTTGTTACCAGTTAGCTATTACAAAATAGCTGGTTCTTAGTTAGTTGTTAGTAATCAGCTATTACTACTAAGCTAGTTACTAATAAGCTAGTTACTAATTAGCTATTACTAACTATATGGTTATGGTTAGTTGTTTGTAACTAATTAGCGTGTTACTAGTTAGCTATTACTAAGTTGCTAACTCTAGATTACTTGTTAGTAATTAGCTATTGATAATTAAATTGTTACCAATTAGCTATTACTAAGTAGCTGGTCATTAGTTAGCTGTTAGAAATAGTTATTAATATATTAGTTTGTTACCAATTAGCTATTAATAATTAGCTATTACTAAGTAGCTATTACTAAGTAGTTATTTTGTCATAGCTATTACTAAGTAGCTGGTTCTTACTTAGCTTATTAGTAAGTTAATAATAATTAGCTTGTTACTAATCACCTATTACTAATTAGCTATTACGAATTAGCTATTATGAATTAATATTTAGTTTGTTAGTAATTAACTATTACTAAGTAGCTATTACTAATTAGCTATTATGAATTAGCTATTACTAGTTAGCTATTATTGATTAGCTATTAGTGATTAGCTTGTTACTAATTAACTATTATTGATTAGCTATTATTGATTAGCTATTAGTGATTAACTTGTTACTAATTAGCTATTATTGATTGGCTATTATTGATTATCTATTTTTTATTAGCTATTATTGATTAGCTATTATGAATAAGCTATTATGAATTAGCTATTATGAATTAGCTTTTACAAATTAGCTATTACGAATTAGCTATTACGAATTAGCTATTATTAATTAGCTATTACTAACTAGCTATTACTAATTAGCTATTACTAATTAGCTATTACTAATTAGGTATTATTAATTCCCCATTACGAATTAGCCATTACTGATTAGCTTGTTACTAAGTAGCTATTATGAAGTAACTAGTTCTTGGTTAGTTGTTTGTAATTAGCTATTAGTAATTAGCTTGTTACTAATTAGCTATTATTAATTAGTTGATTGCTTGATAGTTATTAGTAGTTAGCTATTACTAATTAGCTTGTTACTTATTTGTGATTATTAATTAGACATTACTGATTAGCTATTAAAAATTAGCTATTACAAATTAGCTATTATGAATGCTATTACTGATTACCTATTATTGATTAGCTATTATGAATTAGCTATTACAAACTAGTAGCTATTACTAATTAGCTATTATTGAATAGCTATTATTTATCAGCTATTAATAAGTATCTATTACTAATTAGCTATTAATGATTAGCTATTATGAATTAGCAATTACTAATTAGCTATGGCGAATTAGCTATTACTAATTAGCTATTAATAATTAGCTATTACTAATTAGCTATTACTAATTAGCTATTGCTTATTAGCTATTATTAATTAGCTATTACTAATTAGCTATCATTAATTGGGTATTACGAATTAGCCATTTATAATTAGCTTGTTACTAAGTAGCTATTACGAAGTAACTAGTTCTTGGTTAGTTGTTCGTAATTAGCTATTACTAATTACCTTGTTACTAATTAGCTATTACTAAGTAGTTGATTGTTCGATAGTTGTTAGTAGTTAGCTATTACTAATTAGCTTGTTACTAATTTGCGATTACTAAGGATGTAGTTTTTCGTTAGTTGTTTGCAATAAGTCATCCATCAACTATCTCTTTCTTACTCTTTAACCCTCTAGTGGAACACTAACCTAGTTGGTTTCGTTGTGCTAAACAGTTGCTCGTACCTCAATAGGAACAATTACCAACAATGCTGATGTTGCATACGATAGGGAGCTCTGGACAAGTGAGAATGTTGGACATACACCATTTGCTGAAAGTAAGACTTATGCCCAATCTTCATCATCGAAAGAGAAAGAAAATATTCCATCCTTTCTCCAAACACCCTCTGCAATGGATGCTAGTGTGGATCCTTGTCCAATTGACAACATGCGTGATGCGGAGTCCACACACATCAACTTTCATAGTGGTCTAGATAGAATGATTGAGAATGTTCTTGATCAAGTTAGCAGCTCAGATATTCATCTAGCTGGTCACAACTCTGTAGTTGATAATGATCCCGTTGTTTGTTCAAACAAAGGTCATCTGTAGAATCCAACATTTGATCCTAATCAGAGTCCAAATAGAGACCTTCTTCAAACGAATGCTACAAATGAAACCTCCTCGAAGCAAAACTATTGTAACCTAGCCTCAGTTTCTGACATGTGTGGATCCCCAACAAAGGTTGTAGGTATTCATGTACAAGAGGATGCCACTCTAGCACAGTTTATGCAAATGCAAAAGGAAATTTGCAAGGACCTATGAAACCACAAAAGAAGCCAAGCCATTTGAACCCAATTACAAGGTGACAGACTACTCGATCACACTTGAACGGAGGCGCTGTACCTGATATAGAGGATCTTTTGAAAGAATAGTACCAGTTCACCCTCTTACATCATTTTCCTTTGTTTAATGGTTACTATCCACACGTGTAGCATCATCCAAGTCTATTAGCTATCATTAGAGTTTGTGATCAGCCTACTTTGTATCGATGTTATTAAGATATTTTTTGCCTTTGCTCGTATTATATACCCTGTACATATTTGATAACTCAATTGTGTCATTGATTGTAATGATGTAAACAATTCTTCTTTTGGTATTATATGGGCAAAATGGCATTTTTCCATAACTTAAGCACCAATTTGGAAATAATATGAAGTCTTAATGCCATCATAAACATTAGGAATGCATTTATATGAATTTTACAATTGTTCCTCTCATGATGCCTTTTCACAATGATATGATTTGGATAGTAGTAAATAGTTTCAAAGTGAGGAAACTCATTTCATCTATTTAGTTCTATTGTTCACCTTCTTACAACACCTCTTTGTAATGGTTACTATCCACACGTGACATTGTCCAAATCGATTAGCTCTCATAGGATTTTGTATTTAGCCTATTTTGTAGCGATGTTATTGATTGTATTTATCCTATTATGTACAATTTTCGATAGACTAACAATGTCATTGATTGTAAGTTGTAATGTTGGTTGGCTTATAAGTCAGATAAAGAACAAAGTTCCATCCACAGATGCCGCAAAAGACAGTCTTACATCCTCAACAAGTCAATATCAGGCTGCAATAGAAGTTGAGCACAAAGATACCCAAAAAGAAAAAAAACTAAATAAAGCATCAGTTTCAACTCAGACTGATCCTATTTCAACTCAAACTGATCTTATTGCAACGATAGTTGAGTAGAAAGTATCAGTTTCAACTCAAACTAATCCTGTACTAGTGTTTACACCAAAAGACAATAAAGAGCATAAACAAAGACTAGGATAGTAAAAAAAACAAAAGAGGTTGGATCATGTGATAATGGAACTGGAATTTATTGAGATATAAAGGGACCCTCCAAAGATTCAACGTGGCCTGACAGAGGAGGAGATAGAGGAATTGAAACCTATTCACAAGGATTTACAACCTAGGGCTCTGATTCTAGAAGTTGAAGTATTTATGAATATCCGAAGTAAGCAGGCCGTTCCTGACAATAATGCTTTTCCTCAATGGTGCCTTGAACATTTCAATGTCTGGATTTGAAGTGCCTATGATCTAGACGAGGTCAAAAAATGTATTGATACAATCTTCCCAGAATTCAAGAGGAAATTTATGGATATTTGGGGGAGGGATCAGTGTAAGTTTTGGAATTTTTGAATCAATTTCAAGAAATTGGCTCATTTTTGGGACAAGAATGTGGAGTACGGCCTGACAATACATTGATAATTGATACTACTGCTTACAAGTTATTTTACAACATTAGAAGATGTTGTCTAACTTTACCAAAGATGACAATCAATGAAAGACTTAACTATCTGTCAGGAACTCTTTGTGATCAACTTTGGAAATCGTTAATAGCCCCAAATCGTATTGCGTATGCAAGTATTATTTCTAGGTTAATTCCTCTTGATGAAGAGAGTCCGTCTATATATCATGGAATACATCGAGACCATAATTGAGATTACAGACATAATCGAGATTACAGACAAAAACACTGAGTAATGCCAACTCTAGGGTGGCTATGAATGAATCTATTTCTGAACCCTTCAATCGTTATAGATCTATCAGACAGGGTTGTCCCTTGCTCCTCTTCTGTTTGCTATTTCTAGTGATGCTCTGGGATGGTTAGTCAAAGATAAAATTGAGCAAGGAATTATTAGAGGTATTTCTATGCCTCGATGAAAGTTAAAGAGGGTTATACCTTAAATCCAGTGTTTGTTTCTAATCTCTAGTTTTTGTCACATGACTCATTATGGATTGGACGAGTGAATGCTGAAGAAGCTTCTCCTTTGCCTGTTAAGATGAATAAGTGCAAGAAAAAAGGCTTTAACTCATGGAATAGCCTTATGTTTGGGCAAGATATTGTGGATCCTTTCTTCATTAATGACATTGCTAATTTATCTCTTGGTTGTAAATAGGTGCTTATGGATCAGAGCGAGCTACTCCTGAAAGCGACGGAGAAGTGCAACAATACAAAGAGTTTGAGCTACATACGATTGCTATGGATATGTTCTTGAATTTCAAGAAAAGAATAGGTTCCTTTCCCAAGTTGGTCAGGAGGCTGAATCAAAAGTGGAATCTCCAATGGATTGCTCATCAATGGTCCTACATATTTCAGGTCATTTGGGCCCTTCCTCCTGTGAATAAGCACTCCATCTTATTGTGGCTTATCATTCACCAGGGGCTATGGACAGGGAGAAGAGCTCGTAAATTAAATTTGGGGAATGGCAATTGTAACAGCTGTGGCAGGTTGGAGGATCTTTCTCACCTATTCATGGAATGCTTTCATGCTCAGCAAATCTAGTCCCCTCTTCATAATCTCTCCCTCACCCTTGGCAGACCAATAATGGGTTGTATCCCTTGCTTTGGCACACATGGAGAGCACAAATCTTATGGAACATCTGGGTTGGAAGAAATAAAAGATGCTTTGGAGATGGTAGTAGGAATCAAATTTACAACTCTTGGAAAGAAATGAAGTTTGCTAGACAGGCCTACCATTCTAGTATCTCTGATGCTCCTATGCATCAAACCATGTATTCAAAAATCATATGTAATGTTAGATACCAACAGTGGAGAGTGACTCTCTCTAAGATGTATTGTCCCAAGAGGGCCTGCCCCCTACACAACTATACAATATTTCCTAAATTTAATATAATCTCTGTTTTCCATAAAAAAAAGACTTTTAAGTCTATGGGTGGATTCAAACTATTTGGATGATACATAAATGGCATTTCCTTACAAAATCATGCTTCCACCCGCACATCAATTCATCTGTTTTAGGGGCGCATGTTTTGTTCTAAGGGGGGTAATCTGCCACACTTTTTTTTTCCTTTTGAAATGGAGGTTCAGCTGAAGGCTACTCCCCCGGACTTTAATTGTGAAATTGCAACTATACAAGTGAATGGGCATAGTACCCATGGGACCCCTTGTATCCCACAAAGCAAGGGTTAGACAAGTTACATAGTGTCTTATCGTAGCCAAGGATTGAACCCCCACCCTCGCCTCAAGAGGCGAAGAGTCAATCCAACTGAAATGAGCCACACTCTTTTTTTTGAGAGAACAAAAAAAAAAGAATATTAATATAGAAGAGTTACAAACTGTGCTAGGGGCAAACCCTCACCAAATACAGATAAGCACTCCACCCTTTTTTTTTAACACAACAAAAAGATTAGATTAATGATGGTATGTGTAAGTGTACAAAGGGTAGGATCCACCACAAGGTTCCCATATTATAGTAAATACTCAGCAAATATTGCTAGAGCAGGGGACATACATCTTGGTAGGATACAAGTCAGAGAGATACAAAGATTCTTGATACACAAGCTCATGTACATGAGAAAATTATGTCAAATCTAGAACTAGAGTACAATTCAAGTAATGAATCTCTCCACTGGTTGGGGGAGGTGTTATACATATGTTTAGATAGTTGAAAATCCTCAAGAGGGGTTGTCTTGATAGCAACAAGGCACCTCACTGCAATATCTTTGAACCCTTTACAGCTCTTGAATTTCTGCAACATGTATCTGGCAACATCAACAAGGTGAATAGGCCTGTGAGAAGTGCATTGAAGAAGCCTCCCCTGCAGCACCTTTTTGCGCAACAAAAATACCTAAAGACAAGCAGGAGATAAGTTAGTGATATCCATTATAGCAGAGTCCTGAATGACCCCACCACAACATCGCCTGGGAATTCAGAGACACACATCTTAAACTAGCTTGTTTGCCATAAATAAATGAAATTGTGCTTGATAAATTTCTTTAGAGTTTTCTCAAATAATCCTGTTACAACTTTAGGACTCATCTCCCTCTTTATCAATTCTTTCCTTTTATGAACTTGTCCTTCATACATTGACTTGATAGCTTCAAAGATCTTTACAGGAATATGATATTCCTCAATGCTAGTCTCTCTCGAACACCACTTAAAATTTCCTACTCCGCAATTAGAGCACTCACCCATCACACATTTGTACTGGTGGAATGTGGTATCATTTTGACGTGGACATAGAATACTCTCTATAATGTTGCTAATCGATTGAAATGTAGTTGCTGAAGCATTGCACCTTGATGTCTTCCCTACTTGACAAATAGAACAATCACATTTACAAAGACAGCTATGCATGACCGACTTGATTGATGTAGGAGATTGATTGCATCCTTAAGGTATGACATTTGAACGTGATAAATGAAGCAACATGTGAATCTGTCTTTCAACCTCTTAACAAAATATGGCTTCAATGATTTGAACTTTCAAAGTTGGATATTTATCATTGGATGCAACCAATTATTGACCTATACATGGTCACATCCTTCACTTCTTCACCTTCATGACCACTTAGTTTAACATTTACTTCTAATGGATTTGTGGGCTTGCAATCATGCAAGCCAAACTTCTTCAAAGATCTAGAATGCATTTCCTTTGCATCAAGTATATACCTTCCTCTTTATATAGTACTTCAATCCCAATGAAGTACCTTAAAATAACTAAATTAGAGATTTTAAACTCACATCCAAGATTCCTCTTTATGTCCTTGATGTTGGCTTCATCATCCCCTATAATGATCAAATCATCAACATATATACATAGTAAATTACTTTTGCTACCTTCCTTCTTGACAAAGAGTGATGGATCTGCATGACTCTGATTGTATCCACATTTTACCAAGTAGTCCACAAGTCTTTGGTTCCAAGCCCTTGCGGCTTGCTTGAGTCCATAAAGATCCTTCTTAAGCTTGCATACATGATGTGGAAACCTCTCATCTTGAAAGCCTTGGGGCTTCTCCATGAAGACTACCTCTTCAAGCTCTCCATTTAGGAAAGCATTCTTCACATCTAACTAGTACATCTTCCAACCTTTTGAGGCTGAAATTGCAATCAAACTTCTTATGGTGGACATCTTAGCTACTGGAATAAATTTTTCCTCAAAGTCAATGTCATAGGTTTGAGCAAAACCTTTGGCAACCAGCCTTGCATTATACCTTGAGATGCTCCCATCTGCATCCCTCTTTACCTTGTACACCCATTTGTTGCCAATGACATTCATGTCCTTTGTTTTTGGCACCAATGAACAAGCATCATTTTCTTCAAGTTCCTTGACTTCCTCCTCCATGGCTTCAATCTATTCTCTATGCTTATTTGCTTCTTTAAAAAAGTTAGGTTCTTCACAAGCTATAACTTGACTCATGTAGGCATAGTGTCTTGCAATCAATGAATCATAACTTAAGCTTTGAACAAGGTATTTAACCCTATTGGATGACCTTACCTCACCATTAGATGGCAGGAATCTCCTCCTCCTTGGTTTACATGCTTTAATGTTGGAGTTAGACGTCTACGGAAGCACACAAAGAAAGTAAATCAAGCATCCAACAGCCTGCTGATACAGAACAGCATCAAATGCATCTCTAGCATCATGAAGACTCAATCGTAAGCCTGTCTCCATAGGAGTGGAAATAGGCTTATAGCCTTCAATGCCAAAACGCTGCAATAATGTGTCAATATATTTCGTTTGACACAAAGCCATTCCATCATCAACTTGCATAAACTAAATGCCCAAATAGTGATGCAAATGCCCCAAATCAGACATCTCAAATGAGGCATGCAAATCAGACTCAAAATCAGCAATATGCTTCTCAATAGGATAAGTGAGCAGCATGTCATCAACATAAACCACAATGATTAGAAGTACATCATTAGCACACTTAACATATAAGGTGCTTTCAGTTGGACTGTTCTCAAAACCATGTTGTTGCTCTAGCACAATGGTGAGAACCACGTTAAGAAGCTTCACCTCCTTAATGTCAATCCGCGGAAGAGATAGGAGTGATATGAAGATCGTGAATGTGAGATGAAGTGAAAGTGAAGGTGAGAAGCATAGAAATGCACACACACATGCACACACACTACGAAGAGACAAGCAAGACACAATGGAAGGAGGAAAATTAGCTCTATTACTCAAGAACACTATTACAAGCTCCAAAGATCTCTAAACTCCAACAAGCTACCCTCAAAAATGAGCTCTCTAGCTCTTTTTATAGTTTCTAGACTAGTTTTGACCGGTTTCACATCTAGTGACCGGCATAGTTAAAAAATAGGTCCTAGAGGCTATTTGGAAGGGTAAACGATGTCTAAAAATAACGAAAATTGGTACGCGCATTCTACCTAAGCTCCTCAAGCTCGAGGACTCCTCGGCTTGCACAAAATGGAGCTATGAATTAGAAAATGGGATTTTGTCTATATTACATATGTTACAAGAGTGATGAAAATCACTGTTGGATGTTTGAAGAGGTAATAAAAACATTGTTGTTTGAAAAAATGATCCGACTGGCTCCCTGCTCCATCTTTACATGCTTCCACGTCGTCTGTGCCTCTGACTGCTTCCTACACCCCCCTCCCTCTCGCTTCTGTCGTCCCTGACAGAACCTTGTTGTGCGGTCTGCCGGATGTAGTTTTGTAGGAGGTCGTGAGCGAGGGTGTGCTCAGATACTCGAATGCCTCGGGCTAGGTCTGCCTCGAGTTTCTCCCAATTAATTGGTTGTGGTTCATCGGATGGTGGGAGTCTGTAATGCGTGGAATACACCAACTGTTCACAGGCAAATAATTGCAATAAGTGGGTCGGCCTGCTGATGAACACTTCAGAGTGGTATTCCCAAAAGCCGGTTGTGAACATCTCTTCGAATGTCTGCTTGTAGCACGCCGGTAAGTATTTGACTCTGCAATGCCAGGCATAACACACCCGGAGCGATGGCGTCGTACTCATGTCATATGCGAGATCCAAGTTGCCATGCTCAAAGCCCGGGGTATTAACATGTGGTGCTTTGACTCGCCGGAAGACTTTAAATATCATTTGCATCATGTCAAATATCTTGACAATCATATGCGCTGCTATATCGTCCATATATCTCAAGCGAGGGAGCCAGTGACGAATCGTTGCCATCATGTAGCCAATTGTCGGTGGTCCTGTAGGTGGCCTGAAATATGGGTAGTTCAGCCAGTCTTGGCACTGCTTATTGTTTTGTACTTTGATAGCGAAGGCAGTCCAGGAGCGGCGTCGTGGCACTGGTCCCCAACACGGATTGTATTTTAAATGTAAAGGTGCCTTAACCCATGTGCTCATCATTTCAGGGTACTCCTGTAAAAGACGTGTACGCCAATCTGGTTGATAAATAGTGCCTTGTTGCGCATCGAGTGGCAAGTCTTGAGGCTCAAATTGAGTTGCATGTGATGGCTTCTTGCCAGTTCGCTTCTCTATGGCCAGCTGGTATTCGGCCATTAGCATGAAGTATGGTTTGTATTGAAGCTCATGCCCGGATATGTACCTGCGTGGGGCCAATTGAGCAAAGTAGGGAGATTGCAAAATTCTTTCTTCGATCATGGCCATAGCATGGAGCTGGGCCTCGACTCTAGCTGAGTGCGTTGTTCCAATTTCCTCAATCGTTTTCATCCACGCGGGGGTAGGAAGTTCATAGGTCATCTGGCCTTCGGCCGTGACTTGTCCGCCTGGGATGGGTATTGGCTCGTATGCTTCTTCAAACGTTTCCTCCACCGGAATGGTTATGTTCTCGTCGTCAGCTGGGATCTCCGGTGGGGAGTCAGGCCGTGGTGGTGCTTCGTATACATCTATGCGTGATTGGAGTGTGGTTACCTGGGCCCGTAATGCGTTGAGTTCCTCTATGAGGTCAAGAGAGGGGTCCACAGGTTCTGGTACTTCTGCTGCTGCTTGTACTTGTTGTGATGCCGGTTCTCTGAGCTGTAGTAGCTTGTGATCTTCTTTTAACTTCTGATGTTCTTCGTTCATTCGATCATAGTCCTCTAGCAATCTCACGTGATCCTCTAGCAACATCTGCATCGATTCGGATGGGATTGCCTTGAATCTGCTAGGACTTAAGGGTTGTTCTGGATGGTCCAATGCCGCTTCCAAATTCTCTCTATTCTGCTCTTGGAGTCTCTGGTTCTCCTCTTTTGCTGCGGCTAGGTGCCTCCTGAGTAAGCCCATATTCCTGGTCAGCGTCGCGTTCCTAATTGTTTGGGCTCGAAGCACGTTGTCCAGATCAGCAGTGGCTTCTTTTGTTTTCTCTTCACTTTCTAGCTCTAGCTTATGATATGCCTCTCTTAGTTCTTGGTATCGCGTATTTAAAGAGGCATTCTCGATTGATAATGAATTAAGCTGCGACTGTAATTCATTTGTCGTCCTCTGCAGCTGTTGATAATGGTTGCCAAGAGATGCGAACTCATCTCGTACTTGTGTCATGCATGTGAACATTTGTTGAAGTGCAGTGTCTATGGTTGGCGATAATAGTAATGGAGTGCTAAGTGAGGATGCGGTGGAAGTAGATGCAGCGGGAATGGGGAATGGGGTTGGGAAGGTGGATGCAGTGGTGATCGTGGAAAATTGTGACGTACCTAAATATGATGGTGCTGCGAGTGGAGTGGGTGCTGGTGCGGTGGGTGGTGAGATGTCCATGTCACTGGACGTGTCAAGTGCAGTGACTGTGAAAAGTGGTGTGTATGTGGGTGGTTGTGTCGGTGTGAAGACGGGGTTTACAAATGTAGAGTAGTTTATAGGGGGGATGGCTGGAGCAGCTTGGTGAAAAGGGGAAATAGGAGTTATAGTGGGTTGGGGAGGTGAAACTGGTGAGAAGGTTAGTGGGGTTAGAAAGGTGAAAGGGTATCTTAAAGGTGGGGGAAAAGATGGGAAGGATGAAGGGATGAAGGGGTTAACAGGTAGGCGAGGTGGGGTGGGTGCGAGCATGGTGGCATGAATGGGCGGGGCAAAGGCTGTGGCTATGTTGCCTTGGACTGGTGTGGATGTGGGAGGAGCAGGTGGGTGTGCGGGGGATACAGGATGGGTTGGTGAAACATGAGGTGAGAGAGGAGTAGATGGTGTGGATGTTATTTCAAGGATAGTGGTAGTATGTACAATGGTAGTATGTGGTGGGGAGTTGACTAGGATAGCTTCTTCTGTGATGGATCTTTCGGGACGTAGACGTGCATCTTGCGCCTGATGGGATGATTGAGGACCTCCCGGAACTCGAATATATTCACCGGGCTTCGATAACAGGCGAACTCTGCGAGGGTCATATTGGGGGAGTGGCTTCCTTTGTAAATATCTCAGTGCTTCGACCGGGCCAATGGATTTGACCAGTTCTCTGAACCCTCTGATGTAAACTTCTTCAAACCCTCCGGAGATGAGTTCTTGTTCGATTATGGTTTGGCTCTCTTCTTCAGTCAATTTCTTCCGTGCCCAGACTTTCTCCATCGTACGATATAATTTCTTGATTGCCAGCGTGTAAGCTGTTGCTTCGAAAGTCTCCTCTTCATGCGTGCTGGTGTCACCGTGTGCATCGGTTTGTTGGCCTTGGCCATCTGTCTGTTCTTGTTCTTGGGAATCATGCGTGCCCTGGCTGGCTTCATCGTCACCTTCATCGTCATCAGATGCTGTTCTTTCGTCATCAGAGCTCGACACCACTTGTCCCAGGGGCTGATCCCGCGGTGTGGTAGGGTAACTTGGCCTTTCAAATTCTTGAGAGAACATTTGTGCCTCTGAAAACTGGAACTCATTTGAGAATGCATCCGGCATTTCAAAGTCGAATGTTGTGTTTATTGGTTCTGCCTCCATGTGTGATATTGGGAAAGAAAAGGCTTCCGCACCAATAGTGGTGGGAGCTTCTGCTGTCGTGGTGGTGGTTTCTGTGGTTGTAGCTGCCTGAGGTGCAAAGGTGCTAGTAGTGCCCTCTGTTACCACTGGTCTAGATAACCTTATGCGAATAGGTTGTACCGTGGGGGTGGCTTCTGTCGGTGATTGCTCTGGGGAGGGTTGTGGTGATGGTGACTCTGGCACTTGAAGGCAAGGAATAGTGCCTCTCATGCGCTTACCTGCCCGTGCTCTGCTGGGTTTCCTGGCTTTCTTCGTCGTTCCCTTGAATGCCTTCAGCTCTTCTCCTGTTAATGCACGTTCAATTGGCAAGTCATAAGCCAAGCACCTATAAACAATTCTTGTCAGCGCACAACATCCATTAAGCACTTTCTTTCGTTCCCATCTATGTTGTGCCAAATACATTTGATCAATGATCCAGCTCGCCAGATCGACAGTCTAAGGTCCAGTACAGGCTAAGTACAATCCAAACCATATTCTTTTATGTGGCATGGTGAATCTGTCCTGAGTAGGGAATGCAAAATGTTGCATGCATATCCGTAGCGGCTTTGACAGCTCAGGTGTAATTGCTGAGATCTCCTCCCACTTAGTGACATCCCCACGTTTCATAGGGTCTGGAACTAATCTTTCTCGATCTGTGGGCGTGTGGGTTCCATGAATCTTGATGGCAGCTCTGATTAAATCCTTCGAAAGATAAAATCTTTTGTAGGGTGGATCATCCACTAAAGAAGGCAAAATAAAAGTTCCTGGGATATCCTTATTCTCTGAGGCCAGCAAAGTAGTGATTAAATAATAACACCTATAAAAGTCAGGTTTGGGCAGATGATCACTGAAATACTCCGTGAAGCCGGCTCTGGCCCAAACATGCGTTAAGTCCTGAGTGTTCTGTAGGCCTTCGAACTCTCTGGAGAAGAATTGGTATTTTCCCCAAGTGCGGTCATCAAACGTCAAATTAGATTCAAATATAAACTCCGCGTCCGCTAAGGGTCCTGCAAGTCCCTGAAACCAGTGAGAGTTACGGTGTATCTTTTCTGTGTAGCCCATAGGTGGGTTATCGATCGGCATGGGCCCTGGAAATCCTTGGAATTCTGGCGGTGGAGCAGTCGGGTGGGATTCTGCTCGTAAAACATTGAGGGGCACTGCAGCTACGCTGGGGCCTGCTTCTGATGGTCCTTCGTCGGTTTGCATGATGATTGATGCGCTAATGAGAAAGATCTGCTACAAAAGATTAACACATTAGCATGGAAATTAATTATGATCCCATTAGAGCGAGACCGCAATCCCTTTCCATAACCGATGCGTAACCCGTGTAGTCAAGTGTCGTGAAGTGATTGATTCAATGATTTTTTTGTAGAGCTAATGCAGGTCTCTAGACACCTACGTGGTCAGATTATGCATATATTTCTTGATAAGCTTTTATTATGCATGATGTGGGGTTATGGTGTGTGAATTTATACAAGGTTTGGTTGAGGGTGAATTATTACAAGGGTGGAGTTTAAACGGGATGGGAGAATTGTTAGATAATGGGGTACAAGAAGACGTCTGGATACGTTTCGGTATCCATTTCTTAAGAGTCCTTGGGTGGGTGGTAGGTTTCTGCTGAGGGACAAAAAGTGGTATCAGGTTTGGTGGTATTGAAGGATGAAAAGGTTTCTGAGGGCTGTATATTACATGGCTTGAGGGTTGGGCTATAATACATTGTTTGGGCACCCAAATCTGCGTGGGTGTGGGTCTATGGGTAAGATATTTCTTGGCGATCCAAATTTGTCGAATGTTCAGACCTGTAGAAAAAGGTAGAGGGGATGGTGGATACTGATTCTGTTTCTGCCCTGCCTTTTTCTTGTCGATCTCTGCTTGGTTGGAGTTCTTCGGTGCTTTTTGTCCTTTAGGCACCCATATTTGTCTAGTGCCGCTTCCTTTGGGTGGCCTAGACTGCTTTCCTTGTTGTGTCTTCTGATACTGCTGTCGGTCTGGGTTCCTTCGTCGTGGTTGACTCTGTTGTGGTTGAGGTTGAGAGGTCGGATGGACGCTCTGCTTTGGAAAAGAAGGGAGATCCAACACTTGCGTGACCTGCCCATTAGGAAGTGATTCGTTCTTCATCTTTAATCTAGGCCAGTCCGCAACAAGTTTGGAAGGATGAGCATCGCAGGGTGTCGTGCTCATTTGGCCGCTGATGCAACCCACCTGACCGCTGATTGTGTCCATCTGCCCTAGCGGTTGGGTAGCTGCCCTCTCTAGTTTGTAGGAAGTCCCAGAGAAGATCTCCTGTTGTCCTTCGGATTGACAATTGTCCCTAGCCAAGCCCGAGTGGGTTGGTGTAGACGTAACGTGATTGATCTGACTCAAGATCTTCCCGTCTTCCATCGCATGTATTTCATAGGGTCTAGGGTTACAAACCTCAATCGGAATGCCATTAGGGAAGTCAAGCGGTATCACTCGCTTCTGCTCTAAGGTTCCAATCTGTAAGGAGCCTTGTCTAAGATTTAGGTCCACTGAGTGATCGTATAGCCAATCTTGGCCAAGGATTAGGGGTTCTATCAGGTCGTCATCATGGCACACTAGTAGCTTCGCTGTCATGGTCACATCCTTAATGAGGATAGGAAGGTCCACCTCACCCATGCAAGGGGTTTCCATGCCTCCTAGCCCTATGAGGTATGCCTCAATTGGCCGCATTTCTATTCCTGAATCCTTATAGTGGGACCATCTAATCGCACTAGTCGCAGCACCTGAGTCAATTAAAGCCCTGAGCTCTTGGCAAGGGTTGTCGTGCTCTAGCCTAACTGTAATGAATGGTCTCCTGTCCACTATACTAGGATGAGTGGTTGACTTTACTTGACACATGGCCATGGGATATCTAGGTGTAGTTTCCATATGGTTATAATGTTCTCTCCCTAGTCCTTGTCTTCTTAGCTTCATGCGCTTAATGCGTTCTATTGCTTCTGCCTGAGCTTCCGCTCGTATTCTATTCTCTTCCTCCTTACGTTTCTTTGCCAACGTGAGTCGTCTAAGCATATCCTCCGTAAGAGGTTCCTGATATAGCCTGACTCTACAGCCACTAATATAATTAGGCATTATATCTCCTTCTAAAGTGGCTAACTGTACTGCTCCACTTATTGAGAGTCTGTTAATGATCATAGGTCCATAACCTCGCTTTTCTAACTTACGTGCGTGCTGTTTCAGCGTATATACTAGAACTAAATCTCCTTCTTTTAAGCCTTTATCTTTCACATGTGCATCAAAATATGCTTTCTGTCGCTTCTTCGCTGCATATATTCCTGCTGCTGCCTTTAGCCTGGTTTCTCCTAATCGTTCCAAGTCCATTATTCTCGCTGATAATTCATGGCCGGTCCACTGATGTTTTTGTGCAACCTTAAGGGTCGGTATCAAGAAGTCCAAAGGAAGCACAGCATTCTGACCAAAAACCATCTGAAAGGGAGTTGCATTGAGTACGGTCTTGTAGGCCACTCGATATGCCCAAACAGCGTGGTGTAACTGTTTGTCCCAATCTGAACGTTTGTTGTTCACGAGTTTTGTCAGTACGTTACAAAGGATCTTATTAGTGCTTTCAGCTTGACCATTGGCCTGAGGATGATATGGTGCGGATTTCTTGTGAATCACCATAAAATCCTGCAACAGATATTCAATGACTTGGTTTAGAAAGTGAGTGCCTCGATCACTCACTAACTCTATAGGCAGTCCATATCTTGTAAAGACATTTTCAAATAAGAATTTTGCAGTTGTGTGTGCATCATTCTTCTTCGTGGCTTTTGCCTCTACCCATTTCGTAAGATAATCTGTGGCAACAATAATGTATTCCGCATGAGTACCTTTAGTAGGGGGGTTAATGGATCCTACAAAGTCTATACCCCACTTAGAAAATGCACGTCCGCCCATCATGGGTTTCAATGGCATTTCATCTCTGCGCGTAGGAAACTGAGTTCTCTGGCACACATCACATCTCTTTACATAGGTATGAGCATCCATGTGAAGAGTGGGCCACCATAATCCTGCAAAGAGGATGGCTTTGATTATCCTATCGGGTCCAAAATGACCTCCTGCAACACCTTGGTGTGCAGTCTCTAGTATGCTCAGATAATCGCTCTCATGAACACATTGTCTTAGATATCCATCTCGTCCTCTTTTGTATAGATTATCGCCAATAAGTGAATAGTCTTGAGCTTCCTGCTCCAGACTACGTTGTCGAGCTAAGGTCATGCCTTGAGGGAATGTTTTCGTCCTCAAGTATGTCACTAAGGGTTCACTCCAGTCTGGTGTGAGAGACACATGATATAATGTAGCATGCTCTACTGGTGGTCTTTCACAACAAACGTTGCATTCCTTACACAATCTGTAGACATCTGCTTCCATCGTAGGCCAATATACTCCTAGTCTTTGCAGAGTCTGTAGTGTTCGATGTTTTGAATGATGTTGCTTTAGTGCACCTATGTGTGCTAATTGCAACCAATTCGCATGTTCTGATTCATCTACACAACAAGCAAGAATCTTTTGATTATCCTGTTTATATATGCTTCCTGCCATTATTTGGTATCTTTGAGACTTGGTAATCTCTCCCTCTTTGATCTTTAACCTAGGATTCTTGGGTCCGTATGTCAGAATAGGGACTATAGGCTTAGCCCATTCTGGTGCTATCTCAAGGTTAAACAAGTATGCATCTGGTAATTCATCCGCTACTCCTTGAGGAGCTTCTCCTGAGGTTAATCTTGAAAGGTGGTCAGCTCTAAGATGCGTCTTTCCTTTCCTGACTACAACTTCAAAATCGTACTCCATGAGTAATAGAAACCAACGTATCAGTCGTCCTGTGTTACAGGGTTTGTTGACTAGGTACAATAGGGCTTGATGATCTGTAAAGAACTTGAATTTGTTGGCCAACAAGTAGTGCCTAAACTTCTTTACTGCGAAGATCATCCCTAATCCTTCTCGTTCCGTCGTGGTGTAATTTCTTTCTGCTGCGTTCAATTGTCTGCTCGCGTAAGCTATGGGGAGATCTATGTTACCTTCACTCGTGGGTTGTGCTAACACACATCCTATGGCATAATTGGAAGCATCCACATGTACATGGAATGGCTTACTCCAATCTGGGGTAGTCAAAATCGGTGCTGAGCACAAGCGTCGTTTAAGTTCATTGAATGAATTTTCACATTCATCTGTCCATTCAAAATTGGTTAAAAGAGAGTACAAAGGCTTGGCTATGATTGCATACATGTGTATGAATCTCCTATAATAACCACAATGGCCCATAAATGCCTGTACCTCTTTCACATTAGTTGGTCTAGGTAAATCTGCAATTACCTTCACCTTTTCTTCATCCGTAGAGATTCCATTTTTTGACACAATGTGTCCTAGAATTTTGCCTTGTCTGACCATGAAAACACATTTTTCTGGGTTCAAACAAACCTGATATTCTCGACATTTGTCAAATATATGCCTTAACTCTGGGATATGTGTCTGTCTTACATTAGAATGAGCACATATGTCATCGACATAAACTTCCAAGCTCTTGCGTAAAAATTCCTTAAAAACATGACACATGAGTCGCTGGAAAGTGGCGGGTGCATTTGTTGAGCCAAATGGCATTACACGAAATGCGAATATGCCCCATTCTGTGGCAAAAGCCGTCTTGTGCTGATCTTCTGGAGCAATGGCTACTTGATTATAACCTGAAAATCCATCAAGAAAGCTGTAAACTTCCTTGCCCGCAACTCTTTCCAATAAGTGTTCCGTGATAGGAAGAGGATAACTATCTCTAATCGTTGCGGCATTAACCTTTTTAAGGTTAATACACACACGCAATTTTCCATTCTTCTTGGGCACAACCACAATGGGGGATACCCATTCGGTATGCTCAATTTCGTAAATGAATCCTGCTTCTATCAGCCGATCTATCTCCTCTTTAATCTTCGCAGCGTAGTTATCATTGTACGTGTATGGTTTCTGTTTCGTAGGTTTTGCATCTGGAGTCATAGGGATTCTATGAGAACATATATCTGGGTCTACTCCTTTTAGATCTTTGTAACTCCACGCAAAAACATCTCTATATTCGCATAATAGGGCAACTAGCTCTTCTTCTTCTTCGGTTGTCAAATCATGCCCTATGTAGGTACATTTTTCTTCTTCTCCTTCTATGGCAACTATTACTTTCTTGGTTTTCTCTCGGTTATCATATACTTGTCCGTCATTCGCCTTTCTATTAGGCATTCGTACCATGATTCGTCTATCTTCGATTTCATATTTCTTGAAGTTCTCGGGTACTTCAAACAAAGATTCTTCTTTTTCTGACATGGTTTCTTTCTTCTTTCTTTTCTTGCCTTCACTCTTAGTAGTCACTTCCGTGGCTAATCTCACCTCATTCGTAATTTCCTCGTGCCTCTGAGGGTGAGTCTCTACTTCGAAAAAATATTCTTCCTCTGATGCAAAGGGTGAATCCATGATAATTGATTCTAAATCAGAATCGCTTGCATCCTCAAATGCATCAGTGTTCGGTTCACACTCTTCTAAAATTGCATCGCACATGATTGGCTCTATCGTGAAAACTGATATGTCATAGCCATCCTCGTCACAGTGGGGTCTCCATTGTTCTTCATTGATGGCTACATCCATGGTTGCTAGTATTTCTGCCCAACCATGGGGTTCAAACTCTTCGTCTGGGAATACTACAGGTGCATAGGCTGGATCTTGAAAGGTTCGTGGATGTTGTTATGCACCTAAGGTCCTGGCTTCTAACCTTTCTTCCTCTTGTTTGGCTACTTTACACATCCATAAATGAGTATCCTCATGCAACCAAGAAGGATCTGACTCTAATGAGTGCACGGATTCTGTTTCTACTGGTGTCTTATGGATGGTATTCCATTGTATTGGGGGTACATCTCTATGTGAATAGTCTTTAAGATTGACTTTGGTAGTCACTCCTAAGTGTTGCAAGTACAAAGAATTAGTTCCCCAATCTTGTACAATTTGCAACTGACGCATGAATGGTCGTCCCAATATCATCTCATAAGCATGGTTTTTACTAAAATCACAAATGGCAAAGGTATGCTCAAATTCTACACCACAAGTGGTGAGAGATATTCCTTCTAGTAAGCCTAATGGTTTTTCTATGTGTCCATCAGCCATTTGTAGCTTCATCCTGGTGGGTCTTAATGCTGGCTTACCCCAACGTTTCCATAAAGCGGTGGTAGCGATGGCTACTCCGGCTCCTGAATCTAAGATGGCTTTCGTGGTGTAGCCCTGATGAGTTATCGGAAGATATGTGTTACCTTCCTCTCCTTCGCTTACATCTCCGATCTTTTCCACGAGTATCTCTGGTACCTTATTATGTGATCCTATTTGTGAGGGAGTAGTAGCAAGCTCGGGGAATTGATTTGCTACATGCTTCCACAATTCTGGTTTTACCTTCAATAACTCCTCCAGAGTAAGGTTACATTGTACTTTGGTATTCTTGATCACTTCCGTGTTTCTAGGGATTACTGATTCTTCATTCCTCACTATTATCGTGGGTGCTCTCATATTAATAGACTTTGCTTCCCAAGGTCCTGTGAACTGAGGTAATTCTTGTAAAGAATTAGATTCAAAACCTGTGTGTTCACTCAGTTGTTCTTCCTCTACATCATCATATATAGAGGGAATGTCTTGGGGGAATTGCTCCTGCAAATCATTTATTTCTTGAATAGGAGGGTGAGTTCCTTGTTCTTTTCTCCATTTCTCTTCTTGGATTTCTCGCAAAAATTCATGTGAGTACCTATGTATGGAAGACACATTGTCTTGACTTTCTGTACTGGGTACTTGAGACAGGGATGGTGCATTCCTTTCCTGTGTCTCTGCGACAATAGGGTTCCTATGCTGATCCTTTTTCTCTTTGCTTTCTATCAAGCATTCTAGCCTCTCCATTAGTCCTTGAAAGTGTAATTCAGGTTTTGCCATGTTATTCCAATTAAGATATCTAGAGGCTTCGAACAAAGCTTGTGCTAGTTCTACCATATTCATGCAAAGTTTAGTTCTCTCAATTTCCAGATCAGCTCGAGGGTAGTTCTTACTCATTTCAGCTACTTGAGGTCCCTCTTTTAATCTAGCCTGATATGCACGAAACATCATGTCTAGATCCTCTGGTATGGGTTCCGCTAAAACTGATCCTGACTTCTGAGCTGGGTTCTCTTGATTCAATTCCTGTGAGGTCAATTCTTGGATTTTGGCTCTAGATTCCTTTAAACTTCCTTCCAACTCAGTTATCTTTTTACTCCATTTTCTCTTAATTCTTTCTCTAGAATCTTTCCAAGATTTTGTCTTTTTACTGCTAGATTCTGCAACTTCACTGGTTTCGGCTACTCTCTCTTGATTAAGCTTTTGGTTCTGTAAGAGCGCCTGGGCTCTTGTTATAGCTTGGATAGGCACGTATGTAGGGTTGGATCCATCTGCGTTATTTACAATACCTATCACGTTAATCGGTGTCACATTCGGAGCATTAACAGGGTTCTTAGGACAATCTTTGATTATGTGCTCTTTGCCACAATCAGCACAAAAGCCTTGTACGTTATAGTACTGTGATTGCCTTGCTATTGGGGGATGTGGACAATCCTTTATGAAGTGATCTCCTTGGCACCTAAAGCATGGTCCTCTAGGGCCCTGTGGTCTCTGTTGTCTCAATTGGGGCCGTGGGTTTGGGTTTGTGTACATCACATTAGCATAGTCGGGCTCCCAACTAGGTTCCACTGGTGGACTATCGTAATGATATGTCTCCACATGTTCTGGTGACTCCGTGTAATAAGCGGGTGGACTAGTTACATGGGTAGAGTCAAAACTGTTTGAGTTCGGGTCACTTTCTGTGATCAAAGGTGAAGAAGGCACTAAGGCCCTACTTAGGTTCTCTTCTGCAGCAGCATATTTGACTGAGATGACATTCGCTGGTGGGGGTGGCTGCTGAGCTAAGACAGGTTGAGGTCTCTGTTGAGCCTGGTATGAGTAGTTCTGAGGAGGCCTATAGTAATAAGGCTGAGCATTGTATTGGCCTTGATACCTACCTGGCTGTGCGTATGCTTGCGGGTAGTTCTGTCTCACGGTTTGTTTGTTGTACGGGCAGTCTTGAGCCGTGTGATTCGTGTATCTTCTCTCAATTGTACAGTATTGGCCACTAGGGTTGGCTTGAGGTTGTGTTGTGTTGGGACACACATTTGCCATATGATCACCGCCACAGGTGTAACAACGCTTGTTTGTTAGCACCCTGGGTTTACTAGAAACTCCTAGTTTCTGGGCCACTTTCTCTGCTAGGTCCTCTATCGAATTAGACAATTTTGTGGATGCTAGAGAAGAACAATCTGAGTCCTTATAAACCTTTGAGAGTTCTAATTCATCTCCTAGGTTGTCCTCGATGTCTATACATATTCTTACACACTGCTCTAGCGTTCTGGGTTCTTTTAGGTACACATAGGAGCGTAGTTTAGAGCTCAACAAGCCATCTAGAAACAATGACACTTGTTTAGCTTGTGAGGGTAGCTCTTGCATTGGACATCGTTCAACATATTGTCTAAACCTACGTCCTGCCAGTCTAACTGTTTCCTGAGGGGTTTGTTTAAAGCTATGAATCATTGAAGATGTGTCATGTCTAATCCCACTTTTAGAGAATTCAGTGATGAATGACTCTAAAAAGTGATGGATGTCTCTAAATTGCCTTTGTTGCAAAGGTTGGAACCAAGTTAAAGCGGTATTCTTTAACGTTAGCCCAAATGCGTTGTATTGCGTGAACATGTCTTCAACTTGTTCGGCTCTTAGTACTTGTTTGAATTCTGCGACGTGGTCATAGGGATCTCCTGTCCCATCAAAATAATTTTTCATTGATTTTACTAATTGAGTGGGTCTCAGTATTCTTGCATGTTCACGTGGTCTAGGTAGAGGAAAATCATCTCTACCACCTGGTATTCCATGATCTCTTTGTCTATCCGCTCTATTAGTGTTCGTGGTTGTTCTATCTCTCCCTATGGGATAAGTGAAGCTTACTTCCGGTCTCTCTTTATTCTTTTCTCTTTGATTTCCAAAGGCTGATGATGTTCCTGCCCCTTGTTGACTTGTATTCATGTTTGTTCTAGATGGAGGGAATACCAATTCACCTCTCCATGTGTATGTGTTTCTAGCGTGGTCAGGCACCAAAAAGACTCTTTCTGAAGTTTCATCCAGGTATACAACCTTTCCAGGTGTATCCGGGTCCTTGAACTCGTATATTGTGGTGATACCTGCCTCACTAGGGTGTTCCTTTCTGTACCTCCAAAAGGCTTCATCTGTCTCTTTATTTACAAACAACTCTATGCTTCTGTTGTCATGAGGGATCCATTCCGGGATGAGTACTCTTGTTAATACGGATTTCCCTCTAGGTGTTCTAGGTTCTTCTAACGGTTCTTTACCTTGAAATTTCGCTTCCGTCTCTAATTGGATTGTGCCAAACTCATTAGTAACGTTTGGCTGCGTACTTAGGACGTACATTGTGCCTTCTTTGTCTATGTAAGCGTCTCTCTCAAATTTCACCACTGGATGTTCCAATCCAATGGGTTGATCGGGGTTGTGCAGTTGCACCACTTGCCTTCGCAAACCATCCTCATAGATGCGAGCACCTAGTCGGTTGGTTCGGAGAAACTCTAATTGCGTTCTATAGGGTCCTTCAGGTTTTTCTAAATAGGCTACATTCGACCCTCCTTCTGGTCTTTCTGTGCTAAATGCCATTTCTGAATCACTAGTATCTGAGCTCTCGTAGGGATAATTACTATTCAATTGCTGAGCCCACGATCGTGCAGTAGTTCTTACACTTGCTTCTGATGATCTAAGGCTTTGTCTGTCTGACTTGCCTATATGTTTGCCCGATCTAAGGTTCATTAATTTTCTTCCTTGCACACTCAGTACACGCTCAGATCGTCACCGATTCTTTGTTATTACTTTCTTGATTCTTTTTAAATTTCTTTAGATTCTTGTCTTAATGTATGCGTCAGGAATTCGACTTTCCGTGTTACTTTGAGTTCTCGTTCCGTCAGGCTTATGTTCTTTCCTTTAGGTTTTCACGTCACACCTTTACTTTAGTCTTGGACTTGGGAGAATTAAATATCTTGAACTTGAGGCGTTCCTATTGTCTTAATCCACAATGCTAACGTTTATCCTAAGCTAAGAATTGACTGAGGGGGTTGAGTAATCTTCCAACCTAGAGTCCGCTTTTCTGGTTGCTCTGATGCCCAAGAAGCCGCGCTTCCCAAGCTTTATGCCCTTCACTGCCTTGCTTTGGTTGCCTTTGATTGCCCTTGCTAGACCTGGAAAAATCCAATATTAGACCAATTCACAGTTGGATGATCAATCACTTAAGTACATACACCTTTTAAGTCCCTTCCCTTTTGCCCAAATTTTTAATGCTTGCCCCCTGGCTTCCTAGTTCCAAACTAGGTGAACCTCAAAATAGTTTATCTAAAAACGGACTTCGGATGAAAAAGTTATGAGTGCTCAGGCCCTGGGGGGTAAAAACTGACAATCAGGTTTTCCTTCCAATATGAGCTAAGGGGTCTCCTATGAGTCTAATGGTCCAAAAATTTCTCAAAAATACCCCCAAAATTGGTCAAAAAATGGAACCCTAAATTTGCGATGGGGGTGCACAATCGCGATGGTCTGGGACCGTCGCGATGGTCCGAAGTGAACCGTCGCGATGGCGTGGAATTTGGACAGTCGCGATGGTGCGAAAAGGTGAACCGTCGCGATGGCCCAAAGTGAACGATCGCGATGGCGTGAGGTCGAACCGTCGCGATGGCGTGATCAGGCGGACAATCGCGATGGCGTGAGGTCGAACCGTCGCGATGGCGTGAGGTCGAACCGTCGCGATGGCGTGATCAGGCGGACAATCGCGATGGCGTGGGTCAACGGTCAAAGGTGGACAATCGCGATGGTCCGAAGTGAACCGTCGCGATGGCGTGATCAGGCGGACAATCGCGATGGCGTGGGTCAACGGTCAAAGGTGGACAATCGCGATGGTCCGAAGTGAACCGTCGCGATGGTCACAAGTGCGATGGCATGAGCCAATCGCGATGGTCCGATTTTGAGCTGTCGCGATGGTCCGAAAAAAAATGAACCGTCGCGATGGTCTATCTTAACACGTGGCACCGTCGGGGCGATGGCATGGGCCAATCGCGATGGCCCGAGGTCAGCTGAACAATCGCGATGGTCCGAGTGGACCGTCGCGATGGCTCAAGTGAACCGTCGCGATGGTCCGAAGTGAACCGTCGCGATGGTCCGGCCGAGCCGTCGCGATGGCGTGAGCCTATCGCGATGGTGCGACACAATCGCGATGGTCTGAGCCAATCGCGATGGTCCACCAAAATGTGATTTTTTGCAATGTAGCTGTGGATTCGTGCAAGCGCAAGGGTCGCCTACCTCGTGGTGTGGTCGCCTACCTGAAATTCCGAAGGTTGCAGACCATCGCGATGGTCCGCCACACTCGGCAGATCTTTGACAGAGAGTAAAATTTTACCTTTTCCAAGCTTTCCTGATGCACTGGAGCTCTGTACCTGCAAGAAAACTCAAGAAAACACAAGCACACACAAGCACAAAAGTTCTCTCTCGCTCTCTCGCATGCACAAATGAGGGGAAATGAGGTGAATGGGTGGATATGGTGAAATTTCTGATTTTTTTGGAGATGAAGATGATGATGCGATGATGAAGATGGAGTGTGGGGGAGGTGAAAAACACTAAAAACTAAGTATAAACAATCAACAAAAACTGAAATTTTTACCTTCCAACGCCACTTCTTGCTATACTCTTACCATCACACATTCGTCCTAGACTCGATCCCCGGCAACGGCGCCAAATTTGGTGTTGCTCTAGCACAATGGTGAGAACCACGTTAAGAAGCTTCACCTCCTTAATGTCAATCCGCGGAAGAGATAGGAGTGATATGAAGATCGTGAATGTGAGATGAAGTGAAAGTGAAGGTGAGAAGCATAGAAATGCACACACACATGCACACACACTACGAAGAGACAAGCAAGACACAATGGAAGGAGGAAAATTAGCTCTATTACTCAAGAACACTATTACAAGCTCCAAAGATCTCTAAACTCCAACAAGCTACCCTCAAAAATGAGCTCTCTAGCTCTTTTTATAGTTTCTAGACTAGTTTTGACCGGTTTCACATCTAGTGACCGGCATAGTTAAAAATAGGTCCTAGAGGCTATTTGGAAGGGTAAACGATGTCTAAAAATAACGAAAATTGGTACGCGCATTCTACCTAAGCTCCTCAAGCTCGAGGACTCCTCGGCTTGCACAAAATGGAGCTATGAATTAGAAAATGGGATTTTGTCTATATTACATATGTTACAAGAGTGATGAAAATCACTGTTGGATGTTTGAAGAGGTAATAAAAACATTGTTGTTTGAAAAAATGATCCGACTGGCTCCCTGCTCCGTCTTTACATGCTTCCACGTCGTCTGTGCCTCTGACTGCTTCCAACACATGTGCAATCAGATAGGCATGTATCTTCTCATACCAAGCACGTTGTGGTTGCTTTAAACCATATAATGCCTTCTTTAACCTGCACACCTGGTTTTCATGCTCTTTTTGCACAAAGCCACAGGGCTGAAAAACATACACTTCTTCATGCAAGTCACCATTCAGAAATGTTGTTTTAATGTCCAACTGATGTACATTCCAACCATGATATGCTACAAGTGCACAAATGCTCTGAACAGTATTCATACGACATGTAGGTGCAAAGGTCTCATCAAAATCAATGGCTCTTTCCTGTGCATAACCCTTTGCAACAAGCCTAGCCTTATACCTGTCAATTGTACCATTCGGTTTATGCTTCAGCTTGTATACCCACTTAGTGCCAACAACCTTCTTGCTAGGAGGCAAGTCACATAAACACCAAGTACCATTCTTCATTATAGCATCATATTCATGTTGCATCGCAGCCATCCAATTTTTTGAATTTTGTGCTTCATCAAAAAAAATAGGCTCATTTTCATCACAGAGAATAGATGCAGCCATAGCATAGCAATCTGGTGTAAAAGAGGCACTATGAGAGCCTGAACGAGTACGATATGACAGAGGTGCATCTAATTTGCTGTCACGCAAAGTCTACACCAGCCATTTTGGCATAGTTTTTGCCTACTCAATATTAGATCTCTGATCAACTAGTGCATCATGTAAATCTGCATCAGAAATGGAATGATCTGCATCCTCACATGAAACTTGCAAAGGCAGAGAAGTTGCCTCATTAGGACCAGCACAAGACTGTCCACCTGTAAAAAGAGGCAGCAAAGTATCATACATGTCTTTGGAGCTAACAGTTGTCTCCTTAGTACATGAAAGCAATGGCTGAATAGCATCTTCATCAAAAACAACATCACGGCTAACCAGAATGCGTTTAGTCAGTGGATGATACAGATGATAGCCTTTACTTTCAGAACTGTACCCAACAAAAAAACATTTTACTGCTTGATCATCCAATTTTTTGCAATGTTGTTCAGGCACTAATGCATATGCTAAACAACCAAAAACACGCAGATGAGCAACAGATGGCTTGCGGTCATGCCAAGCCTCATATGGAGTGATAGACTGCAGCACTTTAGTGGGACATCTGTTTAGTACATATGCTACACGCATGAGAGCCTCAAGCTAGAAACTATGTGGTAAAGCCTGACTCTTGACCATACACCTCGCCATCTCCATGAGTGACCTGTTCTTTCGTTCAGTAACTCCATTCTATTGAGGTGTATACGACACTGTACACTAGTGTTTTATCCACGTTCAACCAAAAATGCATTAAAATCAGAAGACATATATTCCCCCCCTCGATCAGAACGGAGGGTGCCCATTTTACATGCTGACAGATTTTCAGCCAAAACCAAAAACTGTTTGAAGCACATGAACACTTCCGAATTTGCCTTCAATGGATATACCCATGCATGCCTGGAAAAAAACATCGATGAGAGTCATGAAGTAAAGATAATTCCCAAAAGAAGGTGTCTACATAGGACCACAGACATCACTATGTACAAGCTGCAATTTCTGAGTAGCCCGAACTGAACCATCTTTTGGAAAGGATGAATGCTGCATTTTGCCCAAAATAAAACCTTCACAAACATGTTTTCCAGGTGCCTCAAGTTTGGGCAAAGAGGACACCATTTCAGATTTCTGCAGGCGTAGCAAACTAGCAAAATTCAGATGAACAAAGCATGCATGCCAAAGCTTTGCATCTAACATAGCCTGAGAATCATTTACTGCACATGCCAAATCATTTACAGATATTTCATAGTCTATGAGCTTATACAACCCACAACATAAAATATGAGAAGCAATAATCACATCGCCATTTGAGAGATCATTAACTATACACCTCTCATCAACAAATTTCACAACCAAGCCAATCTTGGCTAATGCAAAAACTGATAACAGGTTCTTCTTGATCCCTGGCACAAATAAAGCATCTGACAAAGTGAAAGAACTACCATCAATAGTAGTCAAAATGATCTTACCAACTCCCATAACAGAATAAGAGGAGTTGTTGGTGCATGTAACAGTATTCCCTGTAGGGGTAGGCTCGAGTGAAGAGAAGAAACTACGTTGTGTGGTAATATGTTGGGTCGCCCCACTGTCAAATACCAAACTGCTCATTAGAAGATGGGTCAAAACTGTAGACAGTAGTAAACACCCATTCTTCTTCCTGCACAAGATTAATAGACTCTATTTTTGGTGTAGAGGCCTCTGTAACAACCATTCTAGCCTCTTTCTTCTTTGCCTCTTTAGCAGCCAGTTTTGGACAGTTCTTTATGATATGATCATTCCCTTTACAGTACTTACAAAACAATTTTTGCTTTTCTCATTTCTTCTCATCTTTATCTTCTTTCTTCGAATATGCAAAATTAGCAGATTTCTGCTTACTAGATGAAGAGCTCTATTTTCCTTTGCCCTTCTGACTAGCCAGGAAAGCTTGATATGCAACTCGCATAATGGACATGTTTTGCCTAGACTGATCTTCCTGCAACAGAACAGAGACTAACTCCTCAAATGATAAGGCATTCGGATTACCTTTCATCATCAACCAAAGAGTATAAGCAAAACTCTGATATGAATCAGGAAGACCATTCAAAATCGTCTGCACAAGTCAGCTATCTGGTATAACCTCATCAGTAGAAATCAACTATTCCTTCAAATCTTTGATCTTCGTTAGGAAACTATCCATAGAATCACCTTCATTCATGTGCTCACTCTCCAACTATTTTCGGAGGTAAGCAACACGAGCCTCATTCCTAGCTTGGTATAATATGGTAAGTGTATCCCAAGCATCCTTAGTTGTTCTGCAAGAGCGAATACGAGGAATAATGGAACATTTGATAGATAAAGCTATCAATGCATGTGCCTAGGCATCTCTGCCATCCCAACAAATCTGCTCTACAGTAGGTGCAACAGAAACTGCAGCACGAACAGGAATATGCAAAATATCACCATCTACCTTCTGCATCAGCTTCGATACCTGCAGTTGTAACAGTTGCAGGTGTGATAGGACGTTTTTTGACACCCTGCACAATGTTCCAAAATCCTTTTGCAACCAACACATGTCGCATCATATAAGCCCATAACGCGTAGTTGGTACCATCAAATTATCCTCAACAGCCAATATACAGAATACATCACTGCTTTCAGCCATGGCCGGTGACTAAAATACCTTGATGCAGAAAATTGACTCTATCTCAAAAAGTTGGACAAAACTGCCCAGACAAATTCTGCTAGACCTGTAGCAGACTTCGAGACGCTTATAGTGGCGAACAGAAACTGGTATTTACCTTTGGCACAAAAAGATGAAATAGCCTACACAAGCTCTGCAATAGTGCGTTCGAATGCCGAAACGAGCTCAGATCGCAAACGGAGGAGTGTCGATGGCGCCCTAGATGAAGCGACGACCTACTCTGATACCAATTGTTGGAGTTAGATGTCTGTGGAAGCACGTGAACATCACAAGGAAGAAGAAGAAGCTTGGAGCACTACACACAATACTGAATGTATTACTAGAGAATGTACAAAGATAAGTAGCACATTAGGGCAATAGGCATATACACAAGCCGGGGGAGAAAAACCCTCCTAAAGAGGGAAAAAAGTACCCCGACAGTCCTAGTGTGTTCACACACATCACTACCTAAATATATCAACATTTAAATCATCGAGTTTCTAATTTTTCCATATCTTCGTCACTTGTAGATTCCATGTCTACCCATCGATGGTCTTTGTCATTTGCCTTTTCCTTTCGTTTGTTACTTCCTTGACTTGAATGAGCTTGATTCCTTGTCCTTCCATGCCAAAATGATGTAGTACTCTCCTCTAATGGTGTGCTTGAAGCGGTTGGACCACTCATCTCCATGCTTTTTCGTTGCTCTTTGAACTTCTTCTCGGCTTCATATGAAACATCAACCTGTAACACATCTTTGCTACCATACCAAGGTAACAACTCATCAAATATTACATCCCTAGAAACCATAAACTCTTTGGTGCAAGGATTATAGCATTTAAAACCCTTTTGCTCTGAAGAATATCCAAGAAATATACATGTTGGCAGTCAAGGAACTGAAGGACTCACAAGACAAGGAAGTCTACAAAGGGAGTCCGAGCGAAGAGAAGGTACAAGCAAACAGAGTAGTCAAAGAAGATCTAGCAAGTAGGCCATCTAAATTTTTCATGCATCAAAGAGGTAGGCACACAAGAAGAAGGAGCAAGTAGGGAGCTCCAGAAAATGTATGTCAAAATGTTAGAAGAAATCCCTACAAAAATAGTGATTTTCATCACTTAAAACCATTGTAAATACCATTTCATATTTTTGTAGCTCCATTTTGTGCAAGCCAAGGAGTCCTTGAGCTTGAGGAGCTTTAGAAGTACCTACCTATCAGTTTTCACATTTTTTAAACTCCGTTTGAACCTCCAAATAGGCCAGAGAACCTAATTCTTAACTACGCCGGACACTAGGTCTGGACAAGGCCAAAAACTAGTAAAAAACTATAAATAGAGCTAGAGAGCTCATTTTCTGAGGTAAGCTTGTAATAGAATTGAACTTGTATGAGCATTTTGGAAGTAATCTAAAAGAACTCCATTGTTTTTCTCTTTGTCTTGCCGTGTGTGCGCGTGTGTGTGTATGTGTGTGCATGTTAGTGTGCTTCTCACTCACGCACTTGTGCCTTCACTTGCTCGAGGTCATCATACCATCCTCACGTCTTCCCAGATTGGCATTAAAGGAGGTGCTACTCATCACTGAGCCACACCAAATTTTGGCGCCGTTGCCGGGGATCGAGCTTTGAGGACGAGTGTGTGATGGTAAGACGTAGAGTTGTGACGTTGGCGTTGTAGGTAATCTCTTTACTTTTTCTTATTTTTCTCTTTCTTACCTCACCATCATCATCACCATCATCATCCTCACCATATCGGATCTCCATCTCCATCATCGCAAAAAAATTCAGTTTTTGATCATATCACCTTCCACCTCCCATTTCCCTCATTCCACTTGTGAGAGAGAGCGAGAGAGCGACTTGTGTGCTTGGATTTTTTTACTTGTTTCTTGAGCACTCTTGCAGGTTGTTGCTGTATCACCCTGTCCAGCAGGTTACGTAGGTACGGACAAGCTCGAAACTGTCTCTGTGTCGCTGACATCTGTCGATCGCAATCGACAGAAAAATCACCTATTTGGTAAAACAAAGTACACCATAATGATACACATGAGGAGCACATCCTAAATCACTAAACATAGTAAAAAAAATTCCGAGTTCCTCTGTCAATCGCGATTGACACTGTCGATCGCGATCGACAGCCATGATCGACAGACCCTGTGAATCGCGACCGACAGACGTGTCGATCGCGACCGATAGACCTCACGACCGACAGACTGCTGCGTAGGATTCAGTCAATCGCGATTGACACTGTCAATCGCGACCGACTGAAATTTGATGATTGACACCAAAACTCGCGTTGCCACGTGTCCATCGCGACGGACACATCCCCGATCCACTGAAATCACGACGAAAATCTCGAAAAAAGTGTCGATCGCGATTGACACCATCGATCGCGATTGACAGGACTCACGACCGACTCTGTCGATCGAGATTGACACTATCGATCACGACTGACGTGTCGATCGCAACCAACAGGCCCCGACGGACACCTCTGCCAATCGCGATTGACAGACCTGTTGATCGCAATTGAAAGGATTTTTCGGCCAATCTTCTAGGGTTTATATTACTTGCTTTTGGGAAAAATTCTAGGCATGCTTATCAAGCAAATAGTGATTTTTGAGGTTCCGATTGTTTTCCTGATGACCTATTGTACCTTGTTTTAACCCTAGATCCCTGAACTGTCATATCTTCCTCATACGAAATCCGATTGCTGTGATTCTTGTTTTGTTGGAAAGCTTGCGGGGAGTATAGCCAAAAGCTCCACTGGTTACGGTCAAATTAATATCAAGATTATTAGCCATAGCATTTTTAAGTGGACTATACCCAAGGGGAAGAAAAGCTAAGGGGTCTTCAGGATTGTTTGCCCTAAAGCCAAAAGAACAGTGATCTCTGAATTACATGAATGAAAGTGATTTTTTGTGTCCTTTGAATCTAAGTCTTGAGCTAACTTTGGGACTTTTACAGGTCCACTGAGAGCACTAGAAGGCTTCCAAAGCAAGGGGTAATCTGCAAGCTTGAGAACTGGGTTCTTGAGCACCAAAGAGCAAGGGATCTGCAAGAGAGGTTGGAATATTCTCAACGCCCTCTGTCCGTTTCTAGCTTAGGCTAAGTGCGAGTAGTGATTAGAAGTAAGTCAGGGCATCGATAGGCACGAGAAAATTCAAGACTATCTAAGAAATCAAGTTCAAGTCAAGAGATAACATGTGTGTGACCGACAACTTTAAAGGAAAAGAACCTAACGTGAGACGATCAACATTCAAGTGCGGAAAATTAACTCAAGTGTTCCTCACGGCATGATATCAGACAAGATCATAACCACAATAATCAACTAAAAAGAATCAAGTGACTGATATAAAAGAACTCAACAATGAGGTTGTACCTTGGGTAAAAATTGGGATTGCTCAAATAGGCATATGAACCTTAGATCAGGACAACACCTAGGAAGAGATAGACAAAGCCTTAGGTCTTCAGAGGCTAGTGTTAATCATACTGCTAGGTCTTGGGCCCAGCAGTTGAGCCATTATTCGCACTATCCTAGCTCTGAAACTAGTGAGTCAGAGATGTCCCACAGTATGGAGAGACCTACAGGAAGTTCAGGTGTGCCATACTTACATAGGGTAGAAGGCCCCTACAAGACGTAGCTGGAATACCTTAGGACCAATCGACTAGGTGCTAACATCTATGAGGACGGCCTAGGAAGATCAGTGGTCCATATTAAAAACCCTAACCAATCCATTGGACTAGAACACCCAGCTATCAAGTTTGAAAATGGAGCATACTTGGACAAAGAAGGAACCATATATGTAGTCAACAGTCATCCAGATAGGGTAGAGGAATTTGGAAACGTGATCCCAGAAACAGATTTAGGTGACGTGAGCAAGGAAACATGGGTGTAGAACCTAGAACCCCCCAAGGCAAATCTGTTCTCACTAGGATTATCACACCAGAGTGGATTTCCCAAGACAATAAGAGCATATATCTACTCTTGAACCGAGAGACTGATGAAGCCTTTTGGAGGTATAGATCTGATCAGCCAAAGGAGGTAGGAACAATCATGATATATGAGTTCAAAGATCCTGATAGCCCAGGCAGAGTGACCTACTTAGATCATGCTTTAGAGAGGATCTTTGTGGTTACAGAAAATGATAGGCATGCTTACACTTGGAAAGGTGAATTTATTTTCCCCCAACCAAGATCGACTGTGTCCTTTGGTCACCCAGGAGCTGGAACATCCCAAGCTCATGGAGCTCAAAGAGACAGACATAGAGATAGACCGGAGGTAAGCTTTGCCAACCCAATGGGAAGAGAAAGAACGAGAACGGAAGCAAATAGAGTGGAACCTGAGGGACTTAGAGCCCCAAGGAACCAAAGGAATGCAGATGAATTCCCTCTACCAAGACCTAGAGAGCACACGAGGACTTTGAGACTGACTCAGCTAGTTAAGTCCATGAAGAACTACTTCGATGGCACAGGAGAACCATATGATCATGTGGCTGAGTTTAGGCAAGTCTTGAGAGCTGAGCAAGTTGAGGACCTATTCATGCAGTATAATGCCTTTGGTCTAACCCTTAGGAACACAGCTCTAATGTGGTTTCAACCATTGAATGAGAGGCAGTTTAGGAGCATAGACCAAATCTTAGAGGCTTTCATCACTGAATTCTCTAAAAGTGGCATAAGGCATAATACTTCCTCATTGATACATAGCTTCAAGCACACCCCTCAGGAGACCGTGAGACTTGCAGGAAGAAGGTTTAGGCAATATCTTGAGAGATTCCCTGTTCCTGAGTTACCCACACTAGCCAAACAAGTGGCCTTATTCTTGGATGGATTGCTAAGTACAAAGTTGCAATCCTATGTGTACTTGAAGGACCCTAGGACCATAGAAGAGTGTGTGCGCATGTGCATTGACATTGAGGATAACCTAGGGGAGAAACTAGAGCTTTCAAAAATCTACAAAGATTCCGATAGTGCTTCTAGCCTCTCTTCCTCGCAATCTACATCAATTGAGGAACTCGCTGAGAAAGTAGCTCAAAAACTAGGAGTCTCTAGTAAACAAATTCCTAGATTTGCCCCAGTGAAGACGTGCTATACTTGCGGCGGTGACCACATGGCAAACGTATGCCCTATTATGGCCCAACCCCAAGTGAATCCCAGTAGCCAATATTGCACCATAGAATGGAGATACACAAATCACACAACACAAGACTGCCCATACAATAAGCAAGCAGTTAGGCAAACCTACCCTCAGCCCTATCCACAACAGGGAAGATACCAGAATGAGTACCCTCCACAGCAATATGGTAGACCACAACAATCCTATCAACAACCCTACCAAAACCAAAAAAGGCCTCAACCTGTGTTAGCTAAACAACCTCCAATCCTAGCTAATGTGATTCCTGTAAAGTATGCAACTGTTGAGGAAAATTTGAATAGAGCCATAGTCCCAGTGACTCCGTTGCTATCAGAAAGTGACCCGAGTGATCATAGTTTTGATTCCACTCACATAGATAGTCCACAGGCTTACTACATGCAGTCTCCTGAACATGGTGAGTCCTACTATAGTGAAGAACTGAGTGAACCTAGTTGGGAGCCAGATTACACGAATGTCATGTACGCAAACCCTAACTCTAGACCTCAACCTAGGCAGGTAAGACCCCCATTTCCTAGAGGGCCATGCTACAGATGTCAGGGAGATCACCTCATTCGTGATTGCCCCATGCCGTCACCCACACAACCCCAGTCAGTAATAATCCAAGGCTTTTGTCAAGATTGCGGCAAAGAGAATCTCTTACGAGATTTCCCAAAGAATCCCAATAATATGCCAAAAATCACTCCTATTAATGTTATTGGATTAGTTGTAGACTCCACAGGGAGTGTGACTTCCACTGCACTAGTATAGGTAGTCACTAGAGCTCAAGCCTTGCAGTAGAACCAAAGTTTAGGCCAGGAGAAAAGTGCTGAGGCTAGTGAAGCTGAGAGCATAACCAAGAAGAGGACTAGAGCCTGGAGAGATAGTAGAGAAAGAATGAAGAGGCAATGGGCTAAGAAAATGAGTGAGCTCGAGGAAAGTCTTAGAGAAACAAGAGCCAAGATAATTGAACTCACATCTCAAACTCCCTCTCACACTACCCCACCACCACCATTCCTATCTCCATCCAATTCAACCCCTTCCAACCCGCCTCATGCTACTCCACCACCCCCTAGAGTAGGATCAGTCCTAGCAGATCCCACTCCTGAGGACCTAAATATGATGCTCAAAGCATATCAGGCCAGAATCCAAGAAGGGCCAAACGTAACCGATCATGAAAAGTGTTAACCTAGAGTAGAACTAGAGCTTGAACGAACCAAAATTTGTGCTAAGATGGTGGAATTGGCTCAAACCATGTTTGAAGCTAGTCGCCTCTTTAACATATCTAGTTCAGCTAAGACACAGTTGCACTTTGATGGACTGCTAGAAAGGTTGGAGAGGCTAATAGCACAATCAGAAAAGGAACCTGTCTCTCAAAATGAGGGCAAGGCAAGTGAAAGAGAAAGCCTACTTGCCCAGGAAGCCTATGTGCCTAACTCTACGGAGCCAGACACATCCTCTTCTATGAATCGGTTCACACCAAAATTCATACGAGAGATTCAAGAAGACAAATGGGCTAAAGAAAGTGAAGTCCCTCCTCCCATTGAACTTTTGGGTGATGCACACGACCAATTCCCACAAGACATCCCATCCATTTATGAAGAGCAGGAGAGCATTCAATCTCAGGAGAGATTAGACTTCGAATCTAATTCCTTACAAGAACTACCCCATTTCACATGCCCATGGGAAGCAAAGTCCATGTGTATGAAAGCACCCACAGTCATGGTAAGAAACAAAGACTCGATCATACCTAGAAACACAGAGGTAGTGAAAAACACTAAAGTACAGTGTAACCTCGCTTTAGAAGAGCTACTCAAAGTAAGGCCGGAACTATGGAAACATGTAGCCAAACAAGTACCAGAGATAGCCAAACTGTGTTCCTAGGTAGGTTCTCATAGGACACTGCCAGAAATTCCTCTAGACAAGATAGGAGACATGAGCGAGGGAGAAGAAGGAAACACCTATCTTCCCATCACACATCAAGGATACACAACCAAGGCAATTCTTGACTCGGGTGCAGGAGTTGCAATTGCTACCACATCCTTATGGAAACGTTGGGGCAAGCCAGCACTCAGGCCCACGAGGATGAAATTGCAAATGGCTGATGGTCACATAGAAAGACCCTTAGGCTTGCTAGAAGGAATAACTCTCACTACTTGTGGTGTAGAGTTTGAGCACACCTTTGCTATATGTGACTTTAGCAAAAATCATGCCTATAAGATGATTTAGGGAAGACCATTTATGCGACAGTTGCAAGTGGTACAGGATTGGGGAACCAATTCCTTGTATTTGCAACACTTAGGCATCACGACCAAGGTTAATCTCAAAGATTACTCTCATAGAGATGTCCCTCCTATCCAATGAAATCCCATCCATAGAGCTAAAGATGATACTGAATTGGTGCATTCCATAGGATCAGGATCCTCATGGATGCATGAAGACACCCACTTATGGATGTGCAAAGTAGCAGTAGAAGAAGAGAAGAGAGAAAAAGCCAGAGAGGTAGGTGCGAAGGAAACACATAGATCAATTCAAGACCCAACCTATGCACCTGTAGTATTTCCGAACGAAGAGTTTGAACCTCACGGCTGGGCAGAAATTTTAGCAACAATGGATGTAGCCATCAATGAAGAACAATGGACACCTCACTGTGACGACAATGGCTATGACATTTCAGTTTTCTCCATAGAGCCAATCATGGGAGATGCAGTTTTAGAAGAGTGCAAACCTAGCCCTGATGCATTTGAGGATGCAAGTGACTCCGATCTAGAGTCAATCATTATGGACCCACCTTTTGCATCAGATGAAGAATACTTCTATGAAGTAGAAGCTCATCCTCAGAGACATGGAGAGCGTACAAATGATGTAAGGTTAGCCACGCAAGTGACCCCTAAGAATGAAGGAAAGAAAACAAAGAAGAGAGAAGTCACACCAGAAGAGGAAGAATCTTTGTTTGAGGTCCCTGAAAACTTTAAAAAGTATGAGATAGACGATAGAAGAGTCATGGTAAGGATGCCAAAACGTGAGGCTCAATCAGGAGAGGCCTATGATAACAAAGAAACCACCAAGAAAATAGTTGTAGCCATGGAAGAAGGAGAAGAGCGATGCACTTACATAGGGCATGACCTGACGGAAGAAGAGGAGCATGAGTTGATAGCCTTGCTAAGAGAGTACCGAGATGTCTTTGCTTGGAGCTACAAAGACTTGAAAGGTGTTGACCCAGACATATGCTCACACACAATTCCCATGACCTCAGATGCTAAACCTTCTAAGCAAAAGCCATACACATACAATGATAATTATGCTGCCAAGATCAAAGAAGAGATAGATCGTCTGGTTGAAGCTGGATTCATCTATGAAATTGAGCACACTGAGTGGGTATCCCCCATTTTAGTTGTGCCCAAGAAGAATGGAAAGCTACACGTGTGCATTAACTTGAAGAAGGTTAACGCAGCCACTATTCGAGACAACTATCCGCTTCCTATCACTGAGCATCTACTAGAAAGAGTAGCAGGCAAGGAAGTGTACAACTTCCTTGATGGATTTTCGGGCTACAATCAGGTAGCCATTGCTCCGGAAGACCAGCATAAGACAACTTTTGCCACAGAATGGGGCATATTTGCCTTTCGGGTAATGCCCCAATGCCCCTGCAACCTCCCAGAGACTGATGTGCCATGTATTTAAAGAATTCCTGAGGAAGAATTTAGAGGTCTATGTTGATGATCTTTGTGCACACTCCAACATTAGACAAACACATATACCTGAGCTCAAGCAAATCTTTGACAAATGTCGAGAGTATCAAGTCTGCCTAAACCCAGAAAAGTGTGTATTCATGGTCAGGCAAGGAAAGATTCTAGGACACAGTGTCAAAGAATGGCATATCCACTGATGAAGAGAAAGTAAAAGCCATAGCATAGTTACCTAGGCCAAAGTATGTCAAGGAAGTACAAGCTTTCATGGGGCATTGTGGCTATTACCGACGCTTTATACACATGTACGCCATCATTGCCAAGCCACTGTACAACCTTTTGACCAACTTTGAGTGGAGTGATGAATGTGAGGATTCCTTCAATGAGCTTAAACGACGATTGTGTTCAGCACCAATCTTGACCACACCAGATTGGAATAAGCCCTTCCATGTTCATGTGGATGCATCCAATTATGCTATTGGATGTGTACTCGCACAACCTACGGACAAAGGTAATATGGATCTTCCAATTGCCTATGCTAGTAGACAGTTGAATGCAGCTGAACGGAACTATACCACCACCAAACGAGAAGGATGAGGCATGGTATATGCAGTTAAAAAGTTTAGACACTATTTGCTTGCAAATAAATTTAAATTTTTTACCGATCATCAGGCATTACTGTACTTGGTAAACAAACCATGCAATACAGGCCGATTAGTAAGATGGTTTCTCTTACTAATGGAATATGACTTAAGTAGTGGTGAGGAAAGGGAAGACTTGAGAGCAGACCATCTCTCTAGGCTCACATCTGGGGAAGCCCCACAAGGAGTGTCGGATGACCTTCCTGATGCTTACTTGTTTAATTTGGAAGTTGTACCTTAGTGGGATATGCCAATAGTGCCAGTATTGACATACGGGCCCAATCACCCAGTCATAAACACTCAAGATAGGGAGATAATAAAAGCCCAAAAGTACCTGATCATGGCAGGAAATATGTACAAGCACACAGATCAAGGGATCCTAGCTTGTTTTGTGGAAGAGGATGAGTACGATAAATGGTTGCAATTAGCACATGTAGGTGCATTAGAGAAACACTACTCAAAGCAACGAACCCTACAGACACTAAGGAGACTCGGAGTGCATTGGCCAACTATGGAAGTAGATGTCCATACGTTGTGCAAGGAATGCCCAATCTGTTGCACTAAACCACTTGTGGAGCATGCCACTCTTTATCAAGTGTCCATAGTGCCAGATTGGAGTGAACCATTAGTAGCCTTCCTGAGGACGAGGACATTCCCTCAAGATATGACACTGGCCATACAAAGAAGTCTAGATTGCTCTCTCATCGGTGATAATCTATACAAGCGTGGTAAAGATGGTTACCTGAGACTATGTGTCCATGAGAGTGAATATATCAAGATCTTGGAAGCTCCTCACCAAGGTGTAGCAGGAGGACACTTTGGACTAGATCGGGTGATCAAGGCAATCCTATTTGCAAGCTTATGGTGGCTCACCCTTCACATGGATACACATACCTATGTGAAGAGATGTGATGTTTGTCAGCGAACTCAGTACCCTATACGCAAAGATGACATGCCACTAAAGCCTATGATGGGTGGACGTGCATTCTCTAAGTGGGGAATAGACTTTGTTGGTCCTATTAATCCCCCAGCTAAGGGTTCACATGTTGAATATATCATTGTGGCCACAGACTATCTAACCAAGTGGGTAGAAGTGAAAGCTACCACCAAGAACGATGCTCAGACAACTGCTAAGTTTTTATTTGAGAATGTGTTCACTAGATACGGGCTACCCATAGAGCTAGTAAGTGATAGAGGCACCCATTTCTTGAATGAAGTTATTGAAAATCTTCTCCAAGAATTCTTGGTAGTACACAAGAAGTCTGCTCCCTATCACCCACAAGCTAATGGGCAAGCCGAAAGCACAAACAAGATTCTATGCAATGTGCTTACCAAATTAGTGAATAATAAATGCTCTGATTGGGACAAACAGCTACACCATGCTGTTTGGGCATACCGAGTTGCCTACAAACGGTACTCCAAGCCACTCCTTTTCAGATGGTGTTTGGCCAAAACGCAGTGCTACCATTGGACTTCTTGATACCTACACTAAAGGTCGCACAGGAGCATGAGTGGACGGGTCATGAGCTCTCCTCTAGGATCTTTGACCTTGAGCGATTAGGAGAAACAAGACTAAGGGCTGTTGCAAGGATATATGCAGCTAAGAAACGACAGAAAGCGTACTTTGATGCCCATGTTAAGGATAAAGGTTTGAAGGCCGGAGACTTAGTTTTGGTGTATACCCTGAAACAACATGCCCGGAAATCAGAGAAGTGTGGCTATGTACCTATGATCATAAATAGGATCTCAACGAGGAGTAGTACAACTAGCCACATTAGAAGGCGATATTCTACCTAGCTACATAAGCGGGTGCAGAGTCAAGTTATATCAGGAACCTCTGACTGAAGAGATGCTAAATCGACTCAACGTTTCCAAGAGACGAAAGAGGAAGAAAAGCGAATTCGAGAAGAAGCTCAAGCAGAAGCCTTAGAACGCATCAGAAGAATGAAGTTGAGACGACAGGGTAGGGAACAGCCCAGGGCAGATGACTACGCGGACCTAGGATATCATATGGCAATGTGTGAAGCTTCAAGTATTAGATCTCATAGAATAATTGATTGACATCCTTTTGTGACCTTAGAGCTAGGACAATTCATTAGTGCAAAAATTGTGCAAGCATTGATTGACTCAGGTGCAGCCACTAGTGCGGTGAGACTCTCTTACTGTCAAGAATTGAAATTAAAAGTCAATCCCATAGAGGCATATCTCATAGGATTGGGAGGCGTGGAAACCCCTTGCATGGGCGAGGTGGAAATTCCCCTCCACATTCAAGGTGTTTTAATGACAGTGAAAGTGCTAGTGTGTCAAGATGAGGACCTCACTGAGCCTCTTGTCTTGGGTCAAGACTGGATCTATGACCATGCAGTCAACTTAAACCTAAGAAGTGGACTTCTTCAGGTTTGGGTCAATGAGAAACGCATTACAATTGAGTTAGAAAATGAAGCACTCAAGGAATTATGCAAGGCACACACTCCTGGTTCTTCCAGGAGTACACATGAAGATGACCATGCTGTTCTTGTCCAAAACTATGTGATGCAGAGGAATGATGATCTCAATAAAGAAGTCAAGGAAACAACGGAACTCCCTTCTTTTCCAAAGGCCAGAGGGATGCAGCAACCAATGGCAGATCAAATACAACAGACTACCTATGCTGGAGGCCAAACGAACGTGAGAAGCAGGATGTCTCAGCCAATGAAATAAGTGTGGGCGCGGAAAGGCGAACAGCCTGTTGCGATCAAGCCAACCACATGGGCAAAACTTCTTATTAGTAATCAACAACACGACACTAATAAGAAGTCTTTCATAAATTCTTTTGCGAAAGTGAAGTCTATTTGGCCACCCAAGAAGTCAATGAAGGCTAGCCCACAATCAAGACAAATTTGGGTGCCTAAGGCTTGCTTGCGGGCTCAAATAGCTACACAGGGGCCACACCCTGTACAACATGGTTCACTCACTCAAACATATGATACCCATTCTTACACATCACGCACAAACACATATTCTTCCATGGGCACAAGTAGAATCACTTGTAAATGGGTCCTTAAAAAGCCTCATTTCCAGGCAGACACTCTTACAAAGCCCTCTAGAGTCTCCACAAAATCAAGACCAACAGCCATTCTATTTGTTTGGCAGCCCAAAACGTGTAATAAACCCCTTGACCCTCATTTGTAAACTCATATCCACTTACTAACTACATCACTCATACACCACACCTTTCCATTTAGCTCTTAGGATTATCCATTCCCTTACTACACACACGATTACCGAGCACTTGTTGACCTACTAACCTCTCACTAAAATCATGTTAATGTTGTAATGGGGACACATGAACGCTTGGTGTCCGTTTGCAATGTTAACATTCCTTTGTATATTCTCACAGAACTGGTGACCAGTTTCCTCGATATGGCTGAGGCAGGAACTAGCTCCCAGGCGGGCACCAGCCCTCAGATTGTGGATATTGAAAGTCTTCCTATTGAGGAGGAACTGAAGGAGCATCCAGTGGCATTGAGAGCATTACATGCCATACCGGTGTAGAATCCTCCATAGGGGCACACAATGCCAGTCAGCAAAAACTCACATTGGTTCAGTGACGTGGTAGGACCTCTGGGGGAAGGCACTTACCTGTGGGAGGCAGAGATAGAGTTCAACGGGCGCTGGGGCAGGTATCATTTCTTCACCAAGGAATTCAAAAGACTTGAAAATAACGAAGGGCCGAAAACAATATGGAAGAAAGCGGGACGATACAATTACTTCAAATCCCAGTTGCCAAGCCCGACTTTCTTAGATGCTCGTATTTGATTAGCACCCTCACTCCGAGCAAAGAGAAAAAGGGATACAACACCTTTGTCCTCCTATCTCTCACAAGGGGCAATGAGCTGAAGCAGTTCAAATTGACAAATAATTTGGTAAGAGAAGCCCTCGACATGAAAGGTATGCATATCCTCACCGAAAAAGAGACAATGGTTCCAGATAACATGAAGAACAAGAATCTGAAAAAACTAAAAGACATGGTGGCAATGACACCGACTATGCCATTCACTTGTGAATGGTCATGCAGCATTTCGCATTCCCCGCTCAAGAGAGGTTCACAATGCCACCCAAGAAGATATGGTTCAGTCTATATTTAGCAGATGCATTCGATCTAACAATCAACATGCCTCATTGGATTATTGACCAAATCCACTTGGCCCATTAACGGTGGTATAAGAAGCAAAAATCAGTACTGTATGGATGTTGTGCTCTCACGAGGATCATTTACAGGTGCTTGGCATATGATGTGCCAGTTCAAAGGGCACTTATTTGGACCAAGGTGCAAGAATTCCAATGTAGACTATCCACCACAGGGCCTCCATCCAAGAAAATGAGAGGCGCAGTTCAGATGCCCTGTGCACAGGCCCGCGGTGCGACACTGACACCAGAGACAACTCCACGGCTTCCAAGGCGTGTGCAACCCTTCACTATCAGATTACCAAGACATAGCACAAATGGACCGAATCTGGTGTTTCCTCCTATACCAACCGACTTAGAGTTTCCTCACGGCTTTACATTGGAAGATCTAACTGATGAAGAGGTAGCCAGAATAATCAATGCTACAAATTTAGAAGTGGAGGCAAAGCAAGCAAGCGGGCAGCAAACAGTCACAGAACAACCCCACCCAGTCCAACCAGACGTAGTTGAAGTGCAGGATGATGAACAAGACGAACAAGAGGATGAACAAGAGGGACTTTCCGACGAAGAAGAGCAGGAATATGAGCAAGAAGTTCTACAGGACCTTGAGGGTGCCCCGACTTATACAAAGCAATTGAAAAAGTTTTATGATACCATCAACCGAGTTCAAGAACAGCACAAACTGTCCTTGGCAGCAGGAAAAGCCCTCATGAACCAAATCCTTGAGGAGGAAGGTGTGGATGAGCAATACCGAGCAACCCTTGACATGATCTCTGATGCGTTGGGGGTACCGGAGACGGTGCATACTACTCTTGCATATTCACGACGATCAAAACGACGATACGGCAGATGCCCCCCTCGATCAGGAAAAAAAATGAATGTATTAGTATCAGAACCACAGGGCACCACATCCACAACCACGAGCACAGCTCATACTATTCATGACACTGAGGAAGCCCATACAACCAGTGCACCCCCTTACCCCCCTTACCCCCTCTCCCTCCAACTCCACCACCTTCACCTCCCACTACCAGTGTAACCACTACTGTCACAGCCCCAGGGTCCACTTCCCATACCAAAGCACAGACCCTTAGTCAACCCACACAACCTACACAACCGATCACCACCTCTCTTGTATACACTACCACTGACACTGTAATTTTAACTGACTTATCTGCCTTCAGGTCTAATTTGTGTCTCACTTCTTGAGGTATGTGAACATAACACACACAACCAAATACTTTGAGATGTGAAAGGTTGGGTTTCTTACCAAACCAAGCTTCATAAGGTGTAACTCTATGTACTCCTGAGGTTGGACGCCTATTCATAATGTATATGGCTATATTTGTTGCATCAGCCCTATAAGAGTTAGGAACATTCATTTCATTTAACAAAGCTCTAGCCACTTCAGCTATGTATCTATTCTTCCTCTGTGCCACCCCATTTTGTTGAGGTTTATACTTGCAAGTGAATGGCCTTTTGATGCCATGGTCATGTAAAAAATGAAAAAATTCATTTGATAAATACTCTCCCCCTCCATCCGATTTGAGAGTCTTTATATACTTCCCTGTTTCCTTCTCCACAAGGTTTTTGAACCTCTTGAAGTGGTAAAACACCTCTGACTTTGACTTCATGCAATACATCCAAACAAACCTTGAATGATCATCTATAAACGTGACAAAATATCTATTACCTCCAATGGATGGATCCCTTGTAGGTCCCCATACATCTGTGCATATGAGATTCAACACTTCATTGCTCACATGTGCTCCCTTCTTGAATGGCAATCTGCTTTGTTTTCCTAATTGACAAGCATGACACAAATGTTGCATATTCTGAGATGTAAGATCACATAGAACACTCACCAAAGCCCTTCCTTTCCTGTCCTTCATCCTTTGTAACTTTATGTGCCCAATTCTTTTATGCCATAAGTCGATTTCTGCAATCTGTTTATTTCCAATTGACAAGTAGACAGTGTGAGGGATTGATGGCTTTACCTCCATGGTGAAGAGTCTTCCTTGCTTCTTTCCTTTTTCTATGAGCTTGTAGTCCTGCATGAGGTCTTCAACAAAACATCCTTGATCATTGAACCTCACCTCATAACCTCTTTCAACCATTTGACTTACCAAAGCCAAGTTCTTTCTGATGGTTGGCACATGCAACACATCCTTCAATAACTTGGAGATTTGAGATCCATTCAATGCAACATCTCCCACATGTGTAATCTTGTGCTCAGTGTCATCCCCTGTCTCTACATGTCCTTGAGTGATGGGTGACTGAAATTAAAGAAAACATCTTTATTGCAACTCATATGGTTGCTACAACCACTATCAATGTACCATGTAAAATCTGAATTCACTCTTTCACTTGACCCGTACATCATAAGAAACTTCTCATTTTTTGAATTTGCTGAAGTATTAGCATAATTACCTTGGTTCCTTCCTAGTCATGCCTAGCCAACTTACAATCATGGCCATATACTCACACTTGCTGTTTTTACCGAGTCCATATATGCAGACTTTTGAAGAGGCATTTTCTTACAATCCATGAATCTCTTCCTTGAGATTGGTGGTTCCATCCTTGGTCCATTTGAATGCATCTTTGATTAGCTCGTGTGTAAATTGGATGGTAACCCATTCTCCTTTGGCATTAAGAACTTTAGCTTCTCGCATAGTTGGCTTGTCTAGGGCCAGATGCATGGTGTTCATCACTTGAGTGCATCGTTGGAAGTCGGACTTGTAGATAGGTAGCACAAAATACTTATGAATCCCAACCTTTTTCAAAACATCAAGCATTGATGAAATTTTGTGTAATATCCTGAAATCTTATGACATCATCAGGAATTGATGGTCTGTGTCCATGATTTTGATTGTTACTAAGAACAAGTGTTCTCCTTGTTGATATATTTAGGTAGTGATGTGTGTGAACACACTAGGACCGCCGGGGCACTTTTTTCCCTCTTTAGGAGGTTTTTTTCCCCGGCTTGTATATACACCTATTGCCCTAATGGGCTACTTATCTTTGTACATTCTCTAGTAATACATTCAGTATTGTGTGTTTATGCTCCAAGCTTCTTCTTCTTCCTTGTGTTGTTTGCGTGCTTCTGCAGACGTCTAACTCCAACAATTGGTATCAGAGCAGGTCGTCGCTTCATCTAGGGCGCCATAGACACTCCTTTGTTTGCAGTCTCAGAATCACACGAATTTTAGTGAGCATACTCAACATGTTTTTGAGATCAAAACAGCTTCGCTTTGTGGTGCCGAAATCACGACCTGAGCTCGTTTCGACTTCCGAACGCACTATCGTAGCGTTTGTGCAGGCTATTTTGTCTTTTTGTGCCAAAGGTATATACCAGTTTTTGTTCGCTAGTTTAAGCATCTGGAAATCTGCTACAGATCTAGCAGAACTCGTCTGGGCAGTTCTGCTCAACTTTTTGAGATATAGTGAATTTTTTGCATCAAGGTATTTTAGTCATCGGCCATGGCTGAAAGCAGTGATGTATTCCGTATGTTGGATATTGAGGATAAGTTGGATGGTACCAACTACCCATTATGGGCTTATATGATGCGACATGTTTTGGTTGCAAAAGGATTGTGGAACATTGTGCAGGGTGTTGAAAGACGTCCTGTTACACCTGTAATGACAAGTACTGCAAATACAGGTGTTGGAGCTGATGAAGATGGTGTCGAAGATGATATTCCACAGATTCCTGTTCGTGCTATTGTTTCTGATGCACCTACTACAGAGAAAATTCAATTGGATGGTAGAGATGCCCAGGCACATGTATTGATAGCTTTGTCTGTCAAACGTGCCATTATTCCTCATATTCACTCTCTATTCTGTTGCAGGAAGATCAGTCCAGGCAGAATAGGTCCATTATGTGTGTTGCAGATGAAGCTTTCCTAGCTAGTGAGAAGGGCAAAGGAAGATGGAGCTCTTCTACTAGTAAGCAGAAATCTACAACTGCTGCACATTCGAAGAACCAAGATAAAGATGAGAACAAATCAGAAAAGCAGACATTGTTTTGCAAGTACTGTAAAGGGAATGATCATATCATAAAGAACTGCCCAAAACTGGCTGCAAAAGAGGCAAAGAAAAAGGAGGCTGGAATGGTTGTTGCAGAAGCCTCTACACCAAAAACAGAGTCTGCTAATCTTGTGTAGGAAGAAGAATGGGCGTTTACTACTATTTGCAGTTGTGACCCATCTTCTCATGAGCAGTGCATGTCTGCAGTGGACTCAGATGTTTGGTATTTTGATAGTGGGGCGACCAAACATATTACTTCGCAGCGTAGTTTCTTCTCTTCACTCGAGCCTACCCCTACAGGGAATACTGTCACATGCGCCAACAAGTCCTCTTATCCAGTTATGGGAGTTGGTAAGATCATTCTGACTACTGCTGATGGTAGTTCTTTCACCTTGTCAGATGCTTTATTTGTGCTAGGGATCAAGAAGAATCTGTTATCAGTTTTTCCATTAGCCAAGATTGGCTTGGTTGTGAAATTCTTTGATGACAGGTGTACAGTTCATGATCTATCAAATGGCGATGTGATTATTGCTTCTAGCATTTTATGTCATGGGTTGTATAAGCTCATAGACTATGAAAGATCTGTGAATGATTCGGCATGTGCAGTTCATGATTCTCAGGCTATGTCAGATGCAAAGCTTTGGCATGCACGCTTTGGTCATCTGAATTTTGCTAGTTTGCTACGCCTACAGAAATCTGATATGGTGTCTTCTTTGCCCAAGCTTGAGGCACCTGGAAAACATGTATGTGAAGGCTGTATTTTGGGCAAAATACAGCACTCCTCCTTTCCAAAAGATGGTTCAGTTCGGGCTATGCAGAAATTGCAGCTTGTACATAGTGATGTATGTGGTCCTATGCAGACACCCTCTTTTGGGAATTACCTTTACTTCGTGACTTTCATTGATGATTTTTCCAGGCATGCATGGGTATATCCACTCAAAGCAAAGTCCGAAGTGTTCATGTGCTTTAAACAGTTTTTGGTTTTGGTTGAAAATCTGTCAGCATGTAAAATGGGCACCCTCCGTCCTGATCGAGGGGGGGAATATATGTCTTCTGATTTTAATGCATTTCTGGCTAAACGTGGGATAAAACACCAGTGTAAAGTGCCATATACACCTCAACAGAATGGAGTTGCTGAACGAAAGAACAGGTCACTCATGGAGATGGCGAGGTGCATGGTCAAGAGTCAGGCTTTACCACATAGTTTCTAGCTTGAGGCTATCATGTGTGCAGCATATGTACTGAACAAGTGTCCCACTAAAGCACTGTAGTCTATCACTCCATATGAGGCTTGGCATGACCGCAAGCCATCTGTTGCTCATCTACGTGTTTTTGGTTGTTTGGCATATGCATTAGTGCCTGAACAACATCGCAAAAAATTGGATGATAAGGCAGTAAAATGTATTTTTGTTGGGTACAGTTCTGAAAGTAAAGGCTATCGTCTGTATCATCCACAGACTAAACACATTTTGGTTAGCTGTGATGTTGTCTTTGTGGAAGATGCTATTCAGCAATTGCTTTCATGTACTAAGGAGACATCTGTTAGCTCCAAAGATATGTATGATACATTGATGCCTCTTTTTACAGGTGGACAGTCTAGTGCTGGTCCTAATGAGGCAACTTCTCAACCTTTGTAGGTTTCATATGATGATGCAGATCATTCTATTTTTGATGTAGATTTACATGATGCACTTGTTGATGAGAGAGCTAATATTGAGCAGGCAAAAACTATGCCAAAATGGCTGGTGCAGACTTTGCGTGATAGCAAATTAGATGCACCTTTGTCATATCGTACTCATTCAGGCTCTCATAGTGCCTCCTTTGCATCAGATTGCTATGCTATGGCTGCATCTAGTCTCTGTGATGAGAATGAGTCTGTTTCTTTTGATGAAGCACAGAATTCAGAAAATTGGATGGCTGCCATGCAATCTGAATATGATGCTATAATGAAGAATGGTACATGGTCTTTATGTGACTTGCCTCCTGGCAAGAAGGCCATTGGCACTAAGTGGGTATACAAGTTGAAGCGTACACCTGATGGTACAGTTGACAGGTATAAGGCTAGGCTTGTTGCAAAGGGTTATGCGCAGGAAAGAGACATTGATTTTGATGAGACCTTTGCACCTACATGCCGTATGACTACTGTTCGGAGCATTTTTGCACTTGCATCCCATAATGGTTGGAATGTACATCATTTGGACATTAAAACAACATTTCTGAATGGTGACTTGCATGAAGAAGTGTATGTTTTTCAGCCCCGTCGCTTTGTGCACAAAGGGCATGAAAACCAGGTGTGTAGGTTAAAGAACGCATTATATGGTTTAAAGCAAGCACCACGTGCTTGGTATGAGAAGATACATGCCTATCTGGTTGCACATGGTTTTGTGAACAGTCCAACTGAAAGCACCTTATATGTTAAGCGTGCTAATGATGTGCTTCTAATCATTGTTGTCTATGTTGATGACATGCTACTCACTGGTCCTATTGAGAAGCATATTGCTGATTTCAAGGCTGATTTGCATGCCTCATTTGAGATGTCTGATTTGGGGCATTTGCATCACTATTTGGGCATTCAGTTTATGCAAGTTGATGGTGGAATGGCTTTGTGTCAAACGAAATATATTGACACATTATTGCACCGTTTTGGCCTTGAAGACTGTAAGCCTATTGCCACTCCTATGGAGACAGGTTTACGACTGAGTCTTCATGATGTTGGAGATGCATTTGATGCTGTTCTCTATCAACACGTTGTTGGATGCTTGATTTACTTATGCATTACTCGGCCAGATATTCAATTTGCTGTCTCATAGATGAGCAGGTTTATGCATTGCCCAAGAGTCACGCATTGAAAGGCGGTTAAGCGCATCTTTTGCCACTTGAGTGGTACTCGGCTACTTGGGTTGTTTTATCCCAAGGGGGGATCACTACCGCCAGATTTGCATGCTTTTTTTGACTCAAATTGGGCTGGTTGCTATGACACTCCTGTGTCCACTAGTGGTTTTTGCTTCATGCTTGGTAGCTCATGTATATCTTGGTTGAGCAAGAAGCAGCCTATTGTGGACACTTCCAGTTGTGAGGCTGAGTATAGGGCAACTTTCAAAGCAACTGTTGAGTGTGTGTGGCTCAGACGCCTTATGGATGATTTGGGTGTTGGCCAGTCTTCTGCCACCACCATCTTCACTAACAGTCAGAGTGCATTGGCAGTTGCGAGGAACCCTGTGTTCCATGCTCGCACTAAGCACATTGAGGTGCATTATCACTATGTTAGGGAGAGGTTCTCTGCTAGGGAGATCATCTTGGCATATGTGCCCACGCAGGAGAACATTGCAGACCTTTTCACGAAGGCTCTACCTAGAGAGAAATTTGAAGCTTTCCGCAAAGCTTTGGGCTTACTTCCTTTTGTGGAGTGATTTCCACATAGCTTGGCACTTCCTTATACATGAGTGCGAGATCCTTGTTCATCGCATCACTCCTAGGGGGGATTTGTTGATATATTTAGGTAGTGATGTGTGTGAACAGACTAGGACCGCCGAGGCACTTTTTTCCCTCTTTAGGAGGTTTTTTTCCCCCGGCTTGTATATACGCCTATTACCCTAATGGGCTACTTATCTTTGTACATTCTCTAGTAATACATTCAGTATTGTGTGTTTGTGCTCCAAGCTTCTTCTTCTTCCTTGTGTTGTTCGCGTTGTCGGAGAGATTTTGTTACTCTTAAAATATTACAAAAATTAAAAGATTAATTGATTACTATAAGTTTGTTTTAATTATGAAATTTTTTAATAATGTTTGATTTTAATTCTTACAGGAAAAGAAGTTTGCTGAATAATATCAAGATGGGAAGTATTTATCTAAGTGTTTTCTTGATTTAATTAAGGGTATAGATGAAAAATCAAGGGTCAGTTAAGGGTATGTTTATGTTTTGAAAGTAAATGCAAGGGTATTTAAGGGTCAATTGTAGGTTTTGATCATGTTTTATAGGGTTCTAGTTTAATTTCAAGGTCAATTAAGGGTTAATTATTCAAGGGTAGAAGATATGTTTAAGAGTTAATTGGGGTTAATTAACATGATTTGAAGTTAATTGAAGGATAAACCTAAGGTTAAATAATTAATTAAGTTTTAGTCTATAAATGAATTATTAGATAGGGTAAATATAACAAATGGAACCTTAGCAAAATATTACGAAGTTTCACTAGGGTTATAGTAATAATTTAATTTATTGATAGGGTTAAATTTAATTTATTCTAAAGGTTTGGATTTATTCTAAAGTATTTAAAGGAATAAAAAAGAAAGGTTGTATTTAAATCTAAAGTCTATGGTCCAATAAATATTTAATTGTATGGTTGTGAGTAATTTTTGAGAAAAAGAACTAAGAGAAAATCCCACGCCTAATTTTCTTGTTGAAGTGATGTGGAGTTGAAGAGAAGTTAATTTAGGTAGCATGGATCAGTTATCTAAGGGAAAATGTGGGCTATGGTGGGCTACTCTCATCTATTTAAAGAGGGGAGTACATACTCACAAGCTCATGTGATTTTCAGGTACTTACTTTTGCTCTAGACTATAATCATTTTTGCACTCATTTCTATGACAGTTCTCTGAAAGGATGAGAGAGAAGGCCATCTCTCTTGCTTTTGTCCTTCATTCACTGTAGAGCAAATTTTTTGATCTTGGAAAATGATGGACGTAGAAAATTAGGGGAGGCGTTTGGTTTTTTTTCTATCTTTTAATTTATTTGGCCTTTTCTTTTTCCTTTCTCTGCTCCTTCTTTAATGCTTCTTAGCTTCTTTTTTTTATATTATTTTCCTTCACACTCTTCCCTTTGTCCTTTCTCTTCTCCATCTCCCTCCCTTTCTCTGTCGGCAGTGCAGCAGCGCTGCGCGCGCAGCACAGAGAGAGAGAGAGAGAGAGAGAGAGAGAGAGAGAGAGAGAGAGAGAGAGAGAGAGTTGAGAGTTTTCTTTTTTTTCTTTTTTTATATATTTTTTTGGTTTTTTTTTGTCTCTTCTTCTCTCCCACTGAGCCAGCCGACGGACGGGATTGACAGAGAGAGAGAGAGAGAGAGAGGGAGAGAGAGAGAAAGAGAGAGAGAGAGAGAGAGAGAGAGAGAGAAAGAGAAAGAGAGAGAGAGAGAGAAAGAGAGAGAGTGCGAGATTTGTTTTATTTTTTTATTCTTCTTTTTCTTTTGTTTAATATTTATTTATATTATTTATATATATTTTACTTTATAGTTTAGTTATATTAAATGATTAGTTATTATATTATGATGTTTTATGTTAGAATTATAAGTATATTTATTAAATAACTACTAAAAAAAGAAAATATGAAGTAAAAATATTTAGATGTATGTTTATGTATTTGTATGAGGATGATTTATATGTATATATCTAAGTATGAGGATGATTTATATGATTGATTGCCTAATGTATGTTTGTTATCCTAATGTTTTTTGTGTGTTCACAGGGTAGCACAAAGAAGGAGCTTTTAGTCTTGATTTCTTCCAAAGAACTCAATATTCCTTCCACTTTTCTTTATCCATTCACTTATCCTAACCATTCTTATCCTTTCCCTTCTTACCCTTAATCCAAGCTTCTTCAACCCTTAGCTTGTTAGTCAATGTTGGCAGTAGTCAAGGAACTGAAGGAGTCACAAGACAAGGAAGCCTACGAAGGGAGTCGGAGCGAAGAGAAAGCACAAGCAGACACAGTAGTCAAAGAAGATCTGACAAGTAGGCCATTTAAATTTTTCAGGCATCAAAGAGTTGGGCACACAAGAAGAAGGAGCAAGTAGGGAGCTCCAGGAAATGTATGTCAAAATGTTAGAAGAAATCCCTACAAAAATAGTGATTTTCATCACTAAAAACCATTGTAAATACCATTTCATATTTTTGTAGCTCCATTTTGTGCAAGCCAAGGAGTCCTTGAGCTTGAGGAGCTTTAGAAGTACCTACCTATCAGTTTTCACATTTTTTAGACTCCGTTTGAACCTCCAAATAGGGTAGAGAACCTAATTTTTAACTAGGCCGGACACTAGGTTTGGACAAGGCCAAAACCTAGTCAAAAACTATAAATAGAGCTAGAGAGCTCACTTTTGAGGTTAGCTTGTAATTGATTTGAACTTGTATGAGCTTTTGGAAAGTAATGTAAAAAACTCCATTGCTTCTCACTCTTTGTCTTGCTTTGTGTGTGCGTGTGTGTGTATGTGTGTGCATGTCAGTGTGCTTTGCACTCACGCACTTGTGCCTTCACTTGCTCGAGGTCATCATACCATCCTCATGTCTTCCCAGATTGACATTAAAGGAGGTGCTACTCATCACTGAGCTACACCAAATTTTGGCGCCGTTGCCGGGGATCGAGCTTTGAGGACGAGCGTGTGATGGTAAGACGTAGAGTTGACGCGTTGGAGTTATAGGTATTTTCTTCACCTTTTTCCTATTTTCTCTTGTTTTCTCATTATCATCATCATCCTCACCATCTCCCACACCCATCTCCATCATCGCGAAAAATTTCAGTTTTTGGCCATATCACCCCACCCATACCATTCCCCTCATTTCACTCGTGAGAGAGAGCGAGAGAGCGTTTGTGTGCTTGTGATTTTCTGTGTTTTTTGATATTTTCTGCAGGAATCAGCATCCTCAGCAGCTGCACCAGCTCGAGCAGGTAAAAAATTTGACTATGCAGGTCCCGAGGCATTGACCTCTGTCAATCGCGACTGACAGGAAAAATGGTCTTTTTGCTAAACAAAGTACATAACCATAATCTACAGGCCTAGAGCTTCCCAAATGTGTGTTTAAAATTTTAAAATTCGTCAAACACACATGCTCAAATGTGGTCGCAATTGACGTGTCGGTCGTGATGGACACATGCTGACGGCTCTGTCAATCGCGACCGACACGTCAATCACGACCGACAGAGTCAACGACCGACTGACCACGACTGACAGAACCTACACGTGACATGTGTCAATCGCGATCGAGCCATCAATCGCGATCGACCAGTCAATCGCGACTGACAGCCACGACGGACCTGTCAATCGCGACTGACAGCCACGACGGACCTGTCAATCGCGACCGACCCAGTCAACGATTGCTAGACCATGACGGACAAACCCTCGCGACGAACTTGTCAATCGCGACTGACAGAGTCAACGACCCTTTGACCACGATGGACTGAAAATCTGGGCCATGTGTCAATCGCGATTAACCCATCAATCGCGACTAACAGCCACGACGGACCTGTCAATCGCGATCGACACGTCGATCGCAATTGACCTATCAATCGCGACTGACAGAGCTTGCGAACGCGTTTGACGAGCAAATTTGGCCAATTTTTTAGGGCAAAAAATAGTGGTCTAATTTTTTGGCAAATTGTGGGGAAACTTTAAGGGTTAGTAGAGCATTGTGAGGCCTATACCTAGAGCATTTTTGAGAAGTCCTGTCTACCGGTTAACCTGTTTTAAATCTTGTTTTAGCCCCAAAACCCTGAATGGACATAACTTCCTCATACGAAATCCGATTGCGGTGATTTTTGTTTTGTTGGAAAGCTCGTGGTAATTTGAAGTGACCATATCCAAGGGTAGGAAAACTAAGTTTCCCTTGGGATTGTTTTCCATAGGGGCAAAAGGCAATTGGGTCTGTGAATTACATGCATGAAAGTGATCTGTCTGTCAACTGAATTCAATTCTTGAGCTAATTGTGGACTTTTTCAGGTTCTTTGAGAGCATCGAAGGGTACTCGAAGCAAGAGTAAATGTGAGCTTGGGAACACGCTTCCTGGGCATACAAGGGCAACCAAGGGAAGAAACTTAAGGTTGGAAATTCTCAACACCCTCTGTCAATCCCTAGCATAGGCTAAGTACGGATAGAGGTTTTGATTAATTAAGAACACGTTAAGAACAACCAAGTCCAAGAACTCTAATCACTCAAGTGCAAGTGCTAGGAGATTACAATTGTGAAACAACCTAAGGGAAAGAAATTAAATCGAGCAACCGCACTCAAAGTACGATAAAAACTTATGTGTTCCTTGCGACGAAGATTAATTGGACAAGAAGTGACACCCTAAGAGCAATTAAAAAAGAACAAGTGACTGATACAAAAGAACTCAGCAATGCAAAGTGTACTTGGGAAAAAATTGGGATTATTCAATTGGGCTTATGAACCTTAGATCAGGATGACACCTAGGGAGCGATAGACAAAGTCTTAGATCTTCAGAGGCTAGTGTCAATCATACGGCTAGGTCTTGGGCCCAGCAGTTGAGCCATCATTCGTACTACCCTAGCTCTAAGACTAGCGAGTCTGAGATGTCCCACGGTATGGAGAGACCTACAGGAAGTTCTGGAGTGCCATATTTACATAGGGTGGAAGGCCCTTACAAGACGCAACTCGAATACCTTAGGACCAACCGATTAGGTGCTAGCATCTATGAGGACGGCCTAGGAAGATATGTGGTCCAAATTAAAAACCTTGACCAATCCATTGGACTAGAGCACCCAGCTGTCAAGTTTGAAAACGGAGCATACCTAGACAATGAAGGGACAATATATGTAGTCACCAGTCACCCAGATAGGACAGATGAATTTGGGAATGTGATCTCAGAAGCAGATTTAGGTGACCTGGAGCAAGGAAACATGGGTGTAGACCCTAGAACCCCCCGAGGCAAATCTGTTCTCACTAGGATTATCACACCAGAGTGGATTCCCCAAGACAATAAGAGCATAGATCTACTCCTGAACCGAGAGACTGATGAAGCCTTTTGGAGATATAGATCTAATCAGCCGAATGAGGTAGGAACAACCATGATATATGAATTCAAAGATCCTGATAGCCCAGGTAGAGTGACCTACCTAGATCACTCTTCAGAGAGGATCTTTGTGGTTACAGAAAATGATAGGCATGCTTACACTTGGAAAGGTGAATTCGTTTTCCCCCAACCAAGATCGAATGTGTCCTTTGGTCACCAAGGAGCTGGAACCTCCCACACTCATGGAACTCAAAGAGACAGACATAGAGATAGACCAGAGGTAAGCTTTGCCAACCCAGTGGGAAGAGACAGAACGAGAACGGAAACAAATAGAGTGGAACCTGAGGGACTTAGAGCCCCAAGGAACCAGAGGAATGCTGATGATTTCCCTCTGCCAAGGCCTAGGGAACACGCCAGGATTTTGAGACCGACTCAGTTAGTTAAGTCCATGAAAAATTACTTCGATGGCACAGGAGACCCATATGATCATGTGGCCGAGTTTAGGCAAGTTTTGAGAGCTGAACAAGTTGAGGACCTATTCACGCAAAATAATGCCTTTGGTCTAACACTTAGGAACACATCCCTTATGTGGTTTCAACCATTGAATGAGAGACAGTTCAGGAGCATAGACCAACTCTTAGAGGCTTTGAGATAGTCCTGGAGCCCAATGAAAATGTCTATTTGACTGCTAATTTTATCGCTGTTTAATTCTTCATCATGAATTAATTCCAAGTTGATGATTGAAACAATCATTTTGTGGAGCTTCAGACTCCAGTCTCTCAAAGAAGAACCCAGATAAGTTGTTCACAACTCCACAGGTGATTCTCCATACATTGAAATGCACTGAGTCAATACTTTATATTGTCGCTAGCTCATGAGAAGCCAAAGTGGCAAAATAGCTATTATCCATGAAACTGCTTCTTTAGACGGAAGAGCTTGCACCATTATGATTGATATGCTCACACTTTTCTAGAGTCCTTCCGACATCAGGTGGCACCCTCTTAGGTCTGTTCGATGAAGTTTGAGCCCTTGATTCTTCCAGGGATGATGTAAATCCACCATTGCAACAGAAGCAGAGCCAACTCGAGAGTAGACAGTCCCATTCGATAAAATTGAGGGTACTCCCAGGAAAACTTTATTCACTTTTTGAATTAGATAAGTGACTGCATTGATATGGCTGTATGTGCAACTGATACCTTTGCCAAGAAGCCTTCTAGGCAGACCTTTCCCTTCCAGCTTGGGCCTTGAATCTACAATGACAACTCTGAACTTCTTACCTAAACTGAATGCATGAAGTATGATCACTTCAGCAACATAAGATGAACCCTATGGAAGTATACTATCTCCATTCTTGATTTTTGTCACCGCCAACCTGGCAGTTTCATTATCTGCATAGTTAATTTTCTCTTGTATGAACCTGTCACTTTCAGCAATGATCAAAGATTTTGCATCTGATTCGGGAAGAGTAAGCTGCAACTTTGCTATACCTGTTTCTAGAAACCTAAAAGCAATTTCCATGCTAATGCACAAAGGCCTGCAAGTAATAAAAAATGACACATTGTTGTTGACTCTGGCAGTCGAATCACGCATGTGTCCTTTTCCTGGGTGTGCAACAATCCTTGATCAACTCCGTAAAAGCTGACAACATTGCTATACATCATGCATCTCCACCAGTGATATCTCTTGTTAGATAGTGTAAGCCAACCTGGTAAACAACAGGGTCTGGATGCATTGCATCATCATGAAAAGAATTTGGCAACAAAAGATGGCAACTCTGCCCCATAAACAAACTACGGCAAATGTCGAAATAGCTCAATCCTAATTTTTTTTTGTCTGCCTGCTCAACCTGCTCCATGTTGTAAAAGATGCTGCAATGTTCATCAGAGCAGTCATTCAGACTTTTTCTAGAAAGTCGAAAATGCCATACTCGGGTAAGGCATGAATTAGATTTTCTAGCTGTGACTGAAGTCCTTCTTGTGTGCATATTATAGTCGGTACATATTTTGCAATAATATAGAGGCACATGTTCCGACGTGTCTCCCAAGAATGGGGGCCCTCTTCCCCGTAATCCTAATGAAGTTTGAAGGTCATGACCATCCAGGAAACGCTCATCTTGGGGACCGAACACCAACTTCGATTCATCGGAGCAAGAGCAAGATCAGCCTGATCTCACGTGTGAAGCTCTCAATAAACTAGGCACTAAAACAAAGTTTACTCATCAAAATATGCAAGGCTTATTCTCTGCCTAGAGCAGATCAATCTTCTGCAGGGAATCCCCTTGAAAATGATGTCACCTGTTTTCTTTTCTTGTGAGGAAAGTTTTTATTGATCCCATTACAATTCCATCATAGCGTACAAATTCCCGATATAATAAAGAAAGCTCATTTATGATTCTAATATTCCCTCTAATTCTTAGGAAAGGCACATCCCAGATTCCCGATGGTAATGTAGAAATGGTCTTCCTTGAGGCTTATGCCCTCCATGATAGAGCTCGCTCTGCTCATGAAAGAAGGAGATAGGTCAGGCCCATCAGAAGAACGTACACCAGCATATCTGTCGTTGCTTGCAGGAAAAAGGGAGGAGAAGTGCCGAGTACAGAATCCATTGGGGTATAACTCCATCAATCAAGGACGTATCATCACGGGGGAAGGGGAATCCGAAGTATGATGAACATCAACGTTGGCTATTAGTGTGACAGCAGCACTCATGTTAGGGTTCTCGGATTTGCAACTTGCAGGAATAAAACGAGCCCGTCGGATCTTGGGGTCGATGATGAAGTGGGATCCTCTTCTTCTGTCTATAGTGAAGAGAGTGCCCGTGCAGTTCTATCAATATGTTGTTGTGGGGAAGTTTTTTTTGGGTGGAAGATCACTCTATCAACAATCCCTTCCCCCCCCACTTTCTCTCTCTTTAGAGTTTCAACAGGCCCAGCCCTCTCTTCTTCTTCACCTCTCACCATAGCTCACGTAGTGAGCTAAGGAGAGAGGGAAGGGGGAGATCCACACGACAATGAGAGCTCCTCAAAACTACGAAGGAGGGAGTGCTCAGTGCATGCGGGGTGTTTTATTACCCCCATACGCCCAACAAATCCCCCGACTTCCTCTTTTCATTAAATGAATACGATTTTTACATATTGTACATGTGCTTCATCCCGGAAAAGTCAATGATGCACATGTGTTTTAAGGCACGAACCAGGGACAAAGGAGAGCTGGATTTTACAAGTTTTGTGGCCAAAGGTCCCTGATGAAGGAAATACCAAGGAACACTATATTCGTATGAGAGGGTAAAGTTCCCATGAATATAAGATCAAATACAACATCAAAATATATTATCAGAGTGGGTAATATGGGGCCAAAATAGGATCAAATCAAGGGGTAATTACAACAGTCATCTATGTCAAATTAGCATTTTGTCTGCAAGTTTCGAAGTTAACATATCCCCCCACACTTGGCTGGTGAGCTCCTGCGAACCACAATTATCAAGAACAAATAGATGCATGATGTCAATATAGACCATCCCTCATTTTTCCCCCACACTTAATCTCTTTCTAACCTCTTCTCCTACTCACCCTTCTCACTTCTTCCTTCTACTCTACACTACAATTCCCACACCTTCATACACATTCTCCAAGGCTTTTTCTGCCTTGTTCACCAATCCCCCACACACATTTTCACCACTCGTCTACTCTCACTACCCACTTACCTAAACTCTTATCACCACACACAACTCCTCAAGGCTCTTCGGCCCCCACACTTACCTCATCTCAGTTCTGCACTTAACACACAGACCTCTCACACATACCTACAACCTTTCACCCAGACACATTCACACACTACTCTACCCATCCACATTCAAAACCACCATGGTCTAGTATTAACAAGCATACATGTACTGTTCTTAGATAAACATGAATGCATAAGCCCCCACACACAAGTGGGAAGAATAAAGATATCCTCATTCCATTCCAGACTCGCCTCTTAATGGTCAGGGATCTTCATCACCTTGCCCCTGCCTCTATACCTGCAGGATCGTCTTCTTGTGTCTAGCTGTTGCTGTTGAATCTTCCCATTCCCCTGCTACATGCTTGAGCCATTCTAAAAAATCCCCTGAGAGTTGACCATCAAAATTTTCCCTGTTGTTGCAAGAGATATTCCATGTGCTATTTTTGGCAGTTGGTGCTCCCAATCCCTGAGCAGATCTATGATAGCCATCTCCAACTACCCATGAATCATGCCAACCTGAACTGCTAAAATTCACTACCTTGTGATTGGAAATGCCTGATTCTCCAAAGCCATTCCCATCTTCAAACACCTGTTCTAAACCAACAGTGTTCCCCCATCCATCCTCAATGACAGTTTCTTTTAAGCAGGTATCGCTATTGTTACTCCATCCATTATGAACTTCATTCTGGGATTTTTGCCATTCCAATTTTGCGTTGTTCTGCTCGCTTCAAACACATCTTTTGATTATTGATCACTGCTAGTGAATGGACTCGATAGATGCTTACCTGATAAGCAATCATATTTCTCAAATGTGCAAGTCTCCAAATTTCCCTTATCTTCCCTTCAGCGGCATTCCTCCTCTCTATTATTGTTGACTTTGAAACAACAACCATTGCCCATAAAGACTGTTGGGTGTGAGCTTGAAGGATTGTAATTATAATATGCTTCAAAGGCAAACGACCTCTTCATTCTGATGATAAATTCTGGACACCAACTAAGAGAGTACAGTAAGCAACTGGTAATTAAGAAGGTCCTTCAAGGAGCCCCACATAGTGTTCACTATCCTTGTGTACTGTGCCTTAAGAGCTCCATTAGCTGATAAGTCCCCCCCATGGTAATTGTTGCTGGTCCACCAAGGCTGGAAATCAGCTTTGTTTTAAGAATTGACAGCTACATTCCCATGCTTCGAGTTATTATTGATAGACGGATCTTGTACATCCTCCTATTTCTTCTGGGAATGTCCTAGCAAGTCATCGCAATACTTGGCGAGGTAGAAGTAACTCTTTTCCCACTTTGGTTGCAACTACTTTAGTCGTGAATACAAGTTGAGAACATCCTCGCTTTGTTTTTGCCCAGTGTTGTGTACCCACCTTGCTAAAAACAGCAAATTTCTGGCAATATATGTTCTGGAGATTTTGTAAGAATCTGTTGTAATTCTGCAATAGCACAATGATTTTCCTTCATATCCCATAAGAACTTTGCAAACTCTATAAGCATGTGGTGCACCAGATGATCATGCCTCCCATATTGCTCTAGTACCAGTTTCATAATGTGCAGCTGAACGATAAAGCTTTGCATACTAAAGTCGACACTTACCTGAATCAATTTGCATGTTGTTTTAACTAAGCATCACTCTTCACAAAGCTAGAAATCAGTTCCCTCACCAATATCATACATCCATTTATGGTTCAACATGAAGCTTCCATTGACATGAGTGTTGAAAAATTGGCAAAAGTATTCATAGCCAATTTAGGCCTGGAGCCTCAGATAGAGTAGCAATGCACTTAAGAGAAGACCTTAAAAAATAGAAAAAAAATTCCCTTCCCGAGAAGCTACTCTCTGATGCACTTGACAGTTATCTAAAGAAGAATACATATTCTCCATGTGCTCTCTGCTAAAGAAGATCCTTTCACGAAGGAGGGTGACTCGTAACCATTTTGAAACACCCAAGCAAAAGCACCTTTGGATCCTCAAATGTGGACCTCGTTTGCTTATGGGCAATACCTTTGCATACCAACTTTTCTCTGTACATCTCGATGCTCACTTGGCCTCGACTTAGCCACATGCTTTAGTTTGACCTAGCTGTCTAGGTACTTTCCTTCATATTGGCTAGTGTCTGGCTTTGTTATACCTCCATCTGCTTCAAAACTGGGCAGCAATCACGCTAAAGTGCCCAGACACCACATCAAATTTATGTAAATCAGGCCGTATATCATCTGCGAGTCTCCAACCAAATCTCTTATCAACAAATGTTTGCAGCCTCTTCCACACATTCTCTAAAACATCTGTTGCTTCTTTATGAGCGCCAAGCATAGCATTCAATGCTAGCGCAGTCCTAGCTGCTGGGTCAAGCCTGAGGAAACTTTCCTTCTAGTTTCAGCAACCCCTCAATGATCGCATTCGACGTCCCCAAGAAGGATTCAATTACAGTACCCTCCTCCATTTGTTGAGATGTAAATACAGGTTGTCATATACAAACTTTAAAAGGGATGTCCAGCAATTTTGCTCATTGTGAGATGGGGTAGATCTTTTTCTCAGACTCTTAATCTGATCTGACCCATATGGTGGAAGGCGGGGGTCCAGGAGTCCTTTGAGTAAATTATCACCGGACATAATAAAACCTTCTTCCCCCAATAGAATATATCCACACAGTTATCGACCGGCTTATGACCTCCATAGAGATGCATTACTATAGTAGAGATGGCCCATTCCAATCATAAGAAGAGCCCTTCACAGAGAGAGGAAGTATAGGGTTGGCTTGTTCAGTACCTTCATCCAATGTTTTGTCTTATCCACGACATGAAAATACCTTCCCATTCAAGGAACAATTAATTGTAAATTCCTGCAAAAATTCATCATCAACATCTTTGGAGACCTGTTCTAAGTGATATGGTAGGTCATCCTTTCTTGATACTTCATCCATATTCAAAAGGCTTCAGCATCAAGTAATGAGATGAGTCAAGCTTTCCTTAACATAACCTTCGTTTTAAGCTGATGATCACTACCACCTATTGCATACTCTATTGAAAAGGCCTAAGCCCTTTTAAGTGTCAAATCAAATTCCAAAAATCAGTTCGTGATTTCAATGCTCTCATTTCAATCAGACTTTTAGTTTCCATGGCTTTTGACCTTGCCACCTTCTCTGAGTCGAATAACACATCATTAAACACCTAATGAGACCGATGCAACCAAGGAAATGTAATCTTTGTGATTGCATGCCTAGGCTATTGGAGGGAACGCCGAGCTGCAGCAGCTTCTTCTTGGGTTCTTGACCTATCTGAGAATATATTCAACCTTCTATCTTTCAAATGACTGAGCGTTGAATGGTTTCCTTCACATATGTCATCTGACCCTGGGTGTACTGAACGTTCTGCACTATGTGAACTCCAAACTCCTCATGAGAGCTCTGCAAATCCTTGAGTAATGAATCGATTTCCAAGCCTCCATCTTTCCACAAAGTGACTGATTTTGATTCTTTCTCTTCAAGTTCATTCCTTCGTCTCTTTTCTGTGATTCGATCGCAAGCAGTGCCACACTGTGGGGCACCAGGCGAGCCCACAACACTCCTTAATAGGATGTGCTGAGCTTGCATCCCCAGCGGGATCGCCAAATGAAACAGTCCTGGAGCCCAATGAAAATGTCTGTTTGACTGCTAATTTTATCGCTGTTTAATTCTTCATCATGAATTAATTCCAAGTTGATGATTGAAACAATCATTTTGTGGAGCTTCAGACTCCAGTCTCTCAAAGAAGAACCCAGATAAGTTGTTCACAACTCCACAGGTGATTCTCCATACATTGAAATGCACTGAGTCAATACTTTATATTGTCGCTAGCTCATGAGAAGCCAAAGTGGCAAAATAGCTATTATCCATGAAACTGCTTCTTTAGACGGAAGAGCTTGCACCATTATGATTGATATGCTCACACTTTTCTGGAGTACTTCCGACATCAGGTGGCACCCTCTTAGGTCTGTTCGATGAAGTTTGAGCCCTTGATTCTTCCAGGGATGATGTAAAGCCACCATTGCAACAGAAGCAGAGCCAACTCGAGAGTAGACAGTCCCATTCGATAAAATTGAGGGTACTCCCAGGAAAACTTTATTCACTTTTTGAATTAGATAAGCGACTCCATTGATATGGCTGTATGTGCAACTGATACCTTTGCCAAGAAGCCTTCTAGGCAGACCTTTCCCTTCCAGCTTGGGCCTTGAATCTACAATGACAACTCTGAACTTCTTACCTAAACTGAATGCATGAAGTATGATCACTTCAGCAACATAAGATGAACCCTATGGAAGTATACTATCTCCATTCTTGATTTTTGTCACCGCCAACCTGGCAGTTTCATTATCTGCATAGTTAATTTTCTCTTGTATGAACCTGTCACTTTCAGTAATGATCAAAGATTTTGCATCTGATTCGGGAAGAGTAAGCTGCAACTTTGCTATACCTGTTTCTACAAACCTAATAGCGATTTCCATGCTAATGCACAAAGGCCTGCAAGTAATAAAAAATGACACATTGTTGTTGACTCTCGCAGTCCAATCACGCATGTGTCCTTTTCCTGGGTGTGCAACAATCCTTGATCAACTCCGTAAAAGCTGACAACATTGCTATACATCATGCATCTCCACCAATGATATCTCTTGTTAGGTAGTGTAAGCCAACCTGGTAAACAGCATGGTCTAGATGCATTGCATCATCATGAAAAGAATTTGGCAACAAAAGATGGCAACTCTGCCCCATAAACAAACTGCGGCAAATGTCGAAATAGCTCAATCCTAATTTTTTTTTGTTTGCCTGCTCAACCTGCTCCATGTTGTAAAAGATGCTGCAATGTTCATCGGAGCAGTCATTTAGACTTTTTCTAGAAAGTCAAAAATGCCATACCCGGGTAAGGCATGAATTAGATTTTCCAGCTGTGACTGAAGTCCTTCCTGTGTGCATATTATAGTCGGTACATATTTTGCAATAATATAGAGGCACATGTTCCGACGTGTCTCCCAAGAATGGGGGCCCTCTTCCCCATAATCTTAATGAAGTTTGAAGGTCATGACCATCCAGGAAACACTCGTCTTGGGGGCCGAACACCAACTTCGACTCTTCGGAGCAAGAGCAAGATCAGCCTGATCTCACGTGTGAAGCTCTCAATAAACCAGGCACTAAAACAAAGTTTACTGATCAAAATATGCAAGGCTTATTCTCTGCCTAGAGCAGATCAATCTTCTGCAGGGAATCCCCTTAAAAATGATGTCACCTGTTTGCTTTTCTTGTGAGGAAAGTTTTTATTGATCCCATTACAATTCCATCATAGCGTACAAATTCCCGATATAATAAAGAAAGCTCATTTATGATTCTAATATTCCCTCTAATTATTAGGAAAGGCACATCCCAGATTCCCGATGGTTTAAATGTAGAAATGGTCTTCCTTGAGGCTTATGCCCTCCATGATAGAGCTGGCTCTGCTCATGAAAGAAGGAGATAGGTCAGGCCCTTCAGAAGAACGTACACCAGCATATCTGTCGTTGCTTGCAGGAAAAAAGGGAGAAGAAGTGCCGAGTACAGAATCCATTGGGTTATAACTCCGTCAATCAAGGACGTATCATCACGGGGGAAGGGGAATCCGAAGTATGATGAACATCAACGTTGGCTATTAGTGTGACAGCAGCACTCGTGTTAGGGTTCTCGGATTTGCAACCTGCAGGAATAAAACGAGCCCGTCGGATCTTGGGGTCGATGATGAAGTGGGATCCTCTTCTTCTGTCCATAGTGAAGAGAGTGCCCGTGCAGTTCTATCAATATGCTGTTGTGGGGAAGTTTTTTTTTGGTGGAAGATCACTCTATCAACAATCCCTTCCCCCGCCCACTTTCTCTCTCTTTAGAGTTTCAACAGGCCCAGCCCTCTCTTCTTCTTCACCTCTCACCATAGCTCACGTAGTGAGCTAAGGAGAGAGGGAAGGGGGAGATCCACACAACAATGAGAGCTCCTCAAAACTACGAAGGAGGGAGTGCTCAATGCATGCGGGGTGTTTTATTACCCCCATACGCCCAACAAATCCCCCGACTTCCTCTTTTCATTAAATGAATACGGTTTTTACATATTGTACATGTGCTTCATCCCGGAAAAGTCAATGATGCACATGTGTTTTAAGGCACGAACCAGGGACAAAGGAGAGCCGGATTTTACAAGTTTTGTGGCCAAAGGTCCCTGATGAAGGAAATACCAAGGAACACTATATTCGTATGAGAGGGTAAAGTTCCCATGAATATAAGATCAAATACAACATCAAAATATATTATCAGAGTGGGTAATATGGGGCCAAAATAGGATCAAATCAAGGGGTAATTACAACAGTCATGTATATCAAAATAGCATTTTGTCTGCAAGTTTCGAAGTTAACAGGCTTTCATCACCGAATTCTCTAAAAGTGGTATAAGGCATAATACTTCCTCATTGATACACAGCTTCAAGCAGACCCCTCAAGATACCGTGAGACTTGCAGGAAGAAGATTTAGGCAGTACCTTGAGAGATGCCCTGTTCCTGAGTTACCCACACCTGCCAAACAAGTGGCTTTATTCTTGGATGGATTGCTAAGTACAAAGTTGCGATCCTATGTGTACTTGAAGGATCCTAGCACCATAGAAGAGTGTGTACGCATGTGCATCGACATTGAGGATAACCTAGGGGAGGAGTTAGAGCTTTCCAAAATCTACAAAAATTCAGATAGTGCTTCTAGCCTCTCTTCCTCACAATCCACATCAATTGAGGAACTTGTGGAGAAAGTAGCTCAAAAACTAGGTGTCTCTAGTAAACAAATTCCTAGATTTGCCCTTGTGAAAAGATGCTATACTTGTGGAGGTGAACATATGGCAAACGCATGTCCCATCATGGCTCAACCCCAAGTGAACCCTAGCAGCCAATACTGCACCCTAGAATGGAGATACACAAACCACACAGCACAAGAATGTCCATACAATAAGCAAGCGGTTAGACAAACCTACCCTCAGCCCTATCCACAACAGGGAAGATACCAGAACCAGTACCCTCCACAACAATATGGTAGACCGCAGCAACCCTATCAACAACCCTACCAACACCAACAAAGGCCACAACCTGTGTTAGCTCAACAACCTCCAACCCCTGCTAATGTGATTCCTGTAAAGTATGCAGCTGCTGAAGAGAATTTGAATAGGGCTATAGTGCCAGTAACACCATTGCTTTCAGAAAGTGATCCCAGTGACCATAGCTTTGATTCTACACATATTGATAGTCCTCAGGCTTACTACATGCAATCTCCTGAACATGGCGAGTCCTACTACAGTGAAGAACCAAGTGAGCCTAGTTGGGAGCCAGAGTACACAAATGTAATGTACACAAACCCTAACTCTAGATCCCAACCTAGGGAGGTAAGACCCCCATTCCGTAGAGGACCATACTACAGATGTCAGGGAGATCACCTCATTCGTGATTGCCCCTTACCTCCACCTACATAACCCTAGTCAGTGACAATACAAGGATTTTGTCAAGACTGCGAGAAGGAGCATCTCTTACGAGATTGCCCTAAGAATCCCAATAATATTCCAAAAATAACTCCAATTAATGTTATTGGGTTAGTTGTAGACTCGGCAGGAAGTGTCACTTCCCCTGCACCCGTGCAAGTGGTCACTAGAGCCCAGGCTTTGCAACAGAACCCAGGAATAGGTCAAGAGAAGAGTGCAGAAGGTAGTGAAACTGAGAGCATAGTCAAGAAACGGTCGAGAGCCTGGAGGGATAGTCGAGAAAGAATGAAAAGACAATGGTCTAAAAAAATGAGCGACTTAGAAGAAAGCATAAGAGAAACAAAAGCCAAAATTGTTGAACTCACCTCTCAAACAAACTCTCACATACCACCACCACCCTCACTTCCATCACCATCTAACCCACCATCTGTCCACCTACCTAAGACCATCCCACCACCCCCTAGAGTAGGATCAGTGTTAGCTGACCCCACTCCTGAAGACATAGACATGGTGCTTAAGGCATATCAGGCCAGAATCCAAGAAGGGCCAAACGTGACAAATCATGACAAGTGCTACCCTATAGCTAACCTAGAGATAGAAAGAACCAAGCTTTGCACGAAAATGGTCGCATTGGCTCAGACCATGTTTAAAGCTAGTCGTCTCTTCAACTACTCTGGCTCAGCTAAGACACAATTGCACTTGGATGGACTCCTAGAGAAGTTAGAGAGCATAATTGCAAGATCTGCCAAGGAAGAAAAAAATCAAGGAAGAGATGAGGCAAGCAAAAGAATAAGCCTTCCCCCACAAGAAGCTTTTGTGCCCAATTCCACTGAACCAGACACCTCCTCTTCTATGAATAGGTACACACCAGAATTCCTACGAGAGATTCAAGAAGACAAATGGGCTAAAGAAAGTGAAGTCCCTCCTCCCATTGAACTTGTGGATGACGCACATGATCAATTCCCACAAGATATTCCATCCATTTATGGAGAGCAGGAGAGCACCTAGTCTCAAGAGAGATTAGACTTTGAGTCTAATTCTTTACATGAATTACCCCACTTCACAGGCCCATGGGAAGCCAAATCGACTTGTATGAGAGCACCCACAGTCATGGTAAGAAACGAAGACTCGATAATACCTAGGAATACGGAGGTAGTGAAGAATACTAAGGTGCAGTGCAACCTCACTTTAGAAGAGCTACTCAAAGTTAGGCCAGAGTTATGGAAACATGTAGCCAAACAAGTACCAGAGATAGCAAAACCTCGTTCCCAGGTAGGTTCTCATAGGACAGTGCCAGAAATTCCTCTAGACAAGATAGGAGATATGAGTGAAGGAGAAGAAGGAAACACCTATCTTCCCATTACCCATCAGGGGTACACAACTAAGGCAATTCTAGAATCAGGTGCAGGAGTTGCTATTGCCACCACTTCCCTATGGAAGCGTTGGGGCAAGCCAGCACTCAGGCCCACGAGGATGAAATTGCAGATGGCTGATGGCCACATAGAAAGACCCTTAGGTTTGCTGGAAGGAATAACTCTCACTACATGCGGTGTTGAGTTTGAGCATACTTTCGCCATATGTGATTTTAGCAAGAATCATGCCTATGAGATGATTTTGGGAAGACCATTTATGCGACAGTTGCAAGTGGTCCATGATTGGGGAACCAATTCCTTGTATTTGCAACACTTAGGTGTTACTACCAAAGTCAATCTCAAGGATTACTCTCATAGAGATGTACCGCCTATTCAATGGAATCCCATCCATGGAGCCAAGGATGAAACAGAGTCAGTGCACTCCATAGGATCAGGATCCTCACGGATGCATGAAGACACTCACTTATGGATGTGTAAAGTGGCAGTAGAAGAGGAGAAGAGCGAAAAAGCTAGAGAGATAGGTGCAAAAGAAACACATAGATCCATTCAAGACCCAGCCTATGCACCTGTAGTATTTCCTGATGAAGAATTTGAACCCCACGGCTGGGCAGAAATCTTAGCAACCATGGATGTAGCCATCAATGAAGAACAATGGACACCACACTGTGATGAGGATGGCTATGACATTTCAGTTTTCTCCATAGAGCCAATCATGGGAGATGCAGTTTTAGAAGAGTGTGAACCCAGCCCTGATGCATTTGAGGATGCGAGCGACTCCGATCTATAGTCAATCATTATGGACCCACCTTTTGCATCAGATAAAGAATACTTCTATGAAGTAGAATTTCAACCTCAGAGACACGGAGAGATAACAAATGATGTACGGTTAGCCACACAAGTGACCCCTAAGGATGAAGGAAAGAAAAGGAAGAAGAGAGAAGTCACACCAGAAGAGGAAGAATCTTTGTTTGAGGTCCCTGAAAACATTAAAAAGTATGAGATAGACGACAGGAGAGTCATGGTAAGAATGCCTAAGCGAGAGGCACAATCAGGAGAAGCCTATGATAACAAAGAAACCACCAAGAAAATAGTAGTAGCCCTAGAAGAAGGAGAGGAGAGATGCACGTACATAGTCCATGACTTAACAGAGGAAGAAGAGCATGCCTTAATAGCCTTGATAAGAGAATAAAGAGATGTATTCGCTTGGAGTTACAAGGATTTGAAGGGTGTTGATCCAGACATATGCTCACACACTATCCCCATGACCTCAGATGCCAAACCCTCCAAGCAAAAGCCATACACATACAATGATAATTATGCTGCTAAGATCAAAGAAGAGATAGATCATCTGGTAGAAGCTGGATTCATCTATGAAATTGAGCACATTGAGTGGGTATCCCCCATTGTAGTGGTGCCCAAGAAGAATGGAAAGTAGAATGTATGCATTAACTTGAAGAAGGTCAATGCAGCCACAATTCGAGATAACTATCCGCTTCCTATCACATAACATCTCTTAGAAAGAGTAGCAAGCAAGGAAGTGTACAACTTTCTTGATGGATTTTCGGGCTACAATCAAGTAGCCATAGCTCCAGAAGATCAGCATAAGATAGCTTTTGCCACAGAGTGGGGTATATTTGCCTTTCGAGTAATGCCATTTGGGCTGACCAATGCCCTTGAAACCTTCCAAAGGTTGATGTGTCACGTGTTTAAAGAATTTGTGAGGAAGAATTTAGAGGTCTATGTTGATGATCTCTGTGCTCATTCCAACATTAGACAAACACATATACCAGAACTCAGGCAAATCTTTGACAAATGTAGAGAGTATCAAGTCTGCTTGAACCCAGAAAAGTGTGTTTTCATGGTTAGGCAAGGCAAGATTCTAGGACACATAGTTAAGAATGACATATCCACCGATGAAGAGAAAGTAAGAGCCATAGCCAAGTTACCTAGGCCAAAGAATGTCAAGGAAGTACAAGCTTTCATAGGGCATTGTGGTTATTACCGACGGTTTATACACATGTATGACATCATAGCAAAGCCTCTGTACGAACTTCTGACCAACTTTGAGTGGACTAATGAATGTGAAAACTCCTTCAATGAGCTCAAAAGAAGATTGTGTTCAACACCAATCCTGACCACACCGGATTGGAACAAGCCCTTCCGTGTTCATGTGGATGCATCCTATTATGCTATTGGATGTGTACTTGCACAACCTACGGGCGAAGGCAATATGGATCTTCCAATTGCCTATGCTAGTAGACAGTTGAATGCGGCTGAACGAAACTATACAACCACTGAACGAAAGGAATTAGGCATGGTATATGCAGTTAAAAAGTTTAGACACTATTTTCTTGCAAATAAGTTTAAATTTTTTACTGATCATCAAGCACTGTTGTACTTGGTAAACAAGCCATGCAATACAGGTAGATTATTAAGATGGTTTCTCTTACTTATGGAATACGACTTCGAGGTTGTGGTGAGGAAAGGGAAGACTCACTTGAGAGCAGACCACCTCTCTAGGCTCACATCTGGAGAAGCCGCACAAGGAGTATGAGATGACCTTCCTAATGCTTACTTGTTTAATTTAGAAGTTGTACCTCAGTGGGCTAAGCCATTAGTGCCAGTACTGACCTACGGGCCTAATCACCCAGTCATAAACACTCAAGATAGAGAGGTAGTAAAAGCCCAGAAGTACCATATCATGGCACAAAGTATGTACAAACAGACAGATCAAGGGATATTGGCTTGTTGTGTGGAAGAGGATGAGTATGCTAAATGGTTGCAGTTGGCACATGTAGGTGCATTAGAGCAACACTACTCAAAACAACGAACCCTACAGACACTAAGGAGACTCGGAGTGCATTGGCCTACTATGGAAGCTGATGTACATAAGATGTGTAAAGAATGCCCAATCTGTTGCACTAAACCACCTGTGGAACATGCCACTCTTTATCAAGTGTCCATAGTGCCAGATTGGAGTGAACCATTAGTAGCCTTCTTGAGGACGAAAACATTCCCTCCAGATATGACCCTGATAAGACAAAGAAGTCTAGAACAAGAAGCCCTAGATTACTCACTCATTGGTGATAATCTATACAAGCGTGATAAAGATGGTTACCTGAGGCTATGTGTCCATGAGAGTGAATATCTCAAGATCTTGGAAACTGCTCACCAAGGTGTAGCAGGAGGACACTTTGGACTAGATCGGGTGATCAAAGCAATACGATTTGCAGGCTTCTGGTGGCCGACCCTTCACATGGATGCACATACCTATGTGAAACGGTGTGATGTTTGTCAGAGAACTCAGTATCTATACGCAAGGATGAGATGCCACTGAAACCTATGATGGGTGGACGTGCATTCTCTAAGTGGGGAATAGAATTTGTAGGTCCTATTAATCCCCCAGCTAAGGGTTCACATGCTGAATACAGCATTGTTGCCACAGACTATCTAACAAAGTGGGTAGAGGTAAAAGCTACGACAAAGAACGATGCTCAAACAACTGCTAAGTTCCTATTTGAGAATGTGTTCACAAGATACGGGCTACCTATAGAGCTGGTAAGTGATAGAGGCCCTCACTTCTTGAATGAAGTTATTGAAAATCTGCTCCAAGAGTTCTTGGTAGTACATAAGAAGTCTGCCCCCTATCACCCACAAGCTAATGGCCAGGCCGAAAGCACAAACAAGATTCTATGCAATGTGCTTACCAAATTGGTGAATAATAAATGCTCTGATTGGGACAAACAGCTACACCATGCTGTTTGGGCATACCAAGTGGCCTATAAAACGGTACTCCAAGCCACACCGTTTCAGATGGTATTTGGCCAAAATGCGGTGCTACCTTTGGACTTCTTGATTCCCACATTGAGAATAGCACAGGAGCATGAGTGGACGGGCCATGAACTCTCTGCGAGGATTTTTGACCTTGAACGATTAGGTGAAACCAAACTAAAATTGCAGTAGGAGTATATGCATCTAAGAAACGACAGAAGGCATACTTTGATGCCCATGTTAAGGATAAAGGATTAAAGGCCGGAGACCTAGTTTTAGTGTACACTTTGAAGCAACATGCAAGACAATTAGAGAAACGCGGCTATGGACCTATGATCGTACATAGGATCTCAACGAGTGGAGCAGTAGAACTAGCCACCTTAGAAGGTGATATTCTTCCGAGCTACATCAGCGGGTGCAGAGTCAAGTTGTATCAGAAACCTCTCACCGAAGAAATGCTAAGTCGACTCAACACTGCTAAGAAATGCAAAGAATAAGAAAAACGAGTTCGAGAAGAAGCTCAAGCAAAAGCTTTAGAATGCATCAGGAGGATGAAGTTGAGACGGCAAGGTAGGGATCAACCTAGGACAGGTGCCTATGAGGATCCAGGATATCATGTGGCAATGTGTGAAGTCTCAGGAAGAAGTCCCCAAAGAATAATAGATCGACGTCCTTTTGTGACCTTAGAGATAGGACAAGGAGTTAGTGCAAAAATTGTGCGAGCATTGATTGACTCAGGTGCAGCCACTAGTGCGGTGAGACTTTCTTACTGTCGAGAATTGAAATTAAAAGTCAATCCTATAGAAGCTTATCTTATAGGATTAGGAGGTGTGGAAACCCCTTGCATGGGCGAGGTGGAACTTCCCCTCAGATGTTCCAATGACACTTAAGGTACTAGTGTGTCAAGATGAGGATCTCACTGAGCCTCTGGTCTTGGGTCAAGACTGGATCTATGACCATGCAGTCTACTTAAACCTAAGAAGTGGACTTCTTCAGGTATGGGTAAATCAAAGTCGAATTACAGTTGAGTTAGATAATGGAGCACTCAAGGAACTAGGAAAGGCACAGACTCCTAGTCCTTCCAGGGGTACACATGAAGTTGACCATGATGTTCTTGTCCAAAGCTATGTGATGCAGAAGAATGGTGATATCAATAAAGAAGTCAAGGACTCAACGGAACTCCCTTATTTTCCAAAGGCCAGAGGGAGGCAACAACCACAGGCAGATCAATTACTGAAGACTACCTATGCTGGAGGCCAAAAGAACGTGCGAAGCAGAATGACTCAGCCATTGAAAAAATTGTGGGTGCAAAAATGCGAGCGGCCTATTATAGTCAAGCGACAACAATCATCTCAACTTCCTATTAGTAATCAACGACATGATACTGATAAGAAGACTTCCACAACGTCTTTTGAGAAAGTGAAATCTATCTGGGTGCCCAAGAAGTCGATGAAGGCGGGCCCACAATCAAGACAAATTTGGGTGCCTAAGGCTTGCTTGCGGGCTCAACTAGTCACGCACAAATCACATTATACATGACAGGGTTCACTCACTCAAGGAGCCGTTACCCACTCTTGTTTAATACGCACGAACACACAGTCACCCAGAAGCACGCATAGACTCACTTGTAAATGGGTCCCAAAAAGGCCTCATTCCCAAGCAGACATACTGATAAAGCCCTCCAGAGTCTCCACTAAACCAAAACCGAAAGCCATCCCTTGTGTTTGGCAGCCTAAAACTTGTAATAAAACCCCCGAACCCCATGTGTAAATTCATCCTCACTTGCTAACTACATCACTCATACACTGCATCTTTCCATCTAGCTCGTAGAACTATCCATTCATTAACTACACACACACTCATCGAGCACTCACTGACCCACTAACCCATTACTCACCTCATGATAATGTTGTAACGGGGACAAAAAGTGTTCTATCTTGTCCATTACAATATTAACGCATGATCTATATTCTCACAGAACCAGCAAGCAAGCAATAACAATGGCAGAAGCAAGAGGCACCAGTTCCCAAGCAGGGTCTAGCGCACAGATTGTGGACATTGAAACCCTCCTCCTGGAACCACCACTCACCGAGAGGCCTCAAGAACTTCAAGCAGTGCATGTTCTCCCTATTTTGACCCTCCTCAGGGACACACTTCTCAAGTGGGGAAACACGCTCATTGGTTTAGTGATGTCGCAAGGCCATTGGGTGATGGCACCCACTTCTGGGAAGCAGAAATTGAGTTCAATGGCAAATGGGGATGTTACCATTTCTTCACTCGCGAATTTGAAAACTATCAAAATGCAGAAGTAATGCGATCGGTTTGGACCAAAGCGGGATTGGATAGCTATTTCAGAGCACATTTGCCTAAGCCAAATTTCCTACGCTGCTCCTATTTTATCAGTACCATCACTCCTAATAAGGCCAAGGGAGGCGATAGTACTTTTGTGCTACCCTCACTATTGCCAGGCCACGAACTCCAGAGATTCAAATTGACCCTCAATTTGGTAGGGGTAGCATTGAACATGCAAGGAATGCATATTCCCACTAAGAAAGAAACAATGGTTCCAGGCAGGATGAAGCATAAGGATCTCAACAAATTGAAGGACATGGTAGCAATGACACCTACCATTGCTCTACACCTACAAACTATTATGCAACATTTTGCTTTCCCGGCCAAGAACGATTCACTATGCCACCAAAAAAGATATGGTTCAGCTTGTACTTGGTGGAGACAGAGAATCTCACCATCAACATACCACACTGGATCATCGATCAAATACACCTAGCCCATCAACGGTGGAATAAGAAACAGAAAAATGTACTTCATGGATGCTATGCTCTCACAAGAATAATTTACAGGTGCTTAGCGTACGACGTGCCCATTCAAAGAGCACTAGTATGGTCTAGGGCCCAAGAGTTCCAAAGACGACTATCAACGGTGGGCCCTCCATCAAAGAAGATGAGAGGGGGAGTTCAATTACCATGCACTCAACCAAGGGGAGCCACTACCACACCAAAGGTGACCCCTCCACAAACAAGGCGTGTCCGACCATTTACCATTCGTCTACCCAGACCAAGTGCAGAAGGACCCAACCTGGTGTTCCCTCCGATTCCATCGAACTTAGAGTTCCCTCAAGGTTACACCCTTGCTGATTTGACACATGAAGAAATTGCCCGTTTGTTCAATGAGTCTAACCTGGAGACAGAAGCAGAGCAGACCCAAGGACAACAACCCACGACTACAACTTCAGCCCCGACCCAACCGGGAGTAGTAGAAGTAGAAGAGGATGAAGAAGAGACAGAAGAACAAGAGGCACACGAGGAGTATGATCAAGAATATGAAGAACTTTCAGAACTAGCAAGTGCCCCGGCATACTCGGCCCAAATAAAAAGATTATACGAAACCATGAAGCGGGTCCAAGAGCAACACAAACTGTCACTCGAGATAGGAAAGATGATCATGAGCCAAATGTTAGCCGAGGAAGGTGTGGATGACATGTTTATCGAAATGAACTTGCACGCTGACGCAGTAGGCTTAGATGAGGTTGTTCATGCAGCCATGACTTATATTCATCGATGTGAGAAACGAGTGCCTACCTGTCCCATGCGATCTGGCAAACAAATCCACATCAATGTATCAGAACCAGGAGGTAACACACAAACAGAAGAACATCTGGAGGAACCACTCTCACCACCCACCTCACCTCTCACTACACAAGTCACCTCACCACCTGGTACTACCACACCTATTTTTGCCATTACCACAGTCGTCATGGGAATTCCTCTCTCTCCCGGCATCCAATTCGGAGGAGTTACCATGCCCACCTTCACAACACTCTTCACAAATATCACAGCCACCCCACCCACTGTTCCCATCTACACAGTCACACACACGTTCGACACAATGGAAACATCACCAGCCACAGCACCACTCCCACCCCCCACGCAACCTCAATCTCCCATACCCCCTCCACCTACCTCACCGCGTGACTCCACAGCATTCACAACTCCCTTCCCCTTCCCCATTCCCCCTGCATCTTCATCTTTCCCTGCATCGTTTAATGTAAATAGTATATTCATGGCATTACATCAATGCGTGTATCAACTTCAGAGTGAGTATCAGGCTCTCGAAGACCGCATCATCAACTGACGATGAATCATCAACAACTACAGAGATGGCTTACAAGTATAGAAGAAGAAAATGCAGACCTCAATCAACGCTACACCACTCTCGAGCAAGCTCATCAAACCCTCCTGGAGACACCCCAACCATCACAAGAGTCAAGTGTCAAACAACTCGAAGCCTTACTAGAGGTTTACCAAACAGATAATCTGAGAGTCCGGCGAAATTTGTCTCTACTCAAAAAACACATGGCTACAGCCCTTGAAGAAAACAAGCGTCTGCAAAAACAAAACAAAGAAAACCTGGAAGCTGCCATGGAAGGCTCTCCCCATGAAATCGACCCAGAACAATTCAAAGCAGTTCCCTCAGAAACAATGAAAACAATCTTGGAAAGCTATGCTGATCTATTAGAAGCACATGATGATTTGGAAAGGGAACTGGATGAACTACGTCGCCAGCTCAGGGAACAGGAGGCACAACCCAAATTCATAGAAACGACCTCGACTTCAGCGGAAGTAAAGGCATTAACAGAGCAGGTGCCGGAACTGCAGAAGAAGTTACTCGAATATGAAAGGCAGCCCTCTCCAGTTGTAGAACCAGAGCCAGATGAATTGGTACCCATTGAGGTGGACGAAACATATGAGGAACCATATGATCCTATGTCGATGCCAGGTGGTCAGCAAACCTCAGAAGGAATGGATACCTTGGAAGTCGAAGTACCCGAATGGCTCCAGACATTAGAAAAGACAGCTACAACCCATGAAGATCGAGTGGCAATCCAAATCCAATCAATGGCCAAATTAGAAGACACCATCATAAAGTCTGAATATTTCCGCAGTATGTCTCATCATAGATGGATCGGCACCAACGACGATCAGTATGTGCCATACTGTGTACTCCTGGCATATTACAACGCAGAGATCCAACGCCGATGTGGCAAACCTCCAACTTTCGCCACACAATTTGGGCCCGATGATATCCCAGAGAGTGCTAAAAAAGTATCCATTCATCAACCCACCTAGAGGATCCGTCTTCTTGAGACCTACCCAGAGATGGTTCGTACTTGGACTAACATGCCACTCTTTATTAAATACAATCCCTGTTATGTTCCAGTCTTCCGCAGACGCACCTGGCCTGAGTTTACCATTGCTGTCAAGAACATCAAAGGTTGTGCAAAGTGGTTAAATTATGTTTATCTAGCACCTCCACAAGGACCTCCCACTGTGAATTATATGATTTCTACCATCCGTCACTAGAGCATTCGACTACGGAATACCCCCGATGTGATGGCCCAAATGTGCATGAAAATCTTTGAATTAATGTTGATCACATTCAGGACATTCAAGAATATTAAAGACCCCCACTTCTCAGGAGTTGGCTTTCTTACAGGCAACCAAGATCTGGTATACGACATGAGCACCACCCCATCAATAGAGGTAATATATGCTTGGCACGCCAGAATCAAGTACCTCCCAGCTTGCTTTAAACAGACATTCGAGGAGATGTTCGTAACAGGATTCTGGGAATATCACTCAGAAATATTTGTACCCAGGTCCTCACATCTCCTCCACTTATTCGCTGTGGAAAGAACCATCCATTCAGAACAATTGCGGGTGCCACATCCGGACGTACCAGGATCAGTGAATTGGGATGCATTGTTAACAGACCTAGCACAGGGGCTACGATTAGAAGAACACCACCTCACTGCCGATGTTGTTCAATATTATGTCCAATGCACAGCTAGACAAGGGTCTGTCAAAGACGACAGACGTGAGAGAGGGGGGGTTGTTGGCAGTAGTCAAGGAACTGAAGGAGTCACAAGACAAGGAAGCCTACGAATGGAGTCAGAGCGAAGAGAAAGCACAAGAAGACACAGTAGTCAAAGAAGATCTGGCAAGTAGGCCATTTAATTTTTTCAGGCATCAAAGAGTTGGGCACACAAGAAGAAGGAGCAAGTAGGGAGCTCCAGGAAATGTATGTCAAAATGTTAGAAGAAATCCCTAGAAAAATAGTGATTTTCATCACTAAAAACCATTGTAAATACCATTTCATATTTTTGTAGCTCCATTTTGTGCAAGCCAAGGAGTCCTTGAGCTTGAGGAGCTTTAGAAGTACCTACCTATTAGTTTTCACATTTTTTAGACTCCGTTTGAACCTCCAAATAAGGTAGAGAACCTAATTTTTAACTAGGCCGGACACTAGGTCTGGACAAGGCCAAAAACTAGTCAAAAACTATAAATAGAGCTAGAGAGCTCATTTTTGAGGTTAGCTTGTAATTGATTTGAACTTGTATGAGCTTTTGGAAAGTAATCTAAAGAACTCCATTGCTTCTCACTCTTTGTCTTGCTTTGTGTGCGCGTGTGTGTATGTGTGTGCATGTCAATGTGCTTTGCACTCACGCACTTGTGCCTTCACTTGCTCGAGGTCATCATACCATCCTCACGTCTTCCCGGATTGACATTAAAGGAGGTGCTACTCATCACTGAGCTACAGTCACTTAGTAGTAAATGTATTAGATTTAGTGATGTTTATACCCATGTTAGATATTGTTAGAGATAAGTTCTTATACCCATGTATCATGATAGGCATGTTTAGTAATTGATTGTACCCATGTTACTGCATGAACCCATGTTAGATGTTTGTTAGATGTAAGTACATATACCCATGTATGATTTTAGTGCATATAGTGCATGATAGGTATGTTAGTACATATTAGACATGATAGTGTATGTTTGCATGTTATTAGATGTTAAGTAATGAATGTATATGTTAGGTAGTGCATGTTAGAAGTTAGGAATTGAAAATTAGATGTTAGAAATGTTAATGCATGTTAGCTAAGATACATGTTAGATGTTAGGATATGCATGTAAATGATAGGTATGTTTATGAATGTTAGATGTATATTAAGTGCATGAATATGTTATTGCATGTAAATGTATATTTAGCTAATGCATGTTAGAAATTTATCCATGTTAGTTAATGCATGTCAATTAATGTATATAATTTAGATGTTATGTGTATATCATGTATGCATGCATGATAATAGTGTTTTTATGTATGTATGCATGTCATGCATGTTTGTTTGATGCATGTTAGTGCATGTATGTTTATGCATGGCTATTAGTGCATATATGCATATTGTATGCATGTTCATTTAGTGCATGTGCATGTGTGTATGTGTGTCAGGGTGTAAGGTAGTGCATGCATGTTCATATATATGTATGTTATGTATACATGTTTATGCATGTATGTGTGCATGTCATGTATGTATGCATGTATATGTATGATATGCATATGTATGTTAGTGTAATTCAATTATGCATGTATGTGTCATGTATATATGCATGTTCATTTATGTCATAGTATGCATGTATGCATGATCATTTATGTTAAGTATATGTATATGCATGTTAGCTTATATAATATGTTTAAATATGTATAAGTATATGAAACAATGTACTTATATGGATGATTGATGTACGCTTAAGTAATTGTATGAATGAATTGTTTTATTGTTATGTGTATGATTAAATAAATGAATGTACTTATATATATGTGTGTTTAAGAAAAGTGAATTATCTTATAAGTTTGTTTTAAGTTTTAAATGAGTGTTAATATTTTCAAATGCATACTAATATTTGTCATGTGATTTTCATATGTGATTTCCTGATGAATTGCAGCCATGTTGGTGAACTGAAGATTCGAAGCGTGAAGAATTTATTTAGCTTAAACTATTGATTAGCTTGTATAGGTTATCCTTTAAGCTTGAATAGGTTTTCATTTTATGAACATTATCTTATAACTGTGTATAGGAATTTGATCATTAATCTAGTGTCATTTCATCTTATGTCTAAAGAGGCTTCGTCAAGTAGTTCCTTTCTACCTCCAACTACATTTGAGTTATTATTTCCTAAACCAGTTGAAGTTGAAGAACTAGTAAAAGAAAAGATAGTAGATGAAACTTTGCATGATCCAAGAATATATAGAACTTTACATTTACTTTCCATTGTTCCACCTAGCATTGAGAATAGTGAAGAACTTTTCCCACCATCCGTAGATAGAAACGTCGATAGTTTTCAAGAAGATTCAAACAAAACTGAAAGCATTAAAAATCAAGTAGTTAGTGAAAAACTAATCTTACCATCTTATTTTGACGCTATAGAAAGATATAGGAACGCTTTGCCCTACGGACCTTAGGAAAAGTTATACTTGTTCTGCATAGTCACCCTGTTTGCGCCGTTAGCGAGACGACTGAATTGATCCGTCAGTCGTGAGAAATCGCTCCCACATTTTGAACCCGACGTGATTTCTGACGACTGGCGGATCAATTCAGTCATCTCGCTAACGGCGCACGTAGGGTGACTATGCAGAACAAGTATAACTTTTCCTAAGGTCCGTAGGGCAAAGCGTTCCTATATCTTTCTATAGGATCAAAATAAGATGGTAAGATTAGTTTTTCACTAACTACTTGATCTTTAATGCTTTCAGTTTTGTTTGAATCTTCTTGAAAACTATCGACGTTTCTATCTACGGATGGTGGGAAAAGTTCTTCACTATTCTCAATGCTAGGTGGAACAATGGAAATTAAATGTAAAGTTCTAGATATTCTTGGATCATGCAAAGTTTCATCTACTATCTTTTCTTTTACTAGTTCTTCAACTTCAACTGGTTTAGGAAATAATAACTCAAATGTAGTTGGAGGTAGAAAGGAACTACTTGATGAATCCTCTTTAGACATAAGATGAAATGACACTAGATTAATGATCAAATTCCTATACACAGTTATAAGATAATGTTCATAAAATGAAAACCTATTCAAACTTAAAGGATAACCTATACAAGCTAATCAATAGTTTAAGCTAAATAAATTCTTCACGCTTCGAATCTTCAGTTCACCAACAGGGCTGCAATTCATCAGGAAATCACATCTGAAAATCACATGACAAGTATTAGTATGCATTTATAAAATATTAACACTCATTTAAAACTTAAAACAAACTTATAAGATAATTGACTTTTCTTAAACACACACACACACACACACACACACACACATATATATATATATATATATATATATATATATATATATATATATATATATATATATATATATATATATATATATATATATATATATATATATAAAATTACATTCATTTATTTAATCATACACATAACAATAAAGCAATTCATTCATACAATTACTTTAGCATACATCAATCATTCATATAAGTACATTGTTTCATATACTTATACATATTTAAACATATATTTTAAGCTAACATGCGTATACATACACTTAACATAAATGATCATGCATACATGCATACTATGACATAAATGAACATGCATATATACATGACACATACATGCATAATTGGATTACACTAACACACATATGTATATCATACATATACATGCATACATACATGACATGCACACATACATGCATAAACATGTATACATAACATACATATATATGAACATGCATGCACTACCTTACACCCTGAGACACATACACACATGCACATGCACTAAATGAACATGCATACAATATGCATATATGCACTAATAACCATGCATAAGCATACATGCACTAACATGCATCAAGCAAACATGCATGACATGCATACATACATGCAAACACTATTATCATGCATGCATACATGATATACACATAACATCTAAATTATATACATTAATTGACATGCATTAACTAACATGGATAAATTTCTAACATGCATTAGCTAAATATATATTTACATGCAATAACATATTCATGCACTTAATATACATCTAACATTCATAAACATACCTATCATTTACATGCATATTCTAACATCTAACATGCACTATCTTATCTAACATGCATTAACATTTCTAACTTCTAACATCTAATTTGCCATTCCTAACTTCTAACATGCACTACCTAACATATACATTCATTACTTAACATCTAATAACATGCAAACATACACTATCATGTCTAATATGTACTAACATATCTATCATGCACTATATGCACTAAAATCATACATGGGTATATGTACTTACATCTAACAAACATCTAACATGGGTTCATGCAGTAACATGGGTACAATCAATTACTAAACATGCCTATCATGATACATGGGTATAAGAACTTATCTCTAACAACATCTAACATGGGTATAAACATCACTAAATCTAATGCATTTACTACTAAGTGACTAACAAGATAAGGGTTGAAGAAGATTGGATTAAGGGTAAGAAAGGAAAGGATAAGCTAAGAATGGTTAGGATAAGTGAATGGATAAAGAAAAGATGAAGGAATATTGAGTTCTTTGGAAGAAATCAAGGCTAAAAGCTCCTTTGTGCTACCCTGTGAACACACAAAAAACATTAGGATAACAAACATACATTAAGCAATCAATCTAATTAATTTAACACACACACATATATAAATACTTAGATATATACCTAGAAATCATCCTCATACAAATACATAAACATACATCTAAATATTTTTACTTCATATTTTCTTTTTTTAGTAGTTATTTAATAAATATACTTATAATTATAACATAAAACATCATAATATAATAATTAATCATTTAATATAACTAAACTATAAAGTAAAATATATATAAATAATATAAATAAATATTAAACAAAAGAAAAAGAAGAATAAAAAAATAAAACAAATCTCGCACTCTCTCTCTCTCTTTCTCTCTCTCTCTCTCTTTCTCTTTCTCTCTCTCTCTCTCTCTCTCTCTCTCTCTCTCTCTCTCTCTCTCTCTCTCTCTCTCTCTCTCTCTCTCTCTCTCTCTCTCTCTCTCTCTCTCTCTCTCTCTCTCTCTCTCTCTCTCTCTCTCTCTCTCTCTCTCTCTCTCTCTCTCTCTCTCTCTCTCTCTCTCTCTCTCTCTCTCTCTCTCTCTGTCTGCTGCGCGCGCAGCGCTGCTGCGCTACCGGTAGAGAAAGGGAGGGAGATGGAGAAGAGAAAGGAAAAAGGGAAGAGTGGGAAGGAAAATAATATAAAAAAAAGAAGCTAAGAAGCATTAAAGAAGGAGCAAAGAAAGGAAAAAGAAAAGGCCAAATAAATTAAAAGATAGAAAAAAAACCAAACGCCTCCCCTAATTTTCTGCGTCGACCATTTTCCAAGATAAAAAAATTTTCTCTACAGTGAATGAAGGACAAAAGCAAGAGAGATGGCCTTCTCTCTCATCCTGTCAGAGAACTGTCATAGAAATGAGTGCAAAAATGACTATAGTCTAGAGCAAAAGTAAGTACCTGAAAATCACATGAGCTTGTGAGTACGTACTCCCCTCTTTAAATAGATGAGAGTAGCCCACCATAGCCCACATTTTCCCTTAGATAACTGATCAATGCTACCTAAATTAACTTCTCTTCAACTCCACATCACTTCAACAAGAAAAATAGGTGTGGGATTTTCTCCTAGTTCTTTTTCTCAAAAATTACTCACAACCATACAATTAAATATTTATTGGACCATAGACTTTAGATTTAAATACAACCTTTCTTTTTTATTCATTTAAATACTTTAGAATAAATCCAAACCTTTAGAATAAAATAAATTTAACCCTATCAATAAATTAAATTATTACTATAACCCTAGTGAAACTTCATAATATTTTGCTAAGATTCCATTTGTTATATTTACCCTATCTAATAATTCATTTATAGACTAAAACTTAATTAATTATTTAACCTTAGGTTTATCCTTCAATTAACTTCAAATCATGTTAATTAACCCCAATTAACTCTTAAACATATCTTCTATCCTTTCATAACCCTCTAGATTGAATAATTAATCCTTAATTGACCTTGAAATTAAACTAGAACCCTATAAAACATGATCAAAACCTGCAATTGACCCTTAAATACCCTTGCATTTACTTTCAAAACATAAACATACCCTTAACTGACCCTTGATTTTTTATCTATACCCTTAATTAAATTAAGAAAACACTTAGATAAATACTTCCCATTTTGATATTATTCGACAAACTTCTTTTCCTGTAGAAATTAAAATCAAACATTAGTCCAAAATTTCATAATTTAATTAAACTTATATCAATCAATTAATCTTTTAATTTTTGTAATATTTTAAGAGTAACAAATTCTCTCCGACATCCGTCCCCACTAAACCTGCACATCGTCCCGATGGGCCAACCTGCAGATTCAAGTGGAACATATCAAATTCTTTTAAAAATAAGTTTTTAATTTTTCAAAATTTTATTTCATCATGCATTCAAACTTTATGCAATTAAAAAGATTAGTACAAATCATTTAAAAAAAACACAAAGCAGATATAAGTTATAAAATATCATGTCATATTTCTGAATCCATATTTAAACAAGCATTTATAAGAATAAATCATAAGTTTTATAGTCCTTCTGTTCATGTCACTTGCTTAGAATAAGTAACTTATCCTGCATAACAACATATACCAAAACTTTGTTCACCAGGTAATAGAATTATATGCCTCCTACTTTTATTTCCTATGATCTGACTCTCTTTTCATTGCTTTTTTCATATCATTTTTCTTTTACTTTTTTACTTCATCCCAACTTAGCTTTTTCTTTAATTTTCACAAATCGGCCTATACCGAAATTGGGTGCGACTCCTAGACTTGTTCACCCGGCCAAGTTTATTCCACTTGTCTACCAACCCGACATAGCGCACGACAAAACTATGTCAGTCCTACATGAAATCGACGTCAGCTCGTGGCTCTGATCGCCCGACCAAAGTAACTCCACCTGCCTACCGACCCATGCAGGCACATGACAACATATAGGTTGGGCCTATGATGAAACTAGCGTCAGCTCGTGGCCTTGATCAACCGACCAAGGTTGGTCCACCCGCCTACTAGCTCAACATAGCGCACCAACAACAAACACATACATATATGCTAATTGGGTATGAAGTTTTGTTTATTTTTTTATTTTATTTAGAGGTCAGATCTCATAAGAAATAAATAGCAGAATACAAAATCCCATATACTAATGGATAAAATTTTAAGCATATACATGTATTCAAAATAAGGCTACCTTTTCTTTTACAAGCTTCCAATTCCAAAATTTCTATTTAACTTTCTAATTCAGTTCATATAAATAAGAGTTTTCATGCTTCAATCATAAATATTTCATATATTTCTACATCTTAATTCTATTTGAGTTTTTTAAATAAATTCAAACATATCCTTTTAATCCATGCAGTAATGCCATGCATATACACAAAAAATCAAAGAATCTTTAATCAAAATTGTTTCACCTGATTTAAATATTTTAATCATCATCTTCATTTTCATCAGCATCATCATCAGCATCAATCTCGTCAATTTCATATTCTTCGTTATTTCTTTTTTTAAATAGTTTATTTTTTTTTCCTGCAATCAAATTCTTCAGCAAAGAACCATCAAATTCTCTAAGTTTGAATGTACCATTTTCAAATACAGTCACAACTATATATGGACCAAACCATCTCTTAATTAATTTTCTCCTAGCATCATACTGAGTATCGAAAGTAGTATCATAAACTAAAACCCAATCATTTACCTCTATAGTACGAGGCCTAAGTCTATGTTTTTTATCAAAATAGAATTTATTTTTAAGACGTGATTCTTTAACTTTTTGAACAGCTTCTTCAATCATTTTATTTCCTATATTGAACTGCATAATCCTAACAGAAATCAGATCTTCACGAGTCATCTCTTTATTCCACGGAAGTGTCATCCATGAAATAATCTGGGACTGGATAGGAAATATCGGCTTCTGACAGTACATTAGTTCTACAGGCATAAATCTTGTAGACCTAGTATATGTTATCCTGTTTGCCCATAGTGCGAAAGGAAGGAATCTAGGCCACTGCGTCGTATCACCATTGCAGGCCTTAGAAATTGCCTTCACAATAGAGGGATGACCCCGCTCAATCTTACCATTAGACTCCGGATTATAAGCAATAGTGAGAGACAGATGAATCCCATGCTGGTCAAAGAATTCTCTAGCCTCTCTAGCATCTAACTCTCCCCTATCTGCCATTATCTTTTCTACATAGCCAAATCTACTAATAACTTCTTCTAGTAAAACTTTACATACATTATAAGTAGTTTTCGTACGAAGAGCTCTACCCTCTACATGATTAGTCAGGTCTTCTCTAGCTAAAACTATATATCTCATCTTATCTAATCCTTTAGGCATGGTCACTAAATCAACTACCCACTTGTAATGAATACAAGGAGGATAGGTAGGGTGCAAAGGTTCTCTATGTCTAACTAACGAATGTACCTGAAAAGTAGTACAAGTACTAACAAAGTCACGTATATTCACATACATACCCGGCCACCAGTAAGCTTCTCTAATTTTATCATAAGTTGCATAAAAGCCTTTATGTCCTGCCCAAAGAGTCTCATGCATATCTATCATAACTCTATTTTGTAGATTTTTATTTCCTAAAACTCGCTGCGGATATCTAATTTTCCCTTTTGCATGACGCCAAATAAAACCATCTTTTAGAAAGAAATTAAATGCACGTTTTCTAATATCTCTAAATCTATTAGCTGACCAAACAGGTAATTGCTTCAGAGTACTAAGATAATATCCTATATCATACCAAATCCCTTCATACTCATTTTCATTAAATTTTTCATATACATACACATCAGAAATATAATTAATTACATTTAAATCAATTTCAGTCATTTCATCATCTTCAAATTTAGCCCTAGAAAGCATATCTGCAACAGAATTAGTTTTTCCAGAAATATGATTTAAAATAGGATTAATAAACTTAATATATGATATCCATCTTAACATAACTATATCAGGAGAAGAACAATTAGTAATCATTCCTATTAAAGGTAAACAATCTGTTTCTATTATGACATTAGCTCCTATAAAATACTCTTTATCAGTTTTTAACGCAGTAACTAAACCCCATAATTCACGTTTTATTTGTGGATAATTCTTTTGAGTTTCATGCAAATTTTAGCTCCGAATCTAATAGCATATCTATTTTTCTCACTATCATCTTGACCTATTACCCATCCTATTCCTATAGGACTAGTATCTACAGTTAAAATAATCGGTTTATTATTTGAATAATCTACACGTTTTAAAATAGGTGCATTAGAAAGCAAACTTTTTAATTTCTTCATTGCTTTAACATGAGTTTCAGTCCATTTAAATTTTCTATTTTTCCTAAGTATATCATACAATGGATTAGCAACATGGGCATAATGCGGAATCCAAATAGCATAAAATACACATGCTCCTAAGAAATGTCTAACTTCACTAATGTTCTTACAAGTTTCAGATAATTTATTTATAGCATCTACTTTTTGAGGATAAGGCCTACGACCATAGAAACCACATAAATGTCCTACAATCAAAACTTTATTAACTCCAAACACTGATTTTTCTATAGAAAAAGTTAATCCTACTTCTTCAAATCTTTTAAGAATTTTTTCACAATCTAAAATATGATTAGCTACAAACTTCCTACACCTAATTAATCTAATGTTTCATCTTTTTCTTTTTCTTCACATCCTTTAATTGGGATATCATCTATAAACGGCATGGTCACATTAGGAATAAAGTCATGAAGAACCATATTCATCGTGTTCATCATATGTGCTACCGAATTTGTAGCTCCTTGGGGAAGAGTACACATACGAACTAATCCTAAAGGAGTCTTCATCGTGGTAATATCTCTACTCTCAGTAGCAAGCTGAAACTGGTCATATCCTGAATATAAGTCACCCATAGAGTAGATAGAATGCCCAGCAAAAGCTTCGGTAAATTCTCCTACATTATGGTCCGTTCCCACGTTCCTAATAGTAACTTTATTTACGGGTTGTAAGTCTTGAATAAATCTAAGTTTACCATTCTTTTTAGGAACAGTAAACCATCTATTAGAATAAGGTGCAGAGGAAGGTTCTAAAATTTTCATTTGCATCTTCTCCTTAAGCAGTTTCATTAGCTCAAGTAAATGAGCCTTTGGAACTGGTATAGGGAAAAGATTCCAAGGTATATGGGCTATAGTAAATATGATCATAGGAGAAACTATTCTAGGGTCAACACATCCTATTTCCTGAGGATAAAGAGAAAAATCTCTACCATGTTTTTTAATCATTTCACAAAATAATTCACGTTCAGTTGGTAATAAAAAAGAATCTTCATTTCCTATTTTTATTAATTTAATAGTTTCTTCAGTAAATTTATGTCCTATTTTAGACATGTCACGTAAGATAGGATCATTAGCTACTTGTTTAATTTTTAGATCACTTCCTTCAGGTAAAGCTTGAGCTACAGGTTTCACTTTTTTATCTACTGTTTTATACTTTGTATTAATTTTAACTTCATAAAAATTAGAAACAAATTTTGAAATTAAATCATATTCATTTAATGAGTTTAAAAGAATAACATGTAATAATTTTTCATCATGTAAGGTTTCGTCAATTTCATCAAATAAAGTAGAGAAAAAAGAAGTTTCAATTATATTTTCAATATTTTTATTTTTAGACATATATCCTTTATCTTTAAAATATTTTTCATATTTTTTTATTGTTTTTCTTGGAATATCCTTATTGTTAGAATTTGTAATTTTGAAGATGAAAAATAAACATAAAAATTTTCTATTTTATTTACACATTTATGCGAGATATCAAACCAGTTACCACTGTTGTCTCGCTCAACAATGGTGTCTAGTAAAAATTTTGATCAAAGTATGTTCCAGAATCACTAAGAGGTAGATGACTCTCGTGCATTTTCTCTTGTGATCTGATAGGGTTTTCCTAATTTGTTCTCTATTTCTAATATGGTTTGGGTCAACAGTGATTACTTGTAAGGATTATAAGTCATCTTTTGATCTAAATCTAGCATACGCAGATCCATCATCCATTATTTTTGTTTCCATACAAGTTTCACATATAAAGGGTTGTCCTAAGATAATTTCATAAGAACAGTTATCTTGTATGAAAAAGTGAAATGTTTCACTTAGTCCACCTATTGAAATTGGAATGTTGGCACATGCTCCCAGAAGTGCGCCACATCCGTTGTCTGCTGTTCTCATAATCCACCCATGTTGTTTATCTATAGGCCATCTAAATTTATCATATAATTCTTTTGATATTACATTTATTTCTGAGCCTGAATCTAATAAAGCTAAAGCTGTACAAGAATTTTTCCTATCTCCTAAATTTACTTTGATCTCTGGTGTTCCCCTGGCCCAAAAACTCTTTTTGTAATTGCTTTTAGATTTTTCTTGTATATTATCTGGAAGTATAGTTCCTAAAAAATTTTTATTAACATATCCTTCATTTTCTTCTTCATCATCAGAATCAAAAGAAAAGGAATCTTTAGAAATATGAGTTACATCTACATTGTCATGCATTTCAGTATCAATATTTAAGGGAAATCTTTTTCTTTTAATCATTTTAATAAAATTATCTTTAAATTCTAATTTAGCTATAGTAAATAATTGTTCAAGTGACATAGTCACTTGACTTTTTAAAGAATATCATACAGTATTTCCTTTGTGTCATTTTTTTGTTCAAGTTCTGAAGTTAAAATAGCTTTTGGAATTCTTTTGGGTTTCTTGGTTTTTTCCTCATTTGTATCTGTTTCTTCATTAGTCTTTGAATCTAATTCACTAGATTTGTTTGATGTCTCTAGTTGTTTACCCTCCCTTATATCTCTTTTCTGCTCAATTGAATCTAAATTTGTATTTTCATTAAATTGAATATTTTTAGATTATTTTCTTAATTGTTTTCTAGTTACTCTTTGATTAGACTCATCTAAATCTTGAGTTTCATCCCTTTTTCTTTTTCTTCCACATTTACAATATGTGAGAAGATAGAGAAATTATCTATAGGTGAGTTCCATGCAGTTTTGTTCATTATATCATCTCTAGCTCTTATCAATGCTTCTATTGAATAATTTTTGGTTTCATTTGATGTATCATCATCTAGATCACTTTCATCGCATTCTAATCTAACCCCAGATGAGCTTCTTTGTGCTTGTGATATATTTTCATATATTTTTGCATTCCACCTTTTCCCCAATTTACAACTAGAGGGAGGTGGGTGCGATAGTCACATAGTTTTTTATCAATATCAATAACTAGTTTTCTTTCTTTTGCCTCTTTTGATGATTCACAAGCATAAGATATATGTTCAGTGGAGTCACACCAAACACATCGTCGGGTGGGTGTGCCTCTTCGTTCATTATTCTGAGCTATTGGTTGATTCACTACAGGTGCTATAGGTATAGGATTCATTTGTGGGGCATGAGTAAACTGAGGACCTAGAATTGTTCTATCTTGACTAACTAAGGAATGAACTGTGTTTTGAAGTGTTGCCACTTCCTTAGATATGTTCGTATGCATCTGCATCATATTATCTAGTTTATTAAATAGTATTTCAAACTGTAACTCACTAGGCACTTTAGATGTTGATGCTTGTTCAGTTAAACTAGAGTTTATATTAATTTTAGGATTTTGAGTAGTTGTTCCTACTGTTGGAAAGCTTAAATTCATATCATATAATAATGATTGCCTCTGTTTTATTTGTGCTACTACTTCAACTACTTGTCTAAGTACCCCCCAGTCCTCTGTTAAACCATATCTTTTCTCAGGTTCCTCTAGTCTTCTTTCTACTTCACTTCTAATGTCTGTAGGTAAAATTTTTAGGAATTAAAGTACTATATCTGGAGTAAGTGCAGTCCCATCTTGCTCAAGTAATTGTGAAAATCTCTTCATAAATTCCCCATGTAATTGTGTAAGAGATATTTGGGTTTTGGGAGTGCTAAGCCACTTCATAAATCCCTCCCTACTGTGTTGACTATAATCTTCTAAGTAAAATTCTTTATGCATTTGTTTTTTAAATTCTTCCCATGCAAGTGCTTTATGAGGTTCTATAACACTAATGGCTGAACCTATTGCAAGTCTTACTAAAAATGTTACCCATTTATCAATTGACAAACCATGTAGTTTTGCTAGGTCTTCAAAAGTGTCTAAGTAATTAGTTGTGTTAACTCCAGTAAATTTACCTTTTTCTTTTAGCATAGCTTCTACTACTTTTTGGCCTTGAGTTTCTGACATCATATCTTTAAATAACTCATCCATTTTGTTATGCATGTTAGAACTAGATCTAAGTTTCTTAATATAATCCTTAACTTCTTTTTGAACTTTGGATTTTTGTTCCCTTACCAAACTAACTAAGTTGCCTGATTCCAGCTTTATTTAATTTAAAACCTTTAAACAAATCGTGAAAAATAAATGCTAACTTTCCAAATGAAAATTCTTAATGAATTTTCAAACTAAAATTATGCTATTTTTAATAATTTAATGAAATCTAGATACTAACTTTTCAAATAAATTTCTTTTTGATTGTTTTTAATTAAAATTGTACTAATCAAACAATCTTAAATAAATACTATCTTTTAAATAAGAATTCTTTTTTAATCTAACAATTCCTAATATTTTGATGAAAATAAATTCTAACTTTCAAATGAAATGGAATTTAAATCTAGCAATTCCTACTATCTTAAACTCTCCTAAAGTCCTACTTAAATAGTCACAAACAGATGCAAGTTAAGAAAATATACCTGACAGTTGGAGCAGAAGCTAGAGTACATGTGAAATTTTCAAGTTACATTTGTTGAGCAATAAATGCCTAATACAAAAAATCTAAGTGCTGTGAGTGCAAACGTTTTTCTTCAAAATCTTGATGGTAAGGATGTAGAGATGAGGTTTACTACTTGCCTATTCCCGTGGAGGCGCTCAGAGCATAAGCTCAGCCCTCAACAACCAGGGAATTACAAGGTTTGTAATATGTGCCTCTGCAAGACGATCACCTCAAGTTGCTGCAACCACGTCGTCTAAACCAAGCTACTGCATATGCAAGAAAAGGAAAAGTGTTTATACATGTCCCGTTGTGCCATTGTTTCATGTCGGGTTCAAATGTGGGAGCGAGTTATGATGGCTGGTGGATCAAGACAACCGTCTCGCTAACGGCGCACACAGGGTGTCTGTCGCAAGCTCAGATGAAGTGGAATGGACCATAATTTATGAAAACTCAAGAAAGGATTAGTGGTTCAAAAAAAAATTTGTCATTGCATCAAACAATTTGCCAACTATGTTCCAAGCTAGATGCGAAGTTTCAATCTAACACAAGTAATAAATGATAGCACTCAAGAAGATTGTCAAATTTATAAAACCTAAATGATAGCACTCAAGAAGATTGTCAAATTTATAAAACCTTTGCCAACAAGAGCAGTCTTTATATCAATTCAACAACATTTTTGTGCAAAAGAATTTGAGTTGCATCAATATGCTTCGGAGCTCAAAAGAATATATGAAATATCATATTTTCTTTCTTTAGAATTGCGTGCAAGAAAACCCACAAAACTTATCTCTTATAACCTTCGGGGTTTGAAAACAATCACAACAACACGTTATCATCCATTCAAAGTATATGTCAAATCAAAAGGTATGGAAAGGTTCTACTACTTGATCTCGCTCAATTGCTTTTAATGATTTTGAAAAGCAAAGTAAGGTTTGGTTTGTTTTTCCCACGCTTTCAACCCTTGTGGCTTTCAATTTTTACAAGAAAATTAAATCTTTATTGAACCAGTAAGTATTAAAGGCCTTTCGACTGTGTATATCTCACAGTAATGTCTGTTAACTTCGGACCTTATTATTTATGACGTGTACTAAAACTCGTTTGCATTCCGGATGAACTTCCTTCGGATTGTTGATGTCTAATTATCTGTCTTCTATGTTCTAATCGTTGAACAGAACGTTTATAGTTAAGGATTCATCACATGTACGCTGTTAGACAACAGAGAAACCTCAAACATTTGTGAGCTATGTAATGCAATAGAGATTACATTCATAGACATCACAGTCAAATAAATCTCCATAAAAGATGCTGATGTGACAATAGACAATCATAAAAAATTGCTAATATGGCAATAGAAAATCTTCAACCAGCACAACTTATACATATAGTGACTATTGAAGCAATGACGTAGACTATAGGCAATATGAAATTCGTCCAGCACGCATTTGCATTTCCTTCTTCAAACATAAAACGCATGTTCATAATACTTTAATCATGGAACAATGGCTACAAGAGATGCAGAATTCCCGAATCCATCGCTTCTGTCTCATAGAACAATTTAACTCACATAAGTCAATACTATTTCATCTAAACTTCTGTGCGCAAATACATAGAATAAGTTCGAATATGGTTGACAAATATAGCATCAATGTTACTGTCTCATCAGATTAGTTGTACATAAACAACACTTCAATACATTTATCCATAAAAAAACTGTATTATACTTTAGAAGATCAGCGTTCACCTCATCCCTCTTTTCCATCAACCTATGCAATAATTCGTCAGTTGTCAACACAAAGAAATCATGAAGGTTACCTCCAAAGCGTCGTTCTCCTCAGCATGCCCTTCATAGCTCTCCTCCACTGCACTTTTTAAGAGTTCTTTGTAATTGAATTGCTCCAATCGATGACATATCGTCACTTTCAATGTTTGCAATGATGGCGCGTCTTCAGGTATCCTCTTAAACATGTAGCAGCCCTCAACTTTGATGTATTGCAAGGATGACAAGCCTTCAGCTTTTTCGCAGCTTCTTGCCGCACACCAGATCAGTCCTACGACTCTTCAAATTAAAATCCTTTTTAATGGCAGTTTTAGCGTTTGATGCTCCGCCGTTGATGCCGTCTATTGTATCAGAAATAGCCTGAAAGCTGCATCAGAATTTGCTGCTGTTGTCAGATGATCTTTCCAATGTTCAGCGGATTGCATATCATAGATGAAAATTTATTTGCACTATGAGGTGAGAGTCATATCCATCTTTAGAACTGTCGAATATTCATCCCAGATGAGTAAACACTCGTGTCCTTCTCTGAAGATGGTTGGCATGAGAAGATTCTTCCTCTGTCAGCAGCTTAGGCTATCACTTGTTCTGTGAGCTCTAGAGTCTTCGTCGTGCAAAATCAATCTAGTATCTCCTTTCTAGATAGAACATGCGCATGTCAAAATCGCTAGAGAAAAACCTCGATTCCCCCCCGATCTCCCTAGTCCTCCTTTTTCGTATATGCTTCCAGTCGACCTATCTTTTCACGCGCATGCCATGCAAAGCTCCACTTCCAAAAAGAATCGATAGTAAGATCCACTTCTTTTACCCAAAAAACTTCGTGTTCGATGCATGGATGTTAAAGAATAATCTCCTTTTCCTCTATTTTCTAGAAACTCTTTTATCGAAAAGACCTTAATAACATGTCTCCTTCGAGAAGACCTATGCACTGCGACAATCTCAGCATGCATGCATCCAAAAAACAATCCTCTTCATCTGTTCTCATCCTTTGGCTCGCAATCCTCCTTTTTCTTCAATCCCTCTTTGTCCAATGTTCTTGATATACCATCCTCTTATCTCACTTGGTGAAAATTTTCCAAAGTTAAATTTTTGTTCTTTGAAAACAATATCCATAATCCTGCATCAGCTTCAAGAGTGTCATACAATTCTGCTACTTGTGAAGCAAGATCACTTAGCCGCTGCATGTAATGTCTTCTTCATGATTTGAGTGGGGAGAGAGAAATCTCTCCGACAGCGTGCTTCTGCAGACGTCTAACTCCAACACTCATGTCGCATGATCTTCCCGGAACCAATGTTCTTTGACCTTTGTCACACTTTTCATAGGGAACTGGAGTACAACTGTTGCCTCGGATTCTTTGGAAGCCAACTGTACTTGTAATGTAATAGAGAATTAACCCTAGAGAGACACCAATTCGGTGTGTTTCTGTGGAGTTCATTAATATGTCGTTCTTCATCGCTCCATATACCCCTTACTAAGTTGAGATAAGCAAGATACCTAGTCTGATTTTCATGTTTTTCCTTAATTTTATTGTTGAAAGAAAACAATGGATTAGTTGATAACCAAACCATTTATTTATTTACACCATATGATCATTCCTATGATAGTACAAGCTAGATCCTATTCCTATATAAAAAATGTGCACCACTACTTTCATTGAAGAATCTATGTGTCAAAATACTATGCGTACTCTGGATGCAATGGAATCCTCATGAGTGCAAGTATGGTCTCTTGGATCATTAATGTCGATTCCTTGTTGCTTTTTTAATTTCCAAATAAACATCATATTCTGTTCTTGTGGCATTTTCTTCTGCTGCGTTACACTTCCTTTATTCTTGAATGTAGTCTTTGACATTCTGCTACCCTTGAATTGGGATTTCCGTTGTGGAGGTGATCGCAATCTGGGTGGTTTGGGTCCAGTCGTGGCACACACAGAGTGTATGAAGCTAGTGAGTGTTGGAAGGTTTATGTAATTAAAAATGTGAAGATGAAGATGAAGTTGGGTATGGGGGGAAGAGATTTCATGATTTGATTAGAGAAAGGGGAGCATATGAACGCAAGATAATCGCATGAACATGAATGATGAGGATAAAAGAAACCATTCACATGAATCAATTCGAATATGAATCAATTCGAAAAGGAAGAATGGTCCAAAAATATGAAGCTTCTTAAACACTTTCCAAATTTAATTCACATTCATAGGTTATTTTGAATGGAATGAATGCATGATGAAAAAAAAAACTAAAACCACACACATGAATTAGTCTCGAAAGGAAGAATGGTCCAAAAATGGAGCTTCTTATACACTTTCGAAACAAAAACATATGCATTGGTGTTTGTGGGTGGTATGAATGCACATGGGTCATGATTTATGAATGAAAAGAAAATTATTCTCTCAACCTTAATGGATCATCCTCATTGGTTCAACGCAATACTACGGAGCCTTCTCACACATAGAAAGAGATAGGAGACATGCAAAAAAAATATAAGAAACAAAGAGATAAGAGACATGAGACATGAATTAGAAGATATTGTTATGAAAAACATATACATGAATGTTGTGAAACGTCAAGCTAAGCATTCTACTGGTCAAAGGTGGTCCGCACGACCCTCTCACCATGACAGTTCAACCGAATGTCACGCGTAAGAGGATAGGTCCCACTTCATTGACCCTATGTCTTTCTAGGATCGTAGTGTTTTTAAAGAATTCTAAGACACATAAAACCAACTCAAACTCACTCACATTCTCCACTGAGGGTGAGCAAAGAAAGAGAACCTGGGTTTATGAGCCTATCCTAGAGAGGAAGCCTAAAATTGAATCTAGGAACTATGCTCTTACTAGCCCACCTTGGATCCTCACACGCTCAACTGAGGGTGATCGTCTCAAGGAAACCATGTGCTAGCAAGGGCCATATGGATGCCTAACAATGATTCTCTAGGAGTTTGGAGAGGGATTTATATAGTTTTTTGAATGAACATGGGCCCTTGGATCTAGAGAAATCAACTCTCAACCCTAAGATCAACTTCTTTTGATTACAACCATTGGATTTATTAAATGGATGGTTAGGATTGGTTCTTTATATGATATCTAGGGCAAAGGGGAGGAAAATAGGCACCTTCATTCTCCACCATTGGATCTGGGGCTGATCTAGACTGTCGGATCAGTGTTGACATCAATTTGGATAAGATAAGCCACTATTTTTGGAGGAACTTTGCATTATTGATCTTTGATCATCAAAAAAGGCTTATCCGGTGAAAAAACTTGTGGATCCTCCTTGCTTTATTCTTTAGTGCATCTCCACACTTGAATATGAGCTCATCTTGACCGTACAACATGGTTCAATCATTGTTTTCCATGTGGCAATCCTTCAAGCCTTTAATTTTCTTATTCTAGGAAACTATGGTGACCTTGACTGGATTTTGTGCTCTTTGACCCTTCAAATATCCTTTGATGAAGATAGAAATTTGTAGGGTTGTGTTTAGAAAGGCCTCCTTTAGGAATATGCAGAAAAAACTCCCATATAAATCTCCCTTGTATAATTTTGACTACATTTGGAAGCTTCAAAAGTGGCATTAAGGTGTCTAGGAAGCTCTGATAGCCTTGAAACTTTGTACAAATATGTAGGCTCATATGGTCTTTATACATGCCAAACCATATGGCTAACAAAAATTCCTATACAAGATTTTGTAGGGTCTAAGTGAAAAAATTAGATTTTTTACAAAATATACATGGCATATCAATGTGTTAGAAAATCCATTTTCATGTGAAATTCGGGCTATAGACTGCCTTTGATAGGCTTGACAAGTATATGGATTTTCATGTGATTTGGAGACATTGAAATTTTCACCCTAATTTCCAAAGTTTGACCAACTTTGACTGCTATCCTAGATTTGCTCGATTTCTTCCAAAGTTTGCATGTGAACTCCCTTTGACATCCTTGATGCATCTTGGACTTCTCAGGGTATTCTAGCTACCTTCACCGAATGTGTTTCCTGTAGGCCTTCATGAGTGAGAGAGGAGAGAAAATCTCGACGACATTCGCCCCCACTAAACCTGCGATTCCTCCGGAAGCGCCACTCTAGTATCTGTGAAAAAAAAAATGTTCCAGGTATCAAATTCTTTTATAGGAAACATAAGAAACATGGAAGGAAAAATTGATCATATGCATGAATGAGTAGGCAACATGACATGAAGCAAAATTTGCATGAAAGAAAGAATTGAAACATGCAATATGAATATGCATGAACAAATAGGCAACATATATGCAAATGAACAAGCAACATTGACAACAAGAAAGAAAAAAATCAAGCATCAATATGAAGTGGAAGTGGATGTATTGAGTCATTTTAAGCATCAGTTCCTCTCATCTTGAAGAAAAAGTTGTACCTTTTTCATAAAGAAATCTACCTTAAATACGATTATAAACAAAGATTTAGGATTTTCAAGAGACATCTTTCATCTTTAGCTTATTTTGGATCAAATCCTTTCCTACATAAATATGAATATGCTCTTTCAGTAATAACATGCAAGGAATCTAACTAAACTCCACTAATGCATAAATCTACCTATATAGCCCGTGATTTATTCTACTATGCCTCCTTATCTTCCTTTGGCTTGCTCTCTCTCTCTCTCTTTTTTTTTATCATGATGATGATGATTCGGCAACTTTATGATTACGATCACTTTTTTGGGGTGGAAGAAAGTGTAGACTTCTTGGTAACATGTAGCAAGTTTTTTTTTTGATGATGGGGAAAAACTAAACCCCGATACAAGGTACAACCATTTTTTATGACGGAGAACAATCGTTTAAACTCCAATACAAGTGCTGTGAGATGGACTAAGGATGTAGAAACATGCAGTAGGAGGAGCTAGGATTTCAACAATTATGCTTTCGATACAGGATACATATGCATGTTTAAATATGAAATTCATATCACCAAAATAAACCTCCAAATCTACATGCCCTATCTTTCCATAATCCTGGATTATAATCAATTTCTTAGTAAATAAATTACTACTTAAGATACAATTTTACACAAGTAGAGAAATCATCATTTGCTTTTTTTTTACTCAAATGATGTGGATATGCAATGCAATGCAAAGAGGGAAAACAAACATGCATGAAACAAGAATGGAAAAAAACAAAGCAACATGAACTTGAAAATTAATTATATTTTTATATGTTTTTTTTATATTTTCTTCCCTTTTTTTATTTTTTATTTTTATAACATGGATACTCTTGTTTATGAATCGGCCTCATTGATGTCATCTTCTTCAATGTCCTCATCCAAAATGTACTCATCATTATCACGTTTCTTGAATAGCTTTATCCTTTTACCTGCAATCAAAGTTTTTAGTGCAACACCATTTAATTCACAAAGAGCATACGTACCATTGTTGTTGACTTTTGATACAATGTATGGCCCAAACCACCGTTGAGTGAGCTTTTTGTGTGCATCATATTGAGAGTCAAATGTACTATCATAAATGAGCACCCAATCTCTTACTTCAATTGGATTAGGATGCAATCGATGAGATTTATCAAAATAATGCTTGTTCTTCATTCTAGATTCTCTTAATTTTTCAACGACATCATCAAATCTTAATCTACCTTGGTCTAACTTTTCAATGCACAAAACTCAAAAAATCATCAGTAGACATGTTTTTAGACCAAGGCAAATTTGACACGCAGAAATATGAGACTGAATTGAAAACAATGGTTTTTGACAGTATATGAGTTCAGCAGGCATATACCCAGTAGTACGTGTGCATGTCATTCTATCTGCCCAAAGTGAAAAAGGTAAGAATCTAGGCCATTGTTTGATGTCGCCGTTACATGCTTTAGATATGGCTTTCATACTAGGTGGATGCCCTCTCTCTATTTTACCATTGGCCTCTGGATTATATGCAGTAGTGAGAGACAAATGAATACCATGATGCTCAAAGAACTCTTTATCTTCTCTCGCATTTAATTCTCCACGATCGGCAACTACTTTCTCTATGTACCCAAAGTGACTTATGACATCTTCAAGCAAGAATTTGCAAACATTGTAAGTGGTCTTAGATCTTAGGGCACGTCCCTCTACATGATTAGTTAAGCCTTCTCTTGCAAGTACAATGTAACGCATTTTGTCAATACCTTTAGGCATAGTTACAAGATCTATTACCCACTTGTAGTGAATACAGGGTGGATAAGTAGGATGCAACGGATCTCTATGTTTGACTGATGAATGAAGTTGACAAGTAGAACATGTAGAAACATAGCTACTAATGTCAACATACATCCTAGGCCAATATTAGGTACTTCTAATTTTTTCATGTGTTCCAAAAAATCCTTTATGACCTACCCATAAATGCATTTCCTTCATTACTTGCAATTGAAGACCTCGTTTTCCTAGGACTCGTTGTGGATTCTTAACCTTACCCTTAGCATGTCTCCAAAGATAACCGTTACATAGGAAAAAGTTATAAGCTCATTTCCTAATGTTATGGAATCTATTCGTAGTCCAGCTAGGTAATGGTTGTAGTGTACTCAGATACTTTCCTATGTCTCTCCATTCATTTTCGTACTCAAACTCATGAAATTTCTCATACTTGTATATATATGGAACATAGTCAACTAAGTTCACATTCTTTATTAGATCACTTTCAAGATCATCATCAAATCTAGCTCTTGATAACATATCACCAACTGAGTTTGAATTACCTGAAATATGAACTAACTCAGGATTTATGAACTTAATATTTCAGATCCATCTAAGCATGGCTATATCAGGAGATGAACAATTGGCTATCATTCCAATGAGAGGTAAACAGTCAATCTCAACTTTGACATTTGCACCAATGAAATATTCTTTGTCTGTTTTTAAAGGTGTTACCATACCCCATAGTTCTCGTTTGATCTGTGGATATTTTCGTTGTGTTTAATGTAAAATTTTGGCACCAAACCTAATTGCATATCTATTCCCTTCACTATCATCTTGACTTATGATCCAATCTATACCAATAGGACTAGTATCAACAGTCAATATAATAGGTTTGTTAGAAGAATAGTCCACACGCTTAAGGATGGGAGCTTCAAGCAATAATTTCTTCAATTTATGCATAGCTTGAGTATGTTTGTCAGTCCAAATAAATTTTTGTTTCTTCCTCAACAAGTCATAGAGACAATCAGCAACATGAGCAAAGTGTGGGATCCAAATAACATAAAAGATGCAAGCACCAAGAAATCTGCGTACCTCACTCACGTTGTTACATGTTTCAAAAATATTGCTAATGGCATCAAATTTTTGTGGGTATGGCTTTGGACCATAATGACCACATAAATGTCCAACAATAAGAACCTCGTTGACACCAAAAACAGATTTTTCTATGGAAAATGTGAGACCTACCTCTTCAAATTGTTGAGATATTCTTTCACAATCAGAGATATGTTCAAGAAAAAATTTACGACATCCAGATGAGTCTAAAGTAATGTCCTTTACACGTTCCTCACTCCCTTTAATTGGAATATCATCAATGAATGGCATAGCTATATGACGGATAAAATCATGTAAGACCATATTCATAGCACTCATCATATGAGCCACAGAATTAGTTGCTCCTTGAGGTAAAGTACACATTCACACTAAGCCTAAAGGTATCATGGACACAAAGGAAACCATCTAAGCCTTAGATTCCATGTCAATTTCTATATCTCATGATTTGATTAGATTTTGGAGAAACTAATGCTTCCACTGCGTTCGGAACGTGCCAAAACCCCAAGATCGACTATCTATTTGCTGAATTCTGACACCCGAAGGTCCTAATTCAAGTCGATGACATCATGATGACATCATCAAGTCGCAACCGCCCTTGAAAACCTATATAACGAGGGGTTGGCCACATTCATAATCACTCTTGCCAATGCCAGTCTTGGGAGCTCAAGGGGTCGTGATCACCAAGTAAGTACTTTCAAGTTCCAGCTCAAGTTCTAGTCTTGTCTCTTGCTCTAGTTTTGTCTAGTATTGTATCGTGGACATCCTTTCTTGTCTTATTGTAATCTCATAGTATACGAGATCCTTTCTAGTTAATTCTTGTATCTACTTCATATCCCTAAAGGGAATTCTTCTAATCAAGATATCTTGTTCCATACCTATGATCCCGGGTTGTGGGATCTCCTGTATCATCTCTAGTCCAGTTTTCCATACCTATCGGTCCCGGGTTGTGGGGCTTGTATCAGTCACGTATTCTTGTATCATCTCCCCTACGTGGGTGTTCTTGTAATCAAAAGCATATTTCTGAAATCTTTTCCATTGTAGTAAGAGAGCACAACCTAGTGCTCCCCTGACATTTTAGCAAGACTATCTTCATCAGGACTAGGTACCATGGATTCCCTATGCAAGGAGATCCAATCTACCATAAAGGACTTGATCGAACATGTCCAAGAGATGAAAAGATTGCTACGACAAGATGATCGATCCATTTCAGACTATGCCTTGAATATCAAGATGTTGTTTCGTGGAACTACATATCAAGAAGACTACATGGTTAATCAGCTTCGAAGTGGCCTCAATCCTGAAGTCAAATATCTCTTGCTATCCATGCCTCAAGCAAACATCTTGGAGGATGTTATCAATCAAGCAATTCAATGTGAGAATCAATTGTTAAAAGAAATCCAAGTCCAAGAGTCAGAAGTCTTGAATAAAGAAGACACTATTCCTCAAGAATCTGAATCAAGAATCTTTGAAGGCCAAGAAGTCATTACGAATGATAATGGAGCATAAATATTATGAAGATAACAAGAAGATAAAGGACAAAGAGGAGTTCGTGTTCAATCAAGGAGGTGTGCTTACTCAAGGCACTCCATCAAAGATCTTGGAAAAACTACAACACACCACTAAACGCTCAAAGGACCTATCTTGTCATGAAGCTAAGGAAGCTCAAGGGAGACCCAGTCCTTCACCACCTTTCAAGATTAAGGATCATGAAGAATTCGAGGTTAATCATGTCTTAGATTCAAGGATCTCACGAGAACGATTGGAATGCTTTATTCATTGGAAAGCATATGACATCAATGATCGTACTTGTGAACTTACAGAAAATCTTTAGAGAGCAAAAGTCAAGGTTCGTGAATTCCATAAGAAGAATCAATCAAACCGAATTTAGAGAACATGGCCGCTCCTCGTGGAACTCATCGCTTGAGGGGGAGGTGATGTCATGGACACAAAGGAAACCATCTAAACCTTAGATTCCATGTCAATTTCTATATCTCATGATTGGATTAGACTTTGGAGAAACTAATGCTTCCATTGTGTTCGGAATGTGCCAAAACCCCAAGATCGGCTGTCTATTTACTGAATTCTGACACCTGGAGGTCCTGATTCAAGTCGATGATATCATGATGACATCATCAAGTCGCAACCGCCCTTGGGAACCGCCCTTGAAAACCTATATAAAGAGGGGTTAGCCACATTCATAATTACTCTTGCCAATGCCAATCTTGGGAGCTCAAGGGGTCGTGATCACCAAGTAAGTACTTTCAAGTTCCAGTTCAAGTTCTAGTCTTGTCTCTTGCTCTAGTTTTGTCTAGTATTGTATAGTGGACATCCTTTCTTGTGTTATTGTAATCTCATAGTATACGAGATCCTTTCTAGTTAATTCTTGTATCTACTTCATATCCCTAAAGGGAATTCTTCTAATCCAGATATCTTGTTCCATACCTATGATCCCGGGTTGTGGGATCTCCTGTATCATCTCTAGCCCAGTTTTCCATACCTATCGGTCCCGGGTTGTGGGACATCTTGTATCAGTCACGTATTCTTGTATCATTCTCCCTACGTGCATGTTATTGTAATCAGAAGTGCATTTTCAAAATCTTGTCTAGTCTAGTGAGAGAGCACAATCTAGTTCTCCCCTAACAAAAGGAGTTTTCATTTTGGTTATGTCACGATTATCAATTGCTAATTGCAATTCGTCATATTCAGAATATAAATCACCCATTGAATAGATAGAATGTCCTGAAAATGATTCAGCAAACTCATCTACAATGGGTCTTGTTCCTACATTCCTTATGGTGACTTTATTGACACATTGGAGATCTTGAATAAAACGTAGTTTCCCATTCTTTTTAGGCACAGTGAAGCATTTGTTTGAGTAAGGTGCAAAAGATGGCTCTAAAATTCTCATGTTTATCTTCTCCTTAAGTAGTTTCATTAGCTCAGGTAAGTGAGCCTTTGGAACTGGTATAGGGCGAAGATTCCATGGAATATGTGGAATAGTAAAGATTATCATGGACGCAACTAGCTTAGGATCTACACAACCAATCTCATGAGGATACATAGTAAAGTCTTTTCTATGGCTACGTATGACTCTCTCAAATTTATCTCTCTCTACTGGGAAAAGAAATTCATCATCTCTACCAATTTTCACCTGTTTGATTGTCTCATCCGTGAATGTATGTCCTATATTTTTTGTATCCCGAAGAATTGGATCATTTTTCACATCAATAATTTTTTCATTAATTCCTTGAGGTAATGGTTGAGCTATGGGTTTGATTTTTTTGTCTACAGTTTTGTACTTTGTTTCAACTAAGGCATCATGTGTTTGGTTAAATTTTGAGCACTTGTCAACATTGAGAGCATACTCTTGGATTAGAGCATACTCATCAAGGGAAGAAAGAAGAATAATAATTAGAATTTTGGTGAAGACATAACTCCTCAAGACTAGAGAAACAATGAGATGTTTCAATCACATGCTCAATGTTCTCATCATGTTCCATGATTTTGTTGTTTTTATAATTCTTTTGGGTTTTTTGGATAAAAGACTTAGACAATTGACTCTTATGAAGAAAATCTATCTAGAATGTGGGAAACAAAGTGACAAACTATTGTACATGTTGGTTGGATGCGAGATGTCAAACCAATATCCATTGTTGTCCCGCTCAACAATGGATTCTATCCAAAATTTTGATCATATGTAGCTCCAAACATGCATCTCTGATGTACCTCTAGGCCAAAATTTTCTTTTAAAGTGACTTTCATGGTCAGGTTGAATAGGTCCTAAGAAATTTTTATTAACATTTACTTCATCATCATCAAATCCCTCTTCATCAGATTCATCAAAGTTTAAGGCTTCATTCATAGCTTGATCTTGATCTAGAGAATCTTGCATCTCAGTATCTAGATTAAGCGAAAACCTCTTCCTTTTAATTAGGCCGACAAAGTTATCTTTAAAAACAGGCTTTGCAATAGAGAAAACTTGTTCTAAAGACATAGTCACTTGACTCTTAAGCAAAATGTCATCTAAAATCTCCATAGGATCTATTTTTCTCTCAATTTTTGAAATCAAGATGGCTTTAGGTTTTCTCTTTGGTTTCTTTTGTTTTTGCTCAGGATCTTGTTTTTGTTCATGTTCTCGTGTTTGGTCTTTAGTTTGTTTTGATTGTTCTTGTTTATCTAAAGGCTTTGGTTCTGTTTTTCTTTGTTTTGTCTTCTTCCCTTTTTGTTTCTCCTCTTGTTTTTGTTCATTGGGTTGTGATTCTTGTTTTTTATCTTTGGATTGTGATGTTTCTCCCTACTCTATGGTTGTTTCTATTCCCTCTGAGGTTTGTTTTTGCGTCACTCTTCTTTCACTAGGCTCAGCTTCATCTCTTTTTTGTCTTTCTTCTACATTGGATATGTGAGAAATAAGATATTAATCTTCTATCGGTGACTCCCAAGCCGTTATTCTCCTAATCTCATCTCGTACTCTTACTAAAGCCTCTATGGAAAAGTCACCTTCCTTTGTGGGTTTACTTGATTCTACTTGTTGTTCATCAAGAGCTTCTAGTTTCACTCCTCTAGTTCCTACGTCTGATTTTGAAAATTTTGATTTTGAGAATTTTGAAAAGCTATTTGAGAAGCTTGAGGATACATGTTTTCATACATTTGAGGATTTTGCACATGAGGATGAGGATTTTGAATTGAAGGAATATGCATTGGAGGAACTTGATATGCTTGAGTAGGATCTACTTGTGGATTTTGATTGGTAGCTATAACATGTTGATTAGGCTCTTGAAAAGACATTGGATTCATTTGATTTTGGAAAGTTTTGGTGTAATTAGATTGTAACTATAGTCTTGGCCAAATTGGATTGTGTAGCAACAAGACTTTCCATTTGCTTAGTGAGATTTTTCACTTGAGATTGTTCAACTACACTTTTATTTGGCTCTACTTTAAAACCTTGAGTAGGCTCCATCATTTAAGGAATAGGAGTAGAGTCAAAAAGCATAGCATGGGATTGTTCTCTAACTTGCTCCTTAGTTTGTGGAAGGATAGCTTGAGGAAGACTAGTTTGCTCATAAAGCATGGATTGTCTTTGATGTCTACGGGCTACAGCCTCTACTACTTTACGCACTTTTTGCCAATTGTCAATAAGACCATAGCGCTTATCCGGCTCTTCTAATCACCATTCAACTTCCCTAAGAGTTTCAGGATGAAGAAGCTTAAGAAAATTGATCACAAGATCAGGTTCCAAAGTTATCTTATCCTCATCAGAAAGTTGTTCATAGTGTCTAATATACTCATTTTGTAAGTGAGTAATAGAGCTACTAGGCTTCGGGGAATTGACCCATCGTAAGAATCCATCCCGATTATGTGGGCTATAATCTTCAAGATAGAATTCTTTGAGCATCTCCTTTCTAAAATCACTCCAAGGAAGACCGTATCATATTGAGTGACATGGTTTATGATAGAGCTATCAACAATTCGTTCAAAGAATGATATCAAAAGATCTTCGGGAAGACCAAAAACCATAGCTTGCTCTTCAAACAAATCTAAGTAGCTTGTAATGTTGATGCCATTGAATTTTCCCTTCTCTCTCAACATAGAAGAGAGGACTATTCTTTGGCCTTGTTTTTCAACAATAAGAGATTTGAATCCTTTCTCCATCTTATGTGAATAAGCGAGTGATGCACGATGTTCTAGATCTCTAACAAATGCATTTACTTCACGATGAAGATGTGCACGATATTGTGAGAAATCCAGTGCAACAATCCAGAATGATGATGATCATATGATGAGGATGAAAAATATGAAACAAAAAGTATGGACCACAACCTCCCAACAAGATCAGAAGCAAATGCCACGAAGCGTTTCACGTCGGGTTCAAATGTGGAGGTGATCACAATCCGGGTGGATCGGGTCCGATCGTGGCACACGCAGAGTGTATGAAGCTAGTGAGTGTTGGAAAGTTTATGTAATAAAAAATGTGAAGGTGAAGATGAAGTTGGGTATGGGGGGAAGAGATTTCATGATTTGATTAGAGAAAGGGGAACATATGAACGCAAAATAATTGCATGAACATGAATGATGAGGACAAAAGAGACCATTAACATGAATCAATTCAAAAAGGAAGAATGGTCCAAAAATATTGAGCTTCTTAACACTTTCCAAATTTAATTGACATTCATAGGTTCTTTTGAATGGAATGAATGCATGATGAAAAAAAAAAACTAAAACCACACACATGAATCAATCTCGAAAGGAAGAATGGTCCAAAAATGGAGCTTCTTATACACTTTCGAAACTAAAACATATGCATTGGTGTTTGTGGGTGGTGTGAATGCACGTGGGTCATGATTTATGAATGAAAAGAAAATTATTCTATCAACCTTAATGGATCATCCTCACTGGTTCAACGCAATACTGCGGAGCCTTCTCACACAGAAAGAGATAGGAGACATGCAAAAACATCTAAGAAACAAAGAGATAAGAGACATGAGACATGAATTAGAAGATATTGTTATGAAAAACATATACATGAATGTTGTGAAACGTCAAGCTAAGCATTCTACTGGTCAAAGGTGGTCCGCACGACCCTCTCACCATGACAGTTCAACCGAATGTCACACGTAAGAGGATAGGTCCCACTTCATTGACCCTATGTCTTTCTAGGATTGTAGTGTTTCTAAAGAATTCTAAGACACATAAAACCAACTCAAACTCACTCACACGCTCCACTGCGGGTGAGCAAAGAAAGAGAACCTAGGTTTATGAGCCTATCCTAGAGAGGAAGCCTAAAATTGAATCTAGGAACTATGCTCTTACTAGCCCACCTTGGATCCTCACATGCTCAACTGAGGGTGATCGTCTCAAGGAAACCATGTGCTAGCAAGGGCCCGATGGATGCCTAAAAATGATGCTCTAGGAGTTTGGAAGGGGGTTTATATAGTTTTTTGAATGAATTTGGGCCCTTGGCTCTAGAGAAATCAACTCTCAACCCTAAGATCAGCTTCTTTATATGATATCTAGGGCAAAAGGGAGGAAAATAAGCGCCTTCATTCTCCACCATTGGATATGGGGCTGATCTGGACCGTCGGATCAATGTTGACATCAATTTGGATAAGATAAGCCACTATTTTTGGAGAAACTTTGCATTATTGATCTTTGATCATAAAAAAACGCTTATCCGGTGAAAAAACTCATGGATCCTCCTTGCTTTATGCTTTAGTGCATCTCCACCCTTGAATATGAGCTCATCTTGAGCGTACAACATGGTTCAATCATTGTTTGCCATGTGGCAGCCCTTCAAGCCTTTAACTTTCTTATTCTAGGAAACTGTGCTGACCTTGAAAACTGGATTTTGTGCTCTTTGACCCTTCAAATATCCTTTGATGAAGATAGATATTTGTAGGGCTATGTTTTGAAAGGCCTCCTTTAGGAATACGCAGAAAAAACTCCCATCTGAATCTCTCTTGTACAAGTTTGACTACATTTGGAAGCTTCAAAGGTGGCATTAAGGTTTCTAGGAAGCTCTGATAGCCTTGAAACTTTGTACAAATATGTAGGCTCATATGTTCTTTATACATGCCAAACCATATGACTAACAAAAATTCCTATACAAGATTTTGTAGGGTCTAAGTGGCAAAATTACATTTTTTACAAAATGCACATGGCATATCAATGTGCTAGAAAACCCATTTTCATGTGAAATTCGGGCTATAGACTGCCTTTGATAGGCTTTACAAGTATATGAATTTTCATGTGATTTGGAGACATTGAAATTTTTGCCCTAATTTCCAAAGTTTGACCAGCTTTGACCGCTACCTTGAATTTGCTCGATTTCTTCCAAAGTTTGCATGTGAACTCCCTTTGACATCCTTGATGCATCTTGGAATTCTCAGGGAATTCTGGCTACCTTCACCAAATGTGTTTCCTATAGGCCTTCATGAGTGAGAGAGGAGAGCAAATCTCGACGACACAGTGTTGTAGTTGTGTGGAGATTTTTTCCATCCTTGGTGATTAATTCATTTGCTTGATTCCAATGAGTTGGCATCTTGATCAGCTTGTCCCACTCTTTCTACACTTGTCGTTTGATTTCCTTCAAAATCCAAATTTTTCATTGTTTTCTTTGTGCTTTAATCAATGGCTTTGGAATCCACACAGTTAGAATTCTAGGTTTATTCCATGGTGATTGTAGTTGAGAACTATATATTTGCATCTTAGTTTGTTGATTGATCCATCCAATCTTTTGATCTTTTTGGTGTGGCAGATGATCCTTTCGAATCCATTATTAGTTGCGTATTCGATTTTCATTGTATTCTCATGGTCGACATTCGTGTTGGCTTTTCAACATGCTTGCTAAAGTGGTCAAATGACATGTCCTCACTCACTCTTGCAGTTTCGCTTCCTAAGGGAGAGGTGTCTAAAGGATCATGTGGTACTTTACCATGTATTGACAAATCAGGGTTACAACTCTCTTGGTTCAAGTTTGTTGGAGAATTCCTCTCCTATTTGCAGCGAAAAGTGTAGAAGACCTTCTTAGGATCAAGACTTTTGCCAACAATTGAACATTCAAATGAAAACTGGTACCAATTTAAAAACACAATGAACTTCAAACTCTAATCACTCAAATTAGACACTTATAGCTTTCCAATGAGCTATAAAACACTCAATTTGGAGTAGTTTTGGGTTGGCAACTCTTTGCCTTAAGACAGGCTACATGTCCACTCAGTTAAGCTAAAAAATAGACTCCACAAAAAATTGAATAACTCACAAATTATATAGAATTTGATAAAATAATTATAGATACAAGACGTACTCATGATAAGCTTTCCAATGTTTAAACTCTAAAATTGGATACATATATTGAGAGATATGACTCTCATAAGTAGACTACCCAAAAATGGGTATGCGGCTAGACATAGTCTATGAGAGAAGAGAATGAAATGACTCAAAACAAATGAACTAGCTACAAGGGGACTTCCATGCCTTCTTCCTCTGTTCTTGAGTGTCCTCCCTTGTTTCTTTTATAGCCAAATGACCATGAGCTCTCATGATGAGTTTGAGAGGTCTTCTCCATAACTTCTCGACTACTTTGGATAATCACTCCTCTTATAGTTCAGTTTTCTTTTGGCCTCCACTACTTGCTGAAGTAAATGCTTCCATTTTTCATTTTTGTATTTTCCTTGTATTTGAAGAAAATCCTTTTTGCAAAAATATATACAACGTTACTTCTTTATTTTTAACACTCCCCCTCAAGCTCACATGTGAGCTTGCACCTTCAGCCATATCCTACAAGTTGATTTCATCCTTGAACCTCTTTAGCTTAGAAGCATCTAAGGACTTTGTAAACATGTTGGAAACCTAGTCATTAGTTCCAATGAACTTTATATCCATATCCTTGCTCAAAACTTTTTCTCGAACATAATAATAATGCACTTCTATGTGTTTACTTCGTGCATGAAACATTGGATTGTTTGTCAAGTGAATGCTTGACATGTTGTCACCATAAATTGGAATGGTCTCCACCTGCACATCAAGATCAGCCAAGAGCTTCTTAATGCACATAACTTCACAAGTTGCAATGGTTAATCCTCTATATTCAGCTTCTGTAGATGATAGTGCAACAGTAGGTTGCTTCTTTGAGCTCCATGTGATAGGTTTGCTACCTATCATGAACACATAACCTGAAGTGGATCTTCTATCTTCCTTCGAACCAGCCCAATTAGCATCATTGAAGCCCTTTACCTGCAATTATTCATCATATCTATAAAACAAGGCATGATTGACTGTGTGCTTCACATATCTTAGCACTCGTTTGGCTGAATTTAAATGTTCACTTGTTGGAGCTTGCATAAATTGAGAAAGAACTCCAACAATATAACACAAATCTGGTCTTTTGATCGTAGCATAGATCAATGAACCTATAATACTCCTGTATGTAGTTACATCATGTAACTTCTCTCCATCATTTGAGCATAGCTTCACATTTGTGTTAATAGGTTGAGTGAGTGGTTTGCATTCACTCATTCCAAATATGAAAAGAACATCCAACAGGTACTTTGCATCAAGTAAATGCCATCTTTCCCATAGATTATCTCAATGCCTGAAAAGTATTTTAGCTCACCAAGATCTGAAATTATAAACTCCTTACCGAGTTTTCTTTTTATCTCTTGTATTCCTGCAACATTACTTCTTGTTATGATGAGATCATCAACATATATGGAAATAGATACCTGCTTGCCTTCTTCTTTCTTCATGTAGAGAGAGGGATCTGCACTACTTGGACTATACCCACACTTTGTAAGGCCCTTGTATTAGCACAAGCTTTGAGGCTATGCATAACTACATTCTTATACAGATCAATAGCATAGTGCCACTGCCCAGAATTCAAGTAACCTCTAATGAGGGCATCCCATGCCACCACATCTCTTTTCTTTCCACAACACCCGCCTCCAAGCCACATTGATTGAAGTCAACTGTTATCGACCAACATCTTTTTGTTGCAAAATACCTGCACTCGTATGTACACTCTGCAAAATGGAAGCCTATTAGTGCACAAAAACCAATATTTTATTTGGCTAACACTACTGAAGCCACCTTGGCTACTTCTACCACTAAAACCTTATGAAGCTCGGAATGGAAGAAGTCCAAGCTTGGATCATTGAAGAATATTTGGATGCATTGCATATACACACATACCATCACAAATAATATGGAAGCTTGATCCCAAGGTAGAGAAATGATGTTCATAGGCAAAAGGGTTATAGGGTTTATAATCCTAGCATGAAAGGATTCGTAGTAAGTCAACATGTAGTATTTGATGGAAATTAATCTTGGTTTGAAGATGATTGTAGGAAGATCAAATTTCCTTGTGACTTGGAGGATGATTTTCCAACACTATCAACCAAAACTCCACACACACTTGAAGATTCAAGTGAATCTAAGGATGAAAAAAAAGACACCTAGAAGGGAGATCAAGTCTTGGAACTCTAGAGGTAAAGCCAAAATGCAAGAATTAAGAGATGTATCAAAATCATCACAACCAACCATTAGAAGGTGTACAAGGGAAAATAAACAAAAAAGGGGGGGTATGCATATGATACCTCATTAGTCACTAAGCATTCTATATACATGGCTCAAGACGATAACTCTAAAGAACCCTCATCATATGAATTCATGGCTCAATACATGAACTCTGAAGAACCCTTATCATATGAGGAAGTCAAAGTGGAAGCATAGCATGGAGGAAGAGACTAAAGCATTGAAGGAAAACAATACTTGGGACTTAGTGTCTAGGACATCAACCATTAAGATCATTGGATCTAGATGGATGTACAAGGTAAAAAATAACTCTGATGGAACCATTAACATATACAAGGCTAGTTTAGTAGCCAAGGGATATGCTCAAACTCAAGGCATTAATTATGAGGAAACCTTCTCTCTTGTAGTAAAAATGCCTACAATTAGAGTACTCATGAGTATTGCAACTACCAAGAATTGGAAGATATACCACATGATGTCAAGAATTCCTTCTCGAATGGATAGATCTCGGAGGAGGTAACCCTTGGTTTTGAAAAATCACAATTTCGTGAGTATGTTTGCAGATTAAGAAGGGTTCTATATGGGCTAAAGCAAGCTCCAAGATCTTGGAATCGTAGACAAGTTACTTACTTGCAAGACAAAGGATTTGTGGTGAGAAAGACAAATCCTTATTCATTAAAAGATCACATGGAGAAGTCATATGCCTTTGTGTGTATGTGGATGAAATTAGTGTGATAGGTAATGATGTTGAAGGCATAAGGAAGATCAAATGTCAAATGCAAGAAGATCAAGATAAGTCATTTCAAGGAAGCTCACATACTTCCTTGGATTGGAATTCATGTTTTGTAGGTACTTTGATATTGTTGTAAACAAACATATTGCCTCATAGTAGAGATTCTTCACTTCACTTGAGCTTTCTCCTACAAGGACTATTGTCACATGTGCTAACAACTCCTCTTATTGTATAGTGAGAATTGGAAACATCATCTTGACTACTATTGATGGTAGTTCTTTCACATTTTCATGTGCCTTATATGCATGAGGGATCAAGAAACGTTTGTCAATAGTTTGTGTTGGAACATCAAGATTGCATTATGCTTGAGGTGGATATGCTCTACATCAAATCCATCATTTGGATAGTGCCATATATGTACCTTAAAGAATAACAATATGTGCACATTATTTCTTTGTATTAATTGGTTGACCACTTATGATCATTTCTTGTAAGGTTCAAGGTGTTTACCTTTGTAAAAGAAAAGAGTAAAAGGCTTAAAAGCCAGGAGTTAGAAGTGGTTGAGATTGATTCTCAATCAATCATTCAAAAGGTAGATATGGCTTCAACATCTCTTTTCCTAGATTGTACAAAAAGATTCCAATCAATCTAAAATACCAAACTTGTCTAATTTTGAATTCAAATTCATGAAGAAAAGGTGTGTTCATATCCTCAAGAGACTATATAAAGACTCCAAAACATTTGTACATTAAGTAGAGTGTTGATTTGAAGCAATAAATATACTTGTTGATCATTCCTTAGCGCCATTTCTATTCTCTGCTCCTTCTTCCTCACACTTAGTCAACATGCAAAGATTTCTACTCTCTCCACAGAGCTCGAAATCATGTGTCTAATCATTCATTGGAAAGGTATAATTGTCTAGTCTATGTGTACAATTTTTCAAGTCATTTGTTTTAGTAATTTCAGAGAAATCAGAGTTTTACAGTCTCATGGTCATTTTTTGTACATCCCTAAAAAGTTGGGATGACATCCAATTAGTGTTCAGGTGATTGCTCCTTCATTGTTTGCTATAAATTAGGGCTTTTATGCATTTTAGCAAGTGAAATCTATGTATAGCACTCATGTAAGAGGAATGTTTCCAATTATAATTGTGTTGGATGCTCTCAGTGTTTGAAATCATAACTTCCATCCTTTTTTAGAAGGTTTTTGTGACTTGTGAGCTAGTCAAGCTGTAATTTATGTGTTTTGCATCAACTTGCTCTTGTTGATGTTTCAAAGTACCTATTGGGTTTTATTGCACTAACCACAAGCGTATAGGATTTACTTTACATATCCAAAGAGCTAGGGCTAGTCCTGTGCTAGTTTGCTAGATCAACTTCATCACTTGACAACTCAACTTTCCAAGCCTCTCCAAGCTTCTCCAACTTCTTTCAGTGGTATCAGAGAAACTTCAAGATGGGACATGGCCTTCCATCAATTATTGAGAACCTTGATAGACACAATTATGCTGTTTAGCAAAGCAGAATGGAGTCTTATTTGCAAGGAAGAAATCTATATGGGATTGTTTCAGGTCATGAAGCAATGCCTATTCCAAGATCCAAAGGAGAACCTACTCAAGAGGAAACAGATAAGCTCACACTTTGGTGTGCAAGGGATGCTCAAGCAATCTCATACATACTCAACTCTATCTCTGATTATTCATTACCACATATTAGAGGATGCAAGACATCTTAAGAGACTTGGGATGGCCTAGAGACTTTCTTTTTTGCTAGTATAAAGAACCATCTTTGGAATGAGTTCAATCAAATGAAGAAGATTCCAAAACACACCATCACTGATTTTGTTACAAATGTCAAAGAGGTTGCTGATCAATTAGCATCCATTGGAGAGCTGATTGAAGAAGATGTCATCATGAGGCAAATTCTGAATGGGATCAGAGGTGATAAGCAATGACAATCTTTCACCACAGCCTATGATCTCATCGTGGATGTGTAAACTCCAAACTTCAACATCTTTCTTGGACAACTCTTCAATCAAGAGGCCAACAATAGCATAAAGGAAGATAACTCCTATCATGGTAATTCAACTAGTGCTCTATATGCAGATAAGAAGGACAAGAAGATAAAAGGGAAGAAGATGAAGAGAAGACTTCCCAACCCGAATTTGTAGGCAAGAGCAAGTGGAAAGAGAAGAAGAAAGGACCAAAGCATGACAAGAACAAAGGCCAAAATGTTCACTCTTGTGCCATCTATGATAAGACCAACCACACCACTCAGAATTGCTAGTTCAATGGGAATACCCAGAAATGAAGTGGAAGAGGTGGATATGGAAACAATAGAGGCAGAGGTGGACATAGCTTCAACAATAGCAATAGAGACCATAACATAAGGGACTACAACAATTATTCTAAAGATCAACAACATGAAGACTCATTGCTTTTGATGAATCTTAGCCACAAGGAAGTTAAAGAAGATGATCATTTATTCAACATAGATTCAAGATGTTCAAATCATGTTGTAGGCAACATATTTCTCTTATCTGATTTGTAAAGTCCAAAGCATAGATATGAAGTTCAAACAGGGGATGACATAAAGCATAATGTGGAGAAGATTGGTAATGTCAAAGCTTCCAATGGCAGGATAAATATTTTGAGCAAAGTACGCTATGTTCCCACTATGACAAAAAACCTAATAATTATAGGCCAAATAGTTGAGAAAGGCTTGCAAGTTAGATTCACCCAACATGGAGCTTTTTTGGAAGATCCATGTCAAGGCTTCAAGAAGATAGCTAGAGGTGAGAAGCGTGGTAGGATCTTTACTTTTGAAGTAGGATAAACCAAAACATAGCTCTATTCAACTTTGGATCTCAAACCCTAAGTGAGCTTGAAGTGTGGTATAAGAGGCTAGCTCATGTGAATGAAAGAACCTTAAAGAATATGCAGGGATCAAAGTGTTCTTGGATTTCCAAACATATCAAATCAATACATGATCAACATATGTGATGCATGTAAGATAGGGAAGGCACAAAGACAATCATTCAACCACAAAAGCTACATCCACAACAACTTACTAGACTTAGTACACATTGAAGTGTGGGGACCAAGCCAAGAACCTTCATTGATAGGATCAAGGTATTATGTCTCATTTATTGATGACCATAATAGATGGACTATTTTTTACTTTATCAAGAGTAAGAATGAAGTGTTTGATTGCTTCAAGAAGTATCTAGGACATATGGAGAATCATCCAGGTAGATCACTCAAGAAGATCAGATCTGATGGAGGGGGAGGATACTTCTCCAAAGAGTTTGATGAGTTCTTGCAAGATAAAAATATCAAGAGGGAAGTGACTACATAGTACTCTCCTCAATTGAATGGAATTGTAAAGAAAAGAAACAAGACATTGGTTGGATCAGCCAAAACAATGCTTGAAGAAAAGAGGTTGCCACATTATCTATGGATAGAGGCTATTTCAATTGTTATATACCTTGTCAATAGACTAACATCCAAATCACTTCAAGGTATGACTCCTCATGAATCATAATATGGAAGAAAACCTAGGCTTGGACATTGCAAGGTGTTTGGTTTTTTTACTTATGTTCATGTACGATCACAAATAAGAGATAAGCTAGATGAAAGGGCAACAAAGGTAGTGTTTATTGGGTATGATTCAACTCAGGTGGGTTACAGGTTCTATAATCCTTCAACCAAGAAATTTAGTACAAGTATAGATGTTTTGTTTGAAGAACATAGGTCTTGGTATAATGAAGACAAACAAAAGGTAACTCTACCATATGATCTTGATTCTAATTCTCATCAATTAGGAAGCAAGCATGATACACAGGTCCAAGATCCAAGAAGTGATACAAATGATGGCCCAGATGAAAGGGAAAAGGGTTAAAAGCTATGAAATTCAAGAAGCAAAGAAAATATGCAAGAGTGTGGAGAATGCTCCAAGCAAGCACCTAGAAGGTCATAAAGGGAGAAAAGACAACCAGAAAGGTATGGATATGATTCCACATCAACCTACTTGAAAAAGGACTCAATTTCATAGGATTTCTCAACCTATGAAGAGGCAAAGGGAAACCCTAATTGGGAAAAGGCCATGAAAGAAGAAATAGATGCATTGAAGGAGATGAACACTTCAGATTTGGTTCCAATGTCACCCAATCAAAAGGTAATTGGTTGCAAATGGGTATATAAAGTTAAAAGAAACTCAGATTGGATCAGTTTGTAGGTACAAGCAAGATTAATTGCCAAAGGATGGTCACAAACTCAGGGTATATACTATGAGGAAATATTCTCACCAATTGCAAAGATGACTACAATCAAAACATTGATAAGTGTAGATGCTGCAAGAAATTGGATACTCCTCCAACTTGTGTGAAAAATGCATTCCTAAATGGTTGGATAAGTGAAGAGGTATACATGTCACAACCACCAAGTTTTGAAAACCCTAATCATACATCTTATGTTTGCATACTTAAGAAAGCATTTTATGGATTGAAACAAGCTCCTAGAGCTTGGAATTACGGGTTACTTACATACCTTCAAGATCAAGGGTTCAAACCTAGCAACTCAGATTCTTCTTTATTCATCAAAATGGATCACAATGAGGTTATCTATCTATGTGTATATGTAGATGATATTATTGTGACAGGTGATGATCTAAATGCCATTCAAAGGATCAAGAGACACATGCAAGAGGAGTTCAAAATCACTGACTTAGGTGAGCTCACATATTTCCTAGGTATGCAAGTGATTTATATAGATGAAGGTTTGTATCTAACTTAGAGAAGATACATTCAAATCCTACTTTTCAAGTTCAGAATGGGTACACCTTTGGAATTGAACCATAAACTAAGTGTTTATGAAGGTGAGCAAATTTATGATCCTAAAGAGTATCAAAGCTTAGTTTCTAGCTTGATATATGCTAATCACACAAGACCATACATATCATATAGTGTGGGAGTGCTTAGTCAATTCATGCACTCACCTAGAAGGCCACACATGGATGCTGCAAATAGAGTACTCAAGTACCTCCAAGGGACACTTAATGAAGGTATCTATTATCCGTACTCTTCAAATTTAGATATCAAAATCTATTCAGGTGTAGATTGGGCAGGAGCAAAGGATGATAGAAGAAGTACCTCTGGATACTTAGCATTTGTAGGCTCAAAATTGGTGTCATGGATTTCCAAGAAGCAACCAACAGTTGCTTTATCTTCAACTAAAGCAGAATATAGAGGCCTAATTATTGCAACTCAAGAAGCAATATGGCTCAAGGAGTTGTACTCAGATTTGGGACTTGTAAGTTCCAAACCTCACTTACTTGGAGATAATGTAAGTTCCAAGCATTTGGCTACAAATTCAATTTTCATGCGAGGAAAAAGCACATACATGTCCATTACCACTTTGTAAGAGAGAATCTTATGGCAAAGGAAATTGACATTTCATGTGTTCCAATTGAGAATCAAATAGAAGACATGATGACAAAGGCACTTCATGGGATAAAGCTTTGTAGATTCAAAGCTATGGAAGGTATTCAACCTGTAAAAGAATGAGCAAAGCATACTTTACCTTGAGGGGCAGCTATTGGAACATCCAGCATGCATTATGCTTGAGGTGGATATGCCCTACATCAAATCCATCATTTGGATGGTGCCATATATGTACCTTGAAGAATATCACTTATATGCACATTATTTCTTTGTATTAATAGGTTGATCACTTATCATTTCTTGTAAGGTTCAAGGTATTTACCTTTGTAAAAGGAAAGAGTAAAAGGCTGTTGGGGGATTCTTTGACAAGAAGGAGTTTGAGGGTTTGTAGGAGAAAATGAAAAGACCAAAAGAGAAAATACACCTTGGAAGTTTCTGCCGCTTGATTACAGTAAGAAAAGTACAATGTTTGAAATACAAGATACACCAATACCTCTGTGCACAAACCCACAGAGTGCCCAATTACAAAATATCCAATATCCCAATGTCCTCTTGCTGCCGACCTCCTCTGCAACAGACCTCCACCTGCTTCAAGCTTCTCCTTGTGCACACATTGCACCAAGCTTCCACAAAGGGGGAGGAGTGAATACCTGCTGTCGGCAAGCGTGCACTGCCAAAGGACCTTGAGATACTTGGGGGAACTATAGCTTAGCACTTCTCTGCACCAAAATCCCTGGTCACTCTCTATGCACCTTGCACTTCCACTTCTGTGCGACGTACTCTGGTGTCTCTTGCACTTCCCTCTCTTTCTCCACTTAGCCTATACTCTCTTGCTTACTCTAACCTTGGTCTAAGAATGGCTCTTGCCTTGATTTGAGTGTGTCGATCACGTACGCTCCTAACTGCAAGTGAATCTTGGTGCTCACTTTGATGTCCCAAGATGGCTCTCACAAGTGGCAGCCAACTACTCACTGTTTTGTCCTGTAGTGACTTTAGTCTAAAACCAAAAATTTTAATGGGGGGCCATACTTTCACCTGTGCGTACACTTTGCCGCTTCACATGCCTTCACATTTCCTTTTAATTCTTCACTTTTGCACATAAGGGGGGTTCACCTGAACCTTCCAAAACACTTTAAAACACCCTTTGAACCTTAGGGAAATTAGAGAAAGTATCTCTGCAACCTGCAACCTATTTTCTCCAATTTACCCTTTCTGGACAATTCATTGTGCACTACCTGTGCACTTTGACATCTGCACTTACGCACTTTGACTTTGCACCTGTTGACTTTGACCTTGACCTTGTTGACTTTGACCTGTTGACTTTTATGGGCTCAACAAAGGCCTAAAAGCCAAGAGTTAGAAGTGGTTGATATTGATTCTTAATCAATCATTCAAGAAGTAGATTACACTTCAACTAACTCTTTTCCTAGATTGTAGGAAAATATTACAAAACCTCGTTTTCCATGTCGATCACCTCTGTTCCTCGCTTCAAGCTTACAACATAGAGATGGATTTTTTGATTCGTCACCTAGCCATGCCCGAGCTTCTCTTGCCTTTTTTTTTTTGATTCTAACTCTCTAACTAATAAGCAAGTGCACTACTAAAGTGCCGTATGGAAACTCATCCAAAGATGAGTTCATACCATGAATATAATGTGACACTTCCTTCTCCTTAAAAATATTTTCGTCCTCAAAAATGTAAATGAAATGTCCATCCACCATGGTACAAGAAAATGCTCAGACTCCCCTAAACCCCATGTACTCTATGTACATGGTCATCTTTGTGTGTTGCTTCCCCATATCCTTCCCCTTAAGAAACCTCATATGAGATCATCTCAAAGGTGGGAAACCGTCTAAGTGGTGCCTACTATCCCCCATGTACTCTTCACTTCCAAACTATCACTCCCATAATGTATATCAACCTCAAAATTATCTACATCCATGTGATGTATACTCTATGGAGTAATAGTATGAGAAGCAGTTATAAAGTCTCAAGCTTATAAGCTTGACCTTGTCAGAATGGAGATAGTAAACCATAAAATCCAATGAAATATGGAACAAAGTCCCATAAAAGGTGACTCCAAACCCATCTAAGACTAAATGATAGATTGCCCTCATACCACTCTAGGTCTTTCTAACCTTGAGTATAATCACAAGTAATAGTTTAGTCTAAACTACCTTGTGAGCTATGCAAATCTATCATCTAGCTCATATATATAAGAATTTCTTGGTAGTAATATGTAATCTATATCACCAACCAAGAACTCGGTGGTTTGTCATCCCTTACCATTGGACTAAGTTCTATTGGAAGAGCATCTATTGGCACTAGTGCAAACTTTACAATTTTCTCTTCCCTTTAGTTTGCCATATGAATGCAAAAAGCATTCCTTTTGATATTTAGATAATCCCTAAGTACCCATCCTCCTAACTGATGTTTATACATCATCCTCATGATGTAACACCAATTAAGAGTTTGGTACCCCAATAGGTTAGACATATCCCTATCTCCTAGAAACTCTAAAGAGAGATATCATCAATCTACTCCCAGCCTAACTAATTTCAATAACTAGATTATCTCATCTAGTCAAGGACCATCACTAAAAATAGCATAAGTGCTTCTCTCTAAAGTCTACAAGTGAGACTGAATCTAACCATCATGATTAATTGATCTCCCTATCGCCTTGAGAGTGCCACTCCTAGCAAGACAATCTAGAAGAGAGAAGTATGTTTCTCGGATTTCCTCATTTTCCATGGTAATACATAAACCCTACTTCATGTATGTATGCACTAGTCCATGGGAAGCCTCTTAAATAGTATCTTATCTTACTCCCAAAAGTGGAGTTTGGCAAAAATTAACATCTGAATTTTTTCTAAAAAGTGGGGGAAGGGGGTTTTTGAGGAAGTACAATTCTTCCTTAACTTATTATTTTGATGAATCTAATGATTCCATTATGATATCCATATACCGTACTCTTAGTATATATACTTTTTCCCATCTGTCCATAACTAATGCACCTCTTTTTCCCTCTTCCAAAATGGGAATTTCTTAGATTCAGGTGCTAGAATTTTTCTCAAACAATGATGGAAGGGGTTTTGTGGAGCTTCAAGCTCCCATAATACTTAGCCAATTTTTAAGTTTCTTGACTGTATATGGGATTACATACACTATACTATATGTATGCATGATTTTTCCTACCAGTATAAGAAAAATCATGCTTCATTTCCCTTTCCCAAAATGGTTACTAGTCAAAAATAGCACCTAAAATTTATGTGAAAAATCATGAAAGTAGAGTATTTTGGAGATACCCTAAACTTGGCCTTCTTGTATTTTGAGGGAATCATTGACTCCAGATGAGAATATATACCTCATACTCTCCGTACATATGATTTCCCTAAAAAGTTATGCCTAATCTACCTTCTTTCAGCCTCTCCAAAATGGAGATTTAAGCCATTTAACTTCTCAAAATCTCATGAAAATGGTTGAAGATGGGGATTTAAGTAAAATTCTCTCCTTTCTATACGGATTCTTGAGAACTTTGTTTCCTAGAGGAAATACATGCTCCTCTCACTAAGGATTCCTCATTTCCCTCCTTCAACTCATTTTATATGAACCTCATATTACACGTCAAAAATGACAAAAAAAACATAAGTTGTACCTGTATATAAGTGAAAAGACATAGAACATCTCCTCTTCTTGTGAAGAAACCTTTGACTATGTGGAAGTTCCATGGAGGCTCCTCTCTTCATCCTCCTCTTTTGTCATACCATCGGAGTCAAGTTGTACTCTCTCAAACGCGTTCCTCTTTTGTTTTCCATAGTTGCAACTTGATAGGCTACTGAACACACACAGAGTTTTCCATAGGCTCCTCCTTTCCATATGGGGAAAAGAGGAGAATGTCTCCTCCCCCTTTTGCTTGTGCCGTACATGACACATCACCAACGTCAGAATAGATCCTTAGGTAATTCTTTGCATTAGATGACACCAAGGCAAATGGAGAACGTGGTTAGCTCATCCATCTCCCTTAGTGAGGTGGAAGGTTCAATTCTTGTAGTGTGCAGCCATGTGATTGTCGTATCGTGAAGCTCTGATACAAGTATTGCAAAACCTCTTTTTCCATGCCAATCACAGCTGTTCCTCGCTCCAAGCTTACAACACAGAGATGGATTTTTTTATTCTCCACCCAGCCATGCCTGAGCTTCTCTTGACTTTTTTTTTAAAGATTCTAACTCTCTAACTAATAAACAAGTGCACTACTAAAGTGCCATATGGAAACTCATCCAAAGATGAGTTCGTACCGTGAATATAATGTGACAAAAGATTCTAATCAATCTAAACTACCAAATCCACCTAATTTTTAATTAAAATTCATGAAGAAAAGGTGTGCTCATATCCTCAAGAGTATATAAAAAAACCTCCAAAATATTTTTACATTATGTAGAGTGTTGATTCGAAGCAATACATATACTCTTTGATCATTGCGTAGTGCGATTTCTATTCTTTGCTCCTTCTTCCTTAGACTCAATCAGCTTGGAGAGATTATTGCTCTCTCTACAAAGCTCAAAATCATTGGAAAGGTATACATATCTAGTGTATGGGAACAATTTTTCAAGTCATTTGGTTTATTATTTTTAGAGAAATCTAAGTTTTACAGTCTCGGGATCATTGTATGCACATCCCTGAAAAATTGGGATGACATCTAATTAGTGTTGAGGTGATTGATCCTTCATTGGTTGTTAAAAATTAGGGCTTTTATGCATTTTAGTAATTCAACTCTATGTATGACACTCCCTTAAGAGGAATATTTCCAATTGTAATTGTGTTGGCTGCTCTCAGTGTTTGAAGTCATAACTTCCATCCATTTTTAGGAGGTTTTTGTGAGCTAGTCAAGGTGCAAGTTATCTATTTTGCATCAACTTGTTCTCGTTAATGTTCCAAAGTAGCTTTTGGGTTTTATTGCACTAACCACAAGCTTAAAAGGTCTACTTTACACATCCAAAGAGCTAGGTCTGGTCCTATGCTAGTTTGTTGGACCAACTTCACCACTTGGCAACTCAACTTTCCAAGCCACTCCAAGCTTCTCCAACTTCTTTCAGTTTGAACATTAGCCAATAGATAGCAAAGTAGATGCAGAGGAGTCATGAATCCTTTAGCACAATCACTAGATATTAAATAGAAGATTCATGGAAAAAGAAAATAGTTTTTATCAAATTAATATCTAGCTTTTTTCGTTTCCAAGGAAGAGCTCGCAAGGAGGACCATATGTGTAAGTTGCTCTCCATATGCAAAAGTAAGGAGCTGCAAAATCAAGGTGATTCCTGCATAACCTTGTCTCCATCAACATTTGAGGGCCTAGCAAATAAGTAGTTTAGCCAATGGTGCAAGGAACATTTCTCCACATGGAAAGAACCCAAAATGAATCTCATTGAGACTTTCAATTCATGTAAGGCTATTGAATTCATTCTCAATTATTTGAAGAGATTAAAGTTACGAACATGGTCCAAAACGTGTAGGTGCATTTGTTGGGCACTCACCTCATGAGGTGGAGGTTGTGTGTTCAATCCTTGCGGGTTGCTAACATGCTTGGGCCAGAGTGGCCAGTCTACTTACATAATGCCTTTAGGCCATTGAAACTAGATGAAAATCAATAATGCCTTCAGGCTGTTGAGGAGGCAAGGATTCACTTTGACAATCAATAATTTGGAAGACCTTCATAAGAGGGCCACATAACACAATTAAGTAATTGGAAACATTAAAGCTGCAACAGGTGTGATGCAAAAAAGTGATTTTCTTTGAAACTCAAAATTAAATGAACTCCATGAACTCAATAAAGAAATCAATGACTTAGGATCTTCCAAAGAGGTATGTAGAAGTTCATGTGCACTTTATGTAGTAATATGGAGCATACTATACAAGGCTACCACAATTGGATCATTTTCCAACTATGTGGAAACAATTGATATGAGGCTTGAGATTGTGTATTAAAAAATGAAAAGGGATTCCTAACACTTTTTATTCTAGAATGTCTTCATAAGGTCTAGAAACAACTTGTCCAAGCAAGCTACATATTAGAATCGATCACTAGTGTGCTATTGCTATCCAGACTATGAGCATATTCAAAGTAACTATTTCCTACTTGAGGGATCTCCACCTTGTCAACATATCCTTGATGTTGGAGCGCATCAGATGAGGGATTCTACCAAGCATTGAAGGGTAGAAATGCACATGATTGAAGTACTACCCCCTTAAACATATATGCCTTCTGAGCTATTAGTTTCTTCATCACGAAAATGGAACCCATCATGACCAGGTCAAGGTTGCCAAAATCAAGAGAGTAGGAGCAAAAAGGCCAAAAGAAGTTCAAAATGGTACGACCACCGAAGAGAATATTAGAATTGAAGACTCATATAACATTGTGGCTAAAAAATGCAACTCTCAAGAAAATGGTCAAACTTCCATCCATCATTTTAGCATAGAAGTATTTTTAAGGAAGAATAATCAAAAGGTGACATAGCTCAAACTCATTCAGTTGGATGCACATTGTCACTCTAGCACAATGGTGAGTACCAACGTGAGAAGATTCACCTCATAATTGTCAATCCGTGGAGACGTGAGGACTAGTATGAAGACTATGAGCAAGTGAAGGCACAAGTGTTTGAGTGAGAAGCACACAAGCATGCACACACATACACACACGCGCACACAAGGCAAGAACAAGGAGAGGAACAATGGAGTTCTTTGCATTAGACAAAAAGTCTCTTACATAAGCTCAATTCACAAACAATCTAACCTCAAAAATGAGCTCTCTAGCTCTTTTTATAGTTTTCTAACTAGCTTTGGTCTTGTCCAAACCTAGTGTCCGGCCTAGTTAAAAATTAGGTTCTAGAGCCTATTTGAGGGCTCAAACAGAGTCTAAAAATTATGAAAATTGATATGTAGCTAGTTCTAATACTCCTTAAGCTCGAGGACTCCTCGGCTTGCACAAAATGAAGTCTATTCTACCAAAAACGGAATTTACAATGTTTGTGTAGTGATTAAAATCACTTGAGTTGTGAATGGTCCATGGGAAAAAATGATTGGGCCTTGTTGCCGTATTGTGCATGACTCCTCCGTTGCGCTAGTATGCTCTTCATCTGACTTGTATGCCAACACTCCCCCCTTCCTAGCGTCTGTCGCCCCTGACAGACCTCTGTTCTATCGGGTGGTCGATATAGTATTGGATGACATTGGTGGCAAGTTCGTGTTCTCCTATCCTTAAGCCTCTTGCTAGATCAGCTTCCAATGCATCCCAATTTATTGCGCCAGGGGCCTCTGGTTGCGGGGTGGTGTAGTACTCAGAGTACATTGCTTGTTCACAAGCAAAGAGATGGAGCAGGTGTGTTGGCATCGGTGCAAAGATCTCCGAGTGATACTCCCAGAACCCTGATCTGAACATTTCTTCGAAGGTCTGTTTGTAACATGCAAGGAGATATTTGATGCGTGCATGCCAGGCGTAAGCCACACGAATACTGGGGGTGGTGCTCATGTCATACACCAAATCATAATTTCCATTGCTAAACCCCAGGAGGCGTATCTGTGGTGCGGCTGCATTTCTAAAAGTTTTCAGGACTACCTGCATCATATCTAAAATTTTAAGCATCATTTGAGCTGCTACATCTGGCATGGGCTTCAATCGCGGCATCCAATGGTGAATTGTTCCCATCATGTATGCTACCGACGGTGGTCCCTGTGGTGGCGCAATGTATGGGTAGTTCAGCCATTCCTTGCATTGCGCGTTGTTCTGCACTTTGATATTGAATGCCTTCCAAGACCTGCGGCGTGGAACTGGACAGTAGCATGGATTATATAGGAGATGTAAAGGCGCATTGTTCCATGTGCGTAGCATTTCTGGATATGTCTCTAGAAGTTTCTGCCGCCAGGTGGGTTGGCGAATTTTGCCTTTTTGCGCCTCTGGAGGAAGGTCTTCGGGTTGAAATTGGGTAGCAAAGGTAGGAATCTGACCCGTGACTCTCTGTATTTCTGCATTATAATCAGCCAAGATAATATAATAAGGCCTGTATTGGAGTTCGGATGAGAGGATAAGGCGTCTCGATGAGAGGTTCTTGAAGTAAGCAGATTGTAGCACAGTTTCCTCTATGACCCTCATGGCCTGATTTTGCACTACTGTGCGCTCTTCGTGAGAACTCCCGATTTCCTCCACTTGACGTAGCCATGGAGGCCGTGGTGCCTCGAATGTGTCCTGAGCTTCTTCCGTTTGTTGGCCTCCTGGGAAGGGTTGTGGATCGTAATCTTCTTCAAATGTCTGTTCCACTGGAATTTGTACTACTTCTTCGTCAGTGGGAGCCTCTGGAGGGGAAGGTGGTCTCTCATATTGTAGTAGACGTGCTTGCAGTTCGGTGACCTGTTTCTGGAGATCTTTTAAGGCTTCTGAGTCTGTGAGAAGTGAAGCCGCGGAGGGGGTGGTTGGAGAGGCTACTGTTGTTTCTTTTTGGTGTTTCTGCTTCAGTTGTCCCAGTTCCTCTGATAGCTGGTCATGTGCTTCAAGCAGCATGGCATAGTCTTCCAATATGATCTTGATATTATCGGGGGTCACTGCTTGAAACTTTGATGGGCTGATGGGTGCCCCAGGTGTGCTTTCAATAGTTGCTTCTAGGTTCTCTTGATTTTGTACTTGCAGACGTCGATTCTCTTCCTGAGCGGCCGCAAGATGTCGTTTGAGTAGGGCCATATTTCGCTGAAGCTTTGAATTCCGTTCCAGCTGTGTCCGTAGGTGACCTTCTACTACCTGTATCGCTTCCTGATCTGTGTTCTGTAACTGTACCTCCAATATGCCATGAGCCTCTTGGAGAGTTTGGAATTGTGTGTGGAGGCGAGCATTTTCCTCCTCTAGTGCAGCAAGGCGGTGCTGTAGTGTCTCTGAGTGCTCGTGCAGGCGTTCATTCTGTTGCTGGAGCTGATTGTAATCTGTCCTTAAGTTTGATATACAAGCTAGCATGGTGTCCAATGCATTTCCTATAGATGAGTGGGTGGTGTTTACAGTGGAAGATGCATGGGAAGGGAATTGGGGAAGGGGAAGAGTGAATGATGTGTCTATTGAAGTCGTGTGTGTGGGTGAAATTGGTGGAGGGGGAATGGGAGGAGGTGGAATCGTGGGGGGAGGTGCCGTGGGTGGTGAAATGTCCATGCTTTCAGGAGTGGGTGCGAGTGTGGGGTCTGCCATATACATTGGAATGCTAGGTGGTGTGTGTGTGAAAGTGGTGAATAGATGAGAAGTGGGGTGGGGAGCTGAAAAGAAAGGAAATGGTTGAGACCTGGGTTGAAAAGTTCTAGCAAGGAGGTTATGGAGGGATTGTAGAAATGGAGAGATGGAGGTCGGGGGTTGAGGTCGTAGATTTGAGGAGGGCATCAAGGGTTGCGTGGTAGCAGGAAAACCCATGAATGTGGATCTAGGGTCAGGATGACCTATGGCTGAGGGCATGGGGGATGGTTGTCCTAGGGCAGGCTCTATGAGCGGTTCGGTGGATTGTGTAGTGATGGGGGTTGCTTCAAAGATTGGGTTATCGGAGGTAGAGAATAGGGTTGAAATAGAGATGGGAGTACGGAAGATGAAGGTTGGTTCGGTGGGTTGAGTGGTCGAGGTGACTTCCACTGTTTCTGCTCTAGGAGGCGATGGTGGGGGTGTGGGTGGTAGTGGCTCGGTGGATTCCTCATGGGTGACTGGGTGCTCTTGGCTAGCCGTTTCGGTTGCTTGGGCGGTTGTCCTGATGGGTTCAGATGTAATAGTTGGCTCTTCTGCAGTTGTAATGGGAATCTGGATATTCTTACCTGAGCGTGGTCGTGTCTGGAACCTTCGTGGATCATATTGAACTGGAGACCTCCTAATGGCAGTGCGCACTGCTTCCACTACCCCATATGTTTTTGCCATCAATAAGAGACCTTCCCTATATTTTGAGTCAACTCCTGCTTCTTCCAACAGCTGAGTCATGAGTACTCTACTGCTCTGTTCGGTGAGCAGTTGTTGCGATCGCACTCTTTCCATAATTTGATACAGCCTTCGGAGTTCTTCTGTATAGGCTGGGGCTTCAGTGGTCTCCTCTTCATAAGCTCCTTCTTCTTCTAGGTGTCCTTGTTGTTGACCTTGCTGAGCATCGCTCCAATGTACATGTCGGCCGTCTGTAGATTTTCTTCTTCTTCGTGAAGATGTGCCTTGTTCCTCTGTATCTGAATAAAACTCCACATCAGATAATTGTGTACTTTGTAAGAATGCTTCGAAGTCCTGGGGGTCCATTCCTTCAGCATCTCCAGTTGCCGCAAATTCAAATTCAGGTGGAGCAGGAGGAGCTGAAGGGGTAGCTTGTGTCGTAGTTTCAGATCCCGACCTGGGTATCCTAATGGTAAAGGGAGGTACAGTGGTCTCCCTTCGTGGCGATGCTTCCGGAGTAGTCAGAACTTCCCTTGTCTGGACACAAGGGATCGCACCCCTCATGCGCTTGGATTGATGTGTGGACGTCTTGAGCTTCTTAAACATTTGTAATTGTGCCCAAGTTAAGGCACGTTCAATGGGAACATCGTATGCTAGGCACCGGTAAATAATGCGTGTGATTGCACAGCAACCGTTCACCACTAATTTCCTAGAAGACCTTTTATTTGCTTCATACAATTGATCTATAATCCATACCGGTAGCTTAATTGGTAACGCACCTGCTTCCGCTAAGTAGAGAGCGAACCAGATTCTCTTGTGTGGTTGTGTGAAGCGGTCTTGGCCGGGGAAAGCAAAATGTTGCATGCACATACGGAGAGGGATGGACACGTTTGGTGTGAGTGCTGCCATGTCTTTAAGCTTCAATAGTTTCCTATCCTTCATGTTAGTAGGAACGAGGGCATCCTTTTCAGAGGGTACATGTGTGTCGTGCATATTCAAAGCGTCGCTCACCAACTCCACAGTAAGCTCAAACCTCTTCAACTCGTTGTTGCCTAGCAGGGAAGGAAGAACAAATGATCCAGGTTTGTCCTTTTCTTCATTTGCTTGTAATGTGGAGACCAAATAGTAGCATCGGAGGAGATCTGGTTTAGGTAGTGGTGCTTCAAAGTATTCTGCTAGCCCTGCACGTTGCCATATGGTCTGGAGATCCTCGGTGTTTTGTAGAGTCTCGAACTCCTTGGAGAAAAATTGAAATCGAACCCATGATCTGTCATACTCGCACTTAGATTCCCATATATACTTGGCCTCTCCTAATGGACCTGGCATGCCATTGAACCAATGAGAATTGGCATGGACTCTGTCTGTGATCCCTGTGGGTGGATCCGGTACCGGAATTTGCTGAAGGTGTTGTAGCTCCACAGGTCGTTCAGTTGGTGGCACATCCACAGGTAGACTATCCACATCGATTCCTGCAGTAAGTATTCCTACTTGTGAGCTCGGACCTGTCGCTTCTGCCATGTTACTTCTTGCCTTCTGATTCTGTGAGAATATAGAAACATGTGTTAATATTGTAAAGGACAAGTTAGAATCGTTTTTGTCCCCATTACAACATTATCCTGAGGTTCGGGAGAGATTAGTAGGTTAATAAGTGCTCGGTGCTTGTGTGTGTAGTTAGGAATTGGTTGGACCTAAGAACTAAGTGGAATGATGTAGTGTGAGAGTGACGTAGTTAGTAGGTGGGCATGGATTTACAACTGGGGTCCAGGGGGTTTTTTACAAGTTTTAGGTTTCCAAATATAGTGGATGGCTTTGGGTCTTGGTTTTGTGGAGATTCGGGAGGGTTGCGTGAGTAATTCTGCTGGGAGTTGTTGTGCCATTGGGACCCATTTACGAGTGAGTCTGTGCGTGCTTCTAGGTGGTAGTGTGTTCGAGTGTATCAGACAAGAGTGGGTGGCGGCTGCTTGAGCGAGTGAACCCTGTCGTGTATGATGTGAATTGTGTGGGGACAGTTGAGCCCGCAAGCAAGCCTTAGGCACCCAAATTTGTCTTGATTGTGGGTCAGCCTTCATCGACTTCTTGGGTACCCAAATGGATTTCACTTTCTCAACAGAGGTTTTAGGAGTCCTCTTATTAGCATCAAGTCGTTGATTACTAATAGGAAGTTGAGACCGGTGTTGCAGCTTAGTTACGGCCGGCAACTCGTCTTTCCGCACCCACATTTGTTTCATCGGCTGAGTTGTTCTGCTTCGCGCATTCTTTTGGTCTCTCGCCCGGAGAGTCTTCAGTGATTGATATGCTCTTAGTTGCTGCCTCCTTCTGGCCTTTGGAAAAGAAGGGAGTTCCCTTGTGGTTCTGACTCCTTTTTTGAGATCTTCATTCTTCTGCATCACATAGCGTTGGACAAGAACAGCATGATCAACTTCATGTGCACCCCTGGAGGGACCAGGAGTCCGTGTTTTTTCTAGTTCCTTGAGTGCTCCATTATTTAAATCAATTGTAATTCTAGTTTGATTCACCCATACCTGAAGAAGTCCACTTCTTAGGTTTAAGTTGACTGCTTAGTCATAGATCCAGTCTTGACCTAGGACAAGAGGTTCAGTGAGATCCTCATCTTGACACACTAGTACTTTAACTGTCATTGCCTCATCATGAATATAGAGGGGAAGTTCCACCTCGCCTATGCAAAGGGTTTCCACGCCTCCAAATCCTATGAGATATGCTTCCACAGGATTGACAGTTAATTGCAACTCTTGACAGTAAGACAATTTAACAGCACTAGTGGCTGCACCTGAGTCAATCAAGGCTCTTACAGTCCTTGCACCCTTCCCGTGTCCTATATCTAAGGTCATGAAAGGATGTCGGTCAGTTATTCTATGTGAGCTAACACCTGAAACTTCACACATAGCCACGTCATATCCTTGATCTGCATATGCGTCTTGCCTGGGATGCTCTCTACCTTGTCTTCTTAATTTCATTCTTCGTATGCACTCTAGGGCTTCTGCTTGAGCTTCTTCTCGAATTCGCTTTTCTTCCTCTTTGTGTTTCTTAGCAGTGTTGAGTCGACTTAGCATTTCCTCTGTAAGAGGTTCCTGATACAACTTAACTCTGCATCCGCTAATATAGTTTGGGAGAACATCGCCTTCTAAAGTGGCTAGTTGCACTGCCCCACTTGTTGAGATTCTGTTAATGATCATGGGTCCGTAGCCTCTCTTTTCTAGCTTCTTTGCATGTTGTTTCAATGTGTAAACTAAAACTAGATCTCCTGCTTTCAAGCCCTTATCCTTCACATGGGCATCAAAGTATGCCTTCTGTCGTTTCTTTGCTGCATATATCCCTGCAGCTGCTCTCAGTCTTGTTTCTCCTAATCGTTCAAGGTCAAAAAGTCTAGAGGAGAGTTCATGACCCGTCCATTCGTGCTCTTGTGCTACCTTCAATGTAGGTATCAAGAAGTCCAAGGGTAGTACCGCATTTTGGCCAAATACCATCTGAAAGGGGGTGGCTTGGAGTACCATTTTATAGGCGACTCGGTATGCCCAAACAACATGGTGTAGCTGTTTGTCCCAATCAGAGCGTTTAGTGTTTACTAATTTTGTCAGTACATTGCATAGGATCTTGTTGGTGCTTTCGGCTTGTCCATTAGCTTGAGGGTGATAGGGGGCCGACTTCTTATGTATTACCAAGAATTCCTGGAGTAGATTTTCAATCACTTCGTTCAAGAAGTGAGTGCCTCTATCACTTACAAGCTCTATAGGTAGCCCATATCTTGTGAATACATTCTCAAACAAGAATTTAGCAGTTGTTTGAGCATCGTTCTTTGTTGTGGCTTTTACCTCCACCCACTTAGTTAGATAGTCTGTTGCAACAATGATATATTCTGCATGGGAACCCTTAGCTGGGGGATTAATAGGACCTACGAAGTCTATTCCCCACTTAGATAATGCACGTCCACCCATCATAGGTTTCAGTGGCATCTCATCTTTGCGTATAGGATACTGAGTTCTCTGACAGACATCACATCGTTTCACATAGGTATGTGCATCCATGTAAACGGTTGGCCACCAGAAGCCTGCAAATAGTATTGCCTTGATCACCCGATCTGGTCCAAAGTGTCCTCCTGCTACACCTTGGTGAGCAGTGTCCAAGATCTTGAGATACTCACTCTCATGGACACATAGTCTCAGGTAACCATCTTTACCACGCTTGTATAGATTATCACCAATGAGTGAGTAATCCTGGGCTTCTTGTTCTAAACTCCTTTTCCTAGCCAGAGTCATGTCTGGAGGGAATGTTTTCGTCCTCAGGAAGGATACTAGAGGTTCACTCCAATCCGGCACTATGGACACTTGATAAAGGGTGGCGTGTTCCACAGGTGGTTTAGTGCGACAGATTGGGCATTCCTTGCACAACTTTTGGACATCCGCTTCCATAGTTGGCCAATGCACTCCGAGTCTCCTTAGGGTCTGTAAAGTTCGTTGTTTTGAATAGTGTTGCTCTAATGCACCTACGTGTGCTAATTGCAACCATTTAGCATACTCATCCTCTTCCACACAACAAGCCAAGATTCCTTGATCTGTGTGCTTGTACATACTTCCTGCCATGATGTGGTACTTTTGGGCTTTCACAACCTCTCTATTCTGTGTGTTTACTACTGGATGGTTAGGCCCGTATGTTAATACTGGCACTAATGGCTTAGCCCACTGCGGCACCACTTCCAAATTAAACAAGTAAGCATCAGGAAGATCATCTGATACTCCTTGTGGGGCTTCTCCGGATGTGAGCCTAGAGAGATGATCAGCTCTCAAGTGAGTCCTCCCTTTCCTTACCACAACCTCGAAATCATATTCCATTAGTAGGAGAAACCATCTTACTAATCTTCCTGTATTGCATGGTTTGTTTACGAGGTATAGCAAAGCCTGATGATCAGTAAAAAATTTAAACTTATTTGCAAGCAAATAGTGTCTAAATTTCTTAACTGCATATACCATGCCTAAGCCTTCTCTCTCCGTAGTGGTGTAATTTCGTTCAGCTGCATTCAACTGTCTACTGGCATAGGCAATTGGAAGATCCATATTACCTTCACCAGTAGGTTGTGCAAGCACACATCCAATGGCGTAATTGGATGCATCCACATGAACATGGAATGGCTTATTCCAATCTGGTGTGGTCAAGATTGGTGCTGAACATAATCTTCGTTTAAGCTCCTGGAAGGAATTCTCACATTCATCCGTCCACTCAAAGTTAGTCAGAAGTCCGTACATGGGCTTTGCAATCACAGCATACATGTGAATAAATCGTCGGTAATAACCACAATGCCCCATGAAAGCTTGTACTTCCTTGACATTTTTTGGCCTAGGTAGCTCTGCTATAGCTCTCACTTTCTCTTCATCAGTGGATATGCCATTCTTTGACACTATGTGTCCTAGAATCTTGCCTTGCCTGACCATGAAAACACACTTTTCTGGGTTCAGGCAGACTTGATATTCTCTGCATTTATCAAAGATCTGTCTGAGTTCGGGTATATGGGTCTGCCTTATGTTGGAATGAGCACAAAGATCATCAACATAGACTTCTAAGTTCTTCCTCAGGAACTCCTTAAATACATGGCACATCAGCCTTTGGAAGGTTGCGGGAGCATTGGTCAGCCCGAATGGCATTACCCTAAAAGCGAATATACCCCACTCTGTGGCAAAAGCCGTTTTATGCTGATCTTCTGGTGCAATGGCTACTTGATTGTAGCCCGAAAACCCATCTAGGAAGCTGTACACTTCCTTGCCTGCTACTCTTTCTAAGAGATGTTCTGTGATGGGAAGCGGATAGCTATCTCTAATAGTGGCTGCATTAACCTTCTTCAAGTTAATGCAAACTCGTAATTTTCCGTTCTTCTTGGGCACCACTACAATGGGGGATACCCATTCAGTGTGCTCAATTTCATAGATAAATCCGGCTTCCACCAAGCGGTCTATCTCTTCTTTGATCTTAGCAGCATAGTTATCATTATATGTGTATGGCTTTTGCTTAGAGGGTTTAGCATCTGAGGTTATGGGAATTGTGTGTGAGCATATGTCTGGGTCAACACCCTTCAAATCCTTGTAACTCCAAGCGAATACATCTCTGTATTCTCTTAGCAAGGCTATTAACGCCTGCTCTTCTTCCTCTGTTAGGTCATGGCCTATGTACGTGCATCTCTCCTCTCCTTCTTCTAGGGCCACAACTATTTTCTTGGTGGTTTCTTTGTTATCATAGGCCTCTCCTGCTTGTGCCTCTCGTTTAGGCATTCTTATCATGACTCTCCTGTCGTCTATCTCATACTTCTTAAAATTTTCTGGGACCTCAAACAAAGATTCTTCCTCTTCTGGTGAGACTTCTCTCTTCTTTCGTTTCTTTCCTTCTTCCTTCAGGGTCACATGTGTGGCTAATCTTACATCATTTGTAAGCTCTCCATGCCTCTGGGGTTGAAATTCAACTTCATGGAAGTATTCTTCATCTGATGCAAAAGGTGGGTCCATAATGATTGACTCTAGTTCGGAGTCACTTGCATCCTCAAATGCATCAGGGATAGGTTCGCATTCTTCTAGAACTGCCTCTCCCATAATTGGCTCTATGGAGAAGACTGAAATGTCATAGCCATCCTCATCACAGTGAGGCGTCCATTGTTCCTCGTTGATGGCTACATCCATGGTTGCTAGGATTTCTGCCCAGCCATGGGGCTCAAATTCCTCATCAGGAAAGACTACAGGTGCATAGGCCGGGTCTTGAATGGGTCTATGTGTTTCGTTTGCACCTATATCTCTGGCCTTCTCTCTCTTCTCTTCTTCTACTGCTACTTTGCACATCCATAAGTGGGTGTCTTCATGCATCCATGAGGATCCTGATCCTATGGAATGCACAGATTCCGTATCCTCTTTGGCTCTATGGATGGGATTCCATTGAATAGGGGGAACATCTCGATGAGAGTAATCCTTGAGATTGACTTTGGTTGTAACACCTAAGTGCTGTAAGTACAAAGAATTGGTCCCCCAATCCTGTACCACTTGCAACTGTCGCATAAAAGGTCGTCCCAAGATCATCTCATAGGCGTGATTTTTGCTGAAGTCACATATGGCAAATGTGTGCTCGAACTCAACACCACATGTGGTGAGAGTTATTCCTTCTAGCAATCCTAAGGGTCTCTCAATATGACCATCGGCCATCTGTAATTTCATTCTCGTCGGTCTGAGTGCTGGCTTGCCCCAACGCTTCCATAGGGAAGTGGTGGCAATTGCAACTCCTACACCTGAATCCAAAATTGCCTTGGTCATGTACTCCTGGTAGGTAATGGGAAGATAGGTGTTCCCTTCTTCACCTTCACACATATCTCCTATCTTATCCAAGGGTATTTCTGGCACTGTCCTATGTGATCCTACCTGGGAACGAGGTTTTGCTATCTCTGGTACTTGTTTGGCTACATGTTTCCATAATTCAGGTCTAACCTTGAGTAGCTCTTCTAACTTGAGATTGCACTGCACTTTAGTATTTTTCACTACCTCTGTGTTCCTAGGTATGACTGAATCTTCGTTTCTTACCATGACTGTGGGGGTTCTCATACAAGTAGACTTGGCTTCCCATGGGCCCGTGAAGTGGGGTAATTCCTGTAAAGAATTAGACTCGAAGTCTAGTCGTTCCTGAGAGTAGGTGCTCTCCTGCTCCTCGTAAATGGATGGGATGTCTTGTGGGAATTGGTCATGTGCATCATCCACAAGTTCAATGGGAGGAGGCACTTCACTTTCTTTAGCCCATTTGTCTTCTTGAATCTCTCGTAGGAATTCTGGTGTGAATCGATTCATAGAAGATGATGTGTCTGGCTCCGTAGAGTTAGGCACATAAGCTTCAGGCACATAGGCTTTCTGGGTAGGAAGACCTGCTCTTACACTGACCTTGTCATGGTGTTGAGGGGCGAGTTCCTCTTGTGAATGTGCCATTAGATTCTCCATTCTTTCCAGTGAAGGGGGGTTGTCTGGTTCAGTGGAATTGGGCACATAAACTTCCGCTGGGGGATGGGTCATGTTTTTGCTTGCTTTATCTCTTTCTTGATTTTTTTCTTCCTTGGCAGATCTTGCAATTATGCCCTCTAACTTCTCTAGAAGTCCATCCAAGTGTAATTGTGTCTTGGCTGAGCCCGAGTAATTGAAAAGGCGACTGGCTTCAAACATAGTCTGAGCCAATGCGACCATTTTCGCGCAAAGCTTGGTTCTTTCTATCTCTAGGTCAGCTCTAGGGTAGCACTTGTCATGATCCGTTACATTTGGCCCTTCTTGGATTCTGGCCTGATATGCTTTAAGCATCATGTCTATGTCTTCAGGAGTGGGATCAGCTAATACTGATCCTGCTCGGGGTGGTGGGTGGGTTACGTGGGGTGTATTAGAGGGTGGAGGGATGGAGGATGATGGGGATGGTAGCGGTGGGAATGTGTGAGAGTGCGGTTGAGATGTGATCTCTATGATTTTGGCCTTGGTTTCTCGTAGACTTTCCTCTAGTTCACTCATCTTCTTTGCCCATTGCCTTTTCATTCTTTCACGACTATCTCTCCAAGCTCTAGTTCTTTTTTTTGTCATGCTCTCGGTTTCACTAACTTCTGGGCTCTTTTCCTGGCCTACCCCTTGGTTTTGCTGCAATGCCTGAGCTCTAGTTACTACCTGCACTGGTGCAGTGGAGGTCACACTCCCGGAGGAGTCTACTACTAACCCAATGACGTTAATAGGAGTGATTTTTGGCATATTATTAGGATTTTTAGGGCAATCTTGTAAGAGATGCTCTTTCCCACACTCTTGGCAATATCCTTGGATCGTTACTGACTGGGATTGTGTAGGTGGAGGCAAGGGACAATCACGAATGAGATGATCGCCCTGACATCGGTAGCATGGTCCTCTAGGGAATGGGGTTCTTATCTGCCTAGGTTGGGGTCTGGGGTTGGGGTTTGCATACATGACATTTGTGTAATCTGATTCCCAACTAGGTTCATTTGGCTCTTCGCTATAGTAAGACTCACCATGTTCAGGAGACTGCATGTAGTATGCCTGGGGACTATCAACATGTGTAGAATCGAAGCTATGGTCGCTGGGATCACTTTCTGAAAGCAATGGTGTTACGGGGACTATAGCTCTATTCAGGTTTTCTTCTGCAGCTGTATACTTTACAGGGATCACGTTGGATGGAGCTGGAGGTTGTTGGGCTAACACAGGCTGAGGCCTTTGCTGGGCTTGGTATTGTGGTTGGTAGGTTTGCTGAGGCCTCACATACTGTTGTGGTGGGTATTGGTTCTGGTATCTGCCTGGTTGAGGGTATGGCTGAGGGTAGGTTTGCCTAATAGCTTGCTTATTGTATGGGCAGTCTTGTGCTGTGTGATTTGTGTATCTTCGTTCTATGGTGCAGTACTGGCTACTAGGATTTACTTGGGGTTGAGCCATAATGGGACATACATTCGCCATGTGGTCGCCACCACAAGTGTAGCATCTCTTCACAGGGGCAAACCTTGGGATCTGTTTACCAGTGACACCTAATTTCTGAGCTACTTTCTCTGCAAGTTCCTCAATTGATGTGGATTGCGTGGAAGAGAGGCTAGAGGCACTATCTGACTCTTTGTATATCTTGGAAAGCTCTAACTCCTCCCCTAGGTTATCCTCGATGTCAATGCACATGCGTACACACTCTTCTATGGTCCTAGGGTCCTTCAAGTACACATAGGATCTTAACTTTGTACTCAGCAATCCATCCAAGAATAAAGCCACTTGCTTAGCTGGTGTGGGGAGCTCCGTAATAGGGCATATTTCAAGATATTGCCTAAATCTTCGTCCTGCAAGTCTCACGGTCTCTTGAGGGGTTTGCTTGAAGCTGTGAATCAATGAGGAGGTATTATGTCTTATGCCACTCTTAGAGAATTCAATAACGAAAGCCTCCAGGAGTTGGTCTATGCTCCTAAATTGTCTCTCATTCAATGGTTGGAACCACGTAAGGGCTGTGTTCCTAAGGGTTAGACCAAAGGCATTATATTGTGTGAATAGGTCCTCCACTTGTTCTGCTCTCAATACTTGCCTAAACTCTGCCACATGATCGTATGGGTCTCCTGTGCCATCAAAGTAATTTTTCATGGACTTAACTAGCTGAGTTGGTCTCAAAGTCCTTGTGTGCTCTCTAGGTCGGGGTAGAGGAAACTCATCCGCATTTCTTTGATTCCTGTGAGCTCTAAGTATCTCAGGTTCTACTCTATTTGTTTCCGTCCTCGTTCTTTCTCTGCCCACTGGGTTAGCAAAGCTTACTTCTGGCCTATCTCTACTTCTGTCTCTTTGAGTTCCATGAGCTTGGGATGTTCCCGCTCCAGGGTGACCGTAGGACACATGTGACCTTGGTTGGGGGAAAATGATTTCACCTTTCCAAGTGTAAGCATGCCTATCATTTTCTGTCACCACGAAGATCCTCTCTGAGGCGTGATCTAAGTAGGTCACTCTGCCTGGGCTATCAGGATCCTTAAGCTCATAGATCATGATTGTTCCTATATCAAATGGCCGATCAGATTTATATCTCCAAAAGGCTTCTTCAGTTTCTCGGTTCAGAAGAAGATCTATGCTCTTATTATCTTGGGGAATCCACACTGGAGTGATAATCCTCGTAAGAACAGATTTCCCTCGAGGGGTCCTCGGTTCTACTCCCATGTTCTCTTGCTCTAGGTCATCTAAGTCCGATTCTGGGACTACATTCCCAATTTCATCAGTCCTATCGGGATGACTGGTGACCACATATATTGTCCCTTCCTTGTCTACGTACGCTCCGTTTTCGAACTTGACAACTGGGTGCTCTAGTCCAATGGATTGATCAGGATTCTTAATCTGTACCACAGATCTTCCCAGGCCGTCCTCATAGATGCTGGCACCTAATCGGTTGGTCCTAAGGTATTCCAACTGCGTTTTGTAAGGGTCTTCCACCCTATGTAAATATGGCACCCCAGAACTTCCTGTAGGTCTCTCCATACCGTGGGACGTCTCAGACTCGCTAGTCTCCGAACTAGGGTAATACGAATGATGGCTCAACTGCTGGGCCCAAGACCTCGCAGTATGATTGACACTAGCCTCCGAAGATCTACGACTTTGTCTGTCTCTCCCTAGGTGTCTACCTGACCTAAGGTTCATATGCCCTTTGTACGTTGTTGATTCTTTGGTACCAGTCACTTGTTTCTTTTAAGTTCCTTTGGATGTGTTTTCTTGTTTTTAATTAAGCGTCATTAGGAGCACTTTCGTGGGTCGTACTTGATGTTCTGCGTCCACTTAGTTTAAGTTCTTTTCCTTTGAGTTATCCCTTGACTACAACTTAGCCTACCCTTGCACTTGAGAAATTAAGGGCTCTTCAAACTTGAGTGTTCCTATCGTACCCCTAGTCGATCAGAACAACTACTCGCACTTAGCCTATGCTAAGAATAGACTGAGGGGGTTAAGTGATGTTCCAACCTCAAGTTGCTCCTCCTGGCAATGCTGGTCTACCCAGGAAGCACGTTCCCAAGCTTGTTCGCCTTGGCACTTACTTTGCTTTCTTCAAGAGCTCTCGATGATCCTGTAAGAATCCCACGTTTAGCTTCAATTTGATCCTTCAGTTGACAGACAATTTATTTCAGACACTTTTTTAATGACCCTTGTTCCCCCTTTTGCATTGCTAAAAATTTCTCTAGATCTCCCTTGGTGTTCCTACCCCTCAGTGTGTCAATTTCTCTAGAGCTCCCCTCAGTGTTCCTACCCCTCAGTGTGCTCAAAAAATGGATTTCGTATGAAAAAGTTATGGCCGTTCAGGGTTTAGGGGGTTAAACAGACAAACAGAACCTTTCAGGAGTTTTAATGCATTTTTCTAAGGCCTTTGCGAGTGTGTGAGTATTTGAGAGTGCAAATAAGCCCATCATTAGCCTAAATTTCCAAAAAATTTACCCCTAAATTTTTGCCGAAAATATCTGTCTATCGCGATAGAGGGTATCTGTCGTGGGTTGGTCTGTCGCGATAGACGGTGTCTGTCGCGATAGACGATGTCTGTCGCGATAGACGGTGTCTGTCGCGATAGACGGTGTCTGTCGCGATAGACGCTGTCTGTCGTCTGTCGTGGTTTGGTTTGTCGCGATAGACGGTGTCTGTCGCGATAGACGCTGTCTGTCGTCTGTCGTGGTTTGGTCTGTCGCGATAGACGGTGTCTGTCGCGATAGACGGTGTCTGTCGCGATAGACGGTGTCTGTCGCGATGGACGCTGTCTGTCGTCTGTCGTGGTTTGGTCTGTCGCGATAGACGGTGTCTGTCGCGATAGACGCTGTCTGTCGTCTGTCGTGGTTTGGTCTGTCGCGATAGACGGTGTCTGTCGCGATAGACGGTGTCTGTCGCGATAGACGCTGTCTGTCGTCTGTCGTGGTTTGGTCTGTCGCGATAGACGGTGTCTGTCGCGATAGACGCTGTCTGTCGTCTGTCGTGGTTTGGTCTGTCGCGATAGACGGTGTCTGTCGCGATAGACGGTGTCTGTCGCGATAGACGCTGTCTGTCGTCTGTCGTGGTTTGGTCTGTCGCGATAGACGGTGTCTGTCGCGATAGACGCTGTCTGTCGTCTGTCGTGGTTTGGTCTGTCGTGGGGCTCTGTCTGTCGCGATAGACGGTGTCTGTCGCGATAGACTGAAAAAACGCAAATTTTTGAGAAACTTCTAGTGATTTAGAGTGCCCTAATGGTGTAGGTTACCGTGCCAAACACGCATTCACAAAATATTAAGTTTTTCTGTCTGTCGCGACAGACAGAGGTCGTCGTCTCGGGACCTGTGCAGAGTCTGTCGTACGTGCGCACGCTGCTGGAGAAGGTGGTACAGCTAGTTCCTGCAACAAAAGCTCAAAAACACGCCAAAAATAGGTAGCATGCAAGCTCTCTCTCGCTCTCTCTCACAATGAAATGAGGGAAATGAGGTGGGGAGTGTAATATGACCAAAAAACTGAAATTTTTGTGGAGATGGAGATGGAGGTGGGAGATGGTGGGGATGATGATGATGATGATGGTGATGCGAAAGTAAGGAAAAAATGAAGAAAAATAAAGAGAAGGAAGGATATCACCTATAACTCCAATGTCTCAACTCGACGTCTTACCATCACACGCTCGTCCTCGAAGCTCTCTCCCCGGCAACGGCGCCAAATTTGGTGTCACTCTAGCACAATGGTGAGTACCAACGTGAGAAGATTCACCTCATAATTGTCAATCCGTGGAGACGTGAGGACTAGTATGAAGACTATGAGCAAGTGAAGGCACAAGTGTTTGAGTGAGAAGCACACAAGCATGCACACACATACACACACGCGCACACAAGGCAAGAACAAGGAGAGGAACAATGGAGTTCTTTGCATTAGACAAAAAGTCTCTTACATAAGCTCAATTCACAAACAATCTAACCTCAAAAATGAGCTCTCTAGCTCTTTTTATAGTTTTCTAACTAGCTTTGGTCTTGTCCAGACCTAGTGTCCGGCCTAGTTAAAAATTAGGTTCTAGAGCCTATTTGAGGGCTCAAACAGAGTCTAAAAATTATGAAAATTGATATGTAGCTTGTTCTAATACTCTTCAAGCTCGAGGACTCCTCGGCTTGCACAAAATGGAGTCTATTCTACCAAAAACGGAATTTACAATGTTTGTGTAGTGATTAAAATCACTTGAGTTGTGAATGGTCCATGGGAAAAAATGATTGGGCCTTGTTGCCGTATTGTGCATGACTCCTCCGTTGCGCTAGTATGCTCTTCATCTGACTTGTATGCCAACACACATGTACAAAGTGATTCACTAAAATAGTCCACGCAACAAGAAATCCTTATGTTAATGTTGAGGGGTACTTGGTGGACTTCCCTCTTGCCCAAATAGCATATTACCAAACTTAAGAAATCATGGTATTTGTCTAATAAATTCCTCTCATATGTGCCATAATAAATGCCTACTTGGGCGTCAACTTGATGCCACATTTCATGATGCAATAACTCACACTCACTACTGATTATTGGGAGTAAGTCACTTCAACCATTAGTGAATCAATATTAACTCAAGCCCTTGATAGTGCTTAAAAGAGTAAGAGTCATTACTGTTTTGGGCTTGATTTTGTGGTGATGGTATTGCCCCACAAAGATACTTTACTATTAGGTAGGCTATGGATGAGAAAAACCAAGGCTTTACAACATTTGGGCAAAATTATTTTATGGATATCCACCTCTTTTCAGAATGGGATCAAGTTGCACATGGAAAAGGGAAGTGATTGCTTCCAACGTCAAGAAATTTGGATAATGCCCTTTTTACTTTTGAAGGAGGAGGAGCCACTACTAGCTTTCATCATGGACGACCCAAAGTGTTGCAAAATGCAAATCTCAAGATTTCATGAGCAAGAGGATGATTATGTAAGTACTTTTGGTAAAAATGATGCTTCTAAAAGTAATTTGAATATAATATCCATCTTCTCTAAGACACTCACTGATCTTAAGGCAAAATATACGTCAAGATGAAAACTATGAATTCGATCCATGGACCAAGGGTGGATAGTAGGCTGTATAGCATGCCAAAGTCACATACTTGTCTCTAGAAAAAAATTGGACCACATCAAGTTTCCTAAATTGAATAAAAAGTAAATCAAGGTCCGAAATTGGACTAGCCATAAGTCATCCAACTTGGACCAAAAATGGAAAAAGGATCAAAGTTGGACCAACCACGAGTTTCCCAACTTGGACACAAAATAGATCGAGGACTGTAACTAGTCCAAAGTGATTTCAGCTAATCTAATGGGATTAAAAAAAATAGAATAAACCAATCCAAGGTATTATGTTGAGTAAATATAATGAAAAATATAGTCCAATAGACCTTTCCATACAAGATTTTGTGGTAAATGCATACATAGTGGGCAAGAAGGCAACAGACCTTTCCAGACAAGATTTTGTGGTTAAATGCATACATAGTGGGCAAGAAGGAAACGAAGGATTTGGAAAAAAATAATAAATGCACTATGATGAGGATAGGTCAATGCATGAAAGTAGCCTCATACATGATTATGTAAATCTTACGTTGTAGAAAGTTCCTTTGGAATGTTTTATGTTAGTAATAGGAATTCTAGAACATTAGTAGATTCATCAAATACCACTAGTGGAAAGAGCTATATCAATGAGACGTAGGCCATATCATCTTTATCCCATTCCTATTGATCTTTCAAGGTCAATTTCCTCTATGGTTATTTTCCCCAACAAGGATGAGAGATAAAATTCGGGTGTGTGTACTTTAGGGTTCTAAAAAAATCAAACATTTAGATGTATTTCTCCAACCCTTTACATAAGAGTGATGATATATTTCGTTCGTGATCTGTGTGAACACACTTAGGACCATTGAAGAACTTTTTCCCCTCTTTAGGAGGTTTTTTCTTTCTCTGCTTGTATATGTTGGAGTTAGACGTCTGCGGAAGCACGCGAAGAGCACAAGGAAGTAGAAGAAGCTTGGAGCACAAACACACAGTACTCAATGTATTACTAGAGAATGTACAAAGATAAGTAGCCCATTAGGGCAATAGGCGTATATACAAGCCGGGGGAAAAAAACCTCCTAAAGAGGGAAAAAAGTGCCCGAGCGGTCCTAGTGTGTTCACACACATCACTACCTAAATATATCAACAAATTACCCCTGGGAGTGATGTGGTGAACAAGGAGCTGGCATTCATGTATAAGGAAGTGCCAAGCTATGTGGAAATCACTCCACAAAAGGAAGTAAGCCCAAAGCTTTGCGGAAAGCTTCAAACTTCTCCCTAGGCAGATCCTTCGTGAAAAGGTCTGCAATGTTCTCCTGCGTGGGTACATATGCCAAGCTGATCTCCCCAGCAGAGAACCTCTCCCTGACATAGTGATAATGCACCTCAATGTGCTTAGTGTGAGCATGGAACACAGGGTTCCTCGCAACTACCAATGCGCTCTGACTGTCAGTGAAGATGGTGGTGGCAGAAGATTGACCAACACCCAAATCATCCATAAGGCGTCTGAGCCACACACACTCAACAGTCGCTATGAAAGCTGCCCTATACTCAGCCTCACAGCTGGAAGTGGCCACAGTAGGCTGCTTCTTGCTCAACCAAGATATACATGAGCTACCAAGCATGAAGCAAAAACCACTGGTGGACACACGAGTGTCATAGCAACCAGCCCAATCTGAGTCAGAAAAAGCATGCAAATCTGGTGGTAGTGATTCCCCCCTTGGGATAAAACAACCCAACTAGCCGAGTACCACTCAAGTAGCGAAAGATGCGCTTAATCGCCTTCCAATGCATGACTCCTGGGCAATGCATAAACCTGCTCATCTGTGAGATAGCAAACTGAATATCTGGCCGAGTAATGCATAAGTAAATCAAGCATCCAATAGCCTGCTGATAGAGAACAGCATCAAATGCATCTCCAGCATCATGAAGACTCAATCGTAAACATGTCTCCATAGGAGTGGCAATAGGCTTACAGTCTTCAAGGCCAAAACACTGCAATAATGTGTCAATATATTTCGTTTGACACAAAGCCATTCCACCATCAACTTGCATAAACTGAATGCCCAAATAGTGATGCAAATGCCCCAAATCAGACATCTCAAATGATGCATGCAAATCAGCCTTGAAATCAGCAATATGCTTCTCAATAGGACCAATGAGCAGCATGTCATCAACATAGACAACAATTATCAGAAGCACATCATTAGCATGCTTAACATATAAGGTGCTTTCAGTTGGATTGTTCTCAAAACCATGTGCAACCAGATAGGCATGTATCTTCTCATACCAAGCACGTGGTGCTTGCTTTAAACCATATAATTCCTTCTTTAACCTGCACACCTGCTTTTCATGCCCTTTCTGCGCAAAGCCACGGGGCTGAAAAACATACACTTCTTCATGCAAGTCACCATTTAGAAATGTTGTTTTAATGTCCAACTGATGTATATTCCAACCATGATGGGCTGCAAGTGCACAAATGCTCCGAACAGTAGTCATATGACATGTAGGTGCAAAGGTCTCATCAAAATCAATGCCTCTTTCCTGCGCATAACCCTTTGCAACAAGCCTAGCCTTATACCTCTCAACTGTACCATCAGGTTTACGCTTCAGCTTGTATACCCACTTAGTGCCAATGGCCTTCTTGCCAGGAGGCAAGTCACGTAAAGGCCATGTACCATTCTTCATTATAGCATCATATTCAAATTGCATAGCAGCCATCCAATTTTCTGAATTCTATGCTTCATCAAAAGAAACAGGCTCATTCTCATCATAGAGACTAGACGCAGCCATAGCATAGCAATCTGATGCAAGGGAGGCACTATGAGAGCCTAAACGAGTACGATATGACAAAGGTGCATCTAATTTGCTGTCACGCAAAGTCTGCACCAGCCATTTTGGCATAGTTTTTGCCTGCTCAATATCAGCTCTCTCATCAACAAGTGCATCATGTAAATCTGCATCAGAAATAGAATGATCTGCATCATCATATAAAAACCTGCAAAGGTTGAGAAGTTGCCTCATTAGGACCAGCACTAGACTGTCCACCTGTAAAAAGAGGCATCAAAGTATCATACATGTCTTTGGAGCTAACAGATGTCTCCTTAGTACATGAAAGCAATGGCTGAATAGCATCTTCCACAAAGACAACATCACGGCTAACCAGAATTCGTTTAGTCTGTGGATGATACAGACGATAGCCTTTACTTTAAGAACTATACCCAACCAAAATACATTTTACTGCCTTATCATCCAATTTTCTACGATGTTGTTCAGGCACTAATGCATATGCCAAACAACCAAAAACATGCAGATGAGCAATAGATGGCTTGCGGTCATGCCAAGCCTCATATGGAGTGATAGACTGCAGCGCTTTAGTGGGACACCTGTTCAGTACATATGCTGCACACATGACAACCTCAAGCTAGAAACTATGTGGTAAAGCCTGACTCTTGACCATGCACCTCGCCATCTCGATGAGTGAGCTGTGCTTTCGTTCAGCAACTCCATTCTGTTGAGGTGTATACGGCACTGTACACTGGTGTTTTATCCCACGTTTAGCCAGAAATGCATTAAAATCAGAAGACATATATTCCCCCCCTCGATCAGAACGGAGGGTGCCCATTTTACATGCTGACAGATTTTCAACCAAAACCAAAAACTGTTTAAAGCACATGAACACTTCAGACTTTGCTTTGAGTGGATATACCCATGCATGCCTGGAAAAATCATCAATGAAAGTCACGAAGTAAAGGTAATTCCCAAAAGAGGGTGTCTGCATAGGACCACAGACATCACTATGTACAAGCTGCAATTTTTGCGTAGCCCGAACTGAACCATCTTTTGGAAAGGAGGAACACTGCATTTTGCCCAAGATACAGCCTTCACATACATGTTTTCCAGGTGCCTCAAGCTTGGGCAAAGAAGACACCATATCAGATTTCTGCAGGCGTAGCAAACTAGCAAAATTCAGATGACCAAAGCGTGCATGCCAAAGCTTTGCATCTGACATAGCCTGAGAATCATGAACTGCACATGCCGAATCATTCACAGATCTTTCATAGTCTATGAGCTTATACAGCCCACAACATAAAATGCCAGAAGCAATAATCACATTGCCATTTGATAGATCATGAACTGTACACCTGTCATCAACAAATTTCACAACCAAGCCAATCTTGGCTAATGCAGAAACTGATAACAGGTTCCTTTTTATCCCTGGCACAAATAAAGCATCTGACAAGGTGAAAGAACTACCATCAGCAGTAAGAATGATCTTACCAACTCCCATAACAGGATAAGAGGAGTTGTTGGCGCATGTGACAGTATTCCTTGTAGGGGCAGGCTCGAGTGAAGAGAAGAAACTGCGCTGCGAGGTAATATGTTTGGTCGCCCCACTGTCAAAGTACCAAACATCTGAGTCCACTGCAGACATGCACTGCTCATGAGAAGATGGGTCAAAACTGCAAACAATAGTAAACGCCCATTCTTCTTCCTGCACAAGATTAGCACACTCTGTTTTTGGTGTAGAGGCTTCTGCAACAACCATTCCAGCCTCCTTTTTCTTTGCCTCTTTTGCAACCAGTTTTGTACAGTTCTTTATGATATGATCTTCCCCTTTACAGTACTTGCAAAACAATTTCTGCTTTTCTGATTTCTTCTCATCTTTATCCTGGTTCTTCGAATGTGAAGCATTTGCAGATTTCGGCTTACTAGTAGAAGAGCTCCATTTTCCTTTGCCCTTCTGACTAGCCAGGAAAGCTTGATCTGCAACACGCATAATGGACCTGTTCAGCCTGGACTGATCTTCCTGCAACAGAACAGAGATTAACTCCTCAAATGATAAGGCATTTGGATTGCCTTTCATCATCAATCGAAGAGTAGAAGCAAAACTCTGATATGAATCAGGAAGACCATTCAGAACGGTCTACACAAGTGAGCTATCTGGTATAACCTCATCAGCAGAAATCAATTGTTCCTTCAAATCTTTGATCTTCGTTAGGAAACTATCCATAGAATCACCTTCATTCATGTGCTCACTCTCCAACTGTTTTCGGAGGTAAGCAACACGAGCCTCATTCCTAGCTTGGTACAATGTGGTAAGTGTATCCCAAGCATCCCTAGTTGTTCTGCAAGAGTGAATATGAGGAATAATGGCACGTTTGACAGACAAAGCTATCAATGCATGTGCCTGGGCATCTCTGCCATCCCAACGAATCTGCTCTGCAGTAGGTGCAACAGAAACAGCAGCACAAACAGGAATCTGCGGAATATCATCTTCGATACCATCTTCATCAGCTCCAGCACCTGTATTTGCAGTACCTATCGTGACACGTGTAACAAGACGTCTTTCAACACCCTGCACAATGTTCCACAATCCTTTTGCAACCAAAACATATCGCATCATATAAGCCCATAATGGGTAGTTGCTACCATCCAACTTATCCTCAACAGCCAACATACGGAATACATCACTGCTTTCAGCCATGGCCAGTGACTAAAATACCTTGATGCAAAAAATTGATTGTATCTCAAAAAGTTGAACAGAACTTCCCCAACGAATTCTGCTAGACCTGTAGCAGACTTCGAGACGCTTATACTGGCGAACAGAAACTAGTATATACCTTTGGCACAAAAAGATGAAATAGCCTACACAAGCGCTACAATAATGCGTTCGGAGGCCGAAACGAGCTCAGATCGCGATTTCGGCACCACAAAGCAAAGCTGTTTTGATCTCTGATACCAATTGTTGGAGTTAGACGTCTGCGGAAGCACGCAAACAACACAAGGAAGTAGAAGAATCTTGGAGCACAAACACACAGTACTGAATGTATTTCTAGAGAATGTACAAAGATAAGTAGCCCATTAGGGCAATAGGCATATATACAAGCCAGGGGAAAAAAACCTCCTAAAGAGGGAAGAAAGTTCCCCGGCGGTCCTAGTGTGTTCACACACATCACTACCTAAATATATCAACAGTATATATGTCGTCACTCTAGCACAGTGGTAAGTACCAACGTGAGGATATCCACCTCATAAATGTCAATCCATGGAGACGTGAGGACTGTAATGACGACCATGATCAAGTGAAGGCACAAATGTGTGATTGAGAAGCGCACTAGCATGCACACACATACACACACACGCACACAAAGCAAGAACAAAGAGAGGAACAATGGAGTGCTTTCTATTACTCAAGAAGTCTCTTACAGAAGCTAACCTCAAAAATGAGCTCTCTATCTCTTTTTATAGTTTTTTATTAGCTTTTGGCCCTGTCGAGACCTACTCTCCGGCCTAGTTAAGAATTAGGTTCTAGGGCTTATTTGAGGGCTCAAACAAAGTCTAAAAATTATGAAAATTGATACATAGGTGCTTCTAATACTCCTCAAGCTCAAGGACTCCTCCTGTTGAACAAAATGAAGTCTAATCAACCAAAAACAATATTTACAATGTTTGTGTAGTAATGAAAACTACTTTTGATTAAAAATAAATTATGAAAAAAATGATTAGGCCTCTTCTATACCGGATTGTACTTGACGGCTCTATCTCCTCATTGCTTGGAGTTCAACACTCCCCCCGCTCTAGCGTATGTCACGCTTAATAAACCTCTACTCTATAGGGTGGTCGATGTAAAATTGGATGACATCCGTGGCCAAATCTTGTTCCTAGAGCCTTAATCCCCTTGCCAGATCGGCTTGCAATGCATCCCAATTGATGGCACTTGGGATATTTGGTTGTGGCATCAACCAAATATCCCAATTGATGGCAACATAGCTTGCTCACATGCAAATAAGTGTAGTAGGTGTGTTGGTTTCAATGCAAACACCTTAGAGTGATATTCCCAAAAGCCTGTAGTGAACATATCTTCAAAGATTTGTTTGTAAGAGGTTGGGAGGTGTTTGATATGAGCATGCCAGGCATAAGCTACTCTAGTGCTTGGGGTCGTGCTCATGTCGTTTTGTTTTCTTGCCAGCTCACTCATTCGTGGACATTAGGATTTTCCTTTATGTACTGTTCTTTATATATTGCACTCGTTGTATTGTTGCTTTTAGGTCATTCTTGTACATTCCTTTTATGTAATAGAAGAAGGAGAAGAACATCATTCTTCCTTGCCTCAATCTATATGTGTTCTTCTCTTTGATTGTCAGAGTGTGTGTGTGAGCTCTCTTCCCTATCTCCTTCCTTGTGACATGGTATGAGAGCCAATGTGGCTATAGAGAGCTCATGGAGAAGGCCAATAGTGAAGACTATGCAAGAAGGCATGGAGAAAGCACGACTCACAAACGACCTCAGATTGCTACGAAAATTGGCGTGAAGGTAGAATTCCTCAAAATATTTTCAGAATTTCAAGCAATTTCGTGTATTGTTGATACACAAAAACTATGTTTTTCTTAGATCGAACTATCACGCCATGGTGTGAGTGTTCAAGTAGAAGTGCTACTTGTAGTGCTTTGCAGCATTGTGAATTGCTACAGAAATGGCAAATGCAGATGGAATGAGTCAGTTTATGAGAGATAAGTTGGATAAGAACAACTTCCATGCTTGGAGATTCAGGATGCCAAATTTCTTGATAGGAAAAGGCTACTAGAAGTACATCAAACAAGAGAATGAAAATGCTCCTCACTTACCAAAGAGGAATCAGACTGTAGACCAGTTAAGAGCATATGAAGAATGGAATCAAGGAGCATGAAAGGTAATGTAATGGCTATCTCTTAGCATATAGGAAAGCATGATTGGGCACATACAAGATGCCAAGACTCCAAAAGAGGCTTGGAACAATTTGTTCACATTGTATGAGACCAATAAAAAGGCACTAAAATTGCAACTCAACAACAAGCTGCATACATTGGAGAAAAAGGGCATGTTGGTAAGTGACTACACCCTGGAAATCAAAAGCATATGTGAGTCACTTGCATCTATTGACATGAATGTATATGATGATGACAAGGTGGAAGTGTGCCTTTGTGGTTTACGAGCTACATATAAGCAGTTCAGAATTTCTATATGGACTAGGGAAAATATTCTAAATTTTTTTGATCTGGTATCCATGTTGATAATTGAAGAAGGAATCAAACTCCCAAGGAAAATCCAATTCTGAGCAGGTTTTCTACTCTGGCAGAGGAAGAGGTAGAGGTAGAGGTTTCGGAAGTGGAAGAGGAAACAGTAAGTAAGACCCTGGTCAACATCAAAATCATGCAGGAGCTAGAGGATAGTTTCGAGGCAGGGGGAGCCAAAGAGGCCGCAAAAATTTCAAAGAAATGATTTAGGTAATGAAGTAAAGGATGTTGGAATTGTGGTAAATTTTGACATTTTGAACATGATTGCAGGTTGAAGAATCAAAATAATAGAAGGCAGCAAAACAACTATGCATCCACAAGTTCAGATGATTCTGAGAAGTTGTTTGTGGCTCAACATCATATGATGAATACGATGTTTGCTGATGTTTCAAAATCAAATGGTAATTTTTGTTATGTTGATTCAAGTGCTTCAAATCACATGACTAGTCATGTAGAATGGTTAAGTAGTTTGCAAAAATTGCCAGTTACTAGATAGGTGGAAACAAGTGATGACACATCACATTCTATCGAGCATACAGGAAGGTAAAACATCTTACTGATGTGTTGCATGTTCCAAATATAGCAAAGATTCTGGTTTTTGTTGGACAAATGGTTGAACAAGGATTACAAGCTAGGTTCAATGCTAATGGGTTATATGTAGAAGAATACAAAAGGGTGGACGATTGATTTCCAAAGGAAATAAAGTGGGTAGGATGTTCACCTTAAATGTGAAAATTTCTTAAATGAATGCAGCCATGTTTGCAAAAAGTGTAGGAGTTATTGCTGATATAGAGATCTAGCATAAATGAATTGGACATGCAAATTTGTAGAGGTGGAAATTGATGCAGTCCAAGGAGATTCTCAATGGACTACAAATTTCAAATTCGCAAAGATGCAAAAGGTATGTGCAGCATGTCAATTTGGTAAATAGTCAAGAGCATCATTTTCGTATCGCAAGCATGTTAGTGAGAATGTACTAGAAATAGTACATACAGATGTTTGGGGTCCTACAAAGACCACATCTATGGGCAATTGCAGGTTTTATGTTACTTTCATTGATGACCATACACAGAAAGTATGGGTATATTTCATGAAAGAGAAGAGTGAGGTCTCACTCACTTCTAGAATTTTAAGGCTATGGTGGAAAAGCAGACAAAAAAGTATATTCAAATATTAAGGTATGATGGAGGAGGTGAATACATGTCAAATGAGTTCAACAACTTTCTTAAAAGTCATGGAATTCAATGTTAGTTTTCATGCAAGTACACACCATAACAGAATAGCATTGTTGAATGCAAAAATAGACATATTACAGAAATAGCAAGAGCTTTGATGGCTAAGAAGAATATGCCCCATTATTGTTGGGTAGAATCTGTGCATACTATTGTATACATCATGAACAGAACTCTGACTGTTGTTGTACATCAAGTTACACCTGAAGAGAAGTTTACAGGTAAAAAGTCAAACTTATCACATATGAAAGTATTTGATTGTATTGCATATGTACATGTTCTAGATGATTTGAGGGCAAAGCTTGATCCAAAAGCAAAAAAATGTATCTTCATTGGATACTCCCTTGAGCAAAAGGAGTATAAATGTTATAACCCACTCACATGACAGGTGAAGGTAAGAAGAGATGTGGTGTTGGATGAAATGTCAAGCTTCTATGAAGATGCCAAAGATGGACTTGATCTTGAACCAAATGACAAAGAAAATGTTGAAAAATCAAGTGTAGAATCTCAAGTTTTGAGTGGACCAGATGCATCACCAAGCAATAGTTCCAACTCAAATCCATGGAGTGGAAGATTGCATGGAAATTTTAGATCAGCAAATTCATCGATTACATCAAAGAAGGCATTGATTATGAGGAAACGTTCAGCCCTATAGCTAAAATATCTACTGTCAGAACACTTGTTGCATTAGCTACAACAAAAGGATGGACTTTGCATCAGATGTATGTAAAGAATGATTTCCTACATGGTAAGTTATAGGAAGAAGTATACATGGACCATCCACAAGGATATGAAGATTCAAAGCACCGAGAATATGTTTGTATGTTGCAAAAGTCTTTTTATGGGCTTAAACAAGCCCCTTGTGCTTGGCATGCAAGGATTGTTGACTACTTAACCCCCATTGGGTTTTCTATGTGTGATGCAAATCATGCACTATATGCAAGGAAGGGTTATGATGGCATCACAATTATGGGTATTTATGTTGATGACTTGATTGTAGGAGGAGACAATGAAGCAAGCATTAAAGCGGTAAATCATTTCCTTATGCAAGAATTCGACATGAATTTCTGGTGTGCTATGTTATTTCTTGGGCATTGAGTTTATACGTACAGAAACATGTATATGGATGTTGCAAAGTCAGTATGCCTTGAATATGCTGCAAAAGTATGGTATGGCTGATTGTAAGCCAATTTCTATGCCATTAGATCATAATTTGAAGTTGGATACTACACCATGTGAAACATTAAAAAATGCTACTATGTACAGGAAAATTGTGGGAAGTTTGATATATCTCACAATTACAAGGCATGATCTAAGCTACACTATTGGACTTGAAAGTCAATTTATCCACGTTCCAAAAAGCCACATTTAGATGCTCTGAGGTGCACTCTACATTATGTGAGTGCTACTTTGGATTATGCATTGTTTTATGAAGCTAGTGCAAGTTTGTAGGTTCATGGATACACCGATGCAGATTAAGTATGCAGTTATTACATGGAGTAGTAAGAAGCAACCCATTGTTGCTTTGTCGAGTACAGAGGTTGAGTATAGAGGTGCTGTAATGGCAGCATGTGAGGCATCGTGGCTAGAGATGCTACATGCAGATTTAGGTGTGGAAGTTCAAAAGACTGTCACCATCTATTGTGATAATCTTAGGAACATACAATTAGCACAAAATCCTATTTTTCATGCTAGAACAAAGCATATTGAGATACATTATCACTTCATCTAAGAGAAGGTATTCGCAGGTAATATTGATCTTGTTTATGTGAGAACGGATGAGCAGGTTGCTGATATTTTCACTAAAGCACTTGGAGCAGAGAAGCTGAAGGAGTTTTAGACGATGCTTGGATTACAAGTCATGAAGTCGAGCTTTAGGGGGAGTGTTGAGATATCAAGATCAACATGTGATGATCCAGGATGACACGTATCACTTTTTCATTTCTCTGACCTGTATAGTGGTCACGCCCATATATGTTAGGGATACTTCATTGAGCTTTACTAGATTTATCTACCTAGAGTGATGGCACATTTGTTTTCTTGCCAACTCACTCATTCGTAAGCATTATGATTTTCCCTTATGTACTGTTCTTTATATATTGCGCTTGTTGTATTGTTGCTTTTAGGTCATGCTTGTACATTTCTTTTATGTAATAGAAGAAGAAGAAGAAGAAGAAGATCATTCTTCCTTCACTCAATCTATGTGCGTGCTTCTCTTTGATTGTGAGAGTGTGTGTGTGTGAGCTCTCTTCCTTATCTCCTTCTTTGTGATAGTATAGTGGCCGTATAGTGGCCATCATATAAGCTATAGAAGGTGGGCCTTGTGGTTCTGTGATGTACGGATAGTTAAGCCACTCCTTGCATTGTGCATTATTCTATACTTTGATGTTAAATTCTTTCCAAGACTTGCATCGTGGAATTGGACCATAACATGGGTTGTAAAGCTCTGGGGTAACACTTTTCATGTTTTTGTCACATTTGGCCCTTCTTGGATTCTGGCATGATATGCTTTCAGCATCATGTCTAAGTCCTCCAGAGTGGGATCTGCTAAGACTGATCCTACTCTAAGTGGTGGTCAGGTTATATGAGGTTGATGGGAAGGTGGTGGATTAGAAGGTGATGGGGATAGTGGTGGTGGTTATGTGTGAGAATATGTTTGAGATGTGAGTTCAATTATATTTGCCTTTGTTTCTCTTAGGCTTTCATCGAGCTCACTCATCTTCTTTGACCATTGTCTTTTTATTCTTTCACGGCTATCCTTCTAGGCTCTTGTCCTTTTCTTGGTTATATTCTCAATCTCACTGACCTGAGAACTCTTTTCTTCACCTAAACTTGGGTTTTTTTGTAATGTCTGAGCTATGGTGACTACTTGCACTAGGGTAGTGGAAGTCAAAATTTTCACTAATTGGGGTTGCATAGGTGCAAGCATAGGGCAATCACGAATGAAGAGATCTCCCTGGCATCTATGGCATGGTCCTCTAGGAGCTGGGGGTCTGATATGTCTAGGTTGGGGTCTAGAGTAAGGATTTTCATACATGACATTATAATACACTGGCTCCCAACTAGGTTCACTAGGGTCTTCATAATAGTAAGTCTTGTTATGCTCCATTGACTGCATAAAGTAAGCCTGTGGACTATCGATATGACTTGAATCAAAACTATGATCATTCATGTCACTTTCTGAAATCAATGGTGATGCTGGCACTAAGGCTCTATTCAGATTTTCTTTAGTAGCTGCATACTTCACTAGGATCACATTGGTTAGAGGTGGAGTTTGTTGAACTAACACTGGTTGAGGCCTTTGTTGAGCTTGATAGGGTGGCTGATAGGGTTGTTGGGGCCTAACATATTGTTGCAATGGGTATTGGTTCTGGTATCTTCTTTGTTGTGGATATGGATGTGGATAATTTTGCCTGACCACTTGCTTATTATACAGGCAATCTTATGCGTTGTGGTTAGTATACCTCCTTTCTATGGTGTAATATTGGTTGTTCCTCCATCCTTTGTCATTGTTTGACATTTTCTTTGCCTTCTCTTCCCATTGCAACACTCTAATCCTTCTAGAATCTATCATCCCTAACAAGACTTCATTAAGTTTTGCTTGACATGCCCCTTGTGGGTAAGGATGATTTAGCCTTTGTGTTGTATGTATTCTTGAATTACTCTTGAGGAAGGACCTTCTTCACTGCTACTTGATCTTTTGAAAGCTCCCATTTTTGTATGTCAAGAATTCATCTATTGTGGCTTGGCTTATTGCTCTTTATCGTTGTGTGTCTTGGTGAATCATTTCTTTTCTTATATGCTTTTGATCCTAACATATGTGCCCCTATGGGGCTTGGGGCCTTAGGGTTTTCTTCTTTATTAGTTAATCTTACATACGTAACTCCTCTATTTTTGAGGAGTTTCTCTCTTCTTCTTATTCTTCTTCTACCTTCTTCTCTTCTTCTTCTTACTACACTCCGCTTGATTATAAGAACTTTCCATTGCTACTAGGGTTGTTGCCTTTGCCTCCAGACATCCCTCCTTATAAAAGTTTTCATCTCCAATAGTTCAAGTTTGATGGCATACATAAGAATTGTAAAGCTCTTGTTCTTTATGATTTATGGTTGTTGAGTTCTTCATAAAAATTTATTGTCACTATTCAAGTTTTATTGAATTTTCTAGAGCTTGTCTATTATATTTTTAAAAATGTACTTCATATGCTACAAGCCACGCAGTTAAATCGGAGGTCATGTTCAAAAATAGCTATGAATCCTATTCAAAGAATCATGTAAAAATGCTTCCTCAAACATATGTAAGTAGGCACTTGGCAAAAATGTCAATCTCAAAAAATAAGCCATTAATGTGGCTAGACTTGGGGTTACTGATAGATAAAAAAAGAGTGGCTTGACTCCTAATTTTATTCCAATGAACTTTAAAAAAGGTGTAATTTTCATGCTTGAAAACTTTAAAAAGTGTCAGGATCATACTCAAAATTTTATTTTTCAATTTGATATTGAGATTTGTAAAAATTGCATGTACCTTTAACTAGTGCTCAATTGTCTTTACCATGTAATCTTTGGTTGGTAAATATCCATGTGGTGGACTTGGTAATAAAGGAAAATTGAGCCAATTTTTACTTATCTACCCTTTTGTCGTGCTTCCCAAACTTTAGCCCAATATCATCTTCAAGAAATCACACAAAAGGTTGGCTTGACCTATAATAATTATGGAGCATCCTACCAATGTGGTTGTTGGAGGATAAACACTCCTATGTGCACAACAAAAGCAAGTGAACCCTCCTAGGATCCTAAAATTTGTCTAACATAGGCTCTGTATTTTTTTACTTTCTTTGAGTAGATACAGAGAATGATAATGAAATTTTGCTGGCTTAGACTAAACTTAGAGGCTTTCAAATGAGATTAAGATCACTCCATTTGGATACTAGGTGATGCTTCAACCAGCTGCAACAAAACAAATAGCTTGATCTCTTCACATAGTATTAGCTAACTACACAGACACTATTCCAGACATTTCTTTGCACATATGCAATGTTGGGTGTGTGTAGAATTGCGGCAGACACACGAGTGTGAAGAGAGATGGTGGATGCAATCCAAAGATGAGTAGGTGCTGCTACAACCAACTTCACACCAGCCAACTGAGACTTCAGAGTTGATTAGTAGACCCTTTGAGCTTCCTAAATCCACCAAAATATCAGCCAAGTACTTTGGAACATGTATCCCAAAAGTTTAAGTCAAGACAGACTAGTTGCAAAATGACTAGCTCCCAAAACTTGCTATTTTTGGACATACACCTGCTGGAAAAAATGAGCAGTGCTCTCAACCTGGAAGGAATTAGAAAAATTCCTTTTGGGCATAGCAAATAGACTTAGTAAGCTTCCCAATCCAAGTTAAAACACTTCAAATGATGGACTGAGCACTGAGAACAAGTTTCAACAATTTCTGGAACCTCCCCACAATTCTCGGGGCACTGTAGAGATAGACCAGTAAGCAGTAAAATGCAGATATCTCCAAACGTATTCATCCAATGACCTTGAAAATTTTGCTGCACAAAGTAGATAGTACAAGCTATCCAACGCAAGTTAAATCACTGAAAATGGTTCAGTAGAACTCGAGATATGACCTTTTGAAGTTACTGCTCTGAGTGAGTATAGCAGAGAACAAAACAGAGAAGTAGATGATGATAAATGTATAGATTCACATATGATTACAACCACATTGGCAATGAATCTTTGCACAATGGGAGTAGAATGATAGAGCTATGGAGTAATCTCTTCAATCTCTACAAAATGACATGAAGTGGTCACGTACAAGGCTTGCTAATCGCCTCTTCCTTCTTGCTCCTTTTATAGCTATTCTTGGAGGGAGTTTTGAATTCGAATTTGAATGGCTCCACCTAAAAGTGATCCCCAAAGTTAAGAGAGATTCCCTCAGCTCAAAAATTCGTGATTTTGGTAGTTATAGCCACGAATTTGCTTTTACATTATGCATGAGGTAAGTGTCACTCTAGCACAATGGTGAGTACCAACGTGAGAAGATCCACCTCATAATTGTCAATCCGTGGAGACGTGAGGACTAGTATGAAGACTATGAGCAAGTGAAGGCACAAGTGTGTGAGTGAAAAGCACACAAGCATGCACACACATACACACACACGCGCACACAAGGCAAGAACAAGGAGAGGAACAATGGAGTTCTTTGCATTAGTCAAAAAGTCTCTTACATAAGCTCAATTCACAAACAATCTAACCCCAAAAATGAGCTCTCTAGCTCTTTTTATAGTTTTCTAACTAGCTTTGGTCTTGTCCAGACCTAGTGTCCGGCCTAGTTAAAAATTAGGTTCTAGAGCCTATTTGAGGGCTCAAACAGAGTCTAAAAATTATGAAAATTGATATGTAGCTAGTTCTAATACTCCTCAAGCTCGAGGACTCCTCCGCTTGCACAAAATGGAGTCCATTCTACCAAAAACGGAATTTACAATGTTTGTGTAGTGATTAAAATCACTTGAGTTGTGAATGGTCCATGGGAAAAAATGATTGGGCCTTGTTGCCGTATTGTGCATGACTCCTCCGTTGCGCTAGTATGCTCTTCATCTGACTTGTATGCCAACAGTAAGCCATCCTTTTCCTTTTTTCTTTTTCTATTTACAAGAGATAAAATGTACTCTTTTACAAGAGGTGTTCACATGACTACTCATGTGACTTACAAATGAGGATAATATCAAGCATATCAAGCATGTAGGCTTGGGAAAAATGCACCAATAGCTCCCCCTCAAGCCTAACATGCTTGGCCTCCAAATAATTCTTCAATTGTCCTTGATTTCCTGCAAGCCAATCATCAACTTGAATCTACTTAACTTCGTACCATCAAGAGCTTTCGTCAACATGTCTGCACATTGCATATCTGTAGAGACATAGGATAGTTGAATATCCTTGCTCATTAACTTCTCCCTTACATAATGGTAGTGGACTTCAATATGCTTGGTTCTAGCATGGTATACCGGATTAGCTGCTAGATGTAGTGAGCTTGTGTTGTCACCAAAAATGTGAGGTGTTGAAGAATGAAGTCCAAGATCTGTGTACAAAGACTTTAACCACATGATTTCTTGAGTTGCATTAGCCAAACCTCTATATTCAGCTTCGGTAGAAGATAATGCCACGGTTGGTTGCTTCTTCGATGACCAAGAAATGATTTTTGAACCTGCAAATGATATATAACCGGATGTGCTTCTTCTATCATCTCTAGATCCGGCCCAATCTGCATCTGAGTAGACTTTTAGCTCAATATATGAAGTAAATGAATAAAACAAACCTTCATTCATGGTCCCCTTTAGGTACTTGAGGACTCGCTTGGCCGCTTCCATATGTGGTCTTCTCGGCTTATGCATAAACTGACTCAATATGCTAACACTATAGCATATATCCACCCTTGTGAGTGTTGCATAGTTCAAACTTCCAACCAAGCTTTGATAGCTTGTGATGTCTTCAATTGGCTCTCCTTCATAAGCACTAAGCTTATGATTTTGCTCCATAGGTGTGCCTGCACACTTGGTATTTTCCATCTTGAACTTGACGAGCATGTCATGGACATACTTCCTTTGTGTGATGTATATACCTGAATCTGTGTAGATCAACTCCAATCCAAGAAAATAAGTGAGTGGTCCGAGGTCACTTATTTTGAACTCCTCCTTCATTTGACTCTTTACCTGTTTGATACCTTCAAGATCATTGCCTGTGATAATAATATCATCAACATACACACATAAATAGATCACTTCATATCCATTCCTCTTTATGAACAAAGAGGTATCCGCCTTGCTAGCTTTGAATCCTTGGTCCTGCAAATAAGTCACCAATCTGAAATTCCAAGCTCTTGGAGCTTGCTTCAATCCATACAAAGCTTTCTTTAGTTTGCATACATAGTTAGGATGATGTGCATCCTCATATCCAGGAGGTTGTGCCATATACACTTCCTCAGAAATCCATCCATTCAAGAAAGCATTCTTTACATCAAGTTGATAAAGATTCCAATTTCTAGATGCAGCAAGACTAATGAGAACCCTAATTCTAGGCATTTTTGCAACAGGAGAGAAAGTCTCCTCATAATCAATACCATGGGTTTGAGCAAACCCTTTAGCAACTAACCTTGCTTTGTGTCTATTTATACTTCCATCTGGATTCCTCTTGATTTTGTATATCCATCGAGATCCGATTATCTTCATAGATGGCTTGTTAGGTACAAGCTCCCAAGTGTCATTCTCCTTCAAGGCTTCCATTTCTTCATCCATTGCATCTCTCCAAGCTTTCTTGCTTTGTGCTTCTTCGATTGTGGTAGGTTCTTCATTGGTTGAATCCTTTGCAATGTAGATTGAGTGCTTGGTGACCAAAGAAGTATCATAACCAAACCTCTCTGGTTTCTTCTTCTCCCTTGAAGACCTTCTAAGTGGTTGATGTGAGCTCTCGGGTCCATATGTAGAATCCTGCATCTTTGCTTTACCTTTGTTCTTCCATAGCTTTAGTCTTTCCAAGTCTTCTAGGTCAATCTCCGAATCACTTTCTTCAATCTGCTTTGGCTCCTTTGGTTGAAGTGATGGAAAATCTTCATCCAAGTCATATGGCAACTTCACTTTCCTGTCATCATCAAACCATGATTTGTTTTCATCAAAAATTACATCTCTACTCACAGAAAATCCTTTATTGGTTGGATTGTACAATCTATATCCTTTTTGGTTTTGGTCATAACCAATAAATACACACTTCTCTGCCTTGGGATCCAATTTCCCTCTTACTTGAGAAGGAATGTGAGCCTAGGCTAAGCATCCAAAGATTTTGCAATGCTCTAGACTAGGTCTTCTTCCATTCCACACTTCATATGGAGTGGTTCCATCTAGTGACTTAGATGGAAGTCTATTTATGAGATATGTGGCTGTAGACACAGCCTCTGCCCATACGTAGTTTGGCAATCCCTTTTCGCTGAGCATGGACCTTGCAGCTTCAACAATAGCTCTGTTCCTCCTCTCTGCTACACCATTGAGTTCGGGTGTATACCTTGTAGTGACTTCCCTTTTAATGCCTCTTTCATACAAGAAGGCATCAAATTCAGAAGAGAAGTATTCTCCTCCACCATCTGATCTGAGTCTTTTCAAAGTCCTACCTGTTTGATTTTCAACAAGAGCAATATACTTCTTAAAGCAATTAAACACTTCATCCTTGTGCTTCATGAAAAACAGAATGGTCCACCTGCTACAATCATCTATGGAAGACACATAATATCTTGAGCCGGATATAGATGGCTCCTTACTTGGACCCCACACATCTGTGTGCACTAGATCCAAAGGATTTTGATACATATATCCTTTCTTATTGAAAGGTTGTCTATGAGCCTTGCCGAGTTGACAAGCTTCACACCTATAAATCATGTGTTGCCTTGTGATATTAGGCAAACCAAGTACACTTTGGTCCCTGCAAATCTGTTTGAGTGTCCTCTCACCAATGTGAGCAAGCCTTTTGTGCCATATCTCCAACTCTATTAGAGTTTGAGATCCATAGCTAAACAAAGCTATGTTCTTTGTATCTTCCACTTCAAAAGTGAAAAGCCTTCCTGTCTTTTCTCCTTTGGCAATCCTTCGAAAGCCTTGCCTTGGGTCTTCAACATATGCTCCAAATCGATTGAATCTAACCTGCAATCCTTTTTCAACAATCTGTCCAACACTTATTAAATTTTTGGTAATTGTAGGGACATACAAGACTTTGCTTAAGAGGTTCATATTCCCATCTGATGTCTTCACATTACCTATCTTCTCCACTGAGTGCTTTGTGTCATCTCCTGTCTGCACTTCATGCTTTTTATGAGGATCTTCCAAATCAAAAAGTAAAGCCACATTTCCTTCTACATGGTTCGAGCATCCCGAATCAATGTAAAATATGTGATCATCATCCTTACCCTTCTTTGTTGATAGATTCATAATCAATAATGAATCTTCTTGACTTTGGTCCTCTGCATAGTTATTGTAATCTCTTCTTCCTCTATGGCCACTTTGATAGTTGTTGTTGTTGTTGTTGTAATTGTTGTTGTAGTAGTTGTTGTTGTTGTAGCCTCCATTGTATCTACCTCTATTTGATCCATAGCCACCTCTATTGAATCCTCTTCCTCTTGAGTTCCTCGGGTTCTTGAAACATTCTTCAGTAGTATGGTTAGATAAGCCACATATGTTGCAAGGTTGAGATGATTGGAATCTCCCCCTGCCTTGCTTTCCACTTCTGCCTCTTCCTCTAGCTCTTCCTCTACCTGCAAAGTTTGCTTGGAAAGAGCTACCTTCATCTTCATTCTTCCTATTCTTTGACTTGTCCTTGACCTTAGCTTTATCAGAATATAAGGCAGAAATTTGATTACCTCTTGAGGACTCACCACCTTTGCTAATCTTTGCTTCATGAGTGAAGAGTTGGCCCATGAGTGTGTTGAGGTCGGGTACATGCATATCCATGTATAAATCCATGGCTGTTGTGAATGACTCCCACTTGTCGTCTGCTTTGATTCCATTCATGATTTGTCTAATGATTTGCTCCTCTTCAATTACCTCTCCAATGCTTCCAAGCTGGTCCGAAATCTCCTTCATCTTTGTGACATAATCAGTCACATTTTGCTTCGGGCTTTTCTTCATTGTTGTGAACTCCATCCACAATTGGTTCTTCCTTGCTCGAGTGTTGGAAGAGAAGAAAGAAGCAAGTGCATTCCAGGTTTCTCTTGATGTCTTGCATCCCTTGACATGAGGTAAAAGAGAATCAGAGATTGAGTTTAAAATATAGGACCTTGCAAGTGCATCCTTCGAACACCAATTCGAAAGTCCTTCCACTTCTTCATGTGATGGTTGCCCTTTGTTCCTCATGGTTGGCATTGCTTCATCTCCGGATATGAATCCATATAGATTCCTCCCTTGAAGGTAAGCCTCCATCCTTAGAGACCATGCCGGGTAGTTGTTTCGATCCAATTTGTCAATTGTTGATGAAAATCCATCTCCCATGTTGCTTGACTATGCTCTGATACGAGTGTGAAGAGAGATCGTGCATGCAATCCAACGATGAGTAGGTGCTGCTACAACCAACTTCACACCAGCCAACTGAGACTTCAGAGTTGATTAGTAGACCCTTTGAGCTTCCTAAATCCACCAAAATATCAGCCAAGTACTTTGGAACATGTATCCCAAAAGTTTAAGTCAAGACAGACTAGTTGCGAAATGACTAGCTCCCAAAACTTGCTATTTTTGGACATACACCTGCTGGAAAAAATGAGCAGTGCTCTCAACCTGGAAGGAATTAGATAAATTCCTTTTGGGCATAGCAAATGGACTTAGTAAGCTTCCCAATCGAAGTTAAAACACTTCAAATGATGGACTGAGCACTGAGAACAAGTTTCAACAATTTCTGGAACCTCCCCACAATTCTCGGGGCACTGCAGAGATAGACCAGTAAGCAGTAAAATGCAGATATCTCCAAAAGTATTAATCCAATGACCGTGAAAAATTATATGCACAAATTAAATAGTACATTACATCCAACGCAAGTTAAATCACTGAAAAAGGTTCAGTAGAACTCGAGATATGACCTTCTGAAATTACTGCTCTGAGTGAGTATAGCAGAGAACAAAACAGAGAAGTAGATGATGATAAATGTATAGATTCACATATGATTACAACCACATTGGCAATGAATCTTTGCACAATGGGAGTAGAATGATAGAGCTATGGAGTAAGCTCTTCAATCTCTACAAAATGACATGAAGTGGTCACGTACAAGGCTTGCTAATCGCCTCTTCCTTCTTGCTCCTTTTATAGCTATTCTTGGAGGGAGTTTTGAATTCGAATTCGAATGGCTCCACCTAAAAGTGATCCCCAAAGTTAGGAGAGATTCCCTCAGCTCAAAAATTCATGATTTTGGTAGTTATAGCCACGAATTTGCTTTTACATCATGCATGAGGTAAGCCATCCTTTTCCTTTTTTCTTTTTCTATTTACAAGAGATAAAATGTACTCTTTTACAAGAGGTGTTCACATGACTACTCATGTGACTTACAAATGAGGATAATATCAAGTATATCAAGCATGTAGGCTTGGGCAAAATGCACCAACAGCTCCCCCTCAAGCCTAACATGCTTGGCCTCCAAATAAGTCTTCAATTATCCTTGATTTCCTGCAAGCCAATCATCAACTTGAATCTACTTAACTTCGTACCATCAAGAGCTTTCGCCAACATGTCTGCACATTGCATATCTGTAGAGACATAGGATAGTTGAATATCTTTGCTCATTAACTTCTCCCTTACATAATGGTAGTGGACTTCAATATGCTTGGTTCTAGCATGGTATACCGGATTAGCTGCTAGATGTAGTGAGCTTGTGTTGTCACCAAAAATGTGAGGTGTTGAAGAATGAAGACCAAGATCTGTGTACAAAGACTTTAACCACATGATTTCTTGAGTTGCATTAGCCAAACCTCTATATTCAGCTTCGGTAGAAGATAATGCCACGGTTGGTTGCTTCTTCGATGACCAAGAAATGATTTTTGAACCTGCAAATGATATATAACCGAATGTGCTTCTTCTATCATCTCTAGATCCGGCCCAATCTGCATCTGAGTAGACTTTTAGCTCAATATCTGAAGTAAATGAATAAAACAAACCTTCATTCATGGTCCCCTTTAGGTACTTGAGGACTCGCTTGGCCGCTTCCGTATGTGGTCTTCTCGGCTTATGCATAAACTGACTCAATATGCTAACACTATAGCATATATCCACCCTTGTGAGTGTTGCATAGTTCAAACTTCCAACCAAGCTTTGATAGCTTGTGATGTCTTCAATTGGCTCTCCTTCATAAGCACTAAGCTTATGATTTTGCTCCATCCTTAGAGACCATGCCGGGTTGTTGTTTCGATCCAATTTGTCAATTGTTGATGGAAATCCATCTCCCATGTTGCTTGACTATGCTCTGATACGAGTGTGAAGAGAGATCGTGGATGCAATCCAAAGATGAGTAGGTGCTGCTACAACCAACTTCACACCAGCCAACTGAGACTTCAGAGTTGATCAGTAGACCCTTTGAGGTTCCTAAATCCACCAAAATATCAGCCAAGTACTTCGGAACATGTATCCCAAAAGTTTAAGTCAAGACAGACTAGTTGCGAAATGACTAGCTCCCAAAACTTGCTATTTTTGGACATACACCTACTGGAAAAAATGAACAGTGCTCTCAACCTGGAAGGAATTAGAAAAATTCCTTTTGGGAATAGCAAATAGACTTAGTAAGCTTCCCAATCCAAGTTAAAACACTTCAAATGATGGACTGAGCACTGAGAACAAGTTTCAACAATTTCTGGAACCTCCCCACAATTCTCGGGGCACTGCAGAGATAGACCAGTAAGCAGTAAAATGCAGATATCTCCAAAAGTATTAATGCAATGACCTTTAAAATTTATATGCACAAAGTAAACAGTACAAGATATCGAACGCAAGTTAAGTCACTGAAAAAGGTTCAGTAGAACTCGAGATATGACCTTCTGAAGTTACTGCTCTGAGTGAGTATAGTAGAGAACAAAACAGAGAAGTAGATGATGATAAATGTATAGATTCACATATGATTACAACCACATTGGCAATGAATCTTTGCACAATGGGAGTAGAATGATAGAGCTATGGAGTAAGCTCTTCAATCTCTACAAAATGACATGAAGTGGTCACGTACAAGGCTTGCTAATCGCCTCTTCCTTCTTGCTCCTTTTATAGCTATTCTTGGAGGGAGTTCTGAATTCAAATTCGAATGGCTCCACCTAAAAGTGATCCCCAAAGTTAGGAGAGATTCCCTTAGCTCAAAAATTCGTGATTTCGGTAGTTATAGCCACGAATTTGCTTTTACATCATGCATGAGGTAAGCCATCCTCTTCCTTTTTTCTTTTTCTATTTACAAGAGATAAAATGTACTCTTTTACAAGAGGTGTTCACATGACTACTCATGTGACTTACAAATGAGGATAATATCAAGTATATCAAGCATGTAGGCTTGGGCAAAATGCACCAATAGCTCCCCCTCAAGCCTAACATGCTTGGCCTCCAAATAAGTCTTCAATTGTCCTTGATTTCCTGCAAGCCAATCATCAACTTGAATCTACTTAACTTCGTACCATCAAGAGCTTTCGTCAACATGTCTGCACATTGCATATCTGTAGAGACATAGGATAGTTGAATATCTTTGCTCATTAACTTCTCCCTTACATAATGGTAGTGGACTTCAATATGCTTGGTTCTAGCATGGTATACCGGATTAGCTTCTAGATGTTGTGAGCTTGTGTTGTCACCAAAAATGTGAGGTGTTGAAGAATGAAGTCCAAGATCTGTGTACAAAGACTTTAACCACATGATTTCTTGAGTTGCATTAGCCAAACCTCTATATTCAGCTTCGGTAGAAGATAATGCCACGGTTGGTTGCTTCTTCGATGACCAAGAAATGATTTTTGAACCTGCAAATGATATATAACCGGATGTGCTTCTTCTATCATCTCTAGATCCGGCCCAATCTGCATCTAAGTAGACGTTTAGCTCAATATTTGAAGTAAATGGATAAAACAAACCTTCATTCATGGTCCCCTTTAGGTACTTGAGGACTCGCTTGGCCGCTTCCATATGTGGTCTTCTCGACTTATGCGTAAACTGACTCAATATGCTAACACTATAGCATATATCCATCCTTGTGAGTGTTGCATAGTTCAAACTTCCAACCAAGCTTTGATAGCTTGTGATGTCTTCAATTGGCTCTCCTTCATAAGCACTAAGCTTATGATTTTGCTCCATAGGTGTGCCTGCACTTTTGGTATTTTCCATCTTGAACTTGACGAGCATGTCATGGACATACTTCCTTTGTGTGATGTATATACCTGAATTAATGTAGATCAACTCCAATCCAAGAAAATAAGTGAGTGGTCCGAGGTCACTTATTTTGAACTCCTCCTTCATTTGACTCTTTACCTGTTTGATACCTTCAAGATCATTGCCTGTGATAATAATATCATCAACATACACACATAAATAGATCAATTCAGATCCATTCCTCTTTATGAACAAAGAGGTATCCCCCTTGCTAGCTTTGAATCCTTGCTCCTGCAAATAAGTCACCAATCTAAAATTCCAAGCTCTTGGAGCTTGCTTCAATCCATACAAAGCTTTCTTTAGTTTGCATACATAGTTAGGATGATGTGCATCCTCATATCCAGGAGGTTGTGCCATATACACTTCCTCAGAAATCCATCCATTCAAGAAAGCATTCTTTACATCAAATTGATAAAGGTTCCAATTTCTAGATGCAGCAAGACTAATGAGAACCCTAATTCTAGGCATTTTTGCAACAGGAGAGAAAGTCTCCTCATAATCAATACCATGGGTTTGAGCAAACCCTTTAGCACATAACCTTGCTTTGTGTCTATTTATACTTCCATCTGGATTCCTCTTGATTTTGTATATCCATCGAGATCCGATTATCTTCATAGATGGCTTGTTAGGTACAAGCTCCCAAGTGTCATTCTCCTTCAAGGCTTCCATTTCTTCATCCATTGCATCTCTCCAAGCTTTCTTGCTTTGTGCTTCTTCGAATGTGGTAGGTTCTTCATTGATTGAATCCTTTGCAATGTAGATTGAGTGCTTGGTGACCAAAGAAGTATCATAACCAAACCTCTCTGGTTTCTTCTTCTCCCTTGAAGACCTTCTAAGTGGTTGATGTGAGCTCTCGCGTCCATATGTAGAATCCTGCATCTTTGCTTTACCTTTGTTCTTCCATAGCTTTAGTCTTTCCAAGTCTTCTAGGTCAATCTCCGAATCACTTTCTTCAATCTGCTTTGGCTCCTTTGGTTGAAGTGATGGAAAATCTTCATCCAAGTCATATGGCAGCTTCACTTTCCTGTCATCATCAAACCATGATTTGTTTTCATCAAAAATTACATCTCTACTCACAGAAAATCCTTTATTGGTTGGATTGTACAATCTATATCCTTTTTGGTTTTGGTCATAACCAATAAATACACACTTCTCTGCCTTGGGATCCAATTTCCCTCTTACTTGAGAAGGAATGTTAGCATAGGCTAAGCATCCAAAGATTTTGCAATGCTCTAGACTACGTCTTCTTCCATTCCACACTTCATATGGAGTGGTTCCATCTAGTGACTTAGATGGAAGTCTATTTATGAGATATGTCGCTGTAGACACAGCCTCTGCCCATAGGTAGTTTGGCAATCCCTTTTCGTTGAGCATGGACCTTGCAGCTTCAACAATAGCTCTGTTCCTCCTCTCTGCTACACCATTGAGTTCGGATGTATACCTTGTAGTGACTTCCCTTTTAATGCCTCTTTCATACAAGAAGGCATCGAATTCAGAAGAGAAGTATTCTCCTCCACCATCTGATCTGAGTCTTTTCAAAGTCCTACCTGTTTGATTTTCAACAAGAGCAATATACTTCTTAAAGCAATTAAACACTTCATCCTTGTGCTTCATGAAAAAGAGAATGGTCCACCTGCTACAATCATCTATGAAAGACACATAATATCTTGAGCCTGATATAGATTGCTCCTTACTTGGACCCCACACATCTGTGTGCACTAGATCCAAAGGATTTTGATACATATATCCTTTCTTATTGAAAGGTTTTGTCTATGAGCCTTGCCGAGTTGACAAGCTTCACACTTATAAATCATGTGTTGCCTTGTGATATTAGGCAAACCAAGTACACTTTGGTCCCTGCAAATCTGTTTGAGTGTCCTCTCACCAATGTGAGCAAGCCTTTTGTGCCATATCTCCAACTCTGTTAGAGTTTGAGATCCATAGCTAATCAAAGCTATGTTCTTTGTATCTTCCACTTCAAAAGTGAAAAGCCTTCCTGTCTTTTCTCCTTTGGCAATCCTTCGAAAGCCTTGCCTTGGGTCTTCAACATATGCTCCAAATCAATTGAATCTAACCTGCAATCCTTTTTCAACAATCTGTCCAACACTTATTAAATTTTTGGTAATTGTAGGGACATACAAGACTTTGCTTAAGAGGTTCATATTCCCATCTGATGTCTTCACATTACCTATCTTCTCCACTGAGTGCTTTGTGTCATCTCCTGTCTGCACTTCATGCTTTTTATGAGGATCTTCCAAATCAAAAAGTAAAGCCACATTTCCTGCTACATGGTTCGAGCATCCCGAATCAATGTAAAATATGTGATCATCATCCTTACCCTTCTTTGTTGATAGATTCATAATCAATAATGAATCTTCTTGACTTTGGTCCTCTGCATAGTTATTGTAATCTCTTCTTCCTCTATGGCCACTTTGATAGTTGTTGTTGTTGTTGTAATTGTTGTTGTAGTAGTTGTTGTTGTTGTAGCCTCCATTGTATCTACCTCTATTTGATCCATACCCACCTCTATTGAATCCTCTTCCTCTTGAGTTCCTCGGGTTCCTGAAACATTCTTCAGTAGTATGGTTAGATAAGCCACATATGTTGCAAGGTTGAGATGATTGGAATCTCCCCCTGTCTTGCTTTCCACTTCGGCCTCTTCCTCTAGCTCTTCCTCTACCTACAAAGTTTGCTTGGAAAGAGCTACCTTCATCTTCATTCTTCCTATTCTTTGACTTGTCCTTGACCTTAGCTTTATCAGAATATAAGGCAGAAGTTTGATTACCTCTTGAGGACTCACCACCTTTGCTAATCTTTGCTTCATGAGTGAAGAGTTGGCCCATGAGTGTGTTGAGGCCGGGTACATGCATATCCATGTATAAATCCATGGCTGTTGTGAATGACTCCCACTTGTCATCTGCTTTGATTCCATTCATGATTGGTCTAATGATTTTCTCCTCTTCAATTACCTCTCCAACGCTTCAAAGCTGGTCCGAAATCTCCTTCATCTTTGTGACATAATCAGTCACATTTTGCTTCGGGCTTTTCTTCATTGTTGTGAACTCCATCCACAATTGGTTCTTCCTTGCTCGAGTGTTGGAAGAGAAGAAAGAAGCAAGTGCATTCCAGGTTTCTCTTGATGTCTTGCATCCCTTGACATGAGGTAAAAGAAAATCAGAGATTGAGTTTAGAATATAGGACCTTGCAAGTGCATCCTTCGAACACCAATTCGAAAGTCCTTCCACTTCTTCATGTGATGGTTGCCCTTTGTTCCTCATGGCTGGCATTGCTTCATCTCCGGATATGAATCCATATAGATTCCTCCCTTGAAGGTAAGCCTCCATCCTTAGAGACCATGCCGGGTAGTTGTTTCGATTCAATTTGTCAATTGTTGATGGAAATCCATCTCCCATGTTGCTTGACTATGCTCTGATACGAGTGTGAAGAGAGATCGTGGATGCAATCCAAAGATGAGTAGGTGCTGCTACAACCAACTTCACACCAGCCAACTGAGACTTCAGAGTTGATTAGTAGACCCTTTGAGCTTCCTAAATCCACCAAAATATCAGCCAAGTACTTTGGAACATGTATCCCAAAAGTTTAAGTCAAGACAGACTAGTTGCGAAATGACTAGCTCCCAAAACTTGCTATTTTTGGACATACACCTGCTGGAAAAAATGAACAGTGCTCTCAACCTGGAAGGAATTAGAAAAATTCCTTTTGGGCATAGCAAATAGAGGTAGTAAGCTTCCCAATCCAATTTAAAACACTTCAAATGATGGACTGAGCACTGAGAACAAGTTTCAACAATTTCTCGAACCTCCCCACAATTCTCGGGGCACTGCAGAGATAGACCAGTAAGCAGTAAAATGCAGATATCTCCAAAAGTATTAATCCAATGACCTTGAAAATTTATGGTTCAGTAGAGCTCAAGATATGAACTTCTGAAGTTACTACGCTGAGTGAGTATAGCAGAGAACAAAACAGAGAAGTAGATGATGATAAATGTATAGATTCACATATGATTACAACCACATTGGCAATGAATCTTTGCACAATGGGAGTAGAATGATAGAGCTATGGAGTAAGCTCTTCAATCTCTACAAAATGACATGAAGTGGTCACGTACAAGGCTTGCTAATCGCCTCTTCCTTCTTGCTCCTTTTATAGCTATTCTTGGAGGGAGTTTTGAATTCGAATTCGAATGGCTCCACCTAAAAGTGATCCCCAAAGTTAGGAGAGATTCCCTCAGCTCAAAAATTCGTGATTTTGGTAGTTATAGCCAAGAGTCTGCTTTTACATCATGCATGAGGTAAGCCATCCTTTTCCTTTTTTCTTTTTCTATTTACAAGAGATAAAATGTACTCTTTTACAAGAGGTGTTCACATGACTACTCATGTGACTTACAAATGAGGATAATATCAAGCATATCAAGCATGTAGGCTTGGGCAAAATGCACCAACAGCTCCCCCTCAAGCCTAACCTGCTTGGCCTCCAAATAAGTCTTCAATTGTCCTTGATTTCTTGCAAGCCAATCATCAACTTGAATCTACTTAACTTCCTACCATCAAGAGCTTTCGTCAACATGTCTGCACATTGCATATCTGTAGAGACATAGGATAGTTGAATATCCTTGCTCATTAACTTCTCCCTTACATAATGGTAGTGGACTTCAATATGCTTGGTTCTAGCATGGTATACCAGATTAGCTCCTAGATGTAGTGAGCTTGTGTTGTCACCAAAAATGTGAGGTGTTGAAGAATGAAGTCCAAGATCTGTGTACAAAGACTTTAACCACATGATTTCTTGAGTTGCATTAGCCAAACCTCTATATTCAGCTTCGGTAGAAGATAATGCCACGGTTGGTTGCTTCTTCGATGACCAAGAAATGATTTTTGAACCTGCAAATGATATATAACCGGATGTGCTTCTTCTATCATCTCTAGATCCGGCCCAATCTGCATCTGAGTAGAGTTTTAGCTCAATATCTGAAGTAAATGAATAAAACAAACCTTCATTCATGGTCCCCTTTAGGTACTTGAGGACTCACTTGGCCGCTTCCATATGTGGTCTTCTCGCCTTATGCATAAACTGACTCAATATGCTAACACTATACCATATATCCACCCTTGTGAGTGTTGCATAGTTCAAACTTCCAACCAAGCTTTGATAGCTTGTGATGTCTTCAATTGGCTCTCCTTCATAAGCACTAAGCTTATGATTTTGCTCCATCCTTAGAGACCATGCCGGGTAGTTGTTTCGATCCAATTTGTCAATTGTTGATGGAAATCCATCTCCCATGTTGCTTGACTATGCTCTGATACGAGTGTGAAGAGAGATCGTGGATGCAATCCAAAGATGAGTAGGTGCTGCTACAACCAACTTCACACCAGCCAAGTGAGACTTCAGAGTTGATTATTAGACCCTTTGAGCTTCCTAAATCCACCAAAATATCAGCCAAGTACTTTGGAACATGTATCCCAAAAGTTTAAGTCAAGACAGACTAGTTGCGAAATGACTAGCTCCCAAACCTTGCTTTTTTTGGACATACACCTACTGGAAAAAATGAACAGTGCTCTCAACCTGGAAGGAATTAGAAAACTTCCTTTTGGGCATAGCAAATAGACTTAGTAAGCTTCCCAATCCAAGTTAAAACACTTCAAATGATGGACTGAGCACTGAGAACAAGTTTCAACAATTTCTGGAACCTCCCCACAATTCTCGGGGCACTACAGAGATAGACCAATAAGCAGTAAAATGCAGATATCCCCAAAAGTATTAATCCAATGACCTTGAAAATTTATATGCACAAAGTAAACAGTACAAGATATCGAACGCAAGTTAATTCACTGAAAAAGGTTCAGTAGAACTCGAGATATGACCTTCTGAAGTTACTGCTCTAAGTGAGTATAGCAGAGAACAAAACAGAGAAGTAGATGATGATAAATGTATAGATTCACATATGATTACATCCACATTGGCAATGAATCTTTGCACAATGGGAGTAGAATGATAGAGCTATGGAGTAAGCTCTTCAATCTCTACAAAATGACATGAAGTGGTCACGTACAAGGCTTGCTAATCGCCTCTTCCTTCTTGCTCGTTTTATAGCTATTCTTGGAGGGAGTTTTGAATTCGAATTCGAATGGCTCCACCTAAAAGTGATCCCCAAAGTTAGGAGAGATTCCCTCAGCTCAAAAATTCGTGATTTTGGTAGTTATAGCCACGAATTTGCTTTTACATCATGCATGAGGTAAGCCATCCTTTTCCTTTTTTCTTCTTCTATTTACAAGAGATAAAATGTACTCTTTTACAAGAGGTCTTCACATGACTACTCATGTGGCTTACAAATGAGGATAATATCAAGCATATCAAGCATGTAGGCTTGGGAAAAATGCACCAACACCTCCCCCTCAATCCTAACATGCTTGGCCTCCAAATAAGTCTTCAATTGTCCTTGATTTCCTGCAAGCCAATCATCAACTTGAATCTACTTAACTTCGTACCATCAAGAGCTTTCGTCAACATGTCTGCACATTGCATATCTGTAGAGACATAGGATAGTTGAATATCCTTGCTCATTAACTTCTCCCTTACATAATGGTAGTGGACTTCAATATGCTTGGTTCTAGCATGGTATACCGGATTAGCTGCTAGATGTAGTGAGCTTGTGTTGTCACCAAAAATGTGAGGTGTTGAAGAATGAAGTCCAAGATCTGTGTACAAAGACTTTAACCACATGATTTCTTGAGTTGCATTAGCCAAACCTCTATATTCAGCTTTGGTAGAAGATAATACCACGGTTGGTTGCTTCTTCGATGACCAAGAAATGATTTTTGAACCTGCAAATGATATATAACCGGATGTGCTTCTTCTATCATCTCTAGATCCGGCCCAATCTGCATCTAAGTAGACTTTTAGCTCAATATCTGAAGTAAATGAATAAAACAAACCTTCATTTATGGTCCCCTTTAGGTACTTGAGGACTCGCTTGGCCGCTTCCATATGTGGTCTTCTCGGCTTATGCATAAACTGACTCAATATGCTAACACTATAGCATATATCCACCCTTGTGAGTGTTGCATAGTTCAAACTTCCAACCAAGCTTTGATAGCTTGTGATGTCTTCAATTGGCTCTCCTTCATAAGCACTAAGCTTATGATTTTGCTCCATCCTTAGAGACCATGCCGGGTAGTTGTTCCGATCCAATTTGTCAATTGTTGATGGAAATCCATCTCCCATGTTGCTTGACTATGCTCTCATACGAGTGTGAAGAGAGATCGTGGATGCAATCCAAAGATGAGTAGGTGCTGCTACAACCAACTTCACACCAGCCAACTGAGACTTCAGAGTTGATCAGTAGACCCTTTGAGCTTCCTAAATCCACCAAAATATCAGCCAAGTACTTTGGAACATGTATCCCAAAAGTTTAAGTCAAGACAGACTAGTTGCAAAATGACTAGCTCCCAAAACTTGCTATTTTGGACATACACCTACTGGAAAAAATGAACAGTGCTCTCAACCTGGAAGGAATTAGAAAAATTCCTTTTGGGCATAGCAAATAGACTTAGTAAGATTCCCAATCCAAGTTAAAACACTTCAAATGATGGACTGAGCACTGAGAACAAGTTTCAACAATTTCTGGAACCTCCCCACAATTCTCGGGGCACTGCAGAGATAGACCAGTAAGCAGTAAAATGCAGATATCTCCAAAAGTCTTAATCCAATGACCTTGAAAATTTATATGCACAAAGTAAACAATACAAGATATCGAACGCTAGTTAATTCACTGAAAAAGGTTCAGTAGAACTCGAGATATGACCTTCTAAAGTTACTGCTCTGAGTGAGTATAGCAGAGAACAAAACAGAGAAGTAGATGATGATAAATGTATAGATTCACATATGATTACAACCACATTGGCAATGAATCTTTGCACAATGGGAGTAGAATGATAGAGCTATGGAGTAAGCTCTTCAATCTCTACAAAATGACATGAAGTGGTCACGTACAAGGCTTGCTAATCGCCTCTTCCTTCTTGCTCCTTTTATAGCTATTCTTGGAGGGAGTTTTGAATTCGAATTCGAATGGCTCCACCTAAAAGTGATCCTTAAAGTTAGGAGAGATTCCCTCAGCTCAAAAATTCGTGATTTTGGTAGTTATAGCCACGAATTTGCTTTTACATCATGCATGAGGTAAGCCATCCTTTTCCTTTTTTCTTTTTCTATTTACAAGAGATAAAATGAACTCTTTTACAAGAGGTGTTCACATGACTACTCATGTGACTTACAAATGAGGATAATATCAAGTATATCAAGCATGTAGGCTTGGGCAAAATGCACCAACAGCTCCCCCTCAAGCCCAACATGCTTGGCCTCCAAATAAGTCTTCAATTGTCCTTGATTTCTTGCAAGCCAATCATCAACTTGAATCTACTTAACTTCGTACCATCAAGAGCTTTCGTCAACATGTCTGCACATTGCATATCTGTAGAGACATAGGATAGTTGAATATCTTTGCTCATTAACTTCTCCCTTACATAATGGTAGTGGACTTCAATATGCTTGGTTCTAGCATGGTATACCGGATTAGCTTCTAGATGTAGTGAGCTTGTGTTGTCACCAAAAATGTGAGGTGTTGAAGAATGAAGACCAAGATCTGTGTACAAAGACTTTAACCACATGATTTCTTGAGTTGCATTAGCCAAACCTCTATATTCAGCTTCGGTAGAAGATAATGCCATGGTTGGTTGCTTCTTCGATGACCAAGAAATGATTTTTGAACCTGCAAATGATATATAACCGGATGTGCTTCTTCTATCATCTCTAGATCCGGCCCAATCTGCATCTAAGTAGACTTTTAGCTCAATATTTGAAGTAAATGAATAAAACAAACCTTCATTCATGGTCCCCTTTAGGTACTTGAGGACTCGCTTGGCCGCTTCCATATGTGGTCTTCTCGGCTTATGCGTAAATTGACTCAATATGCTAACACTATAGCATATATCCACCCTTGTGAGTGTTGCATAGTTCAATCTTCCAACCAAGCTTTGATAGCTTGTGATGTCTTCAATTGGCTCTCCTTCATAAGCACTAAGCTTATGATTTTGCTCCATAGGTGTGCCTGCACACTTGGTATTTTCCATCTTGAACTTGACGAGCATGTCATGGACATACTTCCTTTGTGTGATGTATATACCTGAATCTGTGTAGATCAACTCCAATCCAAGAAAATAAGTGAGTGGTCCGAGGTCACTTATTTTGAACTCCTCCTTCATTTGACTCTTTACCTGTTTGATACCTTCAAGATCATTGCCATTGATAATAATATCATCAAAATACACACATAAATAGATCACTTCAGATCCATTCCTCTTTATGAACAAAGAGGTATCCGCCTTGCTAGCTTTGAATCCTTGGTCCTGCAAATAAGTTACCAATCTGAAATTCCAAGCTCTTGGAGCTTGCTTCAATCCATACAAAGCTTTCTTTAGTTTGCATACATAGTTAGGATGATGTGCATCCTCATATCCAGGAGGTTGTGCCATATACACTTCCTCAGAAATCCATCCATTCAAGAAAGCATTCTTTACATCAAATTGATAAAGATTCCAATTTCTAGATGCAGCAAGACTAATGAGAACCCTAATTCTAGGCATTTTTGCAACAGGAGAGAAAGTCTCCTCATAATCAATACCATGGGTTTGAGCAAACCCTTTAGCACATAACCTTGCTTTATGTCTATTTATACTTCCATCTGGATTCCTCTTGATTTTGTATATCCATCGAGATCCGATTATCTTCATAGATGGCTTGTTAGGTACAAGCTCCCAAGCGTCATTCTCCTTCAAGGCTTCCATTTCTTCATCCATTGCATCTCTCCAAGCTTTCTTGCTTTGTGCTTCTTCGAATGTGGTAGGTTCTTCATTGGTTGAATCCTTTGCAATGTAGATTGAGTGCTTGGTGACCAAAGAAGTATCATAACCAAACCTCTCTGGTTTCTTCTTCTCCCTTGAAGACACTCTAAGTGGTTGATGTGAGCTCTCGCGTCCATATGTAGAATCCTGCATCTTTTCTTTACCTTTGTTCTTCCATAGCTTTAGTCTTTCCAAGTCTTCTAGGTCAATCTCCGAATCACTTTCTTCAATCTGCTTTGGCTCCTTTGGTTGAAGTGATGGAAAATCTTCATCCAAGTCATATGGCAACTTCACTTTCCTGTCATCATCAAACCGTGATTTGTTTTCATCAAAAATTACATCTCTACTCACAGAAAATCCTTTATTGGTTGGATTGTACAATCTATATCCTTTTTGGTTTTGGTCATAACCAATAAATACACACTTCTCTGCCTTGGGATCCAATTTCCCTCTTACTTGAGAAGGAATGTGAGCATAGGCTAAGCATCCAAAGATTTTGCAATGCTCTAGACTAGGTCTTCTTCCATTCCACACTTCATATGGAGTGGTTCCATCTAGTGACTTAGATGGAAGTCTATTTATGAGATATGTGGCTGTAGACACAGCCTCTGCCCATAGGTAGTTTGGCAATCCCTTTTCGTTGAGCATGGACCTTCCAGCTTCAACAATAGCTCTGTTCCTCCTCTCTGCTACACCATTGAGTTCGGGTGTATACCTTGTAGTGACTTCCCTTTTAATGCCTCTTTCATACAAGAAGGCATCAAATTCAGAAGAGAAGTATTCTCCTCCACCATCTGATATGAGTCTTTTCAAAGTCCTACCTGTTTGATTTTCAACAAGAGCAATATACTTCTTAAAGCAATTAAACACTTCATCCTTGTGCTTCATGAAAAACAGAATGGTCCACCTGCTACAATCATCTATGAAAGACACATAATATCTTGAGCCTGATATAGATGGCTCCTTACTTGGACCCCACACATTTGTGTGCACTAGATCCAAAGGATTTTGATACATATATCCTTTCTTATTGAAAGGTTGTCTATGAGCCTTGCCGAGTTGACAAGCTTCACACTTATAAATCATGTGTTGCCTTGTGATATTAGGCAAACCAAGTACACTTTGGTCCCTGCAAATCTGTTTGAGTGTCCTCTCACCAATGTGAGCAAGCCTTTTGTGCCATATCTCCAACTTTGTTAGAGTTTGAGATCCATAGCTAAACAAAGCTATGTTCTTTGTATCTTCCACTTCAAAAGTGAAAAGCCTTCCTGTCTTTTCTCCTTTGGCAATCCTTCGAAAGCCTTGCCTTGGGTCTTCAACATATGCTCCAAATCAATTGAATCTAACCTGCAATCCTTTTTCAACAATCTGTCCAACACTTATTAAATTTTTGGTAATTGTAGGGACATACAAGACTTTGCTTAAGAGGTTCATATTCCCATCTGATGTCTTCACATTACCTATCTTCTCCACTGAGTGCTTTGTGTCATCTCCTGTCTGCACTTCATGCTTGTTATGAGGATCTTCCAAATCAAAAAGTAAAGCCACATTTCCTGCTACATGGTTCGAGCATCCCGAATCAATGTAAAATATGTGATCATCATCCTTACCCTTCTTTGTTGATAGATTCATAATCAATAATGAATCTTCTTGACTTTGGTCCTCTGCATAGTTATTGTAATCTCTTCTTCCTCTATGGCCACTTTGATAGTTGTTGTTGTTGTTGTAATTGTTGTTGTAGTAGTTGTTGTTGTTGTAGCCTCCATTGTATCTACCTCTATTTGATCCATAGCCACCTCTATTGAATCCTCTTCCTCTTGAGTTCCTCGGGTTCCTGAAACATTCTTCAGTAGTATGGTTAGATAAGCCACATATGTTGCAAGGTTGAGATGATTGGAATCTCCCCCTGTCTTGCTTTCCACTTCTGCCTCTTCCTCTAGCTCTTCCTCTACCTGCAAAGTTTGCTTGGAAAGAGCTACCTTCATCTTCATTCTTCCTATTCTTTGACTTGTCCTTGACCTTAGCTTTATCAGAATATAAGGCAGAAGTTTGATTACCTCTTGAGGACTCACCACCTTTGCTAATCTTTGCTTCATGAGTGAAGAGTTGGCCCATGAGTGTGTTGAGGTCGGGTACATGCATATCCATGTATAAATCCATGGCTGTTGTGAATGACTCCCACTTATCGTCTGCTTTGATTCCATTCATGATTTGTCTAATGATTTGCTCCTCTTCAATTACCTCTCCAATGCTTCCAAGCTGGTCCGAAATCTCCTTCATCTTTGTGACATAATCAGTCACATTTTGCTTCGGGCTTTTCTTCATTGTTGTGAACTCCATCCCCAATTGGTTCTTCCTTGCTCGAGTGTTGGAAGAGAAGAAAGAAGCAAGTGCATTCCAGGTTTCTCTTGATGTCTTGCATCCCTTGACATGAGGTGAAAGAAAATCAGAGATTGAGTTTAAAATATAGGACCTTGCAAGTGCATCCTTCGAACACCAATTCGAAAGTCCTTCCACTTCTTCATGTGATGGTTGCCCTTTGTTCCTCATGGTTGGCATTGCTTCATCTCCGGATATGAATCCATATACATTCCTCCCTTGAAGGTAAGCCTCCATCCTTAGAGACCATGCCGGGTAGTTGTTTCGATCCAATTTGTCAATTGTTGATGGAAATCCATCTCCCATGTTGCTTGACTATGCTCTGATACGAGTGTGAAGAGAGATGGTGGATGCAATCCAAAGATGAGTAGGTGATGCTACAACCAACTTCACACCAGCCAACTGAGACTTCAGAGTTGATTAGAAGACCCTTTGAGCTTCCTAAATCCACCAAAATATCAGCCAAGTACTTTGGAACATGTATCCCAAAATTTTAAGTCAAGACAGACTAGTTGCGAAATGACTAGCTCCCAAAACTTGCTATTTTTGTACATACACCTGCTCGAAAAATGGAACAGTGCTCTCAACCTGGAAGGAATTAGAAAAATTCCTTTTGGGCATAGCAAATAGACTTAGTAAGCTTCCCAATCCAAGTTAAAACACTTCAAATGATGGACTGAGCACTGAGAACAAGTTTCAACAATTTCTGGAACCTCCCCACAATTCTTGGGGCACTGTAGAGATAGACCAGTAAGCAGTAAAATGCAGATATCTCCAAAAGTATTAATGCAATGACCTTGAAACTTTATATCACAAAGTAGACAGTACAAGATATCCAACGCAAGTTAAATCACTAAAAAAGGTTCAGTAGAACTCGAGATATGACCTTCTGAAGGTACTGCTCTGAGTGAGTATAGCAGAGAACAAAACAGAGAAGTAGATGATGATAAATGTATAGATTCACATATGATTACAACCACATTGGCAATGAATCTTTGCACAATGGGAGTAGAATGATAGAGCTATGGAGTAATCTCTTCAATCTCTACAAAATGACATGAAGTGGTCACGTACAAGGCTTGCTAATCGCCTCTTCCTTCTTGCTCCTTTTATAGCTATTCTTGGAGGGAGTTTTGAATTTGAATTCGAATGGCTCCACCTAAAAGTGATCCCCAAAGTTAGGAGAGATTCCCTCAGCTCAAAATTTCTTGATTTTGGTAGTTATAGCCACGAATTTGCTTTTACATCATGCATGAGGTAAGCCATCCTTTTCCTTTTTTCTTTTTCTATTTACAAGAGATAAAATGTACTCTTTTACAAGAGGTCTTCACATGACTACTCATGTGACTTACAAATGAGGATAATATCAAGCATATCAAGCATGTAGGCTTGGGCAAAATGCACCAACAGCTCTTCCTCAAGCCTAACATGCTTGGCCTCCAAATAAGTCTTCAATTGTCCTTGATTTCCTGCAAGCCAATCATCAACTTGAATCTACTTAACTTCGTACCATCAAGAGCTTTCGTCAACATGTCTGCACATTGCATATCTGTAGAGACATAGGATAGTTGAATATCCTTGCTCATTAACTTCTCCCTTACATAATGGTAGTGGACTTCAATATGCTTGGTTCTAGCATGGTATACCGGATTAGCTGCTAGATGTAGTGAGCTTGTGTTGTCACCAAAAATGTGAGGTGTTGAAGAATGAAGTCCAAGATCTGTGTACAAAGACTTTAACCACATGATTTCTTGAGTTGCATTAGCCAAACCTCTATATTCAGCTTTGGTAGAAGATAATGCCACGGTTGGTTGCTTCTTCGATGACCAAGAAATGATTTTTGAACCTGCAAATGATATATAACCGGATGTGCTTCTTCTATCATCTCTAGATCCGGCCCAATCTGCATCTGAGTAGACTTTTAGCTCAATATCTGAAGTAAATGAATAAAACAAACCTTCATTCATGGTCCCCTTTAGGTACTTGAGGACTCGCTTGGCCGCTTCCATATGTGGTCTTCTCGGCTTATGCATAAGCTGACTCAATATGCTAACACTATAGCATATATCCACCCTTGTGAGTGTTGCATAGTTCAAACTTCCAACCAAGCTTTGATAGCTTGTGATGTCTTCAATTGTCTCTCCTTCATAAGCACTAAGCTTATGATTTTGCTCCATAGGTGTGCCTGCACACTTGGTATTTTCCATCTTGAACTTGACGAGCATGTCATGGACATACTTCCTTTGTGTGATGTATATACCTGAATCTATGTAGATCAACTCCAATCCAAGAAAATAAGTGAGTGGTCCGAGGTCACTTATTTTGAACTCCTCCTTCATTTGACTCTTTACCTGTTTGACACCTTCAAGATCATTGCCTGTGATAATAATGTCATCAAAATACACACATAAAAAGATCACTTCAGATCCATTCCTCTTTATGAACAAAGAGGTATCCGCCTTGCTAGCTTTGAATCCTTGGTCCTGCAAATAAGTTACCAATCTGAAATTCCAAGCTCTTGGAGCTTGCTTCAATCCATACAAAGCTTTCTTTAGTTTGCATACATAGTTAGGATGATGTGCATCCTCATATCCAGGAGGTTGTGCCATATACACTTCCTCAGAAATCCATCCATTCAAGAAAGCATTCTTTACATCAAATTGATAAAGATTCCAATTTCTAGATGCAGCAAGACTAATGAGAACCCTAATTCTAGGCATTTTTGCAACAGGAGAGAAAGTCTCCTCATAATCAATACCATGGGTTTGAGCAAACCCTTTAGCAACTAACCTTGCTTTGTGTCTATTTATACTTCCATCTGGATTCCTCTTGATTTTGTATATCCATCGAGATCCGATTATCTTCATAGATGGCTTGTTAGGTACAAGCTCCCAAGTGTCATTCTCCTTCAAGGCTTCCATTTCTTCATCCATTGCATCTCTCCAAGCTTTCTTGCTTTGTGCTTCTTCGAATGTGGTAGGTTCTTCATTGGTTGAATCCTTTGCAATGTAGATTGAGTGCTTGGTGACCAAAGAAGTATCATAACCAAACCTCTCTGGTTTCTTCTTCTCCCTTGAAGACCTTCTAAGTGGTTGATGTGAGCTCTCGGGTCCATATGTAGAATCCTGCATCTTTGCTTTACCTTTGTTCTTCCATAGCTTTAGTCTTTCCAAGTCTTCTAGTTCAATCTCCGAATCACTTTCTTCAATCTGCTTTGGCTTCTTTGGTTGAAGTGATGGAAAATCTTCATCCAAGTCATATGGCAACTTCACTTTCCTGTCATCATCAAACCATGATTTGTTTTCATCAAAAATTACATCTCTACTCACAGAAAATCCTTTATTGGTTGGATTGTACAATCTATATCCTTTTCGGTTTTGGTCATAACCAATAAATACACACTTCTCTGCCTTGGGATCCAATTTCCCTGTTACTTGAGAAGGAATGTGAGCATAGGCTAAGCATCCAAAGATTTTGCAATGCTCTAGACTAGGTCTTCTTCCATTCCACACTTCATATGGAGTGGTTCCATCTAGTGACTTAGATGGAAGTCTATTTATGAGATATGTGGCTGTAGACACAGCCTCTGCCCATAGGTAGTTTGGCAATCCCTTTTCGTTGAGCATGGACCTTGTAGCTTCAACAATAGCTCTGTTCCTCCTCTCTGCTACACCATTGAGTTCGGGTGTATACCTTGTAGTGACTTCCCTTTTAATGCCTCTTTCATACAAGAAGGCATCAAATTCAGAAGAGAAGAATTCTCCTCCACCATCTGATCTGAGTCTTTTCAAAGTCCTACCTGTTTGATTTTCAACAAGAGCAATATACTTCTTAAAGCAATTAAACACTTCATCCTTGTGCTTCATGAAAAACAGAATGGTCCACCTGCTACAATCATCTATGAAAGACACATAATATCTTGAGCCTGATATAGATGGCTCCTTACTTGGACCCCACACATCTGTGTGCACTAGATCCAAAGGATTTTGATACGTATATCCTTTCTTATTGAAAGGTTGTCTATGAGCCTTGCCGAGTTGACAAGCTTCACACTTATAAATCATGTGTTGCCTTGTGATATTAGGCAAACCAAGTACACTTTGGTCCCTGCAAATCTGTTTGAGTGTCCTCTCACCAATGTGAGCAAGCCTTTTGTGCCATATCTCCAACTCTGTTAGAGTTTGAGATCCATAGCTAAACAAAGCTATGTTCTTTGTATCTTCCACTTCAAAAGTGAAAAGCCTTCCTGTCTTTTCTCCTTTGTCAATCCTTCGAAAGCCTTGCCTTGGGTCTTCAACATATGCTCCAAATCGATTGAATCTAACTTGCAATCCTTTTTCAACAATCTGTCCAACACTTATTAAATTTTTGGTAATTGTAGGGACATACAAGACTTTGCTTAAGAGGTTCATATTCCCATCTGATGTCTTCACATTACCTATCTTCTCCACTGAGTGCTTTGTGTCATCTCCTGTCTGCACTTCATGCTTGTTATGAGGATCTTCCAAATCAAAAAGTAAAGCCATATTTCTTGCTACATGGTTCGAGCATCCCGAATCAATGTAAAATATGTGATCATCATCCTTACTCTTCTTTGTTGATAGATTCATAATCAATAATGAATCTTCTTGACTTTGGTCCTCTGCATAGTTATTGTAATCTCTTCTTCCTCTATGGCCACTTTGATAGTTGTTGTTGTTGTTGTTGTTGTTGTTGTAATTGTTGTTGTAATTGTTGTTGTAGTAGTTGTTGTTGTTGTAGCCTCCATTGTATCTACCTCTATTTGATCCATAGCCACCTCTATTGAATCATGCATTCGTGATTTTGGTAGTTATAGCCACGAATTTGCTTTTACATCATGCATGAGGTAAGCCATCCTTTTCCTTTTTTCTTTTTCTATTTACAAGAGATAAAATGTACTCTTTTACAAGAGGTGTTCACATGACTACTCATGTGACTTACAAATGAAAATAATATCAAGCATATCAAGCATGTAAGCTTGGGCAAAATGCACCAACAACGAGAAGCACACACAAGGAGCACAAACATAGCAAGACTCATGAAGAAGACGATGGCTGGAATAGCTCTCTCTATTGACAATGAACTAAGCTGAAGTAAGAGCTGAATAATATCCCAAAGTACAAAGTACCACCACATATGAGAGTATCAAGTATGTGGTAACATGGGGAAAAAACCTCTAGCCAGCACTAGAGTAAAAAGTGCCCATCTATAGGGAAAAGGTTCACATCAAAGCTACTCGAGGAACACATAAGTGTATCAAACCCCCCTGGAGCGAATGATGTGAACATGTACAGGGAGTGATAGATCAACCCCCACAAGGTAATAAGTCTAAAGCTTTGCGAAAAGCTTCAAAATTTTCCCGTGGAAGAGTTATGGTGAATATGTCTGCCACATTATCTTGTGTAAGCACATATACCAAATCAATATCTCTTGCATGAAGGCGCTCTCTCACATAGTGATAATGCACCTCAATACGTTTGGTCCGTGCATGAAATACTAGGTTCTGTGCAATAACCAAACCACTCTGACTATCAGTGAGAATATGCATAGCAGCATTAATCTCCATGCAAAGATCCATCAATAGGTGTCTCAGCCATATACACTCCACTGTAGCTATGAAAACTACCTTGTACTCAGCTTTACAACTCGATATCTCCACTGTAGGTTGCTTCTTACTCAACCAAGATATGCACGAGTCTCCAAGGAAAAAGCAATTACCACTAGTGGACACGTGAGTATCATAAAAACCAGGCCAATCACTATCTATAAAAGCATGCAAGCATGGCTGAATATCTCTTTCATAAAAGAAACCTAAGCTCAAAGTGCCTCTGAGATATCTAAACACACGTTTTACCATTTGCTAATGCTTAGTGTCAGGGCTATACATGAATTGACTCAACTCGGAAACTGCATAATGTATATCCAAACTTGTGTTGCATGCATATATAAGACATCCTACATCTTGCTGATAAAGAGAAGTGTCAAATAAATCACTGGAATCCTCAACTGAGAACCTGAATCTTGTCTCAACTATTGTGGAAACTGGCTTACAATCCTCAAAGTCAAAATGTTGAAGTAGTTTTTCGTCATACTTTGATTGATGCATAACAATTCCCCCCTCAACGGATACAAACTAGATGCCAAGATAGTAGCTCAAAAGACCAAGATAAGTGACATCAAAAGTATGTTGCAAATCAACCATAAGAATGTCAATTTTTGCATCACATGACCTAGTCAAGAGTATTTCATCGACATAGAGAACAAGCATTATAAGATCAGCCCCATTTTTGTGTACATAGAGTGTGCTTTCAATCGGACTACATGTGAAGCCAAGAGCAATCAAGTGCTTATGGATTTTGTCATACAATGCACATGGAGCTTGCTTGAGACCATACAAGGCTTTATGCAAGTGACAAACTATATGCTCTTTCCCTTTCATAGAAAATCTAGGAGGTTGCTTCACATAAACCTCTTCTTGCAAATCACCATTCAAGAAGGCTATTTTTATGTCCAACTGATGCACTTTCCAACCTCGATGGGTAGCAAATGCAACCATTGTACGAATGGTAGTCATGCGTGAAGTAGGTGCAAAAGTTTCCCCATAATCAATGCCATATTGTTGCAGATATCCTTTGGCAACCAATCTAGCTTTGTAACGATCAATTCTACCATCAAATTTTCTCTTAATCTTATAAACCCACTTTGTACCACATTCTTTCCTTTTGGCAATTCACATAACTCCCAAGCACCATTCCTATGTATGGAATCCATTTCTGATTGCATAGCACTCATCCATTGTGGATTGTCACATGCATCTCCAAAAGAAAGTGGCTCTTCATTACATGATGTAGCAATAAGAGAATAATCCACAAAATAACTTGATGCATGGTGAGAGCTTGATCTTGTTCTACCAAGTAAAGGCGCACTCAATTTGTTGTCCTGCAAAGTTTGTTTCAGCCACTTTAGCTTAGTTTGTGCACTCTTGATAGACATGCATTCATTATGCGATACATCATCAACATGTACATCATGCGTGGGCTGAATTTCATGCTCATTTTCAGCCATATTTTGACGCAAATGTTCAGCCATATGTGGTTGGGAATTTCCATCAGTTTTGACAATTTTTGGCTGAAAAATTTCAGCCATGTTTTGGTTGGAAATTCTCTGCATTTTTAGCACTATTTTGCTGGAATTGTTCAACCTTTTGAGCCTCAGTTGGTTGGTCTACATGGCCATAGTCAAGTGCGCCATTTTGGAACAAAGGCATGAGTGTATCGAACAGATCTTGTGAGCTAATTGTTGGTTGTTTTCTGCATTCAAGTAGAGGGAAAACTGAATTTTCAACAAATACCACATCTCGACTCACAATAATTGTGTACGCCAATGGATGCTACAAACAATATCCCTTACTTTCAGCACTATAACCAACAAATATACATTTCTGATGGCACAAGATCATATGCCAAACAACCAAACACACGCATATGACTAACCATAGGCTTATGACCATTCCAAGCCTCATAAGGAGTGATGACTCTCAATGCTTTTGTAGGGCAGTGATTCAACACATAGTTTGCACACATGACTGCTTCCATCCAAAACTTATCAGGAAGATGCTTTCCTTAAACCATACATCGTGCCATTTCAAGTAGAGTTCTATTTTTATGCCCGGCAACACCATTTTGCTGAGGTGTATATGGCATCGTACATTGGTGTGAAATACCTCTTTCACGAAGAAAAGCATTAAACTCACGTGACATGTATTCACCACCACAATCCGTGCGTAGAGTCAAAAGCTTTTGTGAAGAAAAAACTTCCAGCCATAGCTAAAAATGCTTTGAAGCAAGAAAATACCTCATTCTTTGCTTTCATAGGATACACCCATCTATGGCGAGTAGCATCATCAATGAACGTAAAAAAATATACATGCTTCCCAAAAGATGGAGTCTTGGCGGGACCACATACATCACTATGAACAAACTGCAATTTTCTTGTAGTGTGTGTATGACTACCTTTTGCAAAAGAAGCACGATGCATTTTTCCAAGAATGCAACCTTCACATGCATGCTTTTCAATGGACTCGAGTGTAGGCAAACCAATAGCCATGTCCTTCTTTTGCAAGTAAAGCAAACTATAAATGTTCAAGTGACCAAAATGAGCATGCCAAAGCTCCATTTCAGCCATGGAAGAGGTATGAACAACTAAGGCATTTGAGGCAGCCCTCTTGTATGTATCCATGCGATACAAGCCATTACATAATGTACCAAACATCATGATAACATTTCCATTGTTGAAATCATGAACCATACATTGATCATCAACAAAGTGTACATGAAGTCTAGCTATGGCAATCAACGGAACTGAAAATTATTTCTTCTTGATATTGGGCACATACTATGTATTTTTCAAGAGAACCACACCTCCATTTGCAACACTAAGCTCAATTTCTCCTAATCCAATGATAGGATAAGAGGCATTGTTTACACACACCACATGTCCTCCTTTGGGCATCTTTGAAAGAGGCAAAAAATCTTTTGCATGAAATATGTGCTTTGAAGCACCACTATCAAAGAACCAATCCGAATTAGCCTCACTCCCAACCATACAATCCGAATTAGCATCATAATGACATCTAACAACACATGTCCAAAAATCTTGAGCCATGTTAGCTTCCTCATTCTTTACATTTGTTGAATTTTCAGCAACAGACATGTCAATTCCTTCTTCTTTTCATTGCGTTTAGCAAGCTTTCTACACTCATCAATAGTATGATCAGCCTTCCGACAATATTTTCATCTCTTCTTCTTTTTCAAATCACCATCATTAGAGGAATGAGTGGAATAGGAAGGTTGAGGCTTTGGTTTTGATGAACCCAAAGCTGAACCATACTTGTTTTTCCCCTTTTGTGAGATAGCAAGTGCTTGTGTTTCCTTAATTAAACCACTCCTACTCACTCTAGATTGCTCTTCTTGCAAAAGAAGAGACACAACCTCATCAAATGCATACATATTAGGATTTCCTCTTTCAACCAAACGGAGTGTAGTAGCAAAGCTTTGAAAAGATTCTGGTAATCCTTTCAACAATGTAGAAATGATTGATGCATCTCGAATAATCTCATCTATGTTTGCCAATTGCTCTTTCAAGTCCTTCATGTGTGTCACATACACATCCACTGTCTCATTTTCAGCCATGCATACATCCTCAAGTTGCTTCCTCAAGTATGCAACACGTGCTTCATTATGCACGACATACAAAGAAGCAAGAGTGTCCCACGCCTGTCATGATGTAGAACATGACTGACTGTGTGGAACTATATGATGCTTCACAGAAAGCGCAATCAAAGCATGTGCTTGAGCATCTTTTCCATCCCATATAAGCTTCTCCTGTGTAGGTGGAGAAGGAGAAACCAATGTACTTGAAGAAGAAGCTCCATCTGTGATAGTAGACTATGAAGTAGAAGCACTTGCAGGTCTTCGATTTACATCTACCACTATGTTCCAAAGTTGTTTAGCACAAGAACATGTTTCAGCATGTAAGACCACATTGGATAGTTGGTCCCATCAAGCTTATCTTCAGCTTGATGCATGCCAAAAAAGTCATTGCTGCCCGCCATTTCACAAAAGAACAAGAATGTGACAAAATTTTACTTCGATGAAAGCTGAAATGAATGCTGAAATTTCAGGTCACAAACCGTCACTCTAATCGCCATTCTGACTACACGAATGGCTTTTAAATGGGGGTAAAACTCCAGAGCACCTGGTGGAAATGTTTCTTGGCTACTGAAATTCACTCTTCAGCCGATTTGCATTGTTAAAAGTGTGTGCTTGCCGCGACGCGAAAAACCAAAACTTGAGAAGGAGTTGAACCTTCTCTGATACCACTATTGGGTTTGTGTAGAAGTGCGAGAGACACACGAGAAGCACAAATGCAGTAAGACACATGGAGAAGATGATGGTTGGAATAGCTCTCTCTATTGATGATGAACTGAACTGAAGTAAGAGGTGAATAATATTCCTAAGTACAAAGTTCCACCACATATGAGAGTATCAAGTATGTGGTAACATGGGGAAAAAACATCTAGCCAGCACTAGAGTAAAAATGTATAGGAAAAAGGTTCACATCAAAGCTACTCGAGGAACACATAAGTGTAACATGCAAGCATTGAACCCGAGACTTATACTACTAAAAGTAGAACTTATAAGCTCTCCAACAAGAAAAAAATCATTGCAAATGGATTCGAGATGAACGAGAAACAACAATTACAAGATTGGGGGGTCTGCCAAAATCATCTAGATAGATAGAGTGTGTAAAAGTGAAATTATTGCAAAATATGCAAAGAATAGCTAATAGGTGGGTGTGCTTAAGCAAGGGGGCAGCTTGGACATGTATTTTCACGACTCTAAGTCATAATACAACTCATTAGAGGCTTTAAAGTTCACATATAAACCTCTTTGACCAACCAAAAGCATACATGTCAAAAGTGAGGTCCAATCACATCAAGAGGTGAGCGAAATCTTCTCTAATCAACTTCTTTCCATTATAGGCCTGATTTGATGCCTCAAACACATGGAAATCAGCCTCCTTTGATATTGGATTATGTGGAAGGTTCAATTTGGGGCATGTTCCCACACTCTTGAGCTTGAAATTTCAATAGTGGCTAGTGTAGGGTTCTTTTCCAAAAAATTGTTTTGCCCATTCAGATCTCCGTGATTTAACTATTCATTTGTGTACTTGAATGTATGTACAGTAATATTGGGATCCTTTTCATGATGCATCTTAGTTAATCTCTTTCATGATACCATAGGGTACATTGAAACATTCAAAAAACTGAATTGATCTTCTTTCTCTTGATTTTTGCATCCTCCATACATTTTAGAACTTCATTTTCAAACTCTTGTGTTAATTTGGCCATCAAAATCACCTGTTCCTTCTAATCTAACAATGCTATATAAGGTATACTAAGTACATCAGATGTTAAGTTATCATCCCTCCACATACGTGATGGATCAAAGGTTGGAGATAAGGGATGTAGCTTAGCCTCCATAGTATGCTCCAAAGGAACGTGCAATACATCATGTGTAACTTTGAGCTCTTTCATGTCTTCTATTTTTGACATGAGTTCCTATATAAATATCTCTTGGTCTCTTTGTTGTAGAGGACTGAAGACAAGGAAGAAGAACAAAGAAGTAAAGAAAAGTAGGCCCCAATTTTTTTAGAAATGTCTAATTTTCTTTTTACAAAATCCATTGTAGAACTATGAGAAGCATTATAAATGCTCTAGAGGAGTCCTCTAGATGCATGATCCTTGAAGAATGTAACATTACCTTTGTACAATAGTAGGAACTTAGTGATTTATAGAGAAAGTGCTTATCTCATATGTGGAAGGACCAAAATTAGGGAACATGTATATAAGTAACTTCTGACTTTTTTGTAAAGACTATTTTTCCATTTTGAAGAGCTAACTTGCAAAAAATTTGAATTGGCTTCTTCCTGTCTATGTACTTCTTCAGGAGCTTACTTGAGGCATTGTTGGAACTCAAGGTCAAGCACAAGCATGGAAGTGCATCAAGGAAGTGGACACACAAGAAGAAGGAGCATGTAGGGAGCTCCAAGAAGTATATGTGAAATTTTCAAAAGAATTTCCTATAAATAGTGATTTTCATCACTAAAAACCATTGTAAATACCATTTCACATTTTTGCAACTCCATTTTGTTCAAGCCAAGGAGTCCTTGAGCTTGAGGAGTATTAGAAGTATCACCCTACCAGTTTTCATAATTTTTAGACTTCATTTGAACCCTCAAATAAGCCCTAGAACCTAACTTTTAACTAGGCCTGACACTAGGTTTGGACAAGGTTACAGAAGTGGACACACAAGAAGAAGGAGCATGTAGGGAGCTCCAAGAAGTGTATGTCAAATTTTCATAAGAATTCCCTATAAATGGTGATTTTCATCACTAAAGACCATTGTAAATACCATTTCACATTTGTGCAACTCCATTTTGTTCAAGTCAAGGACTCCTTAAGCTTGAGGAGTATTAGAAGTATCGTCCTACCAATTTTCATAATTTTTAGACTTCGTTTGAACCCTCAAATAAGCTCTAGAACCTAATTCTTTATTAGGCGAAATACTAGGTCTGAACAGGGCCAAAACTCGTCAAAAAAGTATAAAAAGAGATATAGAGCTCATTTTGGGGGTTAGTTTGTTTGAGGTTGGCTTGTTAGAGAATAGAGTTTTTGTAAGAGAGTTCTTCGTAATAGAAGCTTTCCATTGTTCCTCTCTTTGCTCTTACCGTGTGCGTGTGTGTGTATGTGTGTGCATGCTTGTGTGTGCTTTCACTCATGCACTTGTGCCTTCATTCGCTCATGGTCTTCATACCAGTCCTCACGTCTCTGTGGATTGACCAGTAAAGGAGGTGGTGCTTACACTTCTACACCAAATTTTTGCACCCTTGCCAAGGAGAGAGCTTCGAGGATGAGTGTTGTGATGGTAAGATCGTAGATTTGCAATGTTGGAAGGTAAAAAATAGTCATTTTTTGTTATTTTTCTGATTTTTCTTCTCTATCTTCATCATCATCATCATCATCATCTTCTTCTTCCATCTTCATCTTCACAAAAAAGTTTTGTTTTTTATCATATATGCATTATTTTCACTTCATTTCTGATTCGTGGATGTGCAAGAGGGAGAGAGGGAGAGAGAGGCAAAGTAATGGTGTGTGCAAGTTTCTAAGATTTTTTTGACCTCTGCGTGACACACAGGCCTCAGCACTAAAATTCGAAGTTCCCGCCAAAAACCTCAAAAAATCGCGATTCTGTGGTGAAAATCGCGATTCTATGAAAATTTCAAATTTTTTGAAAATTGCAATTTTCAAAGCTTTAGAATTTCCCCCCTAAAAGCATTTTCAAAAAAGAACACGATTTTGAGGTCATTCTCAAAATTGCGATTTTCACAAAACATGATTCTCAGGAAAACACGATCTTGAGGCCATTCTTGAAATCGTGATTTTCAAGGTGTCTCAAAAACACGATTCTCTGTCAAGGTCGTGTTTTTCACGATTATCTGTTAGGGTTGCGTTTTTCACGATTCTCTATCAGGATCATATTTTTCACGATTCTCTATCAGGATCGCATTTTTTGGGGATTGCTCAGGATCACGATTCTCACTCAAGATCGTGATTTTTGGGATGTTTCAAGACGTAATTCTCAGTGAAAATCATGGTTTTCAAAATCGCTCACGATCGTGATTCTCATTGAAAATCATGGTTTTCAAGATTGCTCATGATCGCGATTCTCAATGAAAGTTGTGGTTTTCAAGGGTGTTCACGATCACGATTTTCAATCAAAATCGTGATTTTCTCATAACATCTTGTTTCCCTGTTTTGACCCCCAGGAGCCTGATTCGAGATAACTTTTTCATCAAAAGTCTGTTTTTTCAGCTCTATAGCTCATTGGAAAGCTCCTTTTGAATCCCACTTAGCCTCATCTTAAGAATAATGTGTTGATTTTTAGATAGGATAATTTTAAGTTGACCCTCAGGTGGGGCTGGAAAGCCAAGGGGGCTCCAAAGGAATTTGAGAAGTATAAAGGGGAAATTTTGGACTCATAACTAAGGCATATGAACCTCAGATCTGGTAGAAACTTAGGCAAGGATAGACAAAGCATTATATCTTCTGAGGCTAGTGTCAACCATACAGCTAGGTCATGGGCACAGCAACTTAGTGGTTATCCCTACGTGCTAAGTTTGGACACAAGTGATTCAGAAATGTCTTTTACCATGGAAAGACCCATAGGTAACTCAAGCACTGCCTATTTACAGACACCAAAAGGTCCCTATAAGACACAATTGGAGAATATTAGGACCAATTGATTAGGTGCACGTGTCTATGAGGATGGTCCGAGATGATCAATGGTCCAACTCAAAAATCCCAATCAACCCTTCAGACTTGAACACCCAATGGTCAAGTTTGAAGAGGTTTCATACACTGATAAGCAAGGAACCATGTATGTAATTACCATCTTACCATATAGGACAGATGGGTTTGGAAATATCATTCCTGAGAATGAAGTAGGAAACCTAGAGCAAGGAGACCAGGGACGAGAACCCAAGACACCCCATGGCAAATCAGTCTTGAATAGGGTGATCACTCTAGATTGGATCCCTCAAGACAACAAAAGCATAGAACTATTCTTGAATAGAGAAACAAAGGAAGCCTTTTGGAGATTCAAGCCAGATCAACCGAGCCCAATGGTCACCACCTACGAATTCAAAGACCCTGAGACACCTGGCAAGGTTTCCTATCTAGATAACACATCGGAAAGAATGTTCTTGTTAACAGAGCATGACAGACTTGCATACACTTGGAAGAGTGAACTGATTTTCCCTCCAGCAAAGTCTAATGTTTCCCATGGCCTCCAAGGACCAGGATCATCCCAGGCTCATGAAACCCAATGAGAACGAACCAGAGAGGGACTTGAAGTAAGTTTTACAAACACTATGGGTAGGAACCAATCAAGATTTGAAAATCAAAGACCTGAAAGAGAGAGACATAGAGCACAAAGGCATCAAAGATATGAACATAATTTTCCATTGCCTAGACCACGAGAGCACCCAAGAACCCTTCGACCCTCTCAAGTGGTCAAGGCAATGAAGAACTATTTTGACAGGACAGGAGATCCTTATGACCATGTGATCAAGTTCAAAAAAGTGTTAAGAGCTGAACAAGTTGAGGATTTGTTTAGCCAATTCGAGGCATTTGGTTTGACTCTTAAGGGTACTCCCTTAGATGGTTTTAACCCCTAAATAGTCATAACTATCCAGATATAGGTCAATTACTAGATGAATTCATTGTAGAATTTTCCAAGAGTGGTATCAGGGATAGCACATCATCCTTGATCCATAGCTTCAAGCACACACCTCAAGAAACTGTGCGACTTGCAAGAAGACGGTTCAGATAGTACTTAGAAAGATACCTGGTGCCAGAGCTACCCACACTCGCCAAACAAGTGGATTTGTTTCTAGATGGCTTACTAAGCTCAAAGTTGAGATCATATGTGTACTTGAAAGAGCCTAGATCCATAGAAGAGTGTGTGCGCATGTGTATAGACATAGAAGACAATTTGGAAGAGGAGTTAGAATTGTTCAAACTCTACAAGGATTCAGATAGTTCTACTATACATACTTCCAAAACCTCCATTCAGATAGATGAGATAGATGAGATAGTTGATCAAGTTGCCAAGAAGCTAGGAGTTCAAAATAAACAAACACCAAGGGTCACCTCATTAAAGCGATGTTGTAACTACGGAGGAGACAACATGGCTCATGTATGCCCAATGCAAAACCAAAACATGAGAGAAATGGATGCTCCATATTGCACTATTGAGAGAAAATACACAAAACATATGGCTCAAGATTGTCCCTACAATAGGCAAGTTGTTAGAAAAACTTATTAGCAACCTTTCCAACAAGGTAGATATCAAAACCAACACCAACCGCCATATCATAGGCCACAACAACAATATCAACCTCAATACCACCAGAAATATGAAGTACCATATAGGCCACAACCGGTCTTAGGAAACCAACCACCACCTCCTTCCAACATGATTCCAGTTAAATATGCGATGGTGGAGGAGAACTCTAATAGAGCATTGGTGCCGATAACCCCTTTGGTCTCAGAAAATAACCCTCATGCCCAGATGTAGCTCAAGCGTAAGCACCACCTCCTTTACTTGTCAATCCGTGGAGACGTGAGGACCGGTATGAAGACCATGAGCAAGTGAAGGCACAAGCGCGTGAGTGAAAGCACACAAACATGCACACACATGCACACACACGCGCACAAGGTAAGATCAAAGAGAGGAACAATGGAAGGACTTTGATTACTAAAGCAATCTATTACAAAACTGAAATCTACAAGAAGCTAACCTCAAAAATGAGCTCTCTAGCTCTTTTTATAAATTTTGGACTAGTTTTGGCCCTGTCCAGACCTAGTGTCTGGCCTAGTTAAAAATTAGGTTCTAGGGCTTATTTGAGGGCTCAAAAAAAGTCTAAAAATTATGAAAACTGGTAGGATGATAGTTCTAATACTCCTCAAGCTCGAGGACTCCTCGGCTTGCACAACATGGAGTTGCAAAAAGGTGAAATGATATTTACAATGGTTTGAGTGATCAAAATGACTACTTTTGTAGGGGATTCTTCTGATAATTGGACATGTACTTCTTGGAGCTCCCTACTTGCTCCCTCTTCTTGTGTGTCCACTTCTTTGATGTGCTTCTATGCTCTGTCATTGGTTTTGAGCTTCAACACTCCCCCCCTCTCGAGTCTGTCGTCCCTGACAGACCCTTGTTGTAGTGGTTGTTCCATGTAGCACTTTGAGAGGTAGTGTCCATCTTGTGTGAACAACATCCTTCTATCTATCTATTGTAGCAGGTTCAGTTGTCTGATTCTTCCTTTGTCATTGTGAGTTATTGTAAGGCTTAGTTCTTTGGTATGTGTTGCTTCCTTGGATTCTAGCGAGACAGTGTCCTTGTGAGCTCCCAAAAATCGGCTTGTTGCTCAAAAGAGGTTGTCAAGGTTGAGTTGGAGCAACTGCGGGCTTCGACTTGCTTCCTAGGTATTGATGTTGTCACTGTGATATCCTAAATAACTTCCAAAGGTGATGTTCATTGTATTCGTGTCAAGTACTCGTAACCCATATTGAATGATGGGTAAATGTATTGGTGCATGGGTTGAAGAAAATATGTGCTTTGTGCATGGCCTTGTCATGTAGCCCTATGCATGCATACTGAGGAAATGCATTAGAAAACATGGTGCAAGAAAGTAGGTCTTGAGCAAGGGTATGCTGATGAAGAGGTTTCCTAATCTAGCAGTGTTGTCGTGATACCCAAGTAGAGGATTCTTACCATGAAAGGCCGATCGATAGTCTGCTCTTCATGTTGTATACCCAGCATTGTGATGGACCATCAGCTCGTCTTTCATGGTCGATGAGTGTCCATGTTGATGGATCACTGATGAAACTCTTTGAGTGTCGCGCCCTATCCCCTTTCTTCAAAGCAACATTTGCCAAATATTGAGAATTGAATTTCTTTATATTCTTTGGCAAACATCATTGGGTAACTGCACCAAGCTTAGTTTCACACCTTCTCTTTAGCTCACCCTAAGCAGGAGTCTTCTCAACTTCAAACTCTTCCCTCCTACCATGGTAAGGGGAAACAATAGTTGTGGATGTCATGTTCCTGCCAAGTGCTTGACATCTACTAGATAAGGCAACAATAATAGTAGCTGCTAGCCGAGACACACTTCTATCCAAGCCATGGTTTCACCTTCAACTAAGCATGACTTATTCATGTTCCATAAACCAAACCTGGGAACAAGCTCTCTTTTTTTTTTCTTTTAATACTACCATGTCATAAGCAAGAAGACAAATGTTAGTATCAGAAAATATAGTTGACATATGTCAATGTGCTCTTGTGCATGGGACTCTCAAATGTGTCTATGCACGGCCATGTAATGTGGCCCTATAATAATGCATACTTTGGAAATGCATGACCTGAATGGTGCATAAGAGAGGGTTGTGCAAGGAGCACATGGTTGTCGCTCGTCGAGGCTTTCGATGTTATTTGCAGATGCTATGGCAGCCTTTGTTAGAAGTATCCATTGGATCCCCGAATGACAATTGATACTTCCTCCTTATAGGGATCCATTTCAGATTGGTCTTCGCTTGTTTAGTGATCTCCTTTGGTGGCTCCATGTTTGGATGATTTCTTGAGGCTTTGATCCTGCGTGGTTGGCACTGTGGTTCTATGGGGCCTATCGATGCTTTTGGTTTCCATACCCATATCCTTGTGGAAGAGGTTCTTTGATCTTTTTTGGAGCTCTGTGCTTGATTTAGTCCCTTACCTCGCCTTGGTGTCTTTGTTGTGCAGGTTGTTGCCTTGAAGTCCCCCCTGGATTCTTTCTGAGTTTCGGCTTGATTGCTTTGTGTCCTTCGATTTGAAGTGGTCTTTTTTGAAGATAAGTCATGGTAGGCCTAGACCATAGATTTTGAAGTCTAGTGTGAGGGGGCTGATTTTGTACAAGGGCTTTCTTTGGTACCCATATCATAGTGCGATTCGGTTGGGCTCTAAGTAATTTCTTGGCCACCCAAATTTTCTTGATATTACCAAGAAAATCTGATTTTTGTTTCTTGATGTAAGGGTCTTTTGGGCCTTCTATGCGAGTTTTTTGAGAAAACTCATCTTTACATGGGGAATGCAACAAAGGTTGATCTTCTATACATGCATCAGACTTATGCAAGGGGTCAATGGGTAGTGTTGTTGGAGATTGATCTAGAGATTCATCGATACATTTATCCGTATTACACATTGAATCTCTAGATGTACAAATGGGTGATGCATTGTCATGATTGACCATCGATTTGACATTATTCTCCACATCAATGATACCTGGTATTTCTTGATCATCTCCTTCTTGATCATATGAGTGTAGATCATCCCTGCTTATGGTTTCATGAGGAGAATCCAAATTTACAGGAAGAGAGGGTCCTTCCACATCCCCCAAACACTTTGAGTCCTCCATTTCTCCATTCTCCAAGGTTTCCTGTGATTTACTCAAAGAAGGATTAGATTCAAAAACATGAGTAGAAAGAAAAAAATTTTCATGAAAAGCACACTCTTTGAAAAGATGATTTTGCCCCCAATTATCATAAGGTGGATAGTCATTAGGATTTTCCATAGACATATATGTAGACGCATGGGTAATAGGTGGAGAAGACACCTCAAGTTCTTGATGATTTTGTGTAATGAACCTTTGGGTGCCAATGATCAAGTCTTCATCTATACAATCCATGACAAAGAATGTTTCCAAAAATTGCATATCATCCACCATAACATGTAACACAACTTGACCCATGCAATCATAATGTTCACCATCCATGAGGATAGAAGAGTGATTTGTTGGTTGAATGTTCTCTAAGATAATGACCACTAGGTCAATATGAATTAAATTCCACTCACAATTAGGATTGATATAAACACCCAACCTTCTATGGTCCTATCCAAAAAAGTATTATCATATTCTCTTGTTGCAAATAAGGATCCAACCCCCTTTGACATTTCCCCCGTTTCCTTGACTCCTTGTAATTTTTCTCTAGATGTTTCATCCTCAGTTGAGATTATTTCATGTACTTCATGTTCATCTCCCTTCTCTTTTCCCATCTTAGCCCCCTTTCTTCTCTCTTTTGTTTTTTTCTTTCCCATGATGCAATTTTTCTCCCTCTTGGTATTGCAAAAAAATCCTTTGGAGCCCCCTTGGTTTCCTGGTCCTACTTGAGGGTCAACTTCAAATTATCCTACCTGAAAATTAACACATTAGTCTTATAAAAAGCAGTTGAGGCCATGTAGGATTTGAAACGAGCTTTCCAACGAGCTATAGGGCTCAAAAAATGGACTTTGGATGAAAAAGTTATGTCAAATCAGGCTCCTGAGGGTCAAAACAGGCAAAGAAGACCTTTTGAAAAAAAAACGTGATTTTGTGAAATCAAGAGAATCGCGATTTTGTGAACTTCAAGAGAATCACGATTTTGTGAAATCAAGAGAATTGCGATGCTATGAAATCAGAGAATCGTGATGCTGTGAAATCAGAGAATCGCGATTGTGTGAAATCAGAGAATCGCGATTGTGTGAAATCATAGAATCGCGATTTTGAGCCTTGAGAATCGTGTTTTCACAGAATCGTGTTTTCACAAAATCGTGTTTTTGCTGAAAATTGTGATTTGTGAGAATCGTGATTTTGAACAGAGAATCGTGTTGTTGAGAATCGCGATTTTGAGCAGAGAATCGTGTTTTTGAGAATCGCGATTTTGAGCAGAGAATCATGTTTTCACAGAATCGTGTTTTCACAGAATCGTGTTTTCACAAAATCGTGTTTTTGCTAAAAATCGTGATTTGTGAGAATCGCGATTTTGAGCAGAGAATCGTGTTGTTGAGAATCGCGATTTTGAGCAAAGAATCGTGTTTTTTAGAATCGTGATTTTGAGCAGAGAATCGTGTTTTCACAGATTCGTGTTTTCATAGAATCGTATTTTCAGAGAATCGTGTTTTGAAAATCGCGATTTTGTCTCAGAATCATGGTTTTCAAAAATTTAGAGAATCGCAATTTTGAGCCACAGAATCGTGTTTTCTCAGAATCGTGTTTTCTCAGAATCGTGTTTTCTCAGAATCGTGTTTTTGACATGAAAATCGCAATTGCCAACAGAGAATCGTGTTTTTGAAAATCGTGTTTTTTGAAAATCGTGTGTCTTAGAGAATCGTGTTCTAGAGAATCGCGATTTTATCCCAGAGAATCGTGGTTTCCAAAAATTTAGAGAATCATGATTTTGAGCACAACCACAGAATCGTGATTTTGAGAATGACCACAGAATCGTGTCCTTTTCAAAAGGCTTTTAGGCAAGAAACAGAGAATCGCAATTTAAAAAAAAAAATTGAATTTTCACAGAATCGTGATTTTCATCACAGAATCGTGATTTTCATCACAGAATCGTGTTTTTTGGTGGGAAGTTCGAATTTCTGAGCGCTGAGCAATGGCGAGCTCCGTATGTGCAGAAAATCATGAAAAAACACAGCGCTTGCACTCTCTTGCACTTCATAAATCCTCCTCGCACAATAATGCATGAAAGATGGTATGAAAATGATGAAAATGCACTAATAAACAAGAAATTTCTATGAAGAAGAAGATGGAAGAAGATGGAGATGGTGATGATGATGAAGATGAAGAAGAAAAATTAGAAAATGAACAAAAATGGCAGTTTTTTTACCTTCCAACGTCGCAAATCTACGATCTTACCATCACAATGCTCGTCCTCAAAGCTCTCACCCCGGCAACAGCGCCAAAATTTGGTGTAGCTCAAGCGTAAGCACCACCTCCTTTACTTGTCAATCCGCGGAGACGTGAGGACCGGTATGAAGACCATGAGCAAGTGAAGGCACAAGTGTGTGAGTGAAAGCACACAAACATGCACACACACGCGCACAAGGTAAGATCAAAGAGAGGAACAATGGAAGGACTTTGATTACTAAAGCAATCTATTACAAAACTGAAATCTACAAGAAGCTAACCTCAAAAATGAGCTCTCTAGCTCTTTTTATAGTTTTTGGACTAGTTTTGGCCCTGTCCAGACCTAGTGTCCGGCCTAGTTAAAAATTAGGTTCCAGGGCTTATTTGAGGGCTCAAATAAAGTCTAAAAATTATGAAAACTGGTAGGATGATAGTTCTAATACTCCTCAAGCTCGAGGACTCCTCGGCTTGCACAACATGGAGTTGCAAAAAGGTGAAATGATATTTACAATGGTTTGAGTGATCAAAATCACTATTTTTGTAGGGGATTCTTCTGATAATTGGACATGTACTTCTTGGAGCTCCCTACTTGCTCCCTCTTCTTGTGTGTCCACTTCTTTGATGTGCTTCTATGCTCTGTCATTGGTTTTGAGCTTCAACACCAGAGTTCTGACTACTCCTATGAAGGTAGTCCACAAGCTTATTACACAAAGTCACCTAAGCATAGTGAGACTTATCCTTGTCAATACGAGGCACCACCTATGGAACAAAATTGGGAGCCCAAATGCTCCAATTTCATGTACAAGAATCCTAACCCTAGGCCCCAATTGAGACAAATGAGACCATAAGCCCATAGAGGACCATGTTTTAGATGTCAGGGCAACCATTTCATTCGTGAATGTCCCAACCCACCTACTCCAAGTCAAGGATAGAACATCACAATAGAAGGTTTTTGTCCTGAGTGTGGCAAAGAACATCTCTCGAGTGATTATCCAAGGACCTCCTCTAGTGTGCATAAGGTTACACCAATTAATGTGGTAGGCTTACTGGTGGATTCAAGTTCAAGCTGTGTTAATGTGGCTCCTATATAGGTAGTTACTAGGGCACAAGCCTTACAACAAGCGAAACGAGTTGAACAATCAGAGTCAAGTGAATCAGTAGAGCCTAGTAAGAGGAAAACAAGAACATGGAAGAATACCAAGGAGAAGGCTAATTGTAAGTGGGCTAGAAAGTTATCTGAAAGCCTAAGAGATGCAAAAACAAAAATAGCAGGCATTTCATCTCAAAACCCCTCGCATGTCGAAACTCCATCCACTCCACTTCATCCCACCACACCACCAATTGTAAATAGACCACAACCAGGGTCTACTCTCGCAGATCCTACCCCAGGAGGCTCGAAGATGATGTTCAAAGCCTGTCACGCTCGACTTCAAGAAGGGCCAACAGCTGCAAACCTAGACAAGAGTTACCCTAGAGAAGATTTAGAGATTGAACAGACAAAAATGTGTATGAAAATGGTAGAACTATCTCAGGACATGCTTGAGACGAATCAATTGTTCAATCAAACAAATTCTATCAAACCAAGTTTGCATTTCCAGGTCTTATTAGAAAGATTAGAGTAGTTGATAAACAAACCTCAAGTTTCTTTACCTCCACACGCTCAACCAGTTGTTGAAAGAGAAAGCTCACCACCACGGAAGCTTATGTTCCTAATTCCACAGATGTTGGAATACCTCTTTCAATTCAAGAGTACTCTCCAGAGTTCTTGTGGGAAATACAAGAAGAGAAATGGGCCAAGGAGGAGGATATTTTCTCTCCTATTCTTGAAATTGATGATCTTCATGATCAATTTCCCCAAGACATTCCATCTATTTATGGAGACCAAGTAGAGTAATAAGAAGATGAAAGATTAGATTTCGAATCTAATTCTTTGTAAGGAATGTGAGAGTGTTGATTGACTCAGGTGTAGCAACTAGTGCATTTAGATTTTCATACTGTCAAGACTTGGAATTGAACATCAATCCCATAGAAGCCTATCTCATAGGGCTAGGAGGTGTGGAAACCCCTTGTTTGGGTGAGGTGGAGCTTCCCATCTACCTTCAAGATGTCCCAATGAAAGTCAAAATGCTAGTGTGTCAAGATGAGGACCTTACAAAACCACTTGTCTTGGGTCAAGATTGGATATATGACCATGTAGTCAACATTAACCTAAGAAGTCAACTTCTTCAAGATTGGATACATGAACAATGCATTACATTAAAATTAGAGAACTACATGCTTACAAATCTAGGTATCATACATTCTTTTAGTTCTTCTAAGACTAGTCCTCGAGAAGAAGATGTTGAGTGTGTCGACAACTCTATGATGCAAAAGGACTCAAAGCTAGAAGAACAGGTTCAAAGGCATGAAGATCTATCTTCTTTTGCAAAGACTAATGGAGCCAATTAGTTCACCCACACAGGCAAGCGGAGTCATACAAGACAACTGTTATGGCAAATAGGCAAACAAAATTCAAGAAGAAAGTAGTTCTAGGCATGAAGCATATCTAGGTACAAAAAGGAGGAAAACCATCGGCCTTGCCCCCACAATTCCCATCCAGGCCAGAAGACGAACGAAGAAACTAGGACAAGCTCAACCACAAGGCATCCAACGAGTGTGGGTGCCTAAGAAATTAGCTACAGTTCAACAAGTACAATTACAAATATGGGTACCCAAGAAGCTCTTGCATACACAACAACCTATGCTTTTCCACATGAGAAAAGTTTCAAGAAAGAAGCCAAGGTGAGGCAAGGGTTAGAACCAAACACCAAGACCAAAAGTAAACCAACTCACCTCTTCAACAAGAGTCAGAAGGCCAACAACAATGGTATGGGTTGTTGGAATCAATGTCCAATAATTCTTCGTCCATGCGAACCTGAAATTTCGTAGTGTGAAACCATCTTTTAGAAAGTTAAAAGAAAACAAAATCAAAAGCAAAGCTTACGTTTTTTTTCAATATCGCATATAGAAAAGCGTAGAAGTATTACGATATGAGTTTTCTTTTGTAATTAAATCGCAAGAGCTTTATTCATGGACGATTGTAGCTTTTTATTAAGCTTTTCAATGGATACACAACTACTATATAAGGAGGCCCTTGGCTCCTTGTATAATCACTCACTCAAAGATCTAGAGCTTGGAGATCTTCTTGAAGACAGAGTGTTCTCACACTCTTGAAGGAGGTGAAGTTGTGGTGAAGGAGAGGCTACTCTCATTGCAGCAGGAAGTCTTCTACGAGGTGGTTGTAACTATCTTTTGTGAGTTAACCTTGTGGTTGATTTACAATTTCATTACACTATTTTGTTAGCTTCGTTGCTTCATTCTCTTCACACACACTTAGATTATTTCGACATAATCTAAATTTTGTATCATCATCTTCTTATTCTTCCATTAGTGAGTGCACCACTTTATATGGTTGAGTAGTACTCCCATGTTGTAATTTGGACATCTATTATTTTTAGTGAAGTAAGCATCCAGCTTACGTTCCCTATCCTTGTCTCAAGATCTCTTTCTTTCTCTATCTCACTTATCATCTTGTCAATTAAGTTGTGTATGCTCAAGAGGTTTTAGTATTGGAACGATCCTGGGGCCCCAAATTCCAACACTTGGTATCAGAGCTACATAATTGACATACACACTTAAGATAAGATGAGTGAGATTAGAATTGAGATTGAAGACAAGTTGGATGGATCTTCTAATTATCCCATGTGGAGTTTCATGATGATGAACTTGTTAGTGACAAAGGATTTATGGAGTATCGTCAATGGATCCTTAACAAGACCAAGACGAGAAGGCGAAGGAGGATCTACAACAGCTTCAACAGGTACTGGAATTACAATTACAGAACCAACTGAAGAAGAGGTAACCACTTCGACATCCAGAGTCATTGCTAGGTCTTTACCTAGAGTTCCTCCTACTGAAGATCAGGCAAGATGGGATGCTAGAGATGCTTTAGCACTTTCATTCATAGCAATGAGCGTCAAAAAGCATATTCTACCACAGATCAGATCTTGCAGAAGTTCTAGTCAAGCTTGGTTAAAGCTCGAGAATCTTTTTCAGAGCAAAAATCCTGCTAGGAAAGCTCACTTGAGGAGACAACTAGCAAATACAAGGATGAAAGCTGGTGAGTCAATTCAAACCCACATTACAAGACTCGTTGACTTGAGAGATCAACTTCTAAATGTAGGAGTTGAGATATCAGATGAAGAAATGGTAAATACGCTGATTAATTCACTTCCTATTTCATATCGATCTTTCATAACCACTCTTACCCTTACCACAAGAGATAGAGAGGTTACATTTGAAGAGTTAGAGTTCTTGTTACTTCAAGATGAAGATCAGTTGAAGGGAATGGAAGAGAAGCACTTTCATCTTCATCAAAGGGTAAGAAGAAGAAGGATAAGAAGAAGGAAAAACAATCCAAGAAGGAAAGTAGATCCCTCTCACCTTCTACTTCAGATTCTGTATCTACGACATCTAAAGAGAATTCTTCTAAGAAGAAGGTAAAAATATGTTCTTTTTGCAAGAAACGTGGACATATTCAGTCAGAATGTTATAAAAGGATTGCAGCAGAAAAGAAAAAGGCATCAGGTAATGTTGCAGAAGATGATAAAAAAGGGAAATCTCAAGGTGATTCTTATGCCTGTATCACTATTGAGGAAGTAGCTTTTGATCAAGCAGCTTTACAAGTTCTTTCAGCAAGTCCTTGGATATTCGACTCAGGTGCTACAAAGCATATGACAGGTCGTAGAGATGTATTTTCTTCTCTCTCCTATTCTTCAGGTAGAAGAGTTACTATTGCAGATGGCAATGATTTGGATGTTGTGGGAATAGGTACAGTAACCCTAAAGTCAAGAGAAGGTGGTAATTTTCAAATTCCAGATGTCCTTTATGTACCTGAAATGAAGATAAATCTGCTATCTATATCTGCATTTTTAAGTGATGGTTTTAAAGTTGTATTTGAGAAAGATCTTTGTAAGATCTTATCACATAAAGAAGACAAGTGTCTTTTGCAAGGTACGCATAAAGGAGGGGTCTTTGTTTTGTCAAAAATCAGTCAAGCATATGCAGTCAAATCTTCGTCACCGGTGGAAGATATGAAGCTATGGCATGAAAGATTTGGACATATCAATTTTGGAGCTCTCAAGAATATCAAAGATAGAGGTATGGTTGAGAGTTTACCCTCATTCAAGCTACCTGATGATTCAGATATATGTGAAGGTTGTCTTGAAGGTAAGATGCATAAACTACCTTTCAAGAAACATGGTCATATTACAGCTACCAGGAAATTGCAGATTATTCATTCAGATGTGAATGGTCCTATGAGAGCAGACTCTATTCAGGGTTTCAGGTATTTTGTCCTATTTGTGGATGATTTTACAAGATACTCATGGATCTATGGTCTTAAGTCGAAGTCAGAAGTCTTTCCTATGTTCAAGAAGTTTGTAGCTATGGTTGAAAATGAAAGTCAAGAAACTCTCCAGATTCTCAGAAGTGATAGAGGTGGAGAATACTTGTCAAATGAGTTTCAGACATTTCTCGATGAGAAAGGTATTACTCGACATCTTACTATTGCTTATACTCCTCAGCAAAATGGTGTTGCAGAAAGAAAGAATAGAGTGCTTGTTGAAATGATGCGGAGCATGATGGCATCCAAGAGGCTTTCACCAAAATTCTGGTTTGATGCAGTACATATAGCTAATCACATTTTAAACAGGTCATCTACAAAAGCTTTAAAGGACCGAGGCAAATTAGATGTAAAGGCAAAGAAAGCTGTTTTTATTGGATATCCTGTTGAAAACAAAGGATACAGGTTTTATGTTCCAGAAACAGGTGAAGTTATTCTTTCACGTAATGCTTATATTGCTGAAGATAAGGTTTATGATAAAGAAGCAAAAATTCCGGAGTTCATTAGTGAAAATGACTATGGAATTTTTAGAAAGATTCTGGATGTACATGTTGAGCCATATCAGGAGGGAGTTAAACCTCAAATTCCTAGTATTCAAGAAAAAATTGAAGAAAGAGGAATCTCACAACCATCTACAAAGTCAGTTCCACAAGAGACTTTGATTCCAGAAATGGAAGAAGTTAAAGTTCCAGAAAGTCCTAGTACATCGACAGGACAAGTTCCAGAACCTGTGGAAGCTGAAAGTTCAGAAAGAGTTTCACCACTATTCAAGGATACACCTACGTGGTTATATCAGACTTGGAAAGATAGTGGTATAAAGACTTTTACTGGAAGAACAAGGAGTCAGACTAGACAACAACAACAAGATCATGTAAGAACAAGAAGTCAAACTAGACAGCAAAAAGATCATGTAAGTTTTGCTGAAGACTTCGAGATTCATGATATTTTGGCACTTACGACTGTTGAAGATGAACCTGCGTGTGTTAAAGATGCACTTAACATTCCTATTTGGAGAAAAGCTATGCAAGAAGAGATTGATTCTATTCATAAGAATCAAACTTGGCAGCTATGTGAGTTACCAGAAGGAAAGAAGGCTATAGGTGTAAAATGGATCTTCAAAATCAAAAGGAAAGCAGATGGTACTATTGATAGATACAAGGCCAGGTTGGTTGTCAAAGGATATGCACAACAGAAAGGTATTGATTATGATGAGACATTTGCTCCTACATCTAGGATGACTGTTATTAGGTCAGTACTTGCTCTAGCAGCACATTTTGGTTGGCATATATATCAACTTGACATTAAGACTGCTTTTCTAAATGGTGATTTACACGAAGATGTGTATATTCAGCAGCCAGAAGGTTTTGAAGAGACAGGTAAAGAACACTTAGTGTGTAAGCTTATAAAAGCTTTGTATGGTTTAAAACAGGCACCTAGAGCATGGTATGAAAAGATACATACATATCTTTTATCCGTTGGTTTTCATAACTCAGATGCAGCTCCAACTCTTTATGTCAAAGCTGAAACAGGTATGATGATTATAGCAATCATTTATGTGGATGATATTATAGTCACAGGTCCTAGAGATGAAGATTTGCAGATGTTCAAAGAAGAATTGAAGCAAACATTTGATGTGAATGATTTAGGCATTCTACATTATTATCTTAGGATTGAGTTTCTGTTTTGAGATGAGTGTATCTACATGACACAGCAGAAGTACATTGAGAAACTTTTGGAAAGGTTTCAGATGGGTGATTCTAAACCTATGCAAACACCTATGGATCAGAACACGTCTTTACAAATGGTAGCAGATGCAGAACCATTTGATGCTACTCTATATAGTCAAGCAGTAGGTTGCTTGATATATCTTTGTAATACACGTCCTGATATACAGTTTGCAGTTTCTCAAGTATCAAGGTTCATGCAGAATCCGACAGTGTTACATTGGAAAGCAGTAAAGCGGATCTTTCGTTATTTGAAGGGAACTTCAAATTATGCTATGGTATTTTCGAAATCTACACATTTGTTACTAAAAGGATTTTCAGATTCTGATTGGGCAGGTGATAGAGACACAAGAAGAAGTACTAGTGGATTTTGTTTTTATCTTGGAGATTGTCTTATCTCATGGTTTTCAAAAAGACAACCCACTATTGCCACTTCATCGTGTGAAGCTGAATATCGTGCAGCATTTACAGCTACTCTAGAGTCAGTATGGTTGCAGAAGATTTTCAGTTATCTTGATGTAAGAGTACATCAACCCATTCAGATATTTTCAGATAGCCAAAGTGCTATAGCTATAGCTAAAAATCCAGTGCATCATGCAAGGACAAAGCATATAGAGGTACACTACCACTATATTCGAGAGCAGATAGCTAAGAAGCACATTGAGCTGGTTTATATTCCTTCTAGTGAGAATGTTGCAGATATATTTACCAAAGCATTGACTAGAGATAGTCATGAGAAGATTTGTAGGTTACTAAAGCTTGTACCATTGTGACATTGAAGGAGGGAATTTTGGAATCAATGTCCAATAATTCTTCGTCCATGTGAACCTGAAATTTCATAGTGTGAAACCATCTTTTAGAAAGTTAAAAGAAAACAAAATCAAAAGCAAAGCTTACGTTTTTTTTCAATATCGCATATAGAAAAGCGTAGAAGTATTACGATATGAGTTTGCTTTTGTAATTAAATCGCAAGAGCTTTATTCATGGACGATCGTAGCTTTTTATTAAGCTTTTCAATGGATACACAACTACTATATAAGGAGGCCCTTGGCTCCTTGTATAATCACTCACTCAAAGATCTAGAGCTTGGAGATCTTCTTGAAGACAGAGTGTTCTCACACTCTTGAAGGAGGTGAAGTTGTGGTGAAGGAGAGGCTACTCTCATTGCAGCAGGAAGTCTTCTACGAGGTGGTTGTAACTATCTTTTATGAGTTAACCTTGTGGTTGATTTACAATTTCATTACACTATTTTGTTAGCTTCGTTGCTTCATTCTCTTCACACACACTTAGATTATTTCGACATAATCTAAATTTTGTATCATCATCTTCTTATTCTTCCATTAGTGAGTGCACCACTTTATATGGTTGAGTAGTACTCCCATGTTGTAATTTGGACATCTATTATTTTTAGTGAAGTAAGCATCCAGCTTACGTTCCCTATCCTTGTCTCAAGATCTCTTTCTTTCTCTATCTCACTTATCATCTTGTCAATTAAGTTGTGTATGCTCAAGAGGTTTTAGTATTGGAACGATCCTGGGGCCCCAAATTCCAACATGGGTATGGAAGCCAAAAGCACTAGTAGCCCCCGCAGAGCCAAAGAACCAACCACGTGGGATACAGAATTTAAGAAACAATCTAAAGATGAAGAAGCCCAAGGTGATCTCTACATAGCCGAACATGGTTCTCAAATGGATCCCTATAAGGAGGAATGATCAGTTTTCATCTCGAGGTCTAATGGACACCTCTAAGTATAGCTTGCATCAATGTCTTCAAGTAGCATCTAAAGCCCCAACATGTGACAAGCATGTGCCTTTGGCATTTTGCACCGTTCACGTCATGCATTTCCAAATTATGCATTAATATAGGGTCACATTACACGGTCGTGCATACATTTGAGAATCCCAGGCACATGAGACACATTTGACATATGTACATTATTTTATTGATACTAACATCTTTCTTCTTGTTTGGTGACATTGTTTCAACAAAAAAAAAAAGGTAAAAGAGAGAGAGAGAGAGCGAGAGAGCTTATTCCCAGGTTTGGCTCATGGAACATGAATGAGTCATGCTTAGTTGAAGGTGGAATTGTTGATGACTTGTGAGAGTCTTAGCCTTCTACCCATATCCGAGGGTCTCGATATTACTTGAACATTAGGATGCCCACCTTCTCCTTAACCTCCAAGAGGTCTCTAGGAAAAGAGTGGTATGTTATGTGCCTTTCCTCCCAAGATTGAGTTAGGCAAATCCATAGTAGTGAATTGCAATTGATGTTGATGATGGACATTTTTCCAATGGAAATGTTCAAAATTATAGTTTTTTGAGATCCCCCTGATTCTTGTCGTGTTTGCTTAATGAGGATGTTTATTTCTTATGTGGAAACAGAAACAAGCCCATCTATTTGAACTTTGACTTTTCTACCTTAGGCAGGTCTTTGTATCTCCTCTTAAGTTGATCCAAATAGGTTATCCTTGTGGGGTCCTCAGTATCTTGTAGTTCATAGATGGTAGTTGGATTAGCATCAGTCCCCAAGATAGGGGGGTTGCATGCATCACCCTATTGATGCCCTCAATCAAGTATATTTCAATTACGTGATCATCCTAAGGTATTTTGTCTCCTCTTAAGATGTTGACTACCATCCACTTCCCCCTAGGGGTAGTTACTATTTCTTCACCACTAAGGTTTGTTGTTTGGGGCTGTCTTTGATAATCCCCATGGCATTAGTCCTATCAAGCTAGTATGTGACCATGTACAAACTTCCCTTTGTGTCCTTTGAGCCTTCTTATAATTTGACAGCTAGTTTCTATGAACAATATCTAACATTCTAGAGTCTTTTAACTTAGCCATAGATCTATTGAGTCCATCCAAGTATGTGGGCATCCCTAGCAAATTCATGGATACATATTTCAAGGAGTCCCTATATTCTCCTTCAATGGCGGACATGTTTTCAACACTTATGATGGGAGTATGCATAACTTTTGGGGCTTCCATACTCTCACAATCATAATAACTAGATGAATCAGAATCGCTTGAGTGTGGGCTCCTATTGGTAGTACTCTTCACTGATGAGACTACACTTTCATGACTAGCTAAAACTCTCCCTCATCTCAAGTTCATTAACAGTGTAATAACCCCATTTTTCCTTGTTCTCTCACTGGTAGTAGTGAATGTTTTGTTCTTCCCAACTCAATGTGTATGTCTAAATTTTTTGGTGAGAGCACCCAAGCGAGAACACAAATTAGGTTTTCAAAGTCTTCATAAGTAACTACTTTAACAACTTTCTCTCACTAATATTTTCTTCTTTCTTTCTTTGTGCAACCTAAAACAAATATTTCAAGTCAATGGTTGTACCTCACCTAACTTAATTGTCCCACTTCTTCCTCTCATCATAGTTTCAATCTTCTTAGAAAAAGAATCCCTAGAAGTATTGAGCTTTTTCTTGCCCTTCTATTGATTGGATCAAGCCCTAATAAGGCTCTACTTTCTTCTAGTTAAGGTCAAAAATCCAAACTCTATGTTCTCTTCTCCAAAAATGCTCAAGTATCATTTCTTAGGGGACACCTCAACTTGCGAATACATGACAGATAGGTCACGGTGACACAACCTTCGAGCAAGCATCATGAAACTTATCATGCATTGGCAATACCACCTTCACAATAGCTAGATGTCAAAACACGAATCAAGTATCATTGACACATCACACATGATACACGAAATAAGACACATGACACGTGAAGCATGACACATGAATGCTAGGTGTGAAAAATATCTAGTGAGTGCCAACAATACGCAATACAACGTGTCAGCAATTCCTATCCAATGACACCATGATATTGGGATCCTCTTCAACTATTATGACACCTCTGAGATGTCAACAATACTCAAGTGTCAATGACACTTGTATGTTTCCAATACCTAGTAGGTTTCAATGATAAATTTTAGGTATTGATAATACCAAAAAAACCTCATGATACTCACAGAGTGTTGGTAACACTGGCTAGGTGTGAGTGATACTTGGGAATTTGGTGTCAGTGACATCTGACTCCATCATGTATGCTGAAACTTGGATTTTCCTATGTCAAACTTAAGTTTTGTTTTTATATGTGTGTTCCTTGTGATCTCATATATCCCCTTATGTTTCTATCCTAATAAAAAGATGCTTGTAACCTCAAGAACATGCATTACAACACTCGGGTGGTGCCGTTTCACCATATGTGGTGTTTTTAGCAAAAACTTTTGATAATCTTGTAGAGCCTACCTCAATGGTCTTGTATCTCAATTTTCAAGGTAGATTTTGCTTTTTATAGCTCACGACCAACACTTGAAAGCTCATGAAACTTATCATTTGGGTCTCTCTCTCTCTCTCTCTCTCTCTCTCTCTCTCTCTCTCTCTCTCTCTCTCTCTCTCTCTCTCTCTCTCTCTCTCTCTCTCTCTCTCTCTCTCTCTCTCTCTCTCTCTCTCTCTCTCTCTCTCTCTCTCTCTCTCTCTCTCTCTCTCTCTCTCTCTCTCTCTCTCTCTCTCTCTCTCTCTCTCTCTCTCTCTCTCTCTCTCTCTCTCTCTCTCTCTCTCTCTCTCTCTCTCTCTCTCTCTCTCTCTCTCTCTCTCTCTCTCCTCTCTCCCTCTCCCTCCCTCCCTCCCTCCCTCCCTCCCTCCCCCTCCCCCTCCCCCTCCCCCTCCCTCCCTCCCCCCCCCCCTCCCTCCCCCCCCCCCTCCCTCCCTCCCTCCCTCCCTCCCTCCCTCCCTCCCCCCCCCCCCCCCCCCCCCCCCCCTCCCTCCCTCCCTCCCTCCCTCCCTCCCTCCCTCCCTCCCTCCCTCCCTCCCTCCCTCCCTCCCTCCCTCCCTCCCTCCCTCCCTCCCTCCCTCCCTCCCTCCCTCCCTCCCTCCCTCCCTCCCTCCCTCCCTCCCTCCCTCCCTCCCTCCCTCCCTCCCTCCCTCCCTCCCTCCCTCCCTCCCTCCCTCCCTCCCTCCCTCCCTCCCTCCCTCCCTCCCTCCCTCCCTCTCTCTCTCTCTCTCTCTCTCTCTCTCTCTCTCTCTCTCTCTCTCTCTCTCTCTCTCTCTCTCTCTCTCTCTCTCTCTCTCTCTCTCTCTCTCTCTCTCTCTCTCCAACTCTCCCTCCAACTCTCCCTCCAACTCTCTACAAGAAGATGAGGCCATAGATGTCGTATAGGGCCTATGAACCCTAGGTGAAATCATACCAAAAGTGAGCAAAAGTTTTCTTTTTGTTTGATTTGTCAAAATATCGCTAACCTCCCTAGCTCTCCCAAAATGCTAACCCTAATGCCTAATGCCCTTACCTCTCCTAATTGTACTAACTTGCTCCACATATCCACAGGCAGTGAAATTTGGTGCAAGAGAAAATAAATTTATCTTCCCTTCAATCCAAATTCTTCTTTACACACATCTACTCCACAACTCTGCTCTAACCATCATGCACATACCTTAGCAAAGGCCCTTATCCCTCGCAATGGCACCAAACACATGTGTAACCATGTAACCTCATGAAAAGTGATCTTAGCTAGCAACCACACATCTTACAAGCACACTAAATTGGTGGATTGACTTAAACATGTCAAATTCTCAAACCAAGAGCTGACCCCGCCAAGTTCATAGAAGCATGTGCACTTTCACAATGATCAGTGCACCCAATTGTCAAGAAAACATGTACTAAGAGTGAATATCTTCATAAAACCACCTCTTATACTCAGAAATGCACCACGATACCTATAACAATATTGAATACAAAAATGAGTTTTTTTCTCAATTACTACATCCAAATATAGTAAATAATGGGTTCATTTTGAAGCTCTCAATGAGATGCATCTATTCTATTCTTGAAGCATTTTGAGTTTCCTATAGAAAGTTATGGAAAAACAAACAGGTGTCCAAAATCACCTACCTACACTCTAAAACTCCCTACACTTAATACATGCAAGAAAATTGTGAAGAAAGGTTTGGAAGGGTATACAATACTTCCTAGCACGCATTCTAAGCCATAGCTATACACAAGCACATAAGGAAGGGGAAAAGAGGCCAAGAATATGAATTCATGGGATTGTTCAAAGTAGTTGGGCCACTCCATAGGCTTGGGCTCCATACTCTGCTCAAGGGCCTCCACATTGGGCATATGAATGGGCAGCTTATCCTCCATCTTGGGCTACCCCTACAATTGGTTGGGCGGCCCAATGGGCATCCGGGAAGCCTCACGCAGAGCCAACTAAAACAAAATCACCTGACATTAAGGAAGAAGTGGATACAGGAGAAGAATTATCTAATGAAGATCTAGGAGACATCATGGATTGGATTGAACAAACTAATAATGTTTCATGTTTTACAATAGGAATCAAGGAAAAAGAAGAAGAAGAACCTACTGTGGAGTCTGTGGTATTAGGAGAACCAGCTAAAGATTTCCGAAGAGGTAAAGTTTTGAAAGGAGTTGAAGGAAGAAAAGGGATTGAAGCAAGCCAAACAAAACAACTAGTAGAAAGCATTTTCCCATTGGTGGAAGTCTGAGTAGGATGGACACAGGAAAAGACCTAGGAAATCACCATCAATGATAATCCAGCATTCACTAAGGAAATATTGTTTAAGGACAAGGAAGAGGCGATTTTGGAGCCAGTTAAAGAAGTAAACTTAGGGGAAGAAGAAAATCCACAAAATCTTCTACTGGCAAGTTGGTTGTGGGACCACCCTCTTCTTCTAACAGAGGTAATAACATTCATGACTAATTTTAAAGATGTATTTGCATGGAGTTACAAGGATTTGACAGGAATACCAAAAGAACTGGGAATACACACTATTCCTCTAGTGGCAGAAGCTCAGCCAGTTAGAGGGAAAATGTATAGGTTAAATCCCAAATATGCCGAAGAAGTCAAAAAGGAAATCCAGAAAATGGAGGAAGCAAGTATCATAGTTCCTGTAGAGCATTCAAAATGCATGTTCTCTATGGTTATAGCTCCTAAGAAGCAACCTAACAAAACCAAGGTTTGTGTGGATTTCCGGGCATTAAATAAGGTAACCATCCGTGATGGGTTTCCCACTCCCTTTTCTGAACAAGTGATTGAAGATGTAGCAGGACATGTGCTGTACAGTTTCATGGATGGTTTCAGTGGATACAATCAACTGGAAATCCATCCTGAGGATCAACCAAAAACAACCTTTGTAACTCCTTGGGGAACCTATATCTACACCAAAATGGCTTTCCGCCTTAGAAATGCACCAGCCACTTTTAATAGGACAGTATATCTTATCTTCAACAAGTTGCTCCCAAAATTCTTAAGAATTTTCATGGATGACTTTTCAGCCTTCTCTGGGGCAGCCTGCACCACTGCAGTAGAGAATGTGCCAGAACATTTGAAGCAATTAGGACAAGTATTCCAGCGTTGCAGAGAGACAGGTTTGAAACTTAACCCTAACAAATGTCATTTTCTGGTAACCAAGGGTACCTTGTTAGGGCATGTGGTCTCTGCAAAAGGGATGACTCCAGATCTAGATAAGGTAATGTCAATTCTTAAGCTTCCAAGACCTATAAATGCTAAAGAGGCCCAGAGCTTCTTGGGGCACACACAATATCACCACAAGTTTATACGCATGTATGCAGAGGCAGCACGACCACTTTCACGGCTTACGAGTAAAAGTTTTCCCTTTCAATGGTTTGAAGAAGAAGAATCAGCATTCACTTATCTAAAATAGAGGTTGGCATCTGCACCTATACTCATCTCACCAGATTAGTCTAAGACATTCCACGTGCATGTAGATGCAAGCTTGTATGCAGTAGGAGCTATATTGTTTCAACCAAGCGAAGTACACAAATTAGATCAACCCATTCATTACGCAAGTAGGTTCCTCTCAAAAGCTGAGAAGAACTATAGCACCACAGAAAGGGAAGCATTGGCTATTGTATTTTCCCTCAAGAAATTCAGGCACTATTTATTAGGCACTACCTCCACAGTGATTACGGATCATCAAGCTTTGAAATATTTGTTGAATAAGCCACAAGTTGCAGGAAGAGTATGGAGATGGTTGCTTCTCTTCCAAGAATTAGACTTTGAAATTATAGAGAGAAGCGGTAGGCAACATGTCATTGCATACCACCTCTCTCGCATCAGGCATCCAACTCAAGCAACAAAGGGAGTAGAAGATGATTTCCCAAACATCCAAATCTACAAGGTAAATATATCACCTACATGGTATGATGATTTAACTCTCCTCCTAGGAAAAGGTCAATTTCGTACTAGGTCTACTCCATTGGAAAGGCATAGACTCCTCCTAAAAAGTAAGAATTTCATGATGGCAAAAGATACCCTCTATAAGGTTGGTCCTGATGGGATGTACCGAAGAGGTCTTCAACCACATGAAACAGAAGTTGTTCTTCAATTGGCACATGAGGGAAAGTCTAGTGGTCATTTTCCTGACATATCATTGCATAGAGAGTACTTCAAAGTGGCCTATGGTGGCCATATCTCTTCAGAGATGCCACTAAATTTGCCAAGGCATGTGATGTTTGTCAACGATGTGTGCCCAAGCCAACACAACAAAGGAACCAGCTGCTTAATATCTTTGTAGCTTGGAAACCCTTTGAGCATTGGGGAATAGACTTTGTTGGCCCAATTTTTCCAGTAGCACAAGATTCATGTGCAAAGTATTTTTTAGTAGCAACGGATTATGCCACTAAGTGGGCTGAAGTAATAGCCAGTAGGGAATGTACTGCTGAAATGGTAGCCACCTTCTTGTATAATTACATCTTTTGCAGATATGGATGTCCAATAGAGATCACAACAGATCAAGGATCCCATTTCATCAACAAGGTACTGACTTTGATTTTTGAGAAGTATCAAATATTCCATAAGAAGTCATGTGCATACTACCCAAGGGCAAATGCTCAGGCAAAAATCACAAATAAGGTTCTAATGCTCTTGCTAATAAAAACATGCTTACAGTTTCCTAATACATGGGGCCAGGCATATCTTGGAACCTTGTGGGCCTATAGAACTTCTTTCAAAGGCACAACAGGACATACTCCATTTGAACTAGTGTATGGAATACAAGCAATTGCTCCTTTTGAGTTCTTGCATGGCTCCAATCAGGTGGGAACCAATCGAATTCTTAGATTTACTAGCGCACTCTCAGCCAACATTGTGAGGCTACAACTTCTTGAAGAAAAGAGAAGGATAGGCAATGAAACTCTAGTGGAAGTATAGGAAAAAAGAAAACAGGATCATGATGCAAACCTCTGGAAATCAAAGATTAAGGAAGGAAGCTTAGTTTTGTTGTACCACCCGTGACTCTTTGAAGGCTAAGAAGAAGTTGATGCCGAGATGGAACGGACCTTTTAGAGTCATACGCACACTTCCAAAAGGTGCAGTACAAATTTCCACATTGACTGGCACAATACTGCCCCTAGTCAATGAATCTAAGCTAAAACCCTATGTAGAAGGATAGGAAAGCAGGAATTTCCCTTGTATATAATGTATATACCTTTATGTTGTTCCCTTATGTCATTCCCTTATTAGATTTTTCTCACATATCTCATTCCTATTTATCTACTCTCCTAGACTACTACCACCACTACCATTTTTCTCTGGCTACTCATAGGCATTATGCTTGTTCTATCTCTTATCACATAAATTCTCTTCCCTTTTCCTTTTGGTGCCACCTCTCTAGGCCAAGAATGGAAAAAGATCATCTCAAACCATTTACCACTTACATGGATGACCTCCCCTCTACTCTTCCTCTCTATGGGCGACCTCTCCTCCAACCTTCCTCTCTTGGGGGTCCTTTCCTCCACCCTTCCTCTCCTAAGAAGACCTCGCCTCCCTTGCACCTCTTTCCAATGCCCACTCCCTCCAATGCTACAAAGGCGCCCTCACCTCCGTCCTTGCTTACCTGAGCACCTCATCTATCTCCTCTCATCCCTTCCCCTCCAAGAATGACCTACCCTCCTCCTCCCTCTTCTCCCTCTGAATAGCAAATTTTTATTGCTCTATCACTTTGGCACCTTCCTTCTAAGGTTGACTAAGATCACTTCCCTTCCTTCTCCATCATTCTAAGGCAACCACCCTCCACTCCTCCCCACCTTTAATCTAACTAGGGTGACCCCTCTTCCCACCTAGGCGAACCCTACTCCCCATCTAAGGCGACCTCTCCTCACAACTCTCACCATGGGCGACCTCTCCTCCCAACTCTACTCTAACCTACCTCCTCATCCTTGGCAACCCCTCATCCTTGGCGACCTACCTCCCATCTCTAGTCTCATAAACTAATGCGACCCTCCTCCCTACCTAGGGTGACTCCTCCTCCCAACTCTATTCTCATGACCTCGATGACACCTACTCCCAACCCAAGGCGACCTCTCCTCCCAACTCCCGCCATGGGCGACCTCCCCTCCAACCTTTCTCTCTATGGGCGACCTCTCCTCCAACCTTCCTCTACATGGGCGACATCTCCTCCACCCTTCCTCTCTTGGTTGTCCTTTCCTCCACCCTTCCCTTCCTCTCCTAGGAAGACCTTGCCTCCCTTACTCCTCCTCCCAATGCCCCACTCCCTCCAATGCTACAAAGGCGCCCTCACCTCCTTCCTTGCTTACATGAGCACCCCATCTATCTCCTCTCGTCCCTTCCCCTCCAGGAAACTTCCCTCCTCCTCCCTCTCCTCCTTCTGAATAGGTGAATTTTTATTACTCTATCACTCTGGCACCTTCCCTCTAAGGTTGACTAAGATCACTTTCCCTCCCTCTCCATCATTCTAAGGCAACCAACCCTCCACTCCTCCCCACCTCTAATCTAACTATGCGACCCCTCCTCCCACCTAGGGTGACCCTCCTCCCACCTCTACTCGAGTGAACTAGGCGACACCCACTCCCCACCTAGGCCTATCCCTTCTCCCACTTCTAATTTCATGCTAAGGCGAGCACCCTTCCCACCTAGGCATACACCTTCTCCCACTTCTAATTTCATGCTAAGGCGATCACCCTTCCACTCCTACACTCATACAATTTGGCGACCAATCGTCCAAGTTGCTTAACCTGGGCGACCACCCCTCAACTCCTCCTCCCGTACAAAATTGGGCGACACTTCTCCAAGGTTGCCCACCTGAAAATACATAGATTTGTCTAAGGCCAACACTCATTGAGAGGCGACCTTCCCTCCTCATCCATCTACGGAAGGAGACTTCCCCTTTATTTATCCTTTCCCCTCCAATTATCCTTACCCATATACCCCACGTCATACTAAGGCAGCTACCATCTTCCCTTTCCTCTCTTCCACCCTCATCCTATAACAGTCCGAAAGCACCTCTACCTAATCCCAAGGCGACTTCTTTACTCTCCACCAGTCCTCGATTAGCTTTTCTTTATCTTATTCTGACAAATCTCCACCACGGCTCCACCAGTTCGCTTTTGGCGACCATTCCTCCTTAAGACCTCCTCAGCGCATCCGTTCCCTTCTTATTTAGGCGACCCCTCCTTTATAATTAGGTGACTCCATCCTTGAGGACTAATTCTACTTTCCATAATAGATCATATGCCCACTCCGCTTTTACCCTCAACCATCGAGGCGACCTCCACTCCTACAAACTTGCATCCATCTCCTCGTATTTCACAATTGTCAGATGCTATCAGTACAGCTTGAAGCCGCTTGTCAAACTCCCTGCGATACCTGGCAAAAGCAATTATCGAATTTTACAATCGTCAGACGGTATCAGTACAGCTTTAAGCCGCTTGTCAAACTCCCTACGATACCTGGCGGAAGCAATTAATGCACCCATGTCCAACGCTACCAATCTCATGTCAGAGAGAATACCAGGCATGTCGCCCCTAGCGATCTTCTGAGCAAAGCCTTCTACTACTGCTGTTTTCCCGACTCTTGGCTCCCCGATCAGTTCTTGATTATTCTTCGTCCTCCTTGAGAGTATTCGACACCCCTTTTGATCTTATTATCCTGTGCGGCATTACCGGCCAACTCCAGCACCTCAGCAGTAAAATACTCGAGAACGGCCGCGAGATACATCGGGGCTCCAGTGCCCACACGTTGAGCATAGCGACCCTTCTTCAGATGACGAGAAAGTCTACCGACAGGAAATTGAAAACCAGCCTTCACAGTCTTCGACACCCCCTTCTTCCTGGCAACCTTGCCTCATCCACCCTTAGCTCCTTTGACATTCCATTGCACCAGCAGACACCAGAGAGAGACGGGCAACCTGCTTCGATCGAATCTCATCATCCCTACCATGATCGGATCCAACTTCCCTGTGCCCTCTACCAGATCTTTATTGTAGGTTTGCAATGCTTGTGAGTTTGTGTCACCCGACGCACTGCTAACCTTCTGCCCACCACTCCTCATCTTCTCAATTTCAGATTTACTTTACTAATAGCGATGACAGCCTGCCTTAAACAATCGACTGTCTGAGAGTCCTGGAGAGCCCGAGAATATATCCGCCATCGAATCTGCTATCAATTATCTGAGAGTCTTGGAGAGCCCGAGAATATATCCGCCATTGAATCTGCTATCGATTGTCTGAGAGTCCTGGAGAGCCCGAGAATATATCTGCCACCCAATCTACTATCGATTGTCTGAGAGTCTCGGAGAGCCTAGAATATATCTGCCAGTGAGTCTGCTAAAGTTGTAACCAATTATATACCTGCACACTATAGTTACCATGGTAACATCTTCACTAGAAATTGAAGAAACGTTTTCATAGTTCAAAACGGATACCGATTGTGCAACTGGTCAATCCAATTCTCATGGGGACTCTAGCGATTCACTCTATGTTGTCTCTGAGGAGAATCCCTCCGAGTCAGAGTCACTTGATGAAGAAATTGAGCAGGATGAGAGCACATCTCCAGCAGTAGACACTCAGCAAAGTACTCACATCAAAGACACCGCTACGTCATCAGCAAATATGGCAAATGTGGCCACAACCACAGAGATCATCGTTTCCATCCCTGGGGAAATCTCTTTGAAACTGGATTTGAGCATTTGCGGTAAGCTTCGAAATTCATTCACTTTAGAAGAATTGAATAATATGGGGTTACTCACAATAGCAAATGCCAAGCTCCCCTCACTCAGTGACCCTCACATTTGTGGTATGGAGCTCTTAACACTCTTCAAATCCTTTCCATCCCTTTCTGGAGGAAGAATCACTATAGACAAGTTAGCCCTTATGTTGGGAACACAAGGGATTCCGGAATCAAAGAAGACAGGCAGTTATGCCGAGTTGGCCATTCCCGATATATTGCAAGCATGTACGACTAGTTTCTCAACTCCGAATTGTAGTCAGGTAATGATGAAGCGGTTGTTATTATTCAAGGCATTCTTCCTCCTCAAGGATAATTTACATTTCACCGATGTAAAAATATGTGAACCCCTTCTTTGCTTCGTACAAGCAAAGCCCTACCCATATCATAGAATTCTCCTGCAGATGCTCACCGAACGAAAGAAAAGATATGGGCAATAGGTAGGCAAAAGATCTCTTACCTTCAAGGTGGTAGGAGGTCACATTATGTTGTACATATATAGGTACTTCGCAGTCCTCCATTCAAAAGACGTGACGCGACCGACATCATCTAAACATCCACATGCAGCGCACCAACGCAAGAAACGAAGAGTGAAGATTTAGAAAGATTCCAGGGAGCTCCTCAATACTCTCCCAATCGACCAGCAAGGATATGCTCAAGCATCAAAAAAGGTATGCACATCAGCCAACACGCCCTTTCCACCTATCAAACTAGTGCCTACTTCCTCTACGAAAGTTTCTCCCGCCATTAAATCCCCCCCCACCTTCACAAACCCCACACACTTTAGACGCATCTACTGCACCCATTGCCCCATCTCATCCTACTCCCACTGCCCCTCCCGCTTCCACCATACCCACTCATATCACCATTGATCCACCTATAGACCCAATTCATCTCCAATTTCCATCATGTCCCACACCACCACCTTCCCCTCCACAACCTGCACCACCCCATTCCCCATCACCATAGGCAATATCACATCCCCCTTCGCCGATCCCGCCAGCATCTACATCTATCACACCAAATAATACACCCCTCCCACCCACGCAAACTCAATCCTCTATTCAACCACCCCCGTTTGAAATACTACCCTTTCCACCACCATTCCGATTCTCTCCTTCCCGACATAACCCAGCTATAGATTTACCTCCGCACCCATTTCTTGATGCATCTAGTGCAGAGCAACAACAACTATCCACAAATGACAGATACAAGAAACATATCTGGTCCTTAGTTCTCGATCACTTACAGAATATGTGCCAGATGGATGTTGCCAAAAACAGATTTTTTGAGATTACTAACAAACTTATGGAAGATAGGCAGGCTTGTATGGATTTAGAGAATTGACTACACACTCATGCTATGATGTTGAATGAAGAGTGTCTTAGAGTAAGTCTTGTCAACAAGGAGATGTACATGCAGATTGTCGAATTGTCTGGACACTTCAGGGATGCAAACAGGCTTGAAAAGAAGGTACAAAACCTAGAAGCATTTCTGCAAGATGAAGAAGAAAAGACCACAAGGCTGAAGGCTGAAAATAAGGACCTTAAATCAACTAACAAGAAACTCTTGGCTGAAAATGCACTGCTAAAGAGGCAAAGGGATGCACTCAAATCCAAATTTAGTGCATTAAAAGCTTTGCTCATATCTTCTGACACGGAGGACCTCACCCCACCACCAGCAACAGGAGAAAAAGACCAGGAAGTTACTCCAAATGAAGAACAGCAAGACACTTCAGCTGAACATCGAAGGCCTGGGAAGGAGCCTGCATGTGACTAGTATCATTGTCATTTTGACAGAGATCATTATTTTTTGTTGTCTAGTTTCCTAGTATTTTATTTTATTGTTGCACAGTGTCATAGATTTTATGTTGCACTAGTTGTATAACTCTTCATGGAACTTTATTTTGTACTGGCAGAACTCAGAGTTATTTTTGACAGATCATGATGTATTCACTCCACCTTCTCTCTGGAAATATCTGATGTAATCACTCATTTATTCTCTTGTAACGCCTCAGTTATTCATTTTTTCTTTCCCTCCGAGATAGAGAGACACTAGTGGCGGGCAACCTGTAGAACAAATTTTTGAAGGACAGAGTAAAGGATGGCACCAAGGAGCCAAAATATGGAATTAGGCACCAAGACGTCCAAAACCTGGACTTGGGCGCCAAGACGTCCAAAATCTGGAGTTTGGCGCCAAGACGTCCCGATGGTAGAGTTGGGCGATTGCATGCCCAAGGCATGCCGAGACAAGCAGAGCTGACAAGGCGACCAAGTGGGGCCCAGCCACTCATCATTACACGACAAAGTTTAGTACTGGCGGCGGCCAGGCTGACAAATGAAACCGCGTAGTGCATTAACTTCCCATTACTTCCATGTAACAGATTTCCCTATTATAACTGGTTCCTCACCTCTCTCCTATAAAAGGGGAAACCTCAAGAGAGAATATATGTGAAATAGCATATAGTGCATACTATAGGAGATTATAGCTGAGAGTGAGAGCGGGCTTAGAGCTCGTAGATCGTAGAGCCCTGCCCATGTTATTTACTTATGCTGCTTATGTTATTTGTTGATGCTACTTATGTGAGAATACGTGGAGGTTGTATTCAATTGGTTGTTTGTGTCTGAATGATAAGTAGTATTCCATTGTTTTGTGTTTGAATGATAAGTAGTATGTTTAGATGTGGTATGATTAACTAATTGCTAGTATTCAGATTGTGTTACATCCGTGTTTTTCTAGTTGGCATTGTCTTGCTTATTTCTTGTTGCTGTTGTGACTCTCACTCGTAAGTGTAAATTGTGTAATTTGTAGTGATGGTATTGGGGCTAGGTGATAGCCGTCTATTATGGTAATGTGTTTCATGTGCTTACATGTGCTCCAGGAGTAGTGCATTTTGCATTCCCTGCACCCATACACTTCACCACCTACACCACCTTTGATTCTGAACCAAATTCACCCACCTGTAACAATCCGTCTATCCCACCTTTGATTTTGAACCAAATTCACCCACATGTAACAATCCATCTATTGCACCTTCCATTCCTCAACAAATTTGCCCACCCTTAACAATCTATTTGCTCCATCCTTAATCATTCATCCACCGCATGTTCTTACATGTCGAAGATCGCACAAGTTAAATTGTTTCACAAATTCTAACCTAAACATAGTTATCAATCCCTTCCAATTATGTATGCCACTATTCATTGAGAGGCAAATTTATCTCCAACTGAGAACCTCATCAACATATAGAAATTGCAAGTAAAATTTTGAGCCACCACAACATTACTCTCCTCGCATATAGCACACCTTACCCCTCATATAGCATATCTTACCAGACTCACCATCATGGCATCCTCATATCATTGTGATGAACAAATGCAGGTGTGTGATGCACAAACTCAGGTTTGTGAGGTATCAATCTAGAATCAGGAGACTCCATCAGCCTCTATTAAGAACAAGCCACCTACTGACGTTAATGAGGAAAGTTTAGTATCAACTAAAGAACCACCAATTCATCCAATTCTTATGTGTTGATGAAGCCACAGGGTCTAAATTTGTACCCTCATATCAACTATCCTCTAGGGATGTATCTGAGGGAACTTCATCCTTGAGCAATACCTCATAAGGAGTCCATGGAATTCTATTGCACGCTCATTCGAATATTCCAAAAAAGAAGGAAATGCTCAAGCATGTATTTTCATAAACTCTGCTCACAGATGTGGGGCTTCATACCTTCTCATTAGTGCCCCTTTCGATTGACCCTGATCATATGGAAATTTAAGATTTTTAAACGTCTTTCCCTAACTTCCCTGGTGGAATCCTGACCATGGAGATACTATCATCTACAATGGGTATGCATACTCCAATCAAACCTCCTAGAATACCTACATTCTCCGGTATTAGAGAGGATCTATTTATCAAAAAGTGCAAGGAGACATTTGAGGAGAAGCCTACTACTTTACACACTATCTTTTCTTAGAGCTTTTTAATTTTACTTTATGCTCAAAAACATGAAAGCTAAGCTTTCATTCAGTAATTCATCAATGTCCGATAGGATTTTACGTTTCTTGACATCAAAATCATATCCATACCATTGACTCCTCTATCATTCAATGCTACGCAAGAGAAAACGATTTTTGTCCCAAAAAAACAAAGGAGTAACCAAGTTTCATATATATTCCCCATGCCTCTTTGCAGGGATACGCACCCTTCCAATACTATATCTACAGTTTCTATCTTTGCCAACTACTCATGAGCACAAGGACAAAGAATAGAATTCCAAAAAATATGTGGTAAGAAAGCAAAAAATGCCCACTTCCAACACGAAAAGAGCAAAGGTGGTAAAGGATTAGTGAGAAGATCTGGCAGCACTTCCATTAGTAGACCAATGCTATGCAGCACTAGGTAAGAAGCAAGTTTTCTCTACTCTAGATTCCAATTCCATTTTTTATCATGCACATACACCTCCTGCTCCACATACACATCATATTACACATATGCATTCTCTTGTTATAGTCTCCCCGTATATACCACGGCCACTACACTATCACAAAAAAGAAGATAAGGAAGACAGCTCACTGGCACCCTCTTACACTCAAACAGGAGCACACACAGATTGAGACAAAGAAGAAAAATCTTCTTGTTCTTCTTCTATTACATAAAAAGTGCATGTCTGCAGCAGACTCAAATGTTTGGTACTTTGACAATGGGGCGACCAAACATATTACATCGCAACGCAGTTTCTTCTCTTCACTCGAGCCTGCCCCTACAGGGAATACTGTTACATGTGCCAACAACTCCTCTTATCCTTTTATGGGAGTTTGTAACATCATTTTGACTACTGATGGTAGTTCTTTCACTTTGTCAGATGCTTTGTTTGTGCCTGGGATCAAGAAAAATCTGTTATCAGTTTCTGCATTAGCCAAGATTGTCTTGGTTGTGAAATTTGTTGATGACAGATGTACAGTTCATGATCTATCAAATGGCAATGTGATTATTGCTTCTGGCATTTTATGTCGTGGGATGTATAAGCTCAATAGACTATGAAAGATCTGTAAATGATTCAGCATGTGAAGTACATGATTCTCAGACTATGTCAGATGCGAAGCTCTGGCATGCACGCTTTGATCATCTGAATTTTGCTAGTTTGATACACCTGCAAAAGTCTGAAATGGTGTCCTCTTTGCCCAAGCTTGAGGCACTTGGAAAACATATTTATGAATTTTGGGCAAAATGCAACGTTCATCCTTTCCAAAAGATGGTTCAGTTCGGGCTACTCAAAAATTGCAGCTTGTACATAGTGATGCCTGTGGTCCTATGCAAACACCTTCTTTTGGAAATTATCTTGATGATTTTTCCAGGCATGCATGGGTATATCCATTGAAGGCAAAGTCTGAAGTGTTCATGTGCTTCAAACTGTTTTTGGTTTTGGCTCAAAATCTATCAGCATGTAAAATGGGCACCCTCCGTTCTGATCGAGGGAGGGGGTATATGTCTTCTGATTTTAATGCATTTCTGGTTGAACGTGGGATAAAACACCAGTGTATAGTGTCGTATACACCTCAACATAATGGAGTTGCTGAACAAAAGAACAGGTCACTCATGGAAATGGCGAGGTGTATGGTCAAGAGTCAGGCTTTACCACATAGTTTCTTGCTTGAGGCTATCATGTGTGCAGCATATGTACTTAACAGGTGTCCCACTAAAGCACTGCAGTCTATCACTCCATATGAGGCTTCGCATGATCGCAAGCCATCTGTTGCTCACCTGCATGTTTTTTGTTGTCTAGCATATGCATTAATGCCTGAACAACATCGTAGAAAATTGGATGATAAAGCAGTAAAATGTATTTTTGTTGGGTACAGTTCTGAAAGTAAAGCCTATCGTCTGTATCATCCACAGACTAAACGCATTTTGGTTAGCCGTGATGGTGTTTCTGTGGAAGATACTATTCAGCCATTGCTTTCATGTACTAATGAGACATCTGTTAGCTCTAAAGACATGAATGATACTTTGTTGCCTCTTTTTAGAGGTGGACAGTCTAGTGCTGGTCCTAATGAGGCAAATTCTCAGCCTTTGCAGGTTTCATGTGATGATGCAGATCATTCCATTTCTGATGCAGATCATTCCATTTCTGATGCAGATTTACATGATGCACTTATTGATGAGAGAGCTGATATTGAGCAAGCAAGAACTATGCCAAAATGGCTGGTGCAGACCTTGTGTGACAGCATATTAGATGCACCTCTGTCATATCGTACTCGATCAAGCTCTCATAGTGCCTCTTTTGCATCAGATTGCTATGCTATGGCTACATCTAGTCTCTGTGATGAGACTGAGCCTGTTTCGTTTGATGAAGCACAAAATTCAAAAAATTGGATGGCTGCTATGCAATTTGAATATGATGCTATAATGAAGAATGGTACTTGGTCTTTATGTGACTTGCCTCCTGGCACAAAGCCATTGGCACTAATTGGGTATACAAGCTGAAGCGTAAACCTGATGGTACAATTGACAAGTATAAGGCTAAGCTTGTTGCAAAGGGTTATGCATGGGAAAGAGGCATTGATTTTAATGAGACCTTTGCACCTACATGCCATATGACTACTGTTCGGAGCATCTGTGCACTTGCAGCTCATCACGGTTGGAATGTACATCAGTTGGACATTAAAACTGCATTTCTGAATGGTGACTTGCATGAAGAAGTGTATGTTTTTCAGCCCCATGGCTTTGTGCAGAAAGGGCATGAAGCCTATTGCCACTCCTATGGAGATAGGTCTACGATTGAGTCTTCATGATGCTGGAGATGCATTTGATGTTGTTCTCTATCAGCAGGCTGTTCGATGCCTGATTTACTTATGCATTACTTGGCCAGATATTCAGTTTGTTGTCTCACAGATGAGCAGGTTTATGCATTGCCTAGGAGTCAAGGATTGGCAGGTGGTTAAGCACATCTTTCGCTACTTGAGTGGTACTTGGCGATTTGGGTTGTTTTATCCCAAGGGGGGAACACTACCGCCACATTTGCATGCTTTTTCTGACTCTGATTGGGTTGGTTGCTATGACACTCGTGTGTCCACTAGTGGCTTTTGCTTCATGCTTGGTAGCTCATGTATATCTTGGTTGAGCAAGAAGAAACCTACTATGGCCACTTCTAGTTGTGAGGCTGAGTATAGGGCAGCTTTCATAGCGACTATTGAGTATGTGACTCAGACGCCTTATAGCTGATTGGGGTGTTGGTGAGTCTTCTACCACCACCATCTTCACAGACAGTCAAAGCGAATTGGAAGTTGCAAGGTACCCTGTATTCCATGCTCTCACTAAGCACATTGAGGTGCATTATCATTATGTAAGGGAGAGGTTCTCTGCTGGAGAGATCATCTTGGCATATGTGGCCATGCAGGAGAACATTGCAGACCTTTTTACGAACGCTCTACATAGGGAGAAGTTTGAAGCTTTCTACAAAGCTTTGGGCTTACTTCCTTTTCTGGAGTGATTTCCACATAGCTTGGCACATCCTTATACATGAGTGCCAGCTACTTGTTCACCGCATCACTCGCAGGGGGGATTTGTTGATATATTTAGGTAGTGATGTGTGTGAACACTCTAGGACCACCGGGGAACTTTTTTCCCTATTTAGGAGTTTTTTTTCCCAGGCTTGTATATATGCCTATTGCCTTAATGGGCTATTTATCTTTATACATTCTCTAGTAATACATTCAGTATTGTGTATTGAGCTCCAAGCTTCTTCTTCTTCCTTGTGTTGTTCGCGTGCTTCCACAGACGTCTAACTCCAACAAAGTTGTCTCCAAAATAGAAATCTGACAAAAAAAAGTGACCCTAAAAAAGAGATCACTTTCAAAAGTATTTTGACGCCTTGTACCTTCACATCAAATTTTGTAGCAATGTGAGGTCGTTTGTGAACCGTGCTTTCTCCATGCCTTCTCACATACACTTCATTGTTGGCCTTCTCCAGAAGCTCTCTACCGCTACACTGGCTCTGATACCATGTCACGAGCAAGAAGATAAGGAAGAGAGCTCACACACACTCTTAAACTCAAAGAGAAGCACACAAATTGAGGCAAGGAAGAATAATCTTCTTCTTCTTCCTCTATTACATAAAAGGAATATACAAGAATGACCTAATAGAACAATACTAGTGCAATATATAAAGAACAATACATAAGAAAATTCCTACTCTCTGTGAATGAGTGAGCTAGCAAGAAACAAATGTCCCATCACTCTCAGTAGCTAAATCTAGTAAAGCTCACTAAAGTATTCCTAACATATACCAATGTAACCATTAATGTCACAAAGGGTGGATAAGTAGAGTGAGTCCAAAAGGCCTAAGTGCTTCAACAAGAAGCTCGTGTGCTTCAACAATACAAGGTGGATAAGTAGAGTGAGTCCAAACGGCCTAAGTGCTTCAGCAAGAAGCTTGTGTGCTTCAACAATACATTGGAGGTTGGTTTATGTGCTTCAACAACGTATTGGAGGTTGCCAATTTGCATCAAGAGACTGCTCCATTTCTTGTCATCATACCGTGTATCTTGTATACTTTCCATGCTTGATGTTAATATAGTAGTGCTTCTGTGACTCTTATTTTGACCATTCTTATCTCACTTGTGGTTTTGTGCAAAGCATACACATAGTGCATACTGCATTGAGTAAAAGACCCCAACTCGAGCACAAGAACAAGAATTTCCTCTACAACATTTTCAATATAAATTCTAGTTCTATAAAATCAAAGAACCTACAATAGATTTGAATCCATTAGTTCAACACCCTCAAACGTCCTCAAACCTATAATAGTATGATATATCACTAATATAAAGAGCTGGTACAAAAACTTTGATAATTATTTAGTCAAATGATCACTCAATTTGAAAATAAATGGATTGCAACTTAAATCATCATATTAACTTTCATAATTGCTACACAAAATTTACAATACTCAATAGGCCACCTTTGCTATCAATGTGGCCATGTAGATCCACAGGTTGAATATTTCCTAAATGTCCATAGAAAAAGCTGGTAATGATAAAAGGCTGTCTAGTTATAGATAATGTACTTTTAGGCACCTTGGTTAGATTCACTTTGATTACTGATTGGGCTTCAAAATTTGATGGCTGGTCCCAAATTTTATTTATGCTTCCCTCTATGGTTGTAGAACTTTGAAGTATAACGTATCACAAGTTCAGCAAAAAATCTCAACGTATCACAAGTTCAGCAAAAAATCTCCCATTAACCAACTTCATACAATCTTGGTGAGAAATAACAAAGAGAATTGAAAAAATAGCAATTTTTACTTGGTAAAGCTCTTCATCGACAAAAGAATAGGCTATATCTGAAATGATAACAAGGCACTCCATCACCTCGCATTCTTCCATGGTGAAGGGAGCAAAACATATTGAACTTCCATGATTAATAACAACTCAGTAAACATGAACATTGGGATTCCCCTTTATCTTCCTCTACGGACTCGTATTGAATTCACTTAATCTATTGTTCCAGAGTCACAATACTTGATTCTTCGTAGATGTTTTCTTTCTACTATTTCATTTGGATCTCTTCATAAGAACGTACAATTTGTTTATTACTAATGCATTTCACTTGACCATACATTCAATGTATGAACTAAAATGATTTAGACCCTGATGGCCCTACAAATAGAACACAAAGAAAACGAAACATGGAGTAGAAAGAAAGAGCCCAAGTGGAATCAAATGGTTTAAAAAGAACGTGAAGGAAACAAATGTGATACTCAAGCTTAAGAAAAAGTAAAAGAAGCTTCAAAATGAGATTCACTTGGACAATTCTCATAGGCGAAATAAAAGAGAACTCTAATCACTAGAGTTGAGAAGACCATGACTTTGGTGATGGCAACTCAACTTGATTCTCCCTTGGTCAAATATGCATTAAAGCGTGTCGTAGAGAATTAGCAAATTAAATGAGCAGTCAATCAAGGACCTTCCCATCGAGTCCTTAATCCGGAACATAAGGGAACTCTAGCGATGGTGTTGAAGGAAGCTATCCAATGAAAATGATCTCTCCGAAAAAAATGTTTACAGAAGAACCTAATATAAATAACCGAACAGAGATTGAAATGCTTGTCGCTAGCGAAATGCTTAAATGATCTAACGGTGACTCAAACATACCTTGATTAGAAGATAAGCTCGCAAATAAATGGGTGGTAATTCCATGTCAACCCTGAAGTGGTGGGCTGCATTATCCGCAAATGATAGACAAAGCAGATGAGCTAAGAAAGACATGACTAAAAGATCGTGAACTTAGAAAAGAGCATAATAGAGGCATTTTTAGGAAGCACGATGGTCAAAAAAAAGAATTAGCAATTACAAGAGCAAGCGATTTCTTCACACTCATAAGCCCATATACTACAAGGTTGCAATATGACACTTGGATACATCCTTTAGCAATAAGAGGCTCATTAGCCTCCTTTGTCTGTCTGTCTCCTTCTCCTTCTTGCTTGTAATTTTCATTCTAATTAATACACTATATCGTTTGTGAGGATGAGAGCGTCATACTCTAATCTTTTTAAATATTGACTTTTTAGCCACTAATGGCTGAATGCAACGGTAGAATCTATGATGGAGACTATTATTTCCTTATTTATGTGGAGGAAAGAGGAAGGAAAAGAGAGAGGAATCTGTGTGAGGTCTCGTGTTTTCTTTTTTCTTGTGGGGCGAGGGTCCACAGGGGACGGGGGTTTTTTCTTGGACATTCAAGTCCTTGCTCTTCAGAGCATGTGTACAAATATCCCACAAATAGTAAGCGTGGACAAAATCAATGAAGAGAGATGAGATTAATAGCATGGCGCCCCAACACTGGTGTCTAAAATAGAGTGTGATGCTTGAAGAAGATGGTTGTGGGGTTGTACAATGAAATACCTGGCCTGACTTCCTCAATGGAAAGAATAACTTCTATCAAAGGAGAATTTCTTTTGATTGAACTACTGAGATAGTGGAGGCCCTGTTCCATTTGCCATAGGTATGTGTGCAGCACAGCAAGGCTTAATTACCCATCGACAAAAACAGCCTCATCTGGAGAACGCTGCCTCCTGTATTTCCTCTGCCTTTCAGACTTTTGAGGGGGAAGCCAACTGAAAAACTTGTGACAATCATTGACAAGCAGCAAGTTGGCAAGCAGCTGGTTTTATCGTAAAGAAATTTCTAGCCCACTGTGTAATGGATACCTATGGGAAAGACATCTGTCAAAACATCCCATTGACATTGAATTAGAAGTATTCACTGCTCTGTAGAAGTTGAACAACTTTCTGCTGCAGAAAGAGATGCTTCGCTGTTACGACTCTCTTCACCAAATGCAATCTTGAAAATCTCCATGTAATGCTCCACAAAATGAACATCGAACTCTTCTTTGATATGAGATGAAAGTTCATCGAAATCTGGTTGATTTGCTTTTGGAAAGATGAGGGTCTTGACTCCACTCCGTCTTGCTGCTATGGTCTTCTCCTTGACCTGCACAAAGAATCAACACTTTGTAAGTTTTTCAAACTTGTCAAAATTTATTACTCTCAGGCTGTCAGTTTGAAAATACCCCTCCGATTGGCAGGATGCGACCAGTCAGAGTAACCTCTCCTGTCATAGCCACATCCTTCTTCACTTCCTTGTTCATGGCCACTGACAGAAGAGAGGTAATCATTGTGCAACCTGCGCTAGGTCCATCCTTTGGTGTAGCTCCTGCTGGCACGTGCAGGTGCAAGCTTGTATCTCTGAAAAAAGAATTTGTAGGCTCTTTCTCCCTTAATATAGCCCTTGACACTGTGTGAGCTATAGATGCACTTTCCCTCATCACATCCCCTAGCTGACCTGTCAACTGCAAAGCACCTTTTCCTTCTCCCTCATCAATTTTTGTAGTTTCCACATAAAGGGTTGAGCCACCCATAGCAGTCCAAGCAAGCCCCATCACAACTCCTACTGGAGTCTGATCATAAATGCGGTCACTTTGAAAAACAGCATTCCCAACATACTCTGAAAGATTCGTCTCATCAACAACAATCATCTCAACATCTTTGAGAATTTCCTCTATGGACGGCTCTTCAGAAACCTGAAAATTCATCTAAAACGAATTTTAAGTGAAGACAAAATCATATGGAACATATTACCTACAAACACAATGCAAGATAAGAAATATATCAGCAAAGTCCAACACTCATCCTCTAGCTTAGAATACAGGGACCATTTGACACGAAGAAATAACATAGAAATTAACGTAGAGAATCCTTACACTATCATCAACAGATTCATGCTTAATTTCAGATGAGTCTTCTGGATTATTGACATCCTTATCACTTGCTTCCTGTTCCACAAAACAAAGCGCAAATGCAAGTAATAACAAGGATTAGCGAACTCTGTTCTCTTCCCATTTACGTTTGTTTGAAGCATTTCAAAAAAGTAACTTAAACAGGATTGTGGACACTAGATTGATTTACTTCTTGCTGGCTTTATCAGGAATTTCAGCCTTTAACAGCTATCAATTATAATGTAAGTCTTCATATGAATTTCTAGTTTTCCTTATGATAAATCCTTATTCATTGATTACCTCCATGTTTGTCCCATGTATTGAACTTTTGTCCATGACTCCAGATCTCAACAGGTGATGCATTTCATCCACATTTTTCTCTGCTTTTCCATCAGACAAAACATTTTCATTTTCATCACTTTTGGGAGTCTGCAGTTCCTCAGAATCCTGATAGATGTAAATAAAATATTAAACTTCTGCACACGACTATGTATATGTGAAAGAGCAATGCAGAGCTGACAATGAAAACAAGCACGCACTTGTGAAATTGCATTTCCATCTGATGATGTTGAATCCTGCTCTTCTGTTTCCTTTTCGTTAGGCTCTCTTTCTAGACTAGCTTCAGAACTCACTTCAGCACTCACTTCGGAACTCGCTTCAGAACTCACTTCAGAACTCACTTCGGAACTCACTTCATGTGATTTCAACTGATCTTCATCTTTAACATTTTCACGTTCATGTGATTCCAGACACTCGTCATCTTTAATTTTGTCTTCAGCTTTGTCATCAACCTCAGCAGCAGGTCGGGAAAAATCTTCATCTGTCCCTGTGGGCACACTGACAACCTTCATTTTCTCACGTATTTCTGCATCTTTGGAGACTAGCTTTAAAGCAATCTGCACATATATTATCAGCATTTGATCAGGTACTTGAACTGAAAGAGCTTGAAAAACACAAATATGACTTCTTTCACCTTGCGATATATTTTTTCTATATGCTTCTGCAGATTTCTCACTCCAGCCTCTCGACAATACGTCTCTATGAGCACACTCAAGGCAGTTTCTGTTATTCTAGCCTGTGGAATCAAAGTTGCAGCTCATCAAGGTCTTCCAATAACAGGTATCAAACATAGAAAGAAATTTCATACAAAATACATACTTGCTCAGGCTTTATACCGGATCCTGTCCGAGCATTAGGTTCCAAGTAATCTCTTGCAATGTGCATCTTTTCATCACTTATGTAACCAACTAATCTGATGACTTCCATCCGATCAAGCAATGGCCCAGGAATAGTTTCTACAACATTTGCTGTACACACAAACAAAACCTGAAAGAAATGCCATTTGAGACCATGTTGTACTACAATCAAAAGGATTTAACATCATTCCAATCAAAAAAACTTACCTTTGACAGATCAATTGGAACGTCCAAGTAATGATCCAAAAAGTTCGCATTCTGCTCTGGATCCAAAAGCTCTAAAAGTGCACTGGCAGGATCCCCAGCATGTCCTCGCCCCAACTATATGCCATTCATCTAGCTTAATTAGCATTTCTGCCCCTGGTGTAGATGATTCATCACCTAATTGTTCAGAAAATTACCTTATCTATCTCATCAATAAGTACAAGAGGATTAGCAGTGCCAGTTGATTTTAAACATTGAACCATCTTCCCAGGCATTGCACCGACATATGTTCTTCTATGTCCCTGCAAAGTGGGGGAATCGAAAGAAATGTTTAGAAAACACATAAATTTCCTAGGAACCACAATAAAATAACAATAATATTAATATTAATATTAATATTAATAGTTGTAATAGTAATAGTAAGAACTAAATCAGAACTAACCTTTATTTCTGCAACATCGCTTAGTCCTCCAACAGAGAAACGAAAAAACTTACGATTCAGAGCTTTTGCTATCGACTTGCCTATACTTGTCTTTCCAACACCAGGAGGGCCCGACAGGCAAATGATTTTACCTATACAAGAAATATGGAACTTACTGGATACTTCTCTTCGATAACAACAACAACAATAAAAGTGGTAACAGCAGTAATGTTCTCAAGAAAAAAAGCAAGCTTTATCAAATCAGCATGTAGAAATATATAAGTTCTGTAAGGAAGATAATGAAAATGCAGGCCTAGAGAATAATTTCAACATGGCAGAAAACAAAAGAGAAAACACAGTTTCTCCTCAGGATAGTTAGTAATCAGGATGGGAAAGATTGCTGCCAAAACTGCCCATGCTCAAAGAGAGCTGTGTTTCTACATTGCCGAACTTAAGCTGAACCGAGATGATTCTAAACCGAGCAACTATTCCAATAGCATCCTCATAATACAGCAGAAGTAGATAAAAAACCAGACTCAAAAAAAAAAAAAGAGTAATCATCGTATCCATTAACAGTAACCATGATTTATTCCATCATCCTTTGATCAGCCTGCACTTTTAAAAAGAGGCTGGCTCTCTTCTTTCTTGCAGCAAATTTTGGATATTTGAAATGTAGTCCAAAGAAGCTACATCTGGAATACCCGACTGTACAAAGGAGAACATAACTGATAGGCATGGTTGACCCTAAGAATCTGTCAGTCTTTGAAGAATCTGTCAGTCTTTGAAGAATCTGTCAGTCTTTGGGTTTAGATAACACCCACTCACAATGCAACCTAGAACAATATCTGCATTATTGTTAAGCAATGTATATACTAGTATAACAATGGAAAAGAACAGCCCTGTGAATTCATCACATCAGCAATAGTTCAAGTCTTGAACATGCAAAAGTTGTATTTAAAGGAAAGTCATTTGAAATGAAGAGGCTCCACATGGGTGGCTACTTTTGGGGTTGGGTTCTCCTTGGAGAGGTATACTCCTATATCATAAATTATTAGCATAGAAGTTGCATGTTCGTAAATGATATAAAGTAAATACATGACACTTGAGGGAACAATATCAGAGTTACTCTCACTATCAGCATCGGCACAAGACCTCAAAGAACTTCAGCACACAACAGTAGAGTAAGAGGGCACTTCCTAGGTAATATCATAGCTTTCCGAATCTTCCAAAGTGGTTTACCGTGGCGACATCACTTCCGAGATGCCATAGCTTTTGCAAATTATGATATGTGCCCGAAATGTGTGACAAAGCCGATTAAACAACAGAACTGATATCTATGTATCTCCATGGCATTGCAGCTGTCTGAGCATTCGAGATTGGACTTCGTGCCTAATACAGTAAGGTATAAGACCTTAGATAATGAGTCTATGGCTTGAGATGCCTGCCATCACACACCACTCCTTTATTAAAAGGTGGTGCGGGAAAGTAGCTCTTGTTGAAGAGCTCATTACCTATATATATGTATAGTCGCATGCTTGGGGGACGTCTTGTTCATCACACGTGTGTTCCTTTTCTCTCTCATAGATATCCATTCGCCTACAACATCTTCCTCAATGTCCTCATACAAAAGGATTATCACAGTTGGTATCCGAGCATTTCAATTCAAGCGTGCTTTCATCCTCTTCAAACCTCCATGCAGGCCATGCAATAAGGAGATATGGCAACTGGATATGAGAGAGAGAGAGAGGATAAGCGCCTCTCTCCTCCCCCTACACAGTTGTGCAAGGAACAGGGAGAGGAAGTGCGCCTTCATTGTTGGAAAACAATGTCACATTAGTCCAAATCTCTATTAGGGCAGAAACCCTAATTTTGGTACTTAGTCATTTTTGGCACAAAATTTGGGTAAAATTTTATGATCCTATCTTGTAGAGCTTGATGAGAGCTATCTAATGGTATAGGACATTCAATCACCAAACATCAGATTTGGGAGAAAACCTTAACCAAAGTTACTCAAAATTAGCTATTAAAAATCTAAAAACAGCGATAGTAAAAAGCTATGCTAAAAATTTAGCGATAAAAAATAAAGCAGCGATCCAGCTTTTTTAGTAGTTTTTCGCATGGATTAAAATTCTATATAAGGAGGTCATATCAGCACTTGTTGAGATATCCTCTACCATCTAAGGATCAGCCGTTAGGCTGATATTTTGAAGGTCTTGCTGATGCACACATGGGGCAGCCATGGTGTATGTATGGAGCAGCTATGAAGCAACCTTGAAGAAGATAAGGGGCAGCCATGGAGTTCTTCGTGGAGAAGAGTGAGCTCGCACTCTTGTTGATGGAGAAGACTTACTCATCAGCAGATTGATGGTGTGGATCATCCATCTACATGATGTATTTGGAAATTGTCTTCTACATGAAGATTATGGAGTACTTCAAAGACATTGGATGGAGCTTAACATAAAATTGCATCTTATGTTAACTATTCAGGTACATATTCTCTTTATGCACACAGGTACTAATTGGAACTTATGGAGGCAGTGGCATCCATATCTGGAGGAGTCCTATTCGGCATACATGGAGGCAATGGCATCCATGAAGGAGAATCAATACATGCATGCTACATTCATCAGATGAGATGTTAGAGAAGGTGTTTCCACATGAGTATGAGGATTTCTGTCAGCAAGATGTTAGCATTCTATGCTAATTTCGTAAGTATGTGATCTATCACACACACATCTGATTTAGGGTCTTCCATAGCCTAAATTCAGATTAGGGCTTGCTGAATATCAGTTGCAAACTGATCTTTCCTCTTTCAGTCACTCATATTCACTCTTCTACAACCTATCAGGTCCTACACCTCATACATATTCAGATTTCTGTCCCTACATCTGAATATTCTTGTAAATTTTGTACATATACTCTTCCATCTATTTCTGTTCACATAGAGTGGTTGAGGATTTGACTCCCACATTGTAAATTGGCATTTGTATATATGATGGTGTGAGTAAGCAGTGGCTTACGTAACACTTTGTACATGTTGTCTAATCTCTCTCTATCTTTGTCTCATCATTGTATGATTAAGTGATGTATGCTCATGCTTGTCAATGTTGGAAGATCTTGGAATCTGTGTTTGTAGTTATGGGCCTACCTAATTTCCAACATTCATCTCCCCTCTACCTTTTTGAGAATCGAATGTGCATGTGCACTTTATATGGAGCATCTTTTGCACCTTTTGCTACCCATGTGGGATTTCTGGAGTCTATGCACTTCCCATTCGTAACCCTCGAAACTAACAAAAGGAGATAATGGAAAGAAGATGAGAAGGAACTTCTCCCTTGCATGTTCGGGTGAATGTGAACCAATGGCATGATGGGTAGTGAGCACATATGCTCTTCAACAAAGAAGAAAAGAACCAAAGAAGAGAAAAAGCTCAGAATGACAATTTCATCCCCTCTCTCAAGGTATCACATGTGACTCAAATTCATTGTTTTCAGCAAACCATGGTTATGATCGGTAACCGCCTAGTACCCGGTCGACTATGCGTGTTGCCCTTTGTTCAAGAGTCCAATTTTCATTAGCTTTTTGAAAGTTGGTCTTCTGAGCTTTTGAAGTCTTCCAAGCTTTCAAATGATATAAAGCTAACTACTTTCTCGCTTTTCTTATTTACCTCCATGGAGGAGAGAGTGAAACTAACAAAAGGAGATAATGGAAAGAAAGATGAGAAGGATCTTCTCCATTGCATATTTGAGTGTGTAACATGAAAGCCATGTTGTCACACATGCATAATATAACAGAAGTGTCGCAAGTACAACTTCTTTGAGAATTGAATCTGAGAAGCAATCAAAATAGCATAGACATGAACTACTTTATTTTCATGAAAGAAGTTCACAACTGGATAACCGAGTCATTTTCAATGCAATGTATTCTAGCTCGAAAGCCTCATGATAAAGTTGCAACAATTGAAGTGAAGCCTTTGGTTCAACCTCTTCCATCCACTTGCCATCCATTGGTGAATAGTTCTTGAACTTCCCCAAATAGCGTCTAGCAACCTTTCCTCTGACTTTCTGATTTTATGTTCCAGTATTTGTTCAGGAACTAGGATTTCACCCAATTCCTTTACCTCAAGTTGTTCCTCTTATCCCATATCCTCTGGCACATCACCAACAAACGGCCTCAGTAGGCTTACAAGGAATGCATTATGAATCTTCAAGCTTTCAAGCAATTTCAGCCTATATGCTACATCATTGATCTTTTCCAAGAACTAATAAGGGCCATAGTAGCCATGCTTAGCTTAAGAAACAAGCATTCCTTAGCTTTCATCTCTCTCAACCTGGCTTTTCAAAGCGTAAGAGGGCCCAATCGTCTTCCTTGAAGATGAGCTCTCGACGATATCTGTCAACGGCTCTTTTTTGTTTTGTTTGTATGCTTCATCCATATTCTAGACATATGGATCTGCTTCAAAAATCTTGTCCTTTGTGTGCAAGATACGAGGGACTTTCTTTCCACCTTCGACAATCTCAAAGGGTGCTTTGCCTATTGATGAATGCACTACGTTATTTTAAGCATACTCAACCGATGGCAAATACTGCTCCCAACTTACCTTATGCTCTCAGACATAGCATTTAAGCATATCCAAGACAGTAGAGTTGGCCCCTTCAGACTATCCATCAGTTTGTGGATGAAAAGAAGATGAAACTTGAGCATAGTGCCCATATTTTCAAACAGTGCTTTCCAAAACAAACTAGTCATCCTTGGGTCCCTATCACTAACAATCGACCGTGGCATCCCATGGTATTTAAAGATATTTTGCATAAATATATTGATCATATGTACAGGCTTTATCTTCTAACAGGAATGAAATGTGCCTTCTTACTGAATCTGCAAAAAATTGTCCAGATTCCATCATTTCCAGTAAGGTCCTTAGAAGATCAAAAATGAGGTCCATGGCAATACTCTCTCATGGCCTATCCAAAATCCATAATGGTTGCAATAACCCTGGTGCCTTTTGTCGCTCATACTTGACTTTTTGGCAAACAATGCATGCTCGCACAAAGGCATCTACATCCCTCCTCAAGATGGGCCAATAAAAGAATGCCTCCACAACCTTGATGGTAGCATCAATGCCACGATGTCTTGCATATCATGGAGCATCACACTCAACTAGAACCTTGTGTCCCAATGGTTTAGTAACACATAATCTTCCATGCATCATGATATAGCCATCTTTGAGAAGGTAATGCTCATCATATTGCACATCCATCAGTTGCTCGTACACCCTAGTGAAATCTTCATCATCAGCGTATTGTGCTTTCATATCATCAAGTTCATGATGATACGAAATTGATCCAACTGAAATATGTGACTTCCTCCATAGCACATCAGCCACAACATTCTTTTTTCCTTCCACATGTGAAATTTGAAAGTGGAACATGGACAAAAAGTTTGCAAATCGCATGTGCTTTTCTGACAACTTAGCTTGTGTCAAGAAGTAACGAAGGGTTTGATGATCTGTTTGGACAACAAAATCAACCTCCGGTAGGTAAAGCTGGAAATGCTTCCAATCGCATGAATAACAGCTAGCAATTCTTTTTCACAGATTTGCATGGTCCTCTCTCGTAAATGCAATATTCTACTCTCGTATGCTATGACATGGCCATCTTGCATCAATAAAGCTCCAATGTTGCTTCCACATGCATCATATTGAACCACAAATCACTTTCTAATATCTGGTAAGATGAGTATCGGATCATAAGTTAGTTTTTCTTTCAAAAGATTGAAAGCTGAAATTTCTTTATGGATCCACCTAAATCCAACATCCTTCTTTTGTAGTGCATGTAAGGGTGAGGCAATCTCAGCAAAGTGGCATATAAACCTCATGTAGTAAGAACATAGACCTAAGAAGCTCCTCATATCATGTACAATTCAGGTTTGGCCATGTCTTAATTGCCTCCACCTTCGCTGGATCCATTCTTATCCCATCTTTTGGCACAATATGTCCAAGAAAATGAATTTGACCTAGGAAAAATTCACTATTCTTAGCATTGATGAGTAATTTGTTACTGTATAACTCATTGAACACCATGGTCAAGTGATGTCTATGCTCTTCTTTACTCTCTGAATGCAATATCATATTATCAAAGAATGTTCCAACAAATTGCCTATAGGGATGAAAGATTCTATCCATTACCCGATTAAACGTGGAAGGAGCATTGGTTAGACCAAATGGCATCACTAGGAACTCATACAGAGCAAATGCCATTCTATAGTCTTATGCACATCCTCGGGTTTGATACGAATTTGACGGTACCCATGCTTCATATCTATCTTGCTTAAGATGCATGGTCCCTCGAATCTGTCAAGTACATCATCGATCCTAGGAATAGGAAACCCTTTTTTTATGGCAATTCTTCAAAGCACGATAATTAATGCACAAGTGCCAAGAACTATCCTTCTTTTGTACTTAAAAGTACCGGTGAGCAAAAAGGTGATGAACTGGGAGGAATCAACCCTTTTTTCAACAACTCATTTACTTGTCTCATAATCTCTTTTTGCTTGGCTGCACTCACCCTATAAGGGGGCCTATTAGGAGGGCTACTACCTGGCACCAAATATATCACATGGTCCTCAAGCCTCTTAGGTGGCAATTCAAAAGGTAGAGGAATGAGAAAAACAATCACTGAAGCCTTGCAAAAACATAGACCTCTCATTATCTACTATGGACAAATTGGACTAAACTTGATTTACTTCAATATCTCTTGTAAATACCAAGTACACAGAAAGATGATTTTTCCATTACCAAAGAGATGGAAGAAGTCGATACAACTGGGATGGACTATGCTTTAAGATTTACATTCAACATGTGAGTCCTCTCCCTATGTACAAAAGTATGTACATAGGGAGAGGACTCATATGTAGCCTATGACACCATGGCATTCCCAAGAGAACATCACAACCTTCCAAAGGCATAATATGGAATTCCTCTACATCTACATAGGTCTGTATGTGCAATGGAATCTTTCCAAGGATAGGATGACTTGCTCAAAATGACCAAGAACATGCTAGACCTTCCTCGGCCAGAAGTCCCATTTCATGGGCATGAATGCAGAGCTTCGCGGCCAGTTCTAGAGTAATAAAGTTTGATCGTGCTCCTAGATCAAAGAATATCAACACTGCTTGATCTCTGACCTTACCCCAAGCTCTGCATAATTCTATCGCATCCGAATTGGGTTGATCACCCATCATATCTAAAAATAAACATGCTGTAGGTTTTAATTTCTTTCCCTTGGTATCTTCAGCATCATCAAATTCAGATCGCCTCTTCTTTTGTGGACAAGAAGATGCTAAATGCTATGTCTGTTCACAATTGAAACATTTCCCTGCATCCTTCAAAGCTATTGGGAATCAATGTCAGATCAGTCCAAAATCCTATTAGGGTAGAAACTCTAATTTTGGTACTTAATCATTTTTGGCACAAAATTTGGGCAAAATTTTGATGAGCTCTTTCTAATGGTATATGACATCCAATCATCAGAGATCAGATTTGGGAGAAAACCCTAACCCTAATTTTCTGCTAATTTAGGGTTTTTACCTCATTTGATAGCTCTCAGCTTACAGGTCATAAAAATGTAATCAAATCATTCATCAGGTGGTCAAAGGTCGGAAAAAGCTGATCAAAAGGTACTGTCAGCGATAGCATATTTAAAAAGCTAAAAATCGAAAAAATTGTGATTGATTTTGAATAAAATTGCGATCCCAGCTTTTTATAGCGATTGGCTTTATTTTAGCAAGATTTTTTCGTTAGAAGTCATCAGGCCTCTATAAGAAGGCCTACAATCACTTTTTTAGTATATCCAACGCCACACTTTGTTGCTTATTGAGGTGGTTGTGCTCTAGCACACATGGGGCAGCCATGGTGCACATATGGGCAGCTATGGAGCAGAGTATGAAGATGATTAGTTGCAGCCTTGTAGATCTTCTTAGAGAAGAGTGTGCTCACACTCTTGCTCATGGAGAAGACTTACCTATCAGCAGATTGGTGGTATGGATCATCCATCTACATGATGTATTTGAAGATTGTCTTCTACATGAAGATTATGGAGTACTTCAAAGACCTTGGATGGAGCTTAAAATAAGATTGCATCTTATGTTAACTATTAGGTACATATTCTCTTTATGCACACAGGTACTACTTGGATCTTATGGAGGCGGTAGCATCCATATCTAGAGAAGTCCTATTTGGCATACATGGAGGCAATGGTATCCATAAAGGAGAATCAGTACATGCATGCTACATGCATCAGATGAGATGTTAGAGAAGGTGTCAGCATACAGATTTGGCATACATGGAGGCAGTGGTATCCATAAAAGAGAATCAATACATGCATGCTACATGCATCAGATGATGATTTCTGTCAACAACATGTTAGCATTCTATGCTAATTCTGTAAGTATGTGATCTATCACACACACATCTGATTTAGGGTCTTCCATAGCTTAAATTCAGATTAGGTTTTGCTGAATATCAGTTTTAAACTGATCTTTCCTCTTTTTGTCACTCATATTCACTCTTCTACAACCTATGAGTTCATACATCGAATAAATATTCAGATTTCTGTCCCTACATCTGAATATTCTTGTAAATTCTGTACAGACACTCTTCCATCTATTTCTGTTCACATAGAGTGGTTGAGATTTTGACTCCCACATTGTAAATTTACATTTGTATATATGATGGTGTGAGTAAGTAGTGGCTTAGGTAACACTTTACACATGTTGTCTCTATCTTTGTCTCATCATTGTATGATTAAGTGATGTATGTTCATGTTTGTCAATATTGAACGAAGCTGGAATCTGTGTTGTAGATCCTGGAAACCTATGGGACCTGTGGAATTTAGTTATGGGCCTACCTAATTTCCAACAAAAGTGTCTCTCTCCTTCAATGACTTGCAAGTTGAGGACTTTGGCTGATTTTTGTCTTGAACATTTGAAGATTTCACAAACTTTTTTATTCTTCCATGGTCTACCCGTCAATTTCTTTGTAGAAAAAGACTTTTCAAAAGTAAACTTTTTAGGTGAAAACTCCTTTTTGCTGCCCCTGAATCTGCTTGTCTTTCCCAACAGCAATGCATAAGTTGTGCTAGCATTCTCAAGGAGTTAGGTAACTGTGGACACTTGCATTTTGGTACAATAATCTCTAATTTCCTTGGGCAACCCGCAACAACTTCTCTATCTGTTCTAACAATGATACGACCCTGTAGACGCTTACTCGAAGTAACGCTTCTCAAAATTTCTTGTTGTATTCCTCAAGGTCTTCACATTTTGACGCATCCAACCTAAACCATGCAGTCATGACATCTACCTCAAAGGTGTTTGTTAGCCAGGCAAACGAAAATAGTTGTTTAAATTGGACCCATGTAGAAAGTGCTTTCCCTTGCATTAACAATGTGGTCCATCACTGTAACGCATTTCCTTTCAAGAACGTGACAACCTTTCACACCTCCAATGACTCAGTGAAGTTCCCTCATGTGAAAGCTCCATCAAATTGTTGGATAAAGGTAAGGGCTTTCATTCTATCCTGTGTACCATTAAAGTTATCAAAATTCAAGGCTACACCTCCCTCTTTGTAATCTTTTATCTTCCTAGGAGGTGTCATTTTATGAACTACTCATTCATTGATCATCGCGGGCTTCCTATAGTTTTATGAACTACTCATTCATTTATCATCGCGGGCTTCCTTCCTACACACACACACAGAGGTAGATCGTCAAACCTCCCCACAGCGTCCGAACCATCCTCCTCTCATCTCAAGTGATAAGAGAGCTTTCTCATCCTTGCCTCTACCAAATATGGAGTCCCTCCAAAAAGATGCCATGTGGCATGCTCTTCAAGACCCCTATATATACATCATGTGACATTTCCTTCCCCTTGAAAGCATTTTCGTCCTCGAAATGTAAATGAAATGTCTGTGATGGTAGAAGAAAGTGCTCGGACTCCCCTGAACCCCATGTACTCTTATGTACATGGTCATCTCTTGTGTGTTGTTTCCCCATATCCTTCCCCTTAAGAAATCTCATATGAGATCATCTCAAAGGTGGGAAACCGTCTGAATGGTGCCTACTATCTCCCATGTACACTCAACCTCCAAACTATCACTCCCATAATATATAACATCACCAAAATGACCTAAGTCCATATGATGTATTCTCTATGGAGAAATAGCATATAAAGCAAGTATAAAAGTGCCAAACTTGTAAGCTTGACCGTACCACAATGGAGATAATAAACCATATAGTCCTCTAAAATATAGAACAAAATCCCACAACAAGTGACTTCAAACCCATCTAAGACTAAATGATAGATTTCCCTCATACCACTCTAGGTCTTCCTAACCTTGAGTGTACTCACAAGTAATAGTTTAACTTAACTATCTTGTGAACTATGCAAATCCATCATCTAGCTCACGATAGTAAAATGCAATCTCTACATTTCACCAACCAAGAAACCTGTGGTTTTTCATCCATTACCTTTGGATTGTTCTATTGGAAGAGCATCTATTGGCACTTGTGCAAACTGTAATATTTCTCTTCCCTGTAGTTTGCCATATGAATGCAGATAGCATTCCCTTTGAGATTCAGATAATCCCTAAGTACCCATCCTCCTAACTGATGTTTACTCATCATACTCATGATGTAACACCAACTAAGAGTTTGGTACCCTAATAGGTTAGATATATCTCTATCTCCTATAAACCCTAAAGAGAAGAGTCATAACTCTACTCCCAGTCTAACTAATGTCAATAACTAAATCATCTCATCTAGTCAGAGACCATCACTGGAGTAACATAACTGCTTCTCTCTAGAGTCTACAAGTGAGACTCAGTCTAACCATCATGATTAACTGATCTCCCTCTTGCCTTTGATAGAAGAGTGCCACTTCTATCTAGACAACCTAAAAGTGAGAAAGTGAAACTCTCTCTCTCTTCAATCTCTTCTAAGGAAAAGAGCTCTAGTAGTGGAATCTATTCCACTTTCCCTTTCCCTTTGGAAGAGACTCCTTTGAATCCATTTGCTCTATTCATCCATAACTGAGAACACATATATAAGCTCTCCATACTTTTTCCTCCCAAAATAATGGAGAATCATACTCCCATGTGAAGGAAAATTACTTTGAAAAGTAGAGGAAATGAATTCCTTCTAAAATATAAACTAAGAGATGTTTCCTAAACACCTCTTCTCTCTAACGGAAAACGTGCTATGAAGAAATCGTATTTTCCTTTCTTTCTCTCTCTCTTAAAGAGTAGGAGCTAAAGTGAAACCACTGAACTAAAGTGAGATCTCTCATGGATCTCTGAGCTGATTCCGACTTTCTCCTTTCCTTAAAAGAGAAACTCATGAATTTATTTAGTCCTCTCTTCCATAACTAATGCATAATCCCTCATTACACATATTCCTATGAAGATAGAGAACAGATCTCCCCTAACTAATGAAGGTGTATGTAGTGAAGAGTGGAGAAAATAAATTCCTAATAAGGGTCAAAGCCCTCTACTAAAATGGTCAGCAATGATGTGAGATGATATCGTAAACACATGTGTATCCATAATAAAGAACTATCTCTGCCAACCATACTCTGTGTATGGATCTATACAATCCAATCAAACTGATGGAATTATCCTTCCTGAAAAACTCAAAATGATTATGTGATACCAATGGTGATAAAATCACCTATCACATTCTCTACTGGAAGAATAAATCTTCCCTAAATTATGAAGGATAATTCCTAATCCTACGGAGATGTCTACTAAGAGCTCTCCTCTGATCTAGTGAGACATGACGCCATGAATGATGAGTCCTTTTCTCCCTGGCCATAGAAGAAGAGTGCTCAAAGGGAAGTCATTTCCACCGTCCCATACCAGTGAAAACTTCTTCCAATTCACTCTGATGCCAGTTTTATGAACTACTCATTCCTTTATCATCACGGGCTTCCTATAGTTTTATGAACTACTCATTCATTTATCATCGCGGGCTTCCTTCCTACACAAACACAGGGGTAGATCATCAAACCTCCCAACCGCATCCGAACCATCCTCCTCTCATCTCAAGTGATAAGAGAGCTTTCTCATCCTTGCCTCTACCAAATATGGAGTCCTTCCAAAAAGATGCCATGTGGCATGCTCTTCAAGACCCCTATATATACATCATGTGACATGTCAGCTGATCAAAGTTAGGTGCCTCTAACATAGGTGCTTGGATAGGAATCTTGGTCGTGTTCCAATGGTTGCATACATTGGGTTGTTGCAATTAGCATGCATCTTGCCAAACACATTCCCTCGCACATACGGTTGAAAACCTGTAGGTTGAAAAACCATTGTCTGAAACACGAAACCACATCCAAAATAACCATGCTGCATCGTGGGTGGTGGGAAAACTTGTTGTCTTGCTTGGAAACTACTTCCCTGTCCGTTTGAACCAAAATGCAGTTGCCCAACTTGCTGTGAAATTGAAGGAGGTTGCAAAAACTCCAAGAACTTAAGGTTTTGCATCCACTGACTCCACATACTCACAGCTGGTTTTAACTCCATATACTCCCAGCAGAAACCAGCTCGGTCCTAAACACATCATCCTCCTAAACACATCGTCCTCTTGCTGCTTCAACCAAGCATTTCTAGATCATGAGTAGGATAGTTAAGTTCATGTTTTCTTGATTTTCTAGATTCATATGCAACCACTCTACCACCATGTGAAAGAACATGTCCAATTTGACTCCCACTTGCATCGCGATTTGTTTTGTTTTCTTCACTTGGAGCATGCAAGAGAAATTAGTCTATCTATTCTTTTATCAATGCGATAATGCATAACAAGCTAAGCATATAATAATTTGAAAGACACATATGATCCCGCACTAACTTACAAACATTTTGGAACATGCATCTAGACATGCTCATGGCATCTTAAGGATCAAGGCATTCAACTCCATAACTTTAGTGTTTCCAAGTTCATGATTAATGTGATATATTTATTGATTAATTTTTGTGTATTGAATGTGGACAGCCTTACGCTCTCACTTAAAACACTCAAAAGCCTTCAAAGAGAAAAAGATATCGAAGAAAAAGAGTTTTTTCATGATCTATACCGAGAGCATGAGAAAACTGATCGGACAGTGAGTCATACACGATCTCACTCAAGAGTCATAGTTCATGATTCACGACCTTCTCAAAGACAAGAACTATTGCATATACATGGTGAAGATCAATTAGAAGATTGGATCCATTTGTCCTCCATATGAGAATCTAGAGAGCTAACTTATGACGATGATGGCAATATTATATGCGATGAGAATTATAAAAATAATTCTATTATGTCCTCTAGTGAAGAAGATAACTATACATCTAGTGATGGGCATTGTGATGAAGTCAAGGTGGGATAGTGCGTATGGTGCATAAGATTCGGTGCGTCTAAGGTGCAAGAACCGCACCCTACCCCTCAAATGGATTGTATTTAGAAACACTTCAGTAAAGCATATTGCAACTAAGCGTTGATTTTGAGGCTGATTTGACAATAGAAAATCATTTGAATAGGAAGAGGACACCAGGAAACCCTTGACCTTCATTTCAAGAGAATCAAAAGTGTAATTTTTTACACACACTCAAAGAAAAAGCATCTTCCAGCTGAGGTCAAGAAGAAAGGCCATTTTTTTAAGCAGCCAACATTCTTGTTGATATGTCATACACGTACTAGCTCTCCTAAAAGATCCTTTTTTCATTTTATGCCTAATATAGAGGCTCTCCTAGAGTCAAAAAGGATCCTAATGACAAGAAGCTCTTGTAAAGTTATCTTCCATCCATTTACGTTTTAGTTGCTTCCGTGCTTGAATCAACTAAGGACTTAACCCAAATCGAAGAGCGGAACTCAACTCAAAGCTTCTAGACTCTCCTTTCAACATGTACTGAATCTAATGTATAACGAGAGGCCATCTAGGAAATTATGCCATCCTCTCCATATGTATGTATCTCTTTGTTGGGCAAATCATTTATTCATGAAAGGCCTACACCTTTTGTTCTACATTTCTCCATTGGGTTCCTTAGGACTACCCAAGTATCATCAAATCAAAATCAAAATGGTGGATTGATACCTTCAAAAGATATCCATAATTCTTTTTTTTTTCCACAAAGACCAGAACTTGACTTGAGCCCACTTTCAAAAGCACTCTAGCTAACTTGAGCTCTAACAATAGTGGATTAACAAGATGGATTCTTACAGCTGAATCCTTGTTAACTTCTTAAGTACCTAATGGACCATTCTGAATCTTAACCATGTTCGAAGCATGACAAAAGGACCAAACCAACACTGACCCTCTTATCTTAAAGGACAACAAAATGGCATGGAAAGCAAGATCTTTCCGTCTTCTCATGCCAGAGATGGAACATTCACCAAAGCAACGAAATCATATGGCATGCACATGCCATTATTCCATATTCATAAAATGTATTTCTCTTGTAAGTTATGTGCATACATTAACCCTATCTTACTAGTACAATGCAATATCATATTGATTCATAATTGTATCACATTCTAGTAAGCACGCACGCGAACCTTGAGTGCAATTTAGAGTATGCAATCATCAATGAATATACTTTTGGGGACAACTTAGAGTGTGCAATAATCAAGAGAAGCCTAGGTTTCTTACATTGAGACAAGTTGCACTAAAACAATGATTATGAACATATGCATAAAAGCCACTGTCTATACCCTTATGGCTTAAGAAACATGTAGAGATCTGCCCATGAGAGCCCAGAAAGGAAAACATGAGGCATGGAAATCTCGACGCAAGGCAATCTCTACTATATTTTTAGCCATGACAAAGCTTCTGCTCAAGAAATATTTCTGGAATAAGAGTTTCCCATATTTTATTTGTATACTTGGAAGTTAGGTGTTGGATCCAAATGCATGCCAACCCAATGAAATGGCTTCTTTCTTCTTCATGTCTCTTATTACCAGCCAATGGGTTTTGAGCTTCTCTTGAAAGAAGCCCCTTATTTTGAATAACTATCTTAAAATGGTCGAGGTGACCTTGGGATTGTATGGATTGAAAAAAGTTTTTGATAGAAAAATCTTTGTCGCAATGGAATAGTGGATGGCATTGACACCTCAAAGCTCTTCATGAGGGTTAATAGTGGTGCCCTTAATGTGTCCAATGATTCAACGGATGGTCTGTTGTAAGAGGAAGCACAAAGCTTGTAGACGAAATTCTTGTTCTGTTGTGCTCGAGGTGGGTTCTTTTTCTGAGCACAGTATGCACTATGTGCTGCCTTACACACCCAGTAATCCGGTAGAAAATTAGACAGATCAACAGTTCACAAGGTAAATAAGTCACATAAGTCGCGGCAAGAATAGACTACAAGATCACAGAAGCATATCTCCATTAATGGCAGCATGGAAGTGTACAAGAAGGATAAAGTGAACAAATAATCACTACACTCACTTCTTTGTTACTAACTCACGACTACAATCAAACTAGCTCTCAAATGCTAGAGGCTCTCACAGTACTAGAAGTATACCAGCCTCTTCAAGCACTAGTCTAGTTGACTTGCTCTGCTTGTCCTCGGTGACAAGACCAGAACTTCTTGTCCACTGAGGTGCTCCACAGAGGTTAGATGCCCTTCTCTAGTACCTTCACTTGCCTCTTGACTAGTACTTGTGAATCTTCTAATAAGCCTTGTAACACCTATTTCCCTATGTCTTGTATATCTTCTTCTCTGTCTCTCACCTTCCGTCTCTCGTATGTCCCTAGTGTATCTGAAAGGGTTCTTTATATAGGCTGCTATCACGAGCGGTTACTCCACCACTCCTTCCCTGTCACTTTTCTGGCACTTTTCTGGTATTCTGACAAGTCTGGTACTCTTGTGAATCCGGCACTCTGCAACCTGCCAAGTCCGGTACTCTACCACCCACTCTCTATATTTTTTCTTTCTGCTTCACTCTCCCTGTAAGATCTAAAGGACAAATTGAGAGATAGGTCCCACTAGTAGTAAAAAGACCAATTTGCCAATTCATCTTCCAAGACGAATTTCATAAAAAGACCAATAAGTGGATGAATGCTAAAAAGACCAATTTTGTAAAAAGACCGATTGCTGGACTGACTTCTTCTTTATACTATGCTGGTCCGATTCACGAGATACTTCTCCAAGATTAGTCTTTTCTATTTTCAGCTATACAAAGCTACATCGGCAATAATAGAATGCAGGGGGAGAGACACAGATCATATGTCAATTTGGATCCTGAATCTTGAGTTACAAGGATCCAAAGTTAGTTGTTCTATTAGAGGACCTTTTGAGGTCACTTGGTCAGTCATACTGTCAACATGATCCAGATGTAGGAAAGCTTAAAGCTCCAAGATGGAAAGGTATAAGTATACATATCTGTGAAGAGTTTTTTGGCCTTTAGACTCAACACATGGAAAATAACAAAAGGTTCTAACTAAAACCCTCTTCATAAGCTATAACAATTTCAAGTGATAGGACAGCCTACCTTGCACAGATCCTCTTAGTCTCCCAACAGCAATGAACTCCAATATCCTCTCTTTCACATCAGTTAAACCATAATGATCTTCATCTAAAATCTTCTGTGCTCTCCTCACATCGAAATTTTCCTTGCTGCTCATCATGCAAACCAGAGATTGTAACATAGCTTGTCAAGATTATAAGTTCATCTCATCAAATTCAAGATTCTTACCTGTATTGACCCCATGGTATGGAAGTAAGCCAGTCGAGGTAATTCCTAGTGACATTAAACTCACTTGAGCTAGCTTCAAGCATCTGAAGCTTAGTCATTTCTTCCTCAATCACTTGCAAAACATGTTCAGGAACACCATCTTTGTACTCCTTTAGTCTCTCCCTGAATTTCGCTGTAACAAGAACCATCAGAGGCTCAGCACAGACTCAAATGAATGCCTATATTCATCAGCACCATCTTCAGACACCTCTCAGGCACACTCAATTCAAAAACTTCACCTGTCAAAGCTGTCTTATCATCAGCCTCCAGGCCTAGTTCCTGCAAATGTACTACCAAACTGATAATTACATTTGAAACCTAAATTTTACATTGTAGGTTATCAAAGCAAGTCTGCTATAACCAACAATTACCTTCTTTATTGCTTTCAACTGCTCCATTAGAAGGAACTTCCGTTGCTCCCCACTTATTTTCTCGTCAATAGCTTTTGCTATTGATGCCTATGCATTTTCTTGCTTTGATGAGTGTTTAATTTATGAATGCTTTTCTATTGACACTATTCTTAGAAAAAGAATAAACTTCAAGCAGAATCAATCCCACCTGCAACTTATAGATGTCCAAGTCCTTCTTCAGGAGAGTCAATGCCATGTTTAGTCGTTTTAATACCTGAACTCAAAGCAACATTTACACATGATGTATCAAGAAATTTTTATTAAAATATTGTTCCTTTTATAGTTTCCTGTTAAAATCTAACTTACATCCAGCTCTTCCAAACCCTGCTGCTGTGTGAGACCATCAGCTGTCGATAATCCGATTCCACAATCGCCAACTTGAGGTGGAAACAATGAACCCCCACTCTATGGACGAACAATCAAAGCAAAAAACACCTGTCAGATTGATCTTTGCATACGAATCATTCAGCATATACAAAAACAACATGAGAATCCTTGTTTAAAACTTGCAATACCTGAAGAAATTGGCTGATGCCTTCTCTAAAGAAGGGACTTAACATCATCAAATTTTGCATGGTACTGACTGCTTCTAGAAGTGTTGCCTTTAAGACATCATTTTCCCCGTCAAAAGGTTTATCCTGTGCCAATAGCAAAAAAACATTTATTCATATAAAGTTAAAACAACAAGTATATACAACACCTCGACTTATTAGAAACCCCTCTTCAGATAAGCTTATCAAAACTACTCACCTTGACCCACTCCACTGATGCTACCAAGGGATCTTCTGAAACCTGTTGAGATGTATTCCAAAATGAGCATTTAAAGAGAGCCAATACTTACGAATGAACAAATACATCCAGGACTATAGAACTTACTATTCCTGTTAAACGGAGTCGTACATGTCCTTGTAGAACAACTTGAGGTGGACTGAACATTCTAGTCACATTCTTAACCTGAGAGAGAAATAACAATGTTCACAGACAAGTTTCCTGCACACTACTTGCAGCCTAATATGAAGGCACACACCTTACAAAGTGTCCCTATCTCATACAACTGTTTGTACAGGGCAAGTCCCTTCAGCCTATCCTCCTCTCTGGCCTCTGTTTCACCAATCCATGAAGATGGGGCCCCTGAGCGGTTCTGTGAATGATCCTTGAGAAGGAAGGCACCAACAAACCGCTTGTCTGCAGCCTTATCTTCAAGAATTCTGTCCAGCAATTTAGAGTCCTGTTCATCATCAAGACTGTAAATTCTAATTGCGGACTCCAATTGATGTTGGATAGCACAACTCTACAATCAGACTAAAACACAGCTTAGCCAGAAATTCTTTTAAAGTACCCATGGGACCCTCTGTATCCCACAAAGCAGGGGTTAGACATATCAGGCTGCCTAAAGGCAATACAAACTGGCCTAAGGCCCATTACATGTCCAACACCGTTGGCATGGGGTGAAACGCTGCCCCCACCTCAAGACGCAAAGATTCCGGCCAGCCAGACCAACTTGGGCAGACTCTTACCCCGAAATTGTAAATCATTCGCAATGTGTTGTGATGAAACATTAACCTTGTGTCTTAACTACAATAAATAAGATTACTATTATCATTGATCCTATGTTCCATCGTCTTTGACCAGACAGTAATAATGATTCTGTCACTGTTCCAGACTTTTTTTCTTGTCTTTCAAGTTATGCAATCTCACAATTTTGGGCTTCTAATTCTACATTTAACTTTAGCAAACATATCATTTCCAATATAGAAAATACCTAGGATGCATTGTGGCGCCCTAACTAAAGTAGCCATATTCACATACTAATTATTACCTTTTTAGTAAGATAAGACTAGAATTGTTTGCATGTGTCCCTCGCATGTGCATTGTCAATCATAATATGTAGTGGTATACACATATATGCATACATAGATACAGACGTTCGGGATACAAGAACCGAGGGTTCCCTCAAGGTACATATAGATCCTTGCATTCATAGCTCTTCTCAAGAGCTTTCCAGATATGCTTTTTTTAAATATTTTTTGGCAGTAAATTGGGGCTCCTATATGCATTTTATTAGTCCTTGGATCACTTGGACACAATTAGAGTGCTCACACCTTTTTGGTCTAGGTGTGCAAGAGGCCTTTAATTATAAAACTTATTCCCTTAGCTCATTTAAATTAGCATTAAGACTTCAAAATTTTGCACACGCAACTGACTCTCCCCCTCCTTGAAACATGTGCAGGCATTTTCCCCCTCTACCTTCAAAACTAAACACCCAACTCTAAAGAGCATTGTTTCATGTGTGAGAGGTGTCATTTCAAAGCTCTTCTCCTCTTTCCATTGGTATTAGAGCTTGATGCTGAATTTTTGCAACAAAGGTGCTGTGAACAAAAAAGCTTCTTTCAACCCACTGCCTTCTTGGAGCAAGAAACACCCTTTCTCAAAGTTCCATTAAAAAAGAAGTCCTCTCTACCGACCAAAAATCACTTTCTACCTCTCCAGCATGTGCTCTACAGCTGAATTGCACACTTTCAGAGTATACCTCTGCAAACACTCTTATTTCCTGAGAGAGATGCTATTCATCCTTGGACTGGATAGGGTAAATTTTCATTCACTATAGGTCAAGTTTAACTTAGTTTTAGAAAATTCAAGTTTATGCAAGTTTTATGAAATGGGGATTCCGAAGCCAAATGTTTCTTAGTGTATGAACATTATGGAATTCATCAAATTTCATACAAAAACCCAAATTTTGAGTGATATCTGGGCATCCATGATTTCTTGGAATTTTATAAGAAAATTTTCAGAAATTCATACACTTTGCCTTATCCTCAGATTATTGCATTGTCTTTGCTTTTAAGCATTCTAGAGGCATTGGAAACATAAATGTATACTCAAATTGCATAATTTGCATACTGTTGCAGCCCTTTCCCCCAAAAAAAAATAAAAATAAAAGAAATTGAATTCAAAAACTGATTTTTATTCTCGAATTTCCTTCACCTTTCACTAAACCTTGGCCTCCTCTTCATCTGATGTTGAAATATCTCCAGCATAAAGAGAACTGAAAGAAAAGGTTTTGATGCATATAAACTAGAATACATGGTATTATAATCCTAAAGATTGTGGTTGCTTAAGTTGAGCCCTAAAACTTGACTGATGCAAAATGGACAAATTTGAATTAGAAAGTCATTGCATACATAAAAATTATTGTTTCATATGGAAATGGTGGGGACTTGAAAGACGTACTGTTTGATGAAATTATTGTCTTCTGCATGGTATAGTATCTTCACACTTTTTTAGTATACTACCAATTGATCTTGGAAGTTACTGAAGATTCCAAAGATAAGTTCTGATATGCAGCTCTAATAATATCAAAGCGCTCACACATTCCAAGGACCCATATAATGCAAATACTTCCTTAGATGCACCTCTATATACTTATAAAGCCGCTTCTCAAAGGAACTCCAAAAAATGAGACTTACTAGTCTTTTATAGGAACCAATACTTTACCATTAAACAGTACAGCTGTTAAAAATACGATTCATACAGTTACAACCAAGCAATTCAGGGATCCATGTGTTTTATAAAATGAGAGCTGGAATGTTTAAATTTGAGATCAAATCACAATATCAAAGAGTAGATATAAAATATGCATGAAAGTAAATGTTAAACACCAGAACTTATGTATACGTTGTATTCAGAGCATTGATTATCTCCAATAAAGCTCAAAATAGACCCTTAAATGAGATCTCATTAAGTTATGCAGATATACATCAGTATTTAAGATTACAGCCAAAACGCATCAATTGCTTCAAAAAATTATTATACATCTAAGGAAATAAAAGCATTGAGAACTATAAAACACAATTATGGTACACTTCACCGTTATTGTAGGAGCTCTGTAAAGTCCAGGGAAAGCAGGTTTCTCTGTCAATGGAACAACAAGAACCTGCAATAACATTAAGAAAATTAGAATATCTGCAAAATCAGCTTTCAAATTTTCTAGGAATTAAAATAAGGAAAGTTATGGCACAATGACAAATAATACTATCAGCCATAATATTCAAATTACACACTGATGTTATGGCCAAAATTGTGAAATACATCTCAAAAAAGAGCGAAATAATTAAGAGAGTGCACTTCATAGCAAACATCCAGTTTTAGAATCCTTCAAATTAGCCTTAAAATAAGTGTTGTGAGAATGGAGTTCACTTATGTTCCTAGGTATCTCTAGCAGAGTCTAATCATCCAACAGAGTTGTACATGTCATAGCTCCTGATATGCAACCTTTGTGATTTATTACAAAAGTTAACCAGGATAAAATGTCTTTTAAGGGGAGGCAGTGAAGGTAATGTACTACAGCTTTTGCAGTGCGAAGAGAGACAATAAAAACAATAAAAAGGAAAATCCATCCAAGATGGAACACCAACCTGACAAGAACAAAGTAAAGAGATATCCATCTAAGATAAAACACCAACCTGCATGTCATGCAACTGCATTACACATGCTAATTGGCCCTTACTATGCTAATATGGATCCTCTGGGTGTATCTTGATTTCAATTCATTTTAGAGCAAAAGCTTAAAAAGTATTTCCACTAGCAATATCCCTCACACAGAGCAAAACATGAGATTAAAACTTGCAACCAACTTCATAAGGGAGAGGTACCTCCAATAATAATATGGTGTCCAGTCAGATTGAAGGAGCATTAATCGCCCCTATGAAAGGAATTCCTATTATACTTGTTGTCATGTTCAAAAACTCTTCATTTTCGCTATAAGAAAAAGCCACTCTAATATCAAAATACTCCAAACATCTAACCACAGCTTATCAGCCACTATGTACTGATCAGTTGAAATATGTTCCCCATATTCCTAAAGATTAATAGAGTCACATATTTTCATCCATCTATATTTTATCCCAAGCTGTTTTCCTTCCAAATGGAAAAACAAAATGACAACAATTCAAGCATGTTGAGAAATATACTAGGTAGAGAAGCCTCAAGGAAATGTCAAAAGATTCTATTTAGTTTGACGGTACCAAAAACAATCCTTCAACGGAACTCTTTCAATTCCGCAAATGTCTATCAAAAGACAAAACAATGTGTAGCACAAGAAGTCCACATGATATGCTTAATTCAATTGCAAAAATTACAAATAAAATAGACTATAAAATTAAAGTCAATAAATACATTTAAGATTTTACCTCTATTGCTTTCTTGATATGCCGATATATGAAAGCTCCGATAGTCTTCTTTCCCTTTTTGCCCACCTCTACCGCACGTAGAAAGAATGTACCAATTGGGCACGATACAAAAATGTTAATCATGCTCCTATTCTTTCTAACTCTCCATCCATCGGAGAGGATGATGCATCCATATCTAGACCATTTTTCTCTCATTGCAAGAAGAGAGAGGTCAATTTTCTTCTTCTCTTTATCAATTTTTCTTCTTTTTAAATCCACATAAGAAGGTCCCATCCATCCTTGACATGGGCCACATGCGAGACTGTCTTCACGGTCTCCTTCCATTGCTTTGAGTTCAAAAGATTAAAAGACAAATTTTCTAAAATTACCAATTCAAGGATCTCCGAGTGGGCAATTTTTTGCTTCTCCTTGAGCCATGTAAGGGATGTCCTCGCCTTCCTCGGTCCCCGGAGCATCTCCTAAATCACTTTGCCTTTGATATGTAGAAGTTTTCCAAGTTAGAGATTGTGAAATGTTTGGCACATTCGATGCTTGATAATGTGATTGGGCATCTTGAGATGTTTCGGGGACATTTGCGAGGGATGATGGTTGAGGAGGAGGGGCACTAAACCCTCTTACATGTGTAGGGCCAACGGATGAAAGGTCCAAATGCTTATGCATAATTTCATTGACAATGTGGTCCGGTATTTCTTCACACGCTTCCACCTGCCCTCCTATCTTTGCGACGTGTTGTAGGAGCCTTGTAGCTCTGCTAGTATAACTCTATATTTGCAAGTCCAATGGTGTGAGTTGGACTTCTTGGTGTCCTTTTCAACACCAATGCAATGGAGAGTGAAAGCTTCATGCTTATCTTTGAACATTCCAATTGGAAAGATAAGGGCTGCAAATAATCGAAAATGTGTTGTGTCTGAAGCTTGAAATGGTAAGGGAGATAAATGAAATGCTTGGGAAGGAGAGGGAGAGGCTAGAGACAGCTTTGGAGAAGGCTAGGGGGGTGAGAAGATGGTGTTGGAGTGTTGTACAAGGCTTCAAAAGCACACACGGCAGCGCAGACAGAAAAACCCAAGAGAAAACATAAGCAAATGAGGCGATTCAGATGTCCAAGTCCAAGTAACGTTTTTTTTTAACCTTCATACGAGTTAGTACGAGTACGTACGGTACGGGTCGTACGTATGAATCGACTTGTACACATATGAATACCAACTATGGACTCGACCACCAATGAAATCTCAAGGTGGGTCTCTTCTTTCGGCATTTGTACGTGCAAGCTTCCAAAGGCAACGTGAGCTTGATGACAAACAAGGTATAATGAAGCTTTTCATACAACGTGACAGAATAATATTATACAAGTAATTACAGATCATGGGAGTAACTCTCTGGCTATGGGCAAGTTATTTGAGAGTTGGTTCCCCTCCATATATGGACCCCATGTGCCACACATGTGACATAGCATTGATTTTTCGAGAGAGGATCTAGGAAAGATCCCTTAGATTCATTCTATTTTTATCCACCTACCACAAGGTGGTCTCTTTGTGAACCTATCAGCTATTTAGAAACCAAAGTTATTAGCTATTCTCAAATCATTTAGGAAGTTAGATCTACTAAAGACTGCAACGACCAAATTTGCTTACATGTGCATTGTGATGGAGAGACTACTTCGAGTGTGCCACGCTTTGATGAAGACTATTGCATCTACAAAGTAGATTGCCTAAGCTGGACACACTACCCCGAGACCAGATTTTATATGCATTACTTGCTTGTCATATTCTTTTTGGAGGGATGTTTAGGCACTAGTGTATGTCATACATCCATTATATTCGATACTTCGGACTCGTCTATGAGTTTATGTATTGGGTTGGCGAATCCCTTTTGTGACATTCAAATATACCAAAATGAATTCATGCAAACCCCAAATTCACCCTCAAATGAAAGTGAGGCTAAAAGCTCATGGTAGTCAACCACAAGACTACATAACAAATCAGCTCCATTATGCCTCAAGAGTCAATGCTACGACATTGGACAATACTTTGAAATTCAAAGCTCTCAATGTAATTTTATGTTGGTTTTTGAAGCCTATAATCAATATAGAGAGAGAGTATAGAGAGAGGGACGACTAAAGACAATGTGCACAAGAGAGATGGCAAAGGATCAAAAGAGATGAAAAAATACTCACAAAAGTGCTTCTCTAACTCCAAATAGGGAAGAGCAAGAAAGAGCAATGTTATGATACAATGTACAAAAGTGCTCATTTGGTGCTCTCTATATAGCTATGAGACACCCACCAACAACTACTTGAAAAGCAATCAAAGCTAAACTAAAAAGCCCCGACAAAAAGCTTTTAAAAATATATGCGAAAATTGCATCATAAAAGCCAGATGTGCTTTTTCTTGATTTTTTGCATAAAATTTTGTCGTTGGCTTTCGTTTTGGTCGCTTAATTCTCGGCCCTTTGATTGCCATGTTTTTTATTATTATATCTCAGCCCTTGGTTCATAATTTGATGAAAAGCGAACTTTGACCTGAAAGTAGGGTTTGACATTTGAACCCTCAAATCTTGTCTAAGTTTAATATGTGACATATCATTGGATAGTTCTTGAGTAGTACTTTCAAATATCTGATAAAAAATCTGCATATCCTAAAAAAATTGGCCATTAATTGACCAAACTTTGAGAATCTTTGAATTTAAATTTCTAAAAATATTTGCACCCCTCTTGTGGAAGGTTGGATTTCTAACAATTCCCTCCTATCCTGACAAAAGAGGTATATGTCGAGTAGGTATATTTTATTATCTTATAAAAAATGTGTTGTCGATACTATATATATTCTGCAAAGATCATCCAAATGTCCATAAACAAACATAAATACTTTGTACATGAACAATCCCCATACCACAAAAAAAACAGGAGAATGCAAACATCACATACTCTTCTGAACCAAGTACTACTTGGAAGGATAGAGACAAACAAAAGGATGATAATGGAAGATATAATGAAGACTTAAATATACTTTCTCCACTATTAAGGTTGATAAGGCCTTTCTAATCAAGATCATATGCTCTTATCCACACCTATCTAAAAATAAAAGCGCACACACAAACAAGATGATATGGTTTAACGTGAATAGTTGATGGCCAAAGTGTCATCATCCACTCCACCAATGTCACCTTGAATTTCTTCTTCTACTACTCTTGCTTCTTCATCTCTCTTTTTGAAACAAAATTATGCTTTATGTGTCTTTCCACCACAAATTTTGCATGGCTTAATAATAAAACAATATGCCCCTTTGCGGCTTGATTTGCCACAATGCTTGCATTTCTCGAATTTCTTCACTTTTGCTGCTTATGACATACCATTTAAATTTTCTTCTTCCCTTAACCTTTTCTCCTCCTTTTGGATTTCCTTCATTAATCTGTCAAGATTTGGACTTCCCTTCTTTTGTAAAATAGTGACAATCATAATATAGGAAGGAGGTAAACTCTTCATAAGAACTTTTTCTGCAATCTCCTCCGAAATAGGACTCTTCATCCTAACCAATTGAGCTAAGTGGCTGTTAAACTTGTTCAAATGCTCTGCCACTAATGTTGAGCCTCTCATTCTAATTGGAAGAAGAAAATAAGAAGTGATATAAGAGATTGCAGTGTTTTTGTGTCAAATATTCCTTGTAGCTGTATCCATGCTTCTCTTGCACTTTTAATGTGTGAAAGATAATTGATGTATTCATTACTTAGGCTTATACCTATAGTTGACAAAGTTTTTCTATTTCTCGATAAAGCTTCTGCACTTGGTCCTTGATCTACAATTGAAGTGGTAGGTGCTCTTGGTTGTGTAGCCCCTCTTGCTTGAGTACTTCCTTCTCCACTAGTTGATGAAGATGAGAAAGCACTTTGAGCTTGTTGAGCTTGGTTCACATAATGAGTGGTAGTCCCTCTTGCTTGTGAAGCCCCCCCCCCTCTTGAGTACTTCCTTCTCTGTCGATTGATGAAGATGAGAAAGCGCTTTAAGCTTGTTGAGCTTGGTTCACATAATGTTCTTGTGCAGCAATTATAAATATATATACCAGAATGAATCCAGGCAAACCCCAAATTCACCCTCAAATGAAAGTGCAACTATAAGCTCACGGTAGTCAACCACAAGACTATATAGCATATCAGCTCCATTATGCACAGTATCAACTCAATACTATGACATCCCCACTAACGTCATCAGTGCCCAATAGTGGGTATAGAACTCCGAATGAATACATGCTCACACACGCACCCCACAACACACACACACCACGAGCATGAACTCACAAGAAGCTCTACGAACTGAGTTTCTATCACTTCCGGAAGTGATGGGCAAACTCAGCCATAATGAAGCCTAGCACAAATACAAACAAAAGATAGGAAGAATCCAATACCTTCAAGTTCTAATCGCCTAACTTCAGCCTCAACTTCATAAATAATCCAATACCTTCAAGTTCTAATCGCCTAACTTCAGCCTCAACTTCATCCCATAAGTCAATGATCATGAGTAATATTGCAGCCTTGTTTTCCATGTGTCGAAATTGGTTCTATTAAAGCGATTATAAATAATCCAATACCTTCAAGTTCTAATCGCCTAACTTCAGCCTCAACTTCATCCCATAAGTCAATGATCATGAGTAATATTGCAGCCTTGTTTTCCATGTGTCGAAATTGGTTCTATTAAAGCGATTTGTCACGACCATGGAGGAGGATAATGCCATATCTTTAAAATAATTACTCAAGCTTTTTCTTGATTTTTTACATAAAATTTAGCTTTTGGCTCTTTTTAGGTCGATTAATTATCAGCCCTTTTGCTGCCATGCTCTTTATCTTTAAATCTCAGCCCTTGGTTCATAATTTGATGAAAAGAAAACTTTCACTTGAAAATATTCCAAATATGTGACTAAAAAAAATACATATATTGACCATTTGTTGACCAGCCTTTGACCATCTTTAACTTTAAATTTCTAAAAATATCTACACTTTCCTTATGGAAGGTTGCATTTCTAACATTCTAATCTTAATTTTTCAAGTGTAGAACTTAAATTTAAGGACTAGTCACTAAACGCTTCTAACATTCTTGTCCATAGGATTCTACATATTGAAGATTTGTGGAGGAAGCGATGGATTGGTTTCGCTTGGGATTGGTTTCATCCCCGATTCATGGGAGGGCTCACTTGTTGCATCCCTTGTGGAGATCCCAGAAATTGACCCTAGACGAAGAGCTATTTAGTGCATTGAACACACATGTATATAGGCTTATCCATCTGATTTAGAGTTACGAAATGGGTTGGAGAGACACCTTCTGGTATTTCAAAATAGTGGTAATGCTTTTGGAAAGAATATAGCTTGATTGAGATCTACTCAATTGCGGTCGTTTTGGAAAGGATACGATTTGCTTGATATCCGCTCAGTTCTGGCTAATATCATGGTGGGAGATGTATGATTCTAATGCTCCTAAGTTGGTAAGTACTTAATATTTACTACTTAGTAGTACTAATTTTTTATATTTGTGGCATGGTTTTTTTTATTTGTGTTATATCATTGCATATATATGCAATGGTACACTCAATGCCTTTCCATATACATCCAAAATGACCATAATCAAAGTTCTACTCTCTCGCTTCATCCTTTGGTTGGAATGTGTATCAATTAGATATCAAGACAGCTTTTTGCCAATGGAGATCTACATGAGGATGTCTACATACAACAACCCGACGGCTTTGAGGTCAAAGGTAAACAACATTTTGTATGCAAATTGATCAAGGCATTTTGTGGCTTGGAGCACGCACTAAGAGCATGGTACGAGAAGATCCATTTGCACCTTATTTTCATTGGTTTTAAAAATTCGGAGGCTTCTCCTACACTTTGTGTTAAGTTAGAGGAAGATGTTTTGATTATTATCATCATCTATGTTAATGATACAATTGTGATAGGTTCCAAAGATTCAAATCTTCAATTTTTCAAGATAGAGGTTAAGAAAGTTTTTGATGAACGATCTTGGTTTACTACATTATTATCTTGGCATTGAATTTATTCACATGGATAAGTGTATATTTATGATAAAGCAGAAATGTTGGAGTTAGACGTCTACGGAAGCACGCGAACAGCACAAGAAAGAAGAAGAAGCTTGGAGCACAACACACAATACTGAATGTATTACTAGAGAATTTACAAAGATAAGCTTCAAACTTCTCCCTAGGCAGAGCCTTCATGAAAAGGTCTGCAATGTTCTCCTGCGTGGGCACATATGCCAAGGTGATCTCCCCAACAGAGAACCTCTCCCTGACGTAGTGATAATGCACCTCGATGTGCTTAGTGCGAGCATGGAACACAGGGTTCCTCGCAACTGCCAATGCGCTCTGACTGTCAGTGAAGATGGTGGTGGCAAAAGACTGGCCAACACCCAAATAAGCCATAAGGCGTATGAGCCACACACACTCAACAGTCGGTGTGAAAGCTTCCCTATACTTGGCCTCACAACAAGAAGTGGCCACAGTAGGCTCCTTCTTGCTCAACCAAGATATACATGAGCTACCAAGCATGAAGCAAAAACCACTGGTGGACCCACGAGTGTCATAGCTACCAGCCCAAACTGAGTCAGAAAAAACATGCAAATCTGGCGGTAGTGATCCCCCCTTGGGATAAAACAACCCAAGTAGCCAAGTACCACTCAAGTAGCGAAAGATGCGCTTAACCACCTTCCAATGCGGGACTCTTGGACAATGCATAAACCTGCTCATCTGTGAGACAGCAAACTGAATATCTTGCCGAGTAATGCATAAGTAAATCAAGCATCCAACAGCCTGCTGATAGAGAACAGCATTAAATGCATCTCCAGCGTCATGAAGACTCAATCGTAAACCTGTCTCCATAGGAGTGGCAATAGGCTTACAGTCTTCAAGGCCAAAACGCTACAATAATGTGTCAATATATTTCGTTTGACACAAAGCCATTCCACCATCAACTTGCATAAACTGAATGCCCAAATAGTGATGCAAATGCCCCAAATCAGACATCTCAAATGAGGCATGCAAATCAGCCTTAAAATCAGCAATATGCTTCTCAATAGGACCAGTGAGCAGCATGTCGTCAACATAGACAACAATGATCAGAAGCACATCATTAGCATGCTTAACATATAAGGTGCTTTAAGTTGGACTGTTCTCAAAACCATGTGCAACCAGATAGGCATGTATCTTCTCATGCCAAGCACGTGGTGCTTGCTTTAAACCATATAATGCCTTCTTTACCCTGCACACCTGGTTTTCATTCCCTTTTTGCACAAAGCCACGGGGCTGAAAAACATACACTTCTTCATGCAAGTCACCATTCAGAAATGTTGTTTTAATGTCCAACTGATGTACATTCCAACCATGATAGGTTGCAAGTGCACAAATGCTCCGAACAGTAGTCATACGACATGTAGGTGCAAAGGTCTCATCAAAATCAATGCCTCTTTCCTGCGCATAACCCTTTGTTGTAACAAGCCTAGCCTTATACCTGTCAACTGTACCATCCGGTTTACGCTTGAGCTTGTATACCCACTTAGTGCCAATGGCCTTCTTGCCAGGAGGCAAGTCACATAAAGACCATGTACCATTCTTCATTATAGCATCATATTCAGATTGCATAGAAGCCATCCAATTTTCTGAATTTTGTGCTTCATCAAAAGAAACAGGCTCATTCTAATCACAAAGACTAGACGAAGCCATAGCATAGCAATCTGATGCAAAGGAGGCACTATGAGAGCTTGAGGTGCATCTAATTTGTTGTCACGCAAAGTTTGCACCAGCCATTTTGGCATAGTTTTTGCCTGCTCAATATAAGCTCTCTCATCAACAAGTGCATCATGTAAATCTGCATCAGAAATGGAATGATATGCATCATCATATGAAATCTGCAAAGGCTGAGAAGTTGCCTCATTAGGACCAACACTAGACTGTCCACCTGTAAAAAGAGGCATCAAAGTATCATACATGTCTTTGGAGCTAACAGATGTCTCCTTCGTACATGAAAGCAATGGCTGAATAGCATCTTCCACAAAGACAACATCACGGCTAACCAGAATGCGTTTAGTCTGTGGATGATACAAACGATAGCCTTAACTTTCAGAACTATACCCAACAAAAATACATTTTACTACCTTATCATCCAATTTTCTGCGATGTTGTTCAAGCACTAGTGCATATGCCAAACAACCAAAAACACGCAGATGAGCAACAGATGGCTTGCGGTCATGCGAAGCCTCATATGGAGTGATAGACTGCAGTGCTTTAGTGGGACACCTGTTCAGTACATATGTTGCACACATGAAAGCCTCAAGCCAGAAACTATGTGGTAAAGCCTGACTTTTGACCATGCACCTCCATCTCCATGAGTGACATGTTCTTTCGTTCAGCAACTCCGTTCTGTTGAGGTGTATACGGCACTGTACACTGGTGTTTTTATCCCACGTTCAGCCAGAAAGGCATTAAAATATTCCCTCCCTCGATCAGAATGGAGGGTGCCCATTTTACATGCTGACAGATTTTCAGCCAAAACCAAAAACTGTTTAAAGCACATGAACACTTCGGACTTTGCTTTGAGTGGATATACCCATGCATGCCTGGAAAAATCATCAATGAAAGTCACGAAGTAAAGGTAATTTCCAAAAGAGGGTGTCTACATAGGACCACAGACATCACTATGTACAAGCTTCAATTTCTGCCCGAACTGAACCATCTTTTGGAAAGGAGGAACGCTGCATTTTGCCCAAAATACAGCCTTCACATACATGTTTGTCAGGTGCCTCAAGCTTGGGCAAAGAAGACACCATATCAGATTTCTGCAGGCGTAGCAAACTAGCAAAATTCAGATGACCAAAGCGTGCATGCCAAAGTTTTGCATCTGACATAGCGTGGGAATCATGTACTGCACATGCCAAATCATTCATAGATCTTTCATAGTCTATGAGCTTATAGAGCCAACGACATAAAATGCCAAAAGCAATAATAACATCGCCATTTGACAGATCATGAACTGTACATCTGTCATCAACAAATTTCACAACAAAGCCAATCTTGGCTAATGCAGAAACTGATAACAGATTCTTCTTGATCCCTAGCATAAATAGAGCATCTGACAAGGTGAAAGAACTACCATCAGCAGTAGTCAGAATGATCTTACCAACTCCCATAACAGGATAAGAGGAGTTGTTGGCGCATGTGATAGTATTCCCTGTAGGGGCAGGCTCGAGTGAAGAGAAGAAACTTCGCTGCGAGGTAATATGTTTGGTCGCCCCACTGTCAAAGTACCAAACATCTGAGTCTACTACAGACATGCATTGATCATGAGAAGATGGGTCAAAACTACAGACAATAGTAAATGCCCATTCTTCTTCCTCCACAAGATTTGCAGACTCTGTTTTTGGTGTAGAGGCCTCTGCAACAACCATTCCAACCTCTTTCTTCTTTGCCTCTTTAGCAGCCAGTTTTGGACAGTTCTTTATGATATGATCATTCCCTTTCTTTATGATATGATCATTCCCTTCACAGTACTTACAAAACAATATCTGCTTTTCTGATTTCTTCTCATCTTTATCTTCCTTCTTCGAATATGCAAAATTAGCAGATTTCTGCTTACTAGTTGAAGAGCTCCATTTTCCTTTGCCTTTCTGACTAGCCAGGAAAGCTTGATCTGCAACTCGCATAATGGACCTGTTTTGCTTGAACTGATCTTCCTGCAACAGAACAGAGACCAACTCCTCAAATGACAAGGCATTTGGATTGCCTTTCATCATCAACCAAAGAGTAGAAGCAAAACTTTGATATGAATCAGGAAGATCATTCGGAACGGTCTGCATGAGTGAGCTATCTGGTACAACCTCATCAGCAGAAATCAACTGTTCCTTCAAGTCTTTGATCTTTGTTAGGAAACTGTTCATAGAATCACCTTCATTCATGTGCTCACTCTCCAACTCTTTTCGGAGGTAAGCAACACGAGCCTCATTCCTAGCTTGGTACAATGTGGTAAGTATATCCCAAGCATCCTTAGCTGTTTTGCAAGAGCGAATATGAGGAATAATGGCACATTTGACAAACAAAGCTATCAATGCATTTGCCTGGGCATCTCTGCCATCCCAACGAATCTTCTCCGCAGTAGGTGCAGCAAAATTAGCAGCACGAACAGGAATCTGCGGAATATCATCTTCGACACCATCTTCATCAACTCCGGCACCTGTATTTACAGTACCTGTAGTCAGAGGTGTAACAGGACGTCTTTCAACACCCTGCACAATGTTCCACAATCCTTTTGCAACCAATACATGTCGCATCATATAAGCCCATAATGGGTAGTTGGTACCATCCAACTTATCCTCAACGGCCAACATACGGAATACATCACTTCGTTCAGCCATGGTCGGTGACTAAAATACCTTGATGCAAAAAATTGACTGTATCTCAAAAAGTTGAACAGAACTGCCCTAACGAATTCTGCTAGACCTGTAGAAGACTTCGAGACGCTTATACTGGCGAACAGAAACTGGTATATACCTTTGGCACAAAAAGACGAAATAGCCTGCACAAGCGCTGCGATAATGTGTTCGGAGGCCGAAACGAGCTCAGATCGCGATTTCGGCACCACAGAGCGAAGCGGTTTTGATCTCTGAAACACCCTGAGTATGCTCACCAAATTTCGTGCGAATCTGAGACTGCAAACGAAGGAGTGTCGACCGCGCTCTAGATGAAGCGATGACCTGCTCTGATACCAATTGTTTGAGTTAGACGTCTGCGGAAGCACGCGAACAGCACAAGGAAGAAGAAGAAGCTTGGAGCAAAACACACAATACTAAATGTATTACTAGAGAATGTACAAAGATAAGTAGTCCATTAGGGCAATAGGCGTATATACAAGCCCGGGGGAAAAAACCTCCTAAAGAGGGAAAAAAGTGCCCCGGCGGTCCTAGTGTGTTCACACACATCACTACCTAAATATATCAACAAGAAATACATTGAGAAACTACTTAAAAAGTTTCGAATGCAAGATTCAAAGCCTATGCAAACTCCTATGGATGCTAATGTTTCTTTACAAGCAGAAGGATATTGAGAACCTTTTGACACTATAATGTATAATCAAGCGATAGAATGCTTTATAAATCTTGTAACACATGTTCAGATATATAGTTTGCGCAAGTATCAAGGTTTATGCATAAACCACTCAAAAATCATTGCAAAAAGTAAGAATTATGGAGATATGTTTACAAAGGCATTATCAAGGGAAAGACATCACAATTATGCAGATTATTGAATCTTAATTTCCAGCATACCCCTATTTCAGGTCACCATTTGTCAAAAATGATGTTGCTCAAAATTGGTCCATTCCATATTCTTGAGGTACTCATTGAGAGCTATCTAATCATATATAACATCTATCCATATGAGCTCTCTAGGCCCCTCAAAAGTCAAACCCTAATTATAGAATATGATCAACCCATCTTAAAAGTTGAAATAAGTTGATTTCATTTATATGGCTAGGATACTAGTCACTGATATAGTTGTCCAACTTAGGAAGGATTCTATTGACATTGTTTGGTTGGAAGCCCTCGCTTAGTACTATAATACATAAGTTTTGAGAATCCTAAGGTCTTGTATTAGGACCAAAAAGAAAAACTCACACATAGAGCTCTCAGCTTATGTTAAAATCTAGTAGTTCACTATGAAGTTTACATTGTTACATGGGCTTTCATACATGACATATATCAACCTTCAAGCTTCCACAATATGATGCTTTGATATGTCCAAGTCGTACAATGCCTCATGCTCATTCATATGCATCAAATACGATCATTCATACAAAAAATAAATAAAAATAGGACCATAATTCCGGATCTAGCTTGTCATTGAATCAAAGAATGGAGGCTTAATGACTTAGTCATTTATAGCATAACGTGTACATTATTGTTAAGTTATATGTTTGTGTAATTAATTACCCATAACATCAAACATGACATGCTTAACATAACAAAAATAGTTGGACAAAGTTGCATGAATTTTTTCCCAATCAAGCTAGAACAAAATTGCACAAAATGTAAGCATAGAAGAGCAATGGCTCATAACAAGATTCAATTTGGAAGAGAAGGGGGGGAGCTCTTTAATATCAAAATTAGAAGACAAAATAAAGAAAATATGAAATTAATTGGAAGTGTTTACTCTTGCCTTGGGCTCACTTTGTTGCACTTTCTAATCTTGATAATATGGTAAACCAAAGATGATGGAAATGCTCCAATTGTTCTTTCTTTTAATCACACCACTATCTTTGGTCCTAAGAGATTACAAATTCATGTTAATCTGTCTAAGCTTGCTTCCAAATAAAGAAAAAACAACTTGATAGATATAAGAAAAAACACAATGAGAAAAAGATAACTTAAATAGCAGCTATTAATAATGAGATAGAAAGAGAGAGCATTCAGATGCGAGCCATTTCAATGCCAAAACTTAATATCATATTTTACGGTGACCTAAAAACAGGGCCAAATATTGATAATTCAATAAAGAAATTAAAATGAAGAGCCAGGCAACTCAAACTACCGAATTAAATATTCGAACAGCTAATATAAAGATTGCTATAACATAAATAACAAAGAATAACCTCTCCAAAAGAATAGAAAATTTATATTAATGGTATGATTAAACGATTCAGAACTATGTTTGAATCCTGATTCAAATCTCTATTTAAATCATGATTTAGACATCTATAGAACATATTAGACCACCTTTGAAACATCTACCAATCATACTGAACTACTTTTGAAGATATATGTTATACATTCTAAAGGTTCAAGAAAAAGAGAACAGTGAAATTTCCATCCCGAAACGTGAGACAAATTCAAAGGTTTAGATAACTTAGTGGGAAGTAAGATGTGACACTATGGATGATAGACAAAAAAACATACAAAGTTCATCTCCAACATCGTGCATAGATAGGTTGCAAGAAAACTCTTAAGGAAGTAAGAGTGTTTAAAGGGGTCACCTAAATAGTGGGTTCGCATCATGCATGTATCTTGATTGATGCTGTACAGAACAGCACCTGTTATTTTGATACTAACTGGTGATAATTTAAGCTAAGTATATTTGCATCTACTTGATTACCATCGTGTATAATACCTTCAATTATTACTTTTTAAAACGAGCTTAACTTGTGTAATAAACCCAGGAAAATAGAATATTGCACTAAAACAACTTAATGGATCGTACACTGTAAACTTTAAGAATCAACTAACCCACGTAGCCTCCACCATGCGATAAATAAGTGTAGCTACTTACCTCACGGACTTTCTCATACCGAACAACAGTGGGTACAATGGCGTCCCCCTTTGCTTCAGCATCCTTAGCAGGGACAGGTACAGCAGTGTCAACTGATTTTGCATCTTTGGTATCTAAAGGCTCCTTGTGCTCAGTTGCTTCATTGACCTCTTTCGTTTGCTCCTTGGACTCTGTAGGCTCTTTGAGTTCTTTCTCTTTTGGTTTCATCAAAAAGCGCTTCCAAAGGCCAGGCAAAGAGTTGGTTGTGGACTCATCTCGCGATTTTGACTTCCTCTCCTTGGGCTTGCCCTCTTGCTTGTTTTCTCCATGTGAAGCTTCTTCGTGATCTTTAACACTTGAGGAGTCCGAATTGTCTGGAGGGTCTGAATTGTCGCTTTTGCCGTCCGAGGAGAAGAAACAAATCAAATGCTGCTGCTGCTGGCTTTGCTGGTAAAGCAGGGATGTCCATAACCGTGCAAGGGGTGACCGATTTACAGGTTGGTTGCAAATGCGGCTAATGGCAGGAGATGCCAATGGAAATCTAGAGGAGCCCCGCAAACAGGCAGCCACGGATAGCAGCATCTCTCTCTTTTTCTGTCTCTCAGTGATTACGCAACTCTGACTCAGACAAGCAGGTGACAAAGAGACATATTTGACATGCACATGAGCTCATAGATACATACTGCACACAACGGGATGGGCTTTAAACCCTCCGACCAAACTCCATAAACCCTTTCTCGATCCCCCCGGATGCACGCAAGCACAAATGCAGTCAGAGTCCGACGAGAAATGGAGATACTGGACACGCACACGGGCGCATACACACGCATTCGTGTCTTAAAACCCTTTATAAATTTCATAAACCCCGAGTGGGGCAATTGATAAGTAAAATAATTGAATCTATAAAATTAAATTAAAATAGTGATTTTTTTCTCTCGCGAAATACTGAATGGAGTTTTGTGTCTAGTGAAAAAAAAAGTTGTTCTATATTTTAGAAAGATACAAGAGTTACAAGAATGCACACACGATGTGAGAAGGATGAAGGAAGAAGCTTACTCCTCACCACCACAAGAATGTGTGCCATATCAAAAATGTTAAAACAAGTGCTTTTAAGAGGGTGTATGAAGTAAAATTGAGTTAGACCAGAAAAAATCAAGTAAAGAAAAGTAGATCTATTGCGAAGGTGTGGTGTAGTGGTAAGCTTCTTGAGACTTGGATTGAAGGTTTTGAGTTCAATCTCATCGGTTGGCTCATCATTGCAAGATGGAACTTCTTCCATGAGGGTTGTCTCTATTCTAAGCCTTGGATAGTTCAATGCTATAATGCCTAACTCGCTTTCATCTCTTGTGCACCAAAAACCTCTACATGGAACTTCTTCCATGAGAGTTGTCTCTATACTAAGCCTTGGATAGTTCAATGGTATATGCCTAACTCACTTTCCTCTTGGGCACCAAAAACCTCTACCTAGTGGAAGCCACTCTCTCTATATCCACTCTAATATTACAATTTGAGTGAGAGGCACAAACATCACTCCCTCCAACTATAAAGTGAGATCAATGGGCCTCGAGAGTCTCCACTACTATTAATTCACACCCCAGTTCGTAGGAAAGGTCTTCTAAAGCCTTACATAATACTCACACATAAACAAAAGTGCTCTTTTGTTTATGTGTGAGTATTAAGTGGGATCAATGGGCCTCTTTCGTTTTCCACTCTTAGCGTATAAGAAGCCTTCAATTCAAAACACACACACACCACAAGCTTCTCAAACCAAATTAATTCAACATACTTCCATATCGCACACACACACACACATCAAATACCCACTACAGCCCTTTGTATGTAAGCAACACTCGTCGATTTATGAACTCTATGAGCCCCCGTCCTTTATGCGTACTCTTGCATTACTTCTTATTTGATTCAAGGTCTACGGCTCTTCATGCTTGACTAGAAACTTGTGCCATCAAATGAGTACATCCCGCACACAATTTGGTGAAATACACAACAAATGTGGATCCTCCACTATCCCTTTGACTCAATAACTCTTTGATAACTATGCCTTCATCCATTTTCGTTCATGTAAGTGCACTTTGAACCTATAGGAACCCAACACTATAACTTGTAAAGTCTTTCCTTATTGACAAACATCCATGCAATGGTATGGATTGTTATCATTGATGTCTATGTGAAAGGAAAAATATCCTTCGAACATTTTTGTATGCATTTATTCTAATAAACATATAGTGGCCTAGTCACTCATGAACTGTATTGAAATTGTCGATTTGTGAAACCTACAACACGAGTTTGTGCTCTAAAGTTCTTTGCTTTTTTTTCAACTCTACACAAACAGGTATAGAGAATGATTGCTACATCATCCGAAAAGATAAGCGATAGTGCGAAAAGATAAGGAGCTTCCCTACATTTGGTGTCACACCAATTTTGCACGTGGATTCACAAGTTCTTGTCAATCTGCACATTGTTGATGAAACCTGTAACCTACACAACACCTCGAAAACCCCAAGGTGACAACCAAGGCATAGAATTTGGTATACCTTGTCATCCAAGACATCATGAGGAAGGAGCTCAAGTATAAAGGAAGATGGAGCTTCCCGATACTTCCCCATAGGTCGTTCATCCCAATACTATTTTCCCCAAATCTTGCTTCTTTCGAAATCTCTTAACACTAAGTTATACCCATATGGTGATTGAGGAGGGCGAAAGACTAAACTTGGCATTACCTTAAGCATGATTTGAGCTTTCAAGGCTTTCTTCTTGGCTTTTGGAGCTTATTTGAGATAGTTCTTTGGGTGGTTCTTGGAGCCATTTTGAATTCTTTGGTTCGTAGTTCTCTTTGCACAAGTTCAAGAACTTCAAGAAGGGTGTTACTTTTGCTTCTTAGAAAACAAGTGTTTAGTTTTGAGGTTGTTTTTCAATGACTTTACAAGCTTCTTGAACAAGTCTCAGTTGTGGTGAGAGTACCCATCACTTGTACAATTCATTAGCACTTGTCAATTTGTTTTGTAGGAATGCATTGAGCCTTGAGTAAGGTTATTCTTGGAGCCATTTTGAGCTATTTCGTTCACTCATACATGTTCATTGATCATATACATTGTTTTATCCCACACTATGTATGTGTCTCTAGACATCACTTATGTACACTCATGTGGTATGGCATGGCAATTGCATTTTGTGTAAGCCTTTGATGTGTTAAAAGGGTTGTGGTGAGTTTCTCATGAACTAAGGGACACCCAGATCTTCGATGATATAGGGGGAATGATGGATACCTTCAAATCCCCAATGTCAAATCTACCTTGACTTAAGAACATCTCTATGTCAAATATAGACAAGACTTTACATCAACTACTTCAAATCTTTTCAAGTTTAAGATTGAAGTATGCTTCCTTCTTCAACTTTTAATTTATGTTCTTCTTCAATAGTCTACCTCAAGATTCAACTTCATTACCTGCAGACATCATAGATTTTAATGCTTCAAATTACATAAGAATCTTTGTATGATGCTTGCGCAACCTTGAGCACAATAAACCTTTCATTAGATTAATTAAAAATTTGATTAATCACTAAGATCAAAAGTATGTTTGAAACTGATGTTTAAAAATGGCAACTTTGACATAGGTAACTTCAAGCTCTGATTCCTTTGAAAATATAACCATATTGCAAAATGATTTTGGACATGTCTTCCTTATCTCTCAATTTAGATTTCTAGTGCTTAAACACAAAAAACTTTACATGCATCACTAGGATCTATGCAAAACATTAATTGACGAGATGCACCATTTTTGAGTCTACACTTTAAAGAGTTGACATATGAATGTTCCTATGAACCATACACACTCTATCAAAGGAATTAGGACATGAAACTTTAACCATAGCTTGGTTTACTATTGAATTAGATCTGTGTACAAGGATTTTTTTATCCACGTGATCATCTTGAGAGAAACGTGAATTAGACTGAGCTCTAATCCTACAGATTTCACTTGACACTTCTACCTCATTTATGATAATGAACTCTCTTAATTTCTACAATCATAATTGACCTATATAGCCACAGATTCATAATTGGGTCATGACGAATACATATATTCACTTTCTTTATTAGTAATATAGTTATAATACACTAATTAGGATCCTCTGAAGTTAATATATGCTAAGTCATGTCTCATGCTTTTTACCCATTGCTTCCTTCGTTCTTCTTAATCTTTATCTACACCAAACTTATCTTTAACTTTATCCATACTCTTGCTTGACTTCATTAATCTTCATAAACACCAATTTGTAATTAGTTTGCACCAACATCTCCCCCTCAAACACCAATTGTGATTGTGCTCTTCTTCTTTACTCCTACCATCTCTTTGAATCTCTATAGTTTAGGTCCATCTAGACTCTTGGTTAACATATCTGCTACTTGTTCCTTTGTTGGAGTATATGTGATTTCAATTTCTTTATCAAGTACCTTTTCCTTCAAGAAATGATACTGAATCTCAATATGTTTATTCCTAGCATGAAAAACAAGATTAGTTGTCAAGTAGAGTGAATTCATGTTGTCCCCATGTATAATGGGAATCCCTTGCTCAACTCCAAGACTCTTCATCAAATTATTCATCCATATAACTTCGTTTGTTGCTTCTACTAGTCCTTTATACTCAGCTTCTGTGGATGACAAAACAATTGTCTGTTGCTTCTTTGAACACCATGATACTAGCTTAACTTGAATGTAGCATAAGTATCCATGAGTGAATCTTCTATCATCTGTACTACCTTCCCAATTTGCATCACTAAATACTTTGATTCTAGTGTCAGAAGTGAAACCATAGTATAAACCTTCATCAAAAGTTGCTTTACTGTATCTTAGCACTCTTTGTGTTGCAATCCAATGAGTTTTCTTTGGTACAATACATAAATTGTGATAAAACACCAACTAGATATGAAAGATCTGGTCTTGCCAAGGTAGCATAAATCAACATACCTACCAAACTCTGATACATCTTCATATATTTGAACTCTTCACCTCCATACCAGCTTACTTTATGATTTACCTCCAATCGGTTTGTTGATATCTTGCAATTTTCCATGTTGAACTTTAACAAAACATTCTTCAAGTACCTTTCTTGTGTAATATACACTCCATGTTGAGTGTAAATGATCTCCATGTCTAGGAAATAGGATAAATTTCCCAAGTCACTTATCTTGAAATCCTTCTCCATTTGTTTCTTGAGCTTTTCAATTCCTTTGGTATCTTTTCGTGTAAGTATATTGTCATCAACATAGATACAAATGTATATATACCCATCTTCACTTGCTTTCACTAGCAAGCTACTATCTACCTTTGAAGCTTGATATCCAAGTTCATTTAAGAAGTTCACAAGTCTGTAGTTCCAAACCCTTGGGGTCTGCTTCAATCCATACAAAGCTCTTTTGAACTTGCACACGCAATCTGATCGATTTGGATCTTTGAAGTCCTCTGGTTGCTCCATGTATACTTCATCTGTAATGTATCCATTTAGAAAAGCATTTTTAACATCCAATTGTGATAGCTTCCATCCTTTGCAAGTTGCAATAGCTATCAATGTTCTAATGGTAGACATTTTGGCCATTGGACTATAAGTTTCATCATAGTCCACACCTTGTGTTTGAGCATATCCTTTGACTACTAGTGTAGCTTTATATATAGACACCTTTCCATCTGCAAATTGTTTTGTCTTATACACCCATCTACATCCAATTACTTTCTGATTCCTTGGTCTAGGTACCAAGTCCCATGTATCATTCTCAAGTAGACCATCATGCTCTTCCTTCATTGCCTTTTTGTGATTCTCTTTACCTTTAGCTTCTGCATATGTTGATGGATCTTTATCAATCTTCAGTATGTATACATAATCTTTGGTTGTGATGTAAGAAGTGTCATAGCTATACCTTATAGGTTGCCTTCTTTCTCTTGCTTACCTGCTTGTCTCTACACTCTTTGAATTCTCTGCCTCATCATGCTCTAGATCAAATCTTGGTCTATCGTCATCTCCATCTTTACCATCACTTTCATCTTCATATACTTGCATTTTTTATTTTCCTTTTCTTGTCTTCATGACTTCTTCAAAATCTGCATGAATGTTATTTGAACCTATATACCATGTATTTTGTTCATTAAATGTCACATCTTTAGAAATAACAAATTGTTTTGTGGATGGACTTCACAACCTATAACCCATTTGTTTATCATCATATCCTATGAAGAAATACTTCTCTGCTTTAGGTTCTAGCTTATGTCTCAATCAAGATGGAACATAAGCATATGCCAAACATCCAAATATTTTGCAATGATCAAGCATAGGTTTCTTACTCCGCCATGCTTCATAAGGGGTTTTACCATCCAAAGCTTTTGTTGGGGGATTCTTGTTCAAAAGGGATTTGAGGGGTTGTAGGAGAAAAGGGAAAGACAAGAAGAAAGATACACACTGGAAGCCTCTATTGATTGATTATAAGAAGATAAATACAATGGCGATGCACAATACAATCCAATGCTTCTGTGCAAAATCCCACAGAGTTCTCAATCACAAAATATAAAATACCCAAGATTCTTGTTGTTGTTGGCCTTCTCTACACCAAACCTCCACCTTCTCCAAGCCTGCACTTGTGCACACCTTGCATCAAGCTTCCAATAAGGGGAAGGGATGGAAACCTTATGTCGGCATGCACACAACTTCAATGGGACCTTGGGATCCTTGGGTTGAGTGACTTAGCACTTCTTTGCACACTTCCTAGTCACTCTTCATACACACCTTGCACTTCACTTCTCTGCATCACACACTGTGTGTCTCTTGCACTTCTCTCTCTTGCCTAGCTTAGACTATGCTCACCTTGCTTAGTCCCTCAAGAATAGTCCTTGCCTTGATTTGAGTGTCGATTCACGTATGCTCCTAACTGCTAGAGTATCTTGGTGCTCACTTTGATGTCCCAAGATTGTCTCCAAAAGTGGGTAGCCAACAAATCCCTGTTTTGTCCTGTGGTGACTTTAGACTAAAACAAAAATTTTAATTGGGGGGCCATACTTTCACTTGTGTGTACGTTGCCGCTTCACATACGTTCACATTTTTTCTTTTAATTCCTCAAATGTGCACCTAAGAGAGGGTTCACCTAAACCTTCCAAAACACTTTAAAAACACCTTGAACCTTAGATAAATTACAGAAATACCTCTACAACCTGCAGGCAACTTTCTACAATTTTACCCTTTGTGAACCAATTAATTGTGCATTACCTTTGCACTTTGACAACTGAACTTTGAACACTTTGACTTTGCCCATGTTGACTTTGACCTTGAACTTGTTGACTTTGACTATTTTGACTTTGAGCCTTTTGACTTTGACTATGGTTGACTTTGACTGTGGTTGACTTTGACCAATATGACATTTATGGGCTCAACAATTGCCCACCACCTAATGTGCTTTCCGTCTCGGAGAGCTATAGCCAAAAATCTGAGCAGATATGACACCATGATGCTTGTGCTGCAAAATCTTCAAAAGAACACTTGAGCAGCTACCAAGTCCACCAGAAGCAGGAGAGAACAAATGCCAGCGAAGAACCCAAAAGTGGAATCTTTGCATGGAAAAGCAAAGGAGGGCAATGGGAGGGTAGAAGGGAGGGGGAAGGGAGGCCTAAGGGGGCTGAGATGGATAGGGTAGGGACGTGTAAGGATGGGGTTGGGCAGAAGGGTAAAGGGAGGGTGAGGGAGTAGGATTATGGGGTATGGAGAGGGATGAAATGATCAAATAGTAGAGCTACAGAGGGTGCATATGGGAAATTGTGAAACATAAGGTAAAACAAAGGGATAATAGACCACGTGGACCATGTGGTTAAATAAAAACATGTGATAAATGTGCTTAAAACATGTGGGATTTGACAAAAAGTCAGAGAAAAGGTGCGATTATGGAAAAATTAATGCAAAAAATGAGTCGAGAGGTGTCAAAATACATGAAGATGACCCCAAGTTTGAAAAAATTGACATCCAAGGTGCAATCTAAAGCGAAAAGCTTTGCACCATTAAAAATAATATATATATATATATATATATATAAGTATTTATAAAAAAAATAAAATAAAAATTTTCCTCTCCCTTTTTGTTTGAATGTGCTGCTGAAAAATAAAAAATAAAAATAAAATAAAAGAAAATTAAAATAAATAAATAAAAATAATAAAATAAACAAAATACAAAATAAAAATATATATAAAAAATAAAACATGGGGGTGGGGGGGAGAGAGAGGGGGGGGGGGATTTTTTTTTTATAGAAAAAATAAATTTCCCCTCTAAGGGGCGTTTTTTTTTTGGTAAAAAATGCCCTGAAATTAAAAAGAAAAAAATGCTAAGAAAATCTTAAAAAAATTATATAAAAAAAGCAAAAAATTCAGCAAAAATTCCCAAAAATTTTCTCAGCATTGTGAAGCCATTTTGCCACTCAAAACCACAGAGAGCTTCCTTTATATGTCCATATAATTAAGAAAAAGGCATTGAAAAAGATGGAAAAGTGCTTGAAAAATTTATAAAAATGCTTGAAAAATCCTCAAAAATTCCCAAAAATTGTACTTATGCAAAGGGCTATGAAAGGGTTGCTAAATTTTCTAAAAATGCAAAGAAAAAGCATGAAATGGATAAAAACTACTAAAAGTTAAGCAAAAATGACATGAGAAGGCTATGTACAACCTGGATAGACTTTGCAATTTCTAGGTGATCCATAAATCTTCAGTTGTGTTGATGATAGGCCTTGAGCCTTGATATGTGGACTTAGAGAAACTCCTCCATAATCTCCAATTGTACTGCACTTCATTTGTTTTGTCTTTATTTTGGGCATACTGACATATTGATAGGGCCACCCTAAATCCTTCAGTAAAATATTATCTCCTCCATACTACATGTTTTGTATCTTTGGTTCAACTACTTTATGACTTAATCCGCAAAATTCCGTTTTTACTATTCCAGCTTCTTCATCCAATGGAACCCTCTGATTCCAAAGACTTGTAGGTACTCCTTCCACATCCTTGTAAAGCCCTGCACTTACTATCATAAAAATTGACATATCAGATGATATCCATACCAATATCCATAAAAAAGTTACCATTGACATATGATTTGACGTAGCTTCATCACTGCTGCATTTAAGAGCTTTTCTTTTCTTCTCTCTGCTATGGCCTTTGACTGAGACTGTCTCACTCAAATTAATAACCTGAGTGATGTCCTCTTTTTCTTCATATGCTTCCTCTCTACTTGAGTTTGGAAAAATTCCATAGCAGGAAGATGGGTCTTCTGCATGGAGCCAAGCCAACATGTTTTCATCTTCGTATAAATTTACTCCTCCAAATAGATCTGCTTCTGGGTTGTCCAGTGTTGATATATTTAGGTAGTGATGTGTGTGAACACACTACGACCGCCGGGGCACTTTTTTCCCTCTTTAGGAGGTTTTTTTTCCTCGGCTTGTATATACGCCTATTGCCCTAATGGGCTACTTATCTTTGTACATTCTCTAGTAATACATTCAGTATTGTGTGTTTGTGCTCCAAGCTTCTTCTTCTTCCTTGTGCTGTTCACGTGCTCCTGCAGACGTCTAACTCCAACAATTGGTATCAGAGCAGGTCGTCGCTTCATCTAGGGCGCCGTCGACACTCCTCCGTTTGCAGTCTCAAAATCGCACGAATTTTGGTAAGCATACTCAGCGTGTTTCCGAGATCCGAACGCACTATCATAGCGCTTGTGCAGGCTATTTCGTCTTTTTGTGCCAAAGGTATATACCAGTTTATGTTCGCCAGTTTAAGCATCTCAAAGTCTGCTACAGGTCTAGCAGAACTCGTCTGGGTAGTTCTGTTCAACTTTTTGAGATACAGTCAATTTTGTGCATCAAGGTATTTTAGTCACCGGCCATGGCTGAAAGAAGTGATGTATTCTGTATGTTGGATGTTGAAGATAAGTTGGATGGTACCAACTACCCATTATGGGCTTATATGATGCGACATGTTTTGGTTGCAAAAGGATTGTGGAACATTGTGCAGGGTGTTGAAAGACGTCCTGTTACACCTGTAACGACATCTACTACAAATACAGGTGCTGGAGCTGATGAAGATGGTGTCGAAGATGATATTCCGCAGATTCCTCTTCGTGCTGCTGTTTATGTTGCACCTATTGCAGAGAAAATTCGTTGGGATGGCAGAGATGCCTAGGCACATGCATTGATAGCTTTGTCTGTCAAACGTGCCATTATTCCTCATATTCGCTCTTGCAGAACAGTTAGGAATGCTTGGGATACACTTACCACATTGTACCAAGCTAGGAATGAGGCTCGTGTTGCTTACCTCCGAAAACAGTTGGAGAGTGAGCACATGAATGAAGGTGATTCTATGGACAATTTCCTAACGAAGATCAAAGATTTGAAGGAACAGTTGATTTTTGTTGATGAGGTTATACCAAATAGCTCACTTGTGGAGACCGTTCTGAATGGTCTTCCTGATTCATATTAGAGTTTTGCTTCTACTCTTCGGTTGATGATGAAAGGCAATCCGAATGCCTTATCATTTGAGGAGTTAGTCTCTGTTCTGTTGCAGGAAGATCAGTCCAGGCAGAACAAGTCCATTATGCGTGTTGCAGATCAAGCTTTCCTAGCTAGTCAGAAGGGCAAAGGAAAATGGAGCTCTTCTACTAGTAAGCAGAAATCTGCAAATGCTACACATTCGAAGAACCAGGATAAAGATGAGAAGAAATCAGAAAAGCAGAAATTGTTTTGCAAGTACTGTAAAGGGAATGATCATATCATAAAGAACTGTCCAAAACTGGCTGCAAAAGAGGCAAAGAAAAAGGAGGCTGGAATGGTTGTTGTAGAAGCCTCTATACCAAAAACAGAGTCTGCTAATCTTGTGCAGGAAGAAGAATGAGCGTTTACTACTGTTTGCAGTTTTGACCCATCTTCTCATGAGAAGTGCATGTCTACAATGGACTCAGATGTTTGGTACTTTGATAGTGGGGCGACCAAACATATTACCTCGCAGCGCAGTTTCTTCTCTTCACTCGAGCCTGCCCCTACAGGGAATACTGTCACATGCGCCAACAACTCCTCTTATCCTGTTATGGAAGTTGGTAAGATCATTCTGACTACTGCTGATGGTAGTTCTTTCACCTTGTCAGATGCCTTATTTGTGCCAGGGATCAAGAAGAATCTGTTATCAGTTTCTGCATTAGCCAAGATTGGCTTGGTTGTGAAATTCGTTGATGACAGGTGTACAACCAAGGTCTCCCAATTAACAGGGGGAAACTTCCTTCTACCTGTGACAGCCTTAAAACAACAAAATCCAAGTTAAAGATGGTACCTTGTATCTTGACTGGGACTCCAGGGACCACTCCCATAGGCTTTACTATGCTTTGGTCTGCCGGTGTTACAGTGAAGTTTGCAGGTCTTGAAGGATGTAGTCCAATCTTTTTCATGGTATGTTGAGGCATCAAGTTAATGCCAGAACCACCATCCACAATAACTCCTTGAAACTCATGACCTTTGATAGAGACTCTTAGCCGAGGGCTCTTATAATATGTGAGGGGTGCTTCCTCTACAATTCTATTTTTATGCATAACAGCAGCCTTTGCCACTAAAGTTGTTGTGGACACCTCATCAATTATCTGCAAGAGTTATGACATGAATTTCCCATCCATCTTTATTAAATAAAAAATAGTAACCTCCTTTTTCATGGACTTGAGTAGTCTGGAAGCTTCTGATTCCTTAAGAGCATGGGCTCCAAATGACTTATCAAACTCCTCATGAGCCCTGTTGAATGCATGTCGAATGGCATCACTGGTACCTATGCGATTTTCTTTTTGCCTTGTATCTACACATTTGGTGGTTTGTTCTTTACATGTCTCTTTGTCTTTGTTCAATTCATTAATCCTCGATTCTTGACCTATTTCCACTTGAGCCTTCCCCTTGCTCCTTATCTGCACTGTAAAAGATTCAATTTCTTCTAGCTGCACCACCCTGTTAGATGGTAATGGCACATTGAATTGATCTACCATTTCTTCTTTGCACACAAAAATCATTTGAATGTGGGGCCCCGATGAGGATGCTTGGTTCTTAGGACAACAATTAGTATAGTGGTCTATGGCCTCTCGACAGTTCCTGCAAGGAGGGGCATTTTTTGGTAGAGTGCACCTACTTTGATAGTGCCCACATTCTCCACATTTGAAACAAATAATTGGCCTCCTAGGCCCATTTCCAAAGTTATCCCTATGTCCAGGGTTGTAATTGTTACCTCGATTAGGTGCAGCCACCATCACATTTGCTAGTGGTAGGGCTCCTCCTTGAGCCCAATATGTTGTTGCAGGCATTCCTCTTGATTTACATTCATGGGCCTCATGACCATCTTTCCTGCATAACTGGCAAGTTACACTTAATAAAGGACATTCACTTACTGCATGGCCCTGTTTGCTGCACATGGTACACCATAACCCATTTTGATGCCACCGCCTTTGAGTTCTTGCAACTCCCATCAAAGCTGAGCTCTTCTGTTTGGGCTTCCTCTTCTTTCTGTAGCTTCAATGCCTCAATCTCCCTCCTCGACTGAGTAACAACATTCACCTCCTCTTTGTGGGGCTTATTCCTTTTTAAGCCCTCCAGCTCTTTCCTTAGCAGGATTACTGGATCCTCCATTTCTATAGAACAAGGTAGTTGAGAAGAAATTGCTCCATATTGTTGCCTTATTTGCTCCAATCATGTAGCTGTATTGATGAACTCCTCTACGGAGGCTGTTGGCAACACTAATTCCTTGATTTTACATTGTGTGGTCACTGGAAGTGGCTTAGCTAACCATTTCTTAATAAAAAAGTCATGTGGAGGATGTGGCAACTTAGCCATTAGTGCCTTGGCCCTAGTTACAAACTTTGGAAACTTTTCACCTGGACCCAGTCTCAAGTTTTCTAATTCCTCTATGATGATCTCTATAGTATTTCCATGCTGGAATTGAGTTTTGAATGCATCTTTCATTAAGTCCCAAGTGGTGAAATGGTTCTCAGCAAACTGGTTGAACCATTTATCTGCTAACCCTTCTAATGTGGCAGGGAAGAGTATCAAAAAGGCATCCTCTCTTCCCATCAAGCCTCTTGTTTTTCATAGTGCTAAAAACCTCCTAATATGCTCATCTGGATCTTCCTGAGCTAAGCCTTTGAAAGAAGGAAATTTTATATTTAATCTTGATAGTAGGGTTTCCAAATCTACCAGACTTGCCATGCTCTTTACCAATGAGGTTGACAAAAGTGGACTGGACGATCTTCTAACACTCTTCCTTCTTGTAGCTTTGTAGGTGACCCTCAGTGTTTGAAACAGGTTGTGGTCATGAGTTGTTCATAGTCCTCTTAGGCTAAGAGAATTAATAAGAAAATTTACCTCTTAACCCAATGAAGTAACACTGTAGCCCTATCGGCACTTGAACTCTTCTACACTTTGCACTTGGCTTCTCCTATGCTCAAATCTCCTGGGAGTCCCACCATGCGTGCCAAATTTTGTTGAGGGATTCTTGTTCAAAAGGGATTTGAGTGTTTGTAGGAGAAAAGGGAAAGACAAGAAGAAAGATACACACTGGAAGCCTTTGTCGATTGATTATAAGAAGACAAATACAATGGTGATGCACAATACAATCCAATGCTTCTATGCAAAATACCACAGAGTGCTCAATCACAAAATATAAAATACCCAAGAGTCTTGTTGCTGCCGGCCTTCTCTGCACCAAACCTCCACCTTCTCCAAGCCTGCACTTGTGCACACCTTGCACCAAGCTTCCAATAAGGGGAAGGGATGGACACCTTCTGTCGGCATGCGCACAGCTTCAATGGGACCTTGGGTTGACTGACTTAGCACTTCTTTGCACACTTCCTAGTCACTCTTCATACACACCTTGCACTTCACTTCTCTGCATCGCACACTGTGTGTCTCTTGCACTTCTCTCTCTTGCCTAGCTTAGACTATGCTCACCTTGCTTAGTACCTCAAGAATAGTCCTTGCCTTGATTTGGGTATTGATTCACGTACGCTCCTAACTGGTAGAGTATCTTGATGCTCACTTTGATGTCCCAAGATTGTCTCCAAACGTGGGTAGCCAACGAATCCCTGTTTTGTCCTGTAGTGACTTTAGACTAAAACAAAAATTTTAATTGGGGGGCCATACTTTCACTTGTGCATACACTGCCGCTTCACATACCTTCACATTTTTCCTTTTAATTCTTCAAATGTGCGCCTAAGAGAGGGTTCACCTAAACCTTCCAAAACACTTTAAAAACACCTTGAACCTTAGATAAATTACAGAAATACCTCTGCAACTTGCAACCAACTTTCTGCAATTTTACCCTTTGTGAACCAATTAATTGTGCACTACCTGTGCACTTTGACACCTGAACTTTGGACACTTTCACTTTGCCCATGTTGACTTTGACCTTGACGTTGTTGACTTTGATTATTTTGACTTTGACCCTTTTGATTTTGAACATGGTTGACTTTTACTATGGTTGACTTTGACCAATATGACTTTTATGGGCTCAACAGCTTTGCAAGGTAACCTATTTACAACATAGCTTGTTGTGTTAACAGATTCTACCCATAAGTAATTAGGCAATTCTTCTCCTTCATCATGGATCTAGCAAATTCCACAAGTGTTCTATTCCTTCTTTTTGCAACTCCATTTTGTTGAGGAGAGTACCTATGTTATACTTTATGGAATAATGGAATGTTAAATGGATTTTAATGCCTTGAGGTTTTTAATGTGTTTTGTGTTTTGATTTAGCAGGTGAAGATTCATGAGGGTGTGAGCGCGCATGGACTTATTCAAATACTTCTTGAAGTTATTTAGAAGAGTATTTAGAAGATAGTATTTTTAGTTATTTTTGTAAAAATAATAGGTGATCCTATTTTAGATGATCCTCCTTTGCTAGAAGAGGATGCTAAAATTTTAATTCCAGAGAAAATACTTGATTATGATGTCACTACTACACGCACAGGTAATCAATATCATAGATATTTGATTAAATATAAAAATCACTCACTTGAAGAATCTCAATGGATTCATACGACATCACTAACTCCACATTATTACCATTTGATTTCTGCTTATCATTCACAATCACATTAAATTCTAGTTTTCTAGTTCCATGCATGTGTTTTTACATGGAACATTCTTATGATTGGGCCATCCATGTCTATTTTATTCTTATCAATTGAAGTCAATCACTCGTCAAATGGGAGGCATTTTATACTTTATGGAATAATGGAACGTTAAATGGATTTTAATGCCTTGAGGTTTTTAATGTGGTTTGTGTTTTGATTTAGCAAGTGAAGATTTATGACGGTGTGAATGTGCATGGACTTATTCAAAAAATTTTTGAAGTTATTTAGAAGAATACATAGAAGATATTAATTTTAGTTATTTTTGTAAAAATAATAGATTGCTTTAAAAAGCAAAGTTTTTGTAAAAATAGAAAATCATGATTTTGTAAATAAAGCAATTTTTTGTAAAAAGCACACTTTTTGAAGCACTGCCCTCATGTATCTTTGATTTAGGATGTGATAAGAAATACCTATGAATACACATGCTCTAATACACTCATCCATTGGAGTATGTGGGGGGCGATTGTACCCAATCTCGTGTCAAGTCTCTTGTCTCTTTCTATTCTCTGAGTACTTTTGTGTGATTTTGTTTTTGTACTATCCTTTGCGTATGTGCATTTGCGAAATTCGAAGGGAAACAACCTACAAGTCACTTCTCTTTTTATAACTTCATTCCATAAATAGTCATTGTATTCTTTGGATAAATACTCTCCCCCTCCATCTGATCTCAATCTTTTGAGCTTTTGTCCTGTAATCCTTTTTGCATACGCATGATAATGTTTAAATATATTAAACACTTCAGATTTATCCTTGATCACATAGAGTGTGATCCATCTTATCATCTACGAAAAAAACATAATATCTGGATCCATTGATACTATAATCCTTTGAAGGACCCCACACACCTGTGTATATTAGTTCAAGCTTGTTTGTATGCATAAATCCCTGCTTGTTATATGATTATTTATGTGCTTTACCTAATTGACAAGCTTCACACATGTATTTCATGTGTTGGCTTTGAATATTGGATAGACCTAGCACTAACCCATTCTTTGCTATGTCTTTTATACCTCTCTCATTGAAATGACCTAATCTTTTATGCCATAGGTCCAACTCATTCATCTTTTGACTTCCATATGTGAACAAGGCATGTCCTACATTACCTTGTACCCTAAGAGTAAAAAGTCTTTCTTCTTTTTCACTTGCAACAATACTCTTATATCCTTGATTTGGATCTTCCACATAAACTCCACCATTAGTGAATCTGACGTCATACCCTTTCTCAACAATTTGTCCTACGCTGATTAATTCTTTAGAATTGTAGGAACATAGAGTAACTTACTCAGAAGTGTACTTCCATTCTTTGTCTTTATTGATCCAATGCTCTGCACCTTATGTTTGGTATTGTCTCCTATTTGAACTATGTGTCCATTTACCTTTTTTTCCATGTCAGTCATCAAGGCAATGTTACCACTCAAATGATTGATACATCCTAAGTCAATGTAGAATACTCTTTGGTCTTCATTTGTTGCTTCATGTGTAGCATTCATGATTAGAGTTGAATGCTCCTTTTGACCTGATGCACAATTGTAGTAGGTGTTGTTGTAGGATTGATTTTGGAAGTTTCTTCCACATCTTCTACCACTATCAAATGTATTCCTATCACCTCTACCTCTAAAATTACCTCTTTGATTTCTTCCTCCTCTACCTCTTTGATTGTAGATCTGATTGTGATTGCCATTGCTATGATTATAGTGTCAACATTTATTTGCCAAGTGATTTGTTTTACCACAAATCCAACAAGATCTGCCATTGTCTTTATTCTTTCCACCTCTTCCACTACCTCTACTATTTCCTTTAACTCTAGTAAAGTTAGCTTGATTCTAGGTGCCTTCTTCTTCATTTGAATGTTGTTTACCCTTAGCATTCTTCTTCTTGTCCTTTGAATACATAATTTGACCTATAATTTTCTCATTCTCTCCTTTAACATCATGTTGAAATCTTAGCATGTGTCCAAATAATTGATCTAGATCTGGAGTGAAGTGATCTAATGATAATTCAATGGATAATATGAAAGGCTTCCAACTTTCATCTCCACTTAGTCCTATAAGGATTTGTCTTACCAATTTATATTCTTCAATGTCTTCATCAACTGCACCTAAGCAATCTGCAATATCTTTCATCTTTGTTACGTAATCAAAAATTGATTATGAAGCTTTCTTTTTTAAAAGTTGTAAACTTTGCCCATAGTGAGGCCTTCCTGGACTTATTTGTATTTTGGAAATGTTCCTCCAAGGCATTCCATATATCAGTTGCACTCTCTAGCCCTCTAATGTGTAGCAAGTCATAGTCTTTGATAGACATATAGATAATGCTTCTTGCTTGAGCATCTTTCTTCATCCAATTCTTTAAATCTACAAGCTCTTCCCTAGTTGGAAGACTATAATCTTTAAATTTTGGTTTTTCTTCTTCTCTTGTGACGTATCCCATCAAATCTTTTCCCATAATGATGAGTTTCCATTCTCATAGACCATGGTGGATAGTTTTCTCTATCAAGCTTCTCTATCTAGATCCTTTCTCTCGTCCTTCTATTGCATGTGTTAAGAAATAAGTCTTCAATAGTTAGAGACTATACCTTTCAAGTTAATTCTTGACCTATTCCGATCCTTATCACCTTAAGGTTCTTTTGCAAAACTTTAGCCTTACAATCCTTTCTTTAACTCCAATTCAAAAAATTTACAGTAGTCATAATTTTCTTCTTTAGTCTTTTGACTTGATCTTCTTCTCTAGCTTTGATACCACTAATGGAGACCTTAAAATCCCCAATGTTAAATATGCCTTGATTTAGGAACATCTCTATGTAAAATATAGACAAGAATTTACATCAAATACTTCAAATCTTTCCAAGTTTAAGACTAAAGTATACTTCCTTCTTCACTTTTTAATTTACATTCTTCTTCAATAATCTGCCTCAAGATTCAACTTCATTACCCACAACTGTCATATATTTTAATGCTTCAAATTACGTAAAAATCTTTGTATGATCCTTGTGCAATCTTGAGGTACAATAAACCTTTGATTAGAATAATTGAAAACTTTGATTAATCACTTATGTATGAAACTGATGTTTAGAAATGGCGACTTTGACATAGGTAGCTTCAACCTCTTATTTCTCTCAAACTATAGCCTATGTTACGAAATGCTTTTGGACATATCTTCCTCATCTCTCAACCTAGATCTCTAGTGCTTAAACACAAAAAACTTTACATGCGTCACTGAAATCCAAGCAAAATATTAATCGATGAGATGCACCATTTTTGAGTCTGCACTTCAAAGAGTTGACATATGAATGTTCCTATGAATCATACACACTCTATGAAAGGAATTAGGGCATGAAACTTTAAACATATCTTGGTTTACTATTGAATTAGATCTATTTACAAGAATATTTGATCCACATAATCATCCTGAGAGAAAAGTGAATCAGATTGAGCTCTAATCCTACAGATTTCACTCGACACTTCTACCTCATCTATGATAATGAACTCTCTTAATTTTGACATTCATAATTGACTTATATAGCCATGAATTTGTAAATGGATCATGACCAATACATATTATTCACTTGCTTTATTAGTAATCTAACTATAATACAAATTACGATCCTTTGGTTCTCACCGTCATTAGATATCTTTCAAGTAATGCTCACTGCTATGTGACTGTGTAAACTCATAAAAGTCGAGAGGGTTGCCTTACTTGCCAAAGATAATTCTCTACATATAGTTTATCATTTTAGATGATTCCAATCATGAATGGTAGCTCGTTAAGATAATTTAAGTTCCTCAAAAGGAATTTTGCTAATTGCTACTATACTCAGAGAATTGACAGTCCGATTGAAAGCACACTCTATGTATGCAAAAATGGGGCTGATCGTATAGTGCTTGTTCTTTATGTTGATGACATACTTTTCACTGGGTCATGTGATGCAAAACTTGACATTCTTATGGCTGATTTGCAGCATACTTTTGATGTCACTTATCTTGGTCTTTTAAGCTACTATCTTGGCATCCAGTTTGTATCCGTTGAGGGGGGAATTGTTATGCATCAAGCAAAGTATGTTGAAAAACTACTTCAGCGTTTTGACTTTGAGGATTGCAAGCCAGTTTTCACACCAGTTGAGACAGGATTTAGATTCTCAGTTGAGGATTCCAGTGATGCATTTGACACTTCTCTTTATCAGCAGGCTGTGGGATGTCTTATATATGCATGCAACACAAGGCCAGATATACAGTATGCAGTTTCCCAGTTGAGTCGATTCATGCATAGCCCTGACACTAAGCATTGGCAAGCGATGAAACGTGTGTTTAGATATCTTCGAGGCACTTTGAGCTTAGGTCTCTTTTATGGCAGAGATGTTTAGCCATGCTTGCATGCTTTTACAGATAGTGATTGGGCTGGTTGTTATGATACTCACGTGTCCACTAGTGGTAATTGCTTTTTCCTTGGAGACTCATGCATATCTTGGTTGAGTAAGAAGCAACCTACAATGGCGACATTGAGTTGTGAAGCTGAGTACAGGGCAGTTTTCACAACGACGAGTGTATATGGCTGAGACGCCTATTGATGGATCTTTGCATGGAGATTGATGCTGCTACACATATTCTCACAGATAGTCAGAGTGCTTTGGCTGTTGCACGAAACCTAGTGTTTCATGCACGGACCAAACATATTGAGGTGCATTATCACTATGTGAGAGAGCGCCTTCATGCAGGAGATATTGATTTGGTATATGTGCCTACACAAGATAATGTGGCAGACATATTCACCAAAGATCTTCCACGGGAAAAGTTTGAAGCTTTTCGCAAAGCTTTAGGCTTGTTACCTTGTGGGGGCTGATCTGTCACTCCCTGTATGTGTTCACATCATTCGCTCCAGGGGGGTTTGTTACACTTATGTGTTCCTCGAGTAGCTTTGATGTGAACCTTTTCCCTATACATGGGCACTTTTTACTCTAGTGCTGGCTAGAGGTTTTTTCCCCATGTTACCACATACTTGATACTCTCATATGTGGTGGTACTTTGTACTTAGGGATATTATTCAGCTCTTACTTCAGTTCAGTTCATCGATCAATAGAGAGAGCTATTCCAGCCATCGTCTTCTCCGTGTGTCTTGCTGCATTTGTGCTCCTTGTGTGTGCTTCTTGTGTGTCTCTCGTGCTTTCTACACACACCCAACAGGCCATCGTCTTCTCCGTGTGTCTTGCTGCGTTTGTGCTCCTTGTGTGTGCTTCTTGTGTGTCTCTCGCACTTCTACACACACCCAACACAAACATATTACCTTGTAGTGTAGTTTCTTTGCTTCACTCGAGTTTTCCCCTACAAGGAATACTGTCACATGCGCCAACAACTCCTCTTATCCTATCATGGGAGTTGGTAAGATCATTCTCACTACTGCTGATGGTAGTTCATTTACATTTTCGAATGCTTTATTTGTGCCAAGGATCAAGAAGAATCTGTTATCAGTTCAGCTTTAGCCAAGATTGGCTTGGTCGTAAAATTTGTTGATGATAGATGTATAGTTCATGATCTATCAAATGGCAATATCATTATTGCTTCTGGCATTTTATGTCATGGGCTGTATAAGCTCATAGACTATGAAAAATATATGAATGATTCAACATGTGTTGTACAAGATTCTTAGGCTTTCTCAGATGCAAAGCTTTGGCATGCATGCTTTGGTCATCTAAATTTTTCTAGTTTGTTACGCCTGCAAAAATCTGAAATGGTGTCCTCTCTGCTTAAACTTGAGGCACCTGGTAAATATGTATGTGAAGGCTATATTTTGGGCAAAATTTAGCATTCCTCCTTCCCAAAGATGGTTCAGTTCGAGCTACTCAAAATTGCAGCTTGTTCAAAGTGATGTTTGTGGTCCTATGCAAACACCTTCTTTTGGAGAACTATCTTTACTTCGTGACTTTCATCGATGATTTTTCTAGGCATGCATGGGTATATCCATTGAAAGCAGAGTTTGAAGTGTTTATGTGCTTCAAACAGTTTCTGGTTTTGGTTGAAAATCTGTCAGCATGTAAAATGGGCACCCTTTGTTTTGATCGAAGGGGGATTAAATGTCTTCTGACGTTAATGCATTTCTGGCTGAATGTGGGATAAAACATCACTATATAGTGTTGTATATACCTCAATAAAATGGAGTTGTTGAATGGAAAAATAGTTCACTCATGGAGATGACGAGGTGTATGGTCAAGAGTCAGACTTTACCACATAGTTTCTGGCTTGAGGCTGTTATGTGTGCAACATATGTACTTAACAGGTGTCCCACTAAAGCATTGCAGTCTATCATGAGGCTTGGCATGGTCGTAAGCCATATGTATCTCACCTACGTGTTTTTGGTTGTTTGGCATATGCATTAGTGCCTGAACAACAATGCAAGAAATTTGACGATAAAACAGTAAAATGTAATTTTGTTGGGTATAGTTGTGAAAGTAAAGGCTATCGTTTGTATCGTCCATAGAGTAAATGCATTTTGGTTATCTGTGATGTTGTTGTTGTGGAAGATGCTATTCAACCTTTACTTTCATGTATTAAAGGAGACATATGTTAGCTCCAAAGACATGTATGATACTTTGCTACCTCTTTTTACAGGTGGATAGTCTAGTGGTGGTCCCAATGCGGCAACTTGTTAACCTTTTATGGGTTTCATGTGATGATGCACATCATTCCATTTTTTATGCAAATTTACATGATGCACTTTTTGATGAGAGAGCTGATATTGAGGAGGCAAAAACTATGCCAAAATGGCTAGCACAAACTTTGCGTGATAGCAAATTAGATGCACCTCTATCACATCGTACTCATTCAGGCTCTCATAGTGCTTTTTTGCATCAGATTGCTATGGTATGGCTGCCTCTAGCCTCTGTGATGAGAATGAGCTTGTTTCATTTTATGAAGCACAAAATTCTAAAAATTGAATGGCCACTATGCAATCTAAATATGATGCTATAATGAAGAATGGTATATGGTCTTTATGTGACTTGCCTCCTGGCAAGAAGGCCATTGGCACTAAGTGGGTATACAAGCTGAAGCATAAACCTGATGGAACAATTGACATGTATAAGGCTAGGTTTGTTGCAAAGGGTTATGCTCATAAAAGAGGCATTGATTTTGATGAGACCTTTGCTCCTACATGTCGAATGACTATTGTTCATAGCATCTGTGCACTTGCAGCTCATCATGGTTGGAATGTACATCAGTTGGACATTAAAATTGCATTTCTGAATGGTGACTTGCATGAAGAAGTGGATGTTTTTGAGCCCATGAATTTGTGCAAAAAGGGCATGAAAATAAAATGTGCAGGTTGACGAAGGCATTATATGATTTAAACCAAGCACCATGTGCTTAGTATGAAAAGATACATGCCTGTATAATTGCACATGGTTTTGAGACCAATCCAACTGAAAGCATTATATATGTTAAGCGTGCAGATGTGTGATTGTGATCATTGTTGTGTACGTTGATGACATGCTACTCATTGGTCCTCATGAGAAACATATTGCTGATTTAAGGCTGATTTGCATGCCTCATTTGAGATGTTAGATTTGGGGCATCATTATTTGGGCATTCAATTTATGCAAGTTGATGGCAAAATAGCTTTGTGTCAAACAAAATATATTGACACATTATTGGAGCATTTTGGCCTTGAAGACTGCACACTTGTTGCCAGTTCTATGGAGACAAGTTCATGATTGAGTCTTCATGATGTTGGAGATGCATTTGATGTTGTTCTCTATTAGTAGGTTGTTGGATGCTTGATTTTCTTATGCATTACTCGACGAGATATTCAGTTTGCTATCTCACAGATGAGCAGGTTTATGCATTTCCCTAGGTGTCAAGCATTGGTAGGCAGTTAAGTGCATCTTTCACTACTTGAGTAATACCAAGCTAACAAGACAAACAAAAACAGGACTACCCCTTGGTTGATACCAATAAAATTTAGGAAGGTATATTCTACAAACTTAAAAACTTTCAAAACTATAAGAATCACACTTAGGATTTTATAGTAAGATTGATTGTTAAAATGGAATGTGGGCATGCTTTGATAGCAAAAATTCAATTGTTCATATCATGTAATCTTTGACTGGTAAGTATCCATGTGGTGGGCTCAATAGTAGTGGAAAACTAAGGCACTGCTTACTAATATTTCCTTTTCTCTATTCCTCCTAGAAAATTGACCAATGGTGTCATTAAGGCACTGGATAAAATAAAGGATTTAACTATTGGAAGTGGAGTGTCTCTTGCCAATGTACATGTAAGCTCGAGTTCTTTTTCAAAAATATTTTCCTCTAGACAAGATCGACATCATTAAACTATTCTTGTGTATAAGTGAATGTAGTAGTTGTGAAGTTCAAGTCAATGTCCGGATCCTTCTAGGTTGTTCTTTTGATATACTTGTTGGAACATCAAGCTTTCATTATGCTTGAGGTGGATGTGATCTTCACCAAATCCATCATTTGAATGATGCCACATATACGCTTTGTAGAGTTTTATTTGCATTCATTTATCGTATTGAGAGTTTGATCATAGGGTCACCTTCTTATGTAATTTCCAAAGTATTTATCTTTGTAAAAGGAAAGAGTAAAAGGCCTAAAAGCCACAATTTAGAATGGTTTGGATTGATTCTCAATCAATCAATCAAAAAGTAGATATGACTTCAACTTTCTCTTTTCCTAGATTGTAGGAAAAGATTCCAATCAATCTAAACTATCAAACCCACCTAATTTTGAATTCAAATCCATGAAGAAAAGGCATGGTCATATCCTCAAGAGTATATATAAAGACTCAAAAACATTTGTACATTAGGTGGAGTGTTGATTTGAAAAATACATATACTCTTTGATCATTGCTTGATGACTTTTTTGTTCTCTGCTCCTTCTTTAAACTCAGTCATTGCAAAGATTGCTGCTCTCTCTACAGAGCTCCAAATCTAGAGATATATGAGTTCTATAGTCTCGTGGGAATTTGGTTCATTAATTTCAGAGATTTGTGAGTTTTATAGTCTCGAGGTCATTCTCTGCACATCCTTGAAAAATTGGGATGACACCCAATTAATGTCGAGGTGATTCCTCCTTCATTGGCTGATATAAATTAGGGCTTTTATGATTTTTTAGCAAGAAAACCCTATGTATGACACTCCCTTAAGAGGAATTTTTCCAATTGTTACTATGTTGGCTTCTCTCAGTGTTTGAAGTCACAAGTTCCATCCATTTTTAGAAGGTTTTTATGAGCTAGTCAAGGTGCAAGTTATCTGTTTTTTATCAACTTGTTCTTATTGATGTTCCAAAGTACCTATTGGGTTTTATTACACTATCCTTAAGCTTACAAGGTCTAGTTTACATATTCAAAGAGCTAGGGCTAGTCCTATGCTGATTTTCTATACTAACTTCACCACTTCAAAACTAAATTTTTCAAGCCTCTCGAAGCTTCTCCAACTTCTTTCAATGGTATCATAGCAACTTGACGATGAGAGATGACTTTCCATCAATGATTAAGAAGTTTGATAGACCCAATTATGTTGCTTGACAAATCAGAATGGAGGCGTATTTGCAAGGAAGAAATCTATATGGGATTGTATCAAGTGATGAAGCAATGCCTATTCCAAGATCCAAAGGAGGACCTACTAAACAGGAAATAGATAGGTTCACATTTTGGTGTGCAAGGGATGCTCAAGCAAGGTCATACATACTCAAGTCTATCTCTGATTTTCTATTACCACATATTATAGGATGCAAGAAATCTCAATAGACTTGGGATGCCCTAGAGACTTTCTTTTCTACTAGTACAAAGGCAAGGAAGAACCATATTTGGAATGCGTTCAACCAGATGAAGAAGACTCCAAAAATAACCATCACTGAGTTTGCTACAAAGGTCAAGGAGGTTGCTGATCGATTGGCATTCATTGGAGAGTTGATTGAAGAAGAGGCCATCATGAGGCAAATTCTCAATGGGATTAGATGTGACAAGCAATGGAAATCTTTCACCACAACCTATGATCTCATCATGGATGTGCAAACTCCAAACTTCAACATCTTTCTTGGACAACTCTTGAATCAAGAGACCAACAATAGCATAAAGGAAGGTAACTCCTATCATGGTAAATCAACTAGTGCTCTATATGTAGATAAGAGGGACAAGAAGCTGGAAGGCAAGAAGAAGGAAGAGGATGAAGAGGAGACTTCTCAAGCCAACTTTCTAGGCAAGAGCAAGTGGAAAGAGAAGAAGAAAGGACCAAAGAATGAAAAGAATAAAGGCTAGAATGTTCAATCGTATGCCATCTATGATAAGACTAACCACACCACTTAGAATTGCTCGTTCAATGGGAAGACCCAAAAAGGAAGTGGAAGAGGTGGATATGGTAGGAATAGAGGTAGAGGTGGACACAATTTCAATAATAACAATAGAGGCCATGACAAAAGGGACTACAACAATTGTAATGAAGATCAACAACATGAAGACTCATTGCTCTTGATGAATCTAAGCCGCAAGGTAAAGAACATGATCATTTAATCTACATTGATTCAAGATGTTCAAATCATGTTGTAGGCAATATAGCTCTCTTATCTGACTTGGAAAGTCCAAAGCATAGACATGAAGTTCAAATAGGGGATGACACAAAGCATAGTGTGGAGAAGATTGGTAATGTCAAAGCTTCTAATGGTAGGACAAACATTCTGAGCAAGGTACTCTATGTTCCCACTATTACAAAAAACCCTAATAAGTGTAGGCCAAATAGTTGAGAAAGGATTGCAAATTAGGTTCATTTAACATGGAGCTTTTGTGGAAGATCCATCTCAAGGATAGCCAGAGGTGAGAAGCATGGTAGGCTCTTTACTTTTGCAGTAGGAGAAACCAAAAACATAGCTCTATCAACTTTGGGTCTCAAACCCTAAGTGAGCTTGAAGTGTGGCATAAGAGGCTAGCTCATGTGAATGAAAGAACCTTAAAGGATATATGCAAGGATTAAAGTGTTCTTGGATTGCCAAACATATCAAAGCAACACATGATCAACAAGTGTTATGCATGACATATTGGGAAGGCACAAAGACAACCATTCAACCACAAAGGCTACATCCACAACAACTTATTGGACTTAGTACATAGAGATGTATGGGGGCCAAGCCAAGAACCTTCATTGGTAGGATCAAGGTATTATGTATCATTTATTGATGACCATAGTAGATGGACTATTTTGCAGTTTATCAAGAGTAAGAATGAATGTTTGATTGCTTCAGAAAGTATCTAGCACATGGAGAATCATACAAGTACATCACTCAAGAAGCTCATATCTAATGGGGGGGAAGAATACTTCTCCAAAGAGTTTGATGACTTCTTGAAGGATAAAGGTATCAAAAGGGAAGTGAATACTATGTACTCTCCTCAACTAAATGGAATTGTAGAGAGAAGAAACAAGAGATTGGTTGGATCAGCCAGAACAATGCTTGAAGAGAAGAGGTTGCCACATTATCTATAGGCAGAGGCTATTTCAACTACCGTGTACCTTGTCAATAGGCTACCATCCAAATCACTCCAAGGTATGACTCCTTATGAAGCATGGTATGGAAGAAAACCCAATCTTGGACATTGCAAGGTGCTTGGTTGTTTACCTTGTGTTCATGTACCATCACAACTAAGAGGTAAACTAGATTAAAGGGAAATGAAAGGCAATGTTTATTGGGTATGACTCAACTCAGATGGGTTACACATTCTATAATCCTTCAACCAAGCAATTTACCACAAGTAGAGATGTTGTGTTTGAAGAACACAGGTCTTGGTATGATGAAGATAAACAAAAGGTAACTCTACCATATGATCTTGATTCTAATTCTCATCAACTAGGAAACAAGCATGGTACATAGGTCCAGGATCCAAGAAGTGATACAAATGATGGCCAAGATGAAAAGGAAATGGATTACAAGCTATGGAAGTCAAGAGGCAAAGTAAAGATGGAAGAGTGTGGAGAATGCTCCAAGCAAGCACCTAGAAGGTCAACAAGGGAGAAAAGAAAACCAGAAAGGTATGGATATGATTCCATATTTCTTACAAAGCATTCAATCTACTTGGCAAAGGACTCAATTTTAGAGGAGCCTTCAACCTATGAAGAAGCAAAGGGAAACCCTAATTGGCAAAAGGCCATGAAAGAAGAAATAGATGCATTGAAGGAGATTTACACTTGGGATTTGGTTCCGATGTCACCCAATCAAAAGGTAATTGGTTGCAAATGGGTATATAAAGTTAAAAGAAACTCAAGTGGATCAGTCTGTAAGTACAATGCAAGATTAGTTTCCAAAGGATGCTCACAAACTCATGGTATAGACTATGAGGAAACATTCTCACCAGTTGCAAAGATGACTACAATCAAAACATTGATAAGTGTAGTTGGTGCAAGAAATTGGAGAATCCTCCAACTTGATGTAAAAAATGCATTCTTGTTAGAGTTTGAGGTCTGGTGGCACACACGAACAACACAAGGAAGAAGAAGAACCTTGGAGCACAACACATAATACTAAATGTATTACCAAGAAAATGGACAAAAATAAGTAACTCATTAGGGCCATAGGCGTATATACAAGCTACAGGGGGAAAACCTCCTAAAAACGAAAAAAAGTACCTCGATGCTCCTAGTGTGTTCACACACATCACTACCTAAATATATCAATGAATCCCCCCTGTGAGTGATGCGATGAACGAGGTGTTGGCACTTATGTATAAGGAAGTGCCAAGCTATGTGTAATCAATCCACAAAAGGAAGCAAGCCCAAAGACTTGCAAAAAACTTCCACCTTCTCCCTAGGCAGAGCCTTTGTGAAAAGGTCTGCAAAGTTTTCTTATGTGTGCACATATGCCAAACTGATCTCTCTAGCAGAGAACCTCTCGATGAAATAATGATAGTGCACCTCAATGTGCTTAGTGCAAGCATGGAACATAGGGTTCCTCACGACTGCCAACCTGCTCTGACTGTTAGTGAAGATGGTGGTGGTAGACGACTGATCAACACCGAAATCAGCCATAAGGCATCTGAGCCACACACACTCAATAGTCCTTGTGAAAGCTACCCTATACTCAACCTCACAATTGGAAGTGGCCACAATAGGTTGCTTCTTACTCAACCAAGATATACATGAGATTCCAAGCATGAAGAAAAAGCCACTAGTGGACACACGAGTGTCATAGCAACTAACCTAGTTAGAGTTAGAAAAAGCATGTAAATATTGCGGTAATGATCCCCCCTTGGCATAAAACAATCCAAGAAGTGGGGTACCACTCAAGTATCGAAAGATGCGCATAACCGTCTACCATTGCTTGACACTTGGGCAATGCATAAACCTACTCATCAATGAGACAACAAACTGAATATGTGGTCAAGTAATGCATAAGTAAATCAAGCATCCAATAGCCTGTTGATAGAGAACAACAACAAATGCATCTCCAACATCATGAAGAATCAATTGTAAACATGTCTCAATAGGAGTGGCAATAGGTTTGCAATCTTCGAGGTGAAAATGCTGCAATAATGTGTCAATATATTTTGTTCGATGCAAAGCTATTCTTCCATCAACTTGCATAAACTGATGTTGGAGTTTGAGATCTACAGAAGCATGCAAACAACACAAGGAAGAACATGAAGCTTGGATCACAACACACAATACTGAATGTATTACCATTATAATGTACAAAGATAAGTAACTCGTTAGGGTTATAGGCATATATAGAAGTTGGGGGAAAAACCTCCTAAAGAGGGAAAAAAGTGCCTCGGTGGTCCTAGTGTGTTCACACACGTCACTACCTAAATATATCAACAAATCCCCTGGGAGTGATGCAGTGAACAAGGAGCTGGCACTCATGTATAAGGAAGTTCCAAGCTATGTGGAATCAATCCACAAAAGGAAGTAAGCCTAATGCTTTGCGGAAAGCTTCAAACTTCTCCCTAGGTAGATCCTTTGTGAAAAAGTCTGCCATGTTCTCCTATGTGGGCACATATGCCAAACTGATATCTCCAACAGAGAACCTCTCCTTTACATAATGATAGTGCACCTCAATGTGCTTAGTGCAAGCATGGAACATAGGATTCCTCGCAATTGCTAGTGCGCTCTCACTATCAATAAAGATGGTGGTGGCAGAAGACTGTCCGACACCCAAATTAGCCATAAGGCATTTGAGAAACACACACTCCACAATTGCTGTGAAAGCTTCCCTATAGTCAGCCTCACAACTGGAAGTGCCCAGAGTAGGCTACTTCTTGCTCAACCAAGATATGCGTGAGCTACCAAGCATGAAGCAAAAACCACTAGTGGACACATGAGTGTCATAGCAATGAGCCCACTCAGAGTCAGAAAAAGCATGTAAATCTGGCGATAGTGATCCCCCCTTGGGATAAAACAATCCAAGTACCCAAGTACCACTCAAGTAGCAAAAGATGCACTTAACCACCTACCAATGCTTGACACCTAGACAATGCATAAACCTGCTCATCTATGAGATAGCAAACTGAATATCTGGCCACGTAATGCATACGTAAATCAAGCATCCAATAGCTTGTTGATAAAGAACAACATCAAATGCATCTACAACATCATGAAGGCTCAATCATAAACCTATCTCCATAGGTATGACAATATGTTCGTAGGCTTCAAGGCCAAAATGCTAAAATAATGTGTCAATATACCATTGGAGTTCGAGGTCTATGGAAACACATGAACAACACAAGGAAGAAGAAGAAGCTTGGAGCAAAGCACAAAATACTGAATGTATTACCACTAGAATGTACAAAGATAAGTAACCCATTAGGGCTATTGGCATATATAAAAGCCGGGGGAAAAAAACTCCTAAAGAGGAAAAAAAGTGCCCTATTGGTCCTAGTGTGTTCACACACATCACTACCAAAATATATCAACAAATCCCCCTTGGGAGTGATGGGGTGAACAAGGAGTTGGAACTCATGTATAAGAAGTGCCAAGCTATGTGGAATCAATCCACAAAAGGAAATAAGCCCAAAGCTTTGTGGAAAGCTTCAAACTTCTCCCTAGGTAGAGCCTTCATGGAAAGGTCTGCAATGTTTTCCTACATGGGCACATATGCGAAGCTGATATCTCCAATAGAGAACCTCTCCCTCACATAATGATAATGCACTTCAATGTGATTAGTGCGAGCATGGAACACAGAATTCCTTGCAAATGACAATGTGCTCTAATTGTCAGTGAAGATGGTGGTGGCAGAAGACTGACCAACACCCAAATCAGCCATAAGGTGTCTGAGCCACACACACTCAACAATCACTATGAAGGCTGCCCTATACTCAGCCTCACAACTAGAAGTGGCCACAATAGGCTGCTTCTTGTTCAACCAAGATATGCATGAGCTACCAAGCATGAAGTAAAAAACACTAGTGAACACATGAGTGTCATAGCAACCGGCCCAATCAGAGTCAGAAAAAGCATGTAATTTTGGCGGTAGTGATCCCCCCTTGGGATAAAACAATCCAAGTAGCCAATTACCACTCAAGTAGCGAACGATGCACTTAATCACCTACCAATGCTTGACTCCTTGGAAATGCATAAGCTTGCTCATCTATGAGATAGCAAACTGAATATTTGGCCATGTAATGCATAAGTAAATCAAGCATTCCACCAGCCTGCTGACAGAGAACAACATCAAATGCATCTCTAGCATCATGAAAACTCAATTGCAAACTTGTCTCCATAGGAGTGGCAATAGGTTTACAATCTTCAAGGACAAAACATTGCAATAATGTGTCAATATATTTTGTTCGACACAAAACTATTCTACCATCAACCTGCATAAAGGTGAATGCCCAAATAATGATGCATAACATCACCACCGAAATATATCAACATATATTTGGTTTGACACAAATCTATTCCACCATCAACTTGCATAAACTGAATGCCCAAATAATGATGCAAATGCCCCAAATCAGACATCTCAAATGAGGCATGCAGATCAGCCTTAAAATCAGCAATATGCTTCTCATGAGGACCAGTGAGCAGCATGTCATCCACATACAAAACAATGATCAGAGGCACATCATTAGCGCAATTAACATATAAGGTGCTTTTAGTTGGACTGTTTTGAAAACCATGTGCAATCAGATAGGAATGTATCTTTTCATAGGAAGCATGTGGTGCTTGATTCAAACCATATAATGCCTTTTGCAATTTGCACACTTGGTTTTCTTGCCCTTTTTGCACAAAGCCAGGGGGCTGAAAAACATACACTTCTTCATGATAGTCACCATTAAGAAATGCAGTCTTAATGTCCAAGGAATGTACATTGCAACCATGATGGACTGCAAGTGCACAGATTCTACGAACAGTAGTCATTCGACATGTAGGTGCAAAGGTCTCGTAAAATCAATGCCTCTTTCCTAGACATAACCATTTGCAACAAGTGTAGCCTTATACATATCAATTGTTCCATCAGGCTTATGCTTCATCACGTATACCCACTTAGTGCCAATGGCCTTCTTGCCATGAGGAAAGTCACATAAAGGCTAGGTACCATTTTTCATGATAGCATCATATTGTGATTGCATAGCCGCCATCCAATTTTTAGAATTTTGTGCTTCATCAAACAAAACATGCTCATACTCATCATAGAGACTAGAGGAAGCCATAGCATAGCAATCTGATGACCTTGAACGAGTACGATATGATAGAGGTGCATCTGATACGTTGTCATGGAAAGTCTGCACAAGCCATTTTGGCATAGTTTTTGCCTCCTCAATATCAGCTCTCTCTCATCAACAAGTGCATCATGTAAGTCTGTATCAGAAATAGAATGATCTACATCATCACATGAAACTTGTGAAGGCTAAGAAGTTGCCTTATTAGGACCAACACTAGATTTTCCACCTATAAAGAGAGGCAGCAAAGTGTCGTACATGTGTTTAGAGCTAAGAGATGTCTCCTTAGTACATGAAAGTAATGCCTGAATAGCATCTTCCACAAAAACAACATCATGGCTAACCAAAATGTGTTTAGTCCATGGATGATACATACAATAGCCTTTGCTTTTAGAACTATGCCAAAAAAAAATACATTTCACTGATTTGTCATCCAATTTCTTGCGTTGTTGTTCAGGCATTAATGCATATGCCAAAAAACAAAAAACATGTAGGTGAGCAACAAATGGCTTGCAACCATGCCAACCCTCATATGGAGTGATTGTCTACAATGCTTTAGTGGAACACATGTTAAGTACATACGTTGCACAGATGATAGCCTCAAGCCAGAAACTATGTGGTAAAGCCTAAGCTGCAATTTCTGAGTAGCTCAAACTAAACCATTATCAAGAGAATGTACAAAGATAAGTAACTTGTTAGGGCTATAGGAATATATACAAGCCGAAAAAAAAAACCTCCTAAAGAGGGAAAAGTACCCTGGTGGTCCTAGTTTGCTCACACACATCAATACCTACTTTACATCAATAATTCTTAAATGGTTGGATAAGTGAAGAGGTATACATGTCACAACCTTTAGGTTTGGAAAACCCTAATCATACATCTTATGTTTGGAGACTTAAGAAAGCATTGTATGGATTGAAAAAGCTCCTAGAGCTTGGAACTATAGGTTGGTTACATATGTTCAAGATCAAGGGCTCAAACCTAGCAACTCAGATCCTTCTCTATTCATCAAAAGGGATCACAATGAGGTTATCTATCTATCTATGTGTATATTAAATGATATTATTGTGATAGGTGATGATGTGAATGGCATTCAAAGAATCACGAGACACATGCAAGAGGAGTTCAAAATCAGTGACTTAGGTGAGCTTACATATCTAGGTATGCAAGTGATTTATATAGATGAAGGAATGTATCTAACTTAGAGAAGATACATTCAAGTCCTACTTCTCCATTTGAGCATGGAGAACACAAAGCTTGCAGGTACACCTTTGGAATTGAACCATACACTAAGTGTTTATGAAGGTGATCATATTGATGATCGTAAAGAGTATCAAAGCTTAGTTGGTAGCTTGATATATGCTACTCACACAAGACCAGACATATCATATAGTGTGGGAGTGCTTAGTCAGTTCATGCACTCACCTAGAAGGCCACACATGGATGCTACAAAGAGAGTACTCAAATACCTCAAATTGACACTTAATGAAGGTATCTGTTATCCTTACTCTTCATATTTGGATATCAAAATCTATTCATATGCAAATTGGACAGGAGCAAAGGATGATAGAAGAAGTACCTCTAGATACTTAGCATTTGCAGGTTCAAAGTTGGTGTCATGGAGTTCGAAGAAGCAACCAAGGGTTGCTTTATCTTCAACTAAAGTAGAATATAGAGGACTAACTATTGCAACTCAAGAAGCAATATGGCTCAAGGAGTTGTACTCAAATTTGGGACTTGTAAGTTCCAAACGTCACTTACTTGGAGATAATGTAGGTTCCATGCATTTGGCTACAAAATCCAATTTTTCATGCAAGGAAAAAGCACATAGAAGTCCATTACCACTTTGTAAGAGAGAAAGTTATGGCAAAGGAAATTGACATCTCATTTGTTCCTACTGAGATGCAAATAGCGCACATGATGACAAAGGTGCTTGATGGGATAAAGCTTTGTAGATTCAAACCTATGGCAAGTATTCAAGCTATCAGAGAATGAAGACTCAAGCATACTTTAGCCTGAGGGGGAGTTGTTGGAATATCAAGCTTTCCTTATGCTTGAGGTGGACATGATCTTCATCAAATCCATCATTTGAATGATGCCACATATACTCATTATAGAGTTTTATTTGCACATATCTCTTTGATCTGTTCGGTGTCATGAATACAATGCTCTACATACATTTTAATAGAAGCATCCAAGTTCTTCTTCATTTATCTTGTCTCTAACGAATACTTTTCTTCTAATTTGACTCATCCTTTCTCAACATTCAATTGTGCAACATAGATATCAAGTTTCTTTTCAGTGTTTGACCTCTTCACTATTGTGTACTATAGCTTCTACTGGTTAATTCAGTAATAATCACATCATAAGTTTTATTTTTTATCCTTAGTGAATCTACTTCATCCATGTATACCTTTATCTATGATTCAATTAATTTGGCTCTATTGGTGATGTGTACCATTTTAGCCTTGATTTGAGCAAGCTTGCTTTTTAGATGAGCCTTCTCCACTTTGGTCTTCTTTGATTATTGAGTAATTTCTTTTACTTTAGTTTGTCATGTAGCATTCTTTGACATAAGTGAATCTATCTTTATCATTGCATCTTCCAACTCTTTCTTTTCCTTTTCTAATTGACTCTATGATTTCATCAATTGGTCAAAAAGTTGTCACTTAGTACTTTGAACCTATTCTTTTCAATATGTGCTTTTGTGTCCATTGCACTTTGTATCGTATGCTTGACTACAAGTTTGAACTATGCTACATCAACATCTAACCATGTTTTTGGAATAATGGGTGGTTTTTTTGTATCCACATGTTTTCCTTGAATCGTATGTAAGGTTGCATTGAACAACTGTCGAATATGAAGATTCACATTTTGTTGATCATCTCTTTGCATTGAAGCCACCTTTGAGCTACTTCCTGTATTGTTTATGTCCATATGAGATGGTTCAACAAGAACCCTAATAGGTGAAATTGGTTCTTCATTGTTGTATTATATGGTTCTTCATTGTTTATGTCCATATGAGATGGTTCAACAAGAACCCTAATAGGTGAAATTGGTTCTTCATTGTTGAGACTCCTTTTGAACTTTACTAACTACATGTCTAGTGTCTAAAGACTCTGCTTCTTTGATTTCAAGTTGGTTTGTCTTGTTGATTCTTATTATGGAGTTCATGCATGGCCTTGGAGTGTGAAGTATATCTTCTTCTTCATCTTCTTGTACTTGTTTTAGGCTCACAATCTCCTGATCATTGACAATCTAATCAAGCTTTTTCCATTTGCCATAATCATTTGCATCCTTTTGCAAATAAGCATTCAATATTGATTGTTTATTTGCATCATTATTTGGGCATTCAGTTTATGCAAGTTGATGGCAAAATAGTTTCGTGTCAAACAAAATATATTGACACATTATTGCAACATTTTGGCCTTGAAGTCTGTAAATCTATTGCAACTCCTACGGAGATAGGTTTGCAGTTTAGTCTTCATGATGCTGGGATGCATTTGATGTTGTTCTATATCAGTAGGCTATTGGATGCTTGTGCATTACTCAGCTAGATATTCAGTTTGTTGTCCCACAGATGAGCAGGTTTATCCTAGGTGTCAAGCATTGGAAGGTAGTTAAACGCATATGTCACTACTTGAGCGGTACCCACCTACTTGGATTGTTTTATCTTAAGGGGGATCACTACCACCAGATTTACATGCTTTTTCTAACTTTGATTGGGCTGGTTGCTATGACACTCGTGTGTCCATTAGTGGATTTTGCTTCATTCTTGGTAGCTCATGTATATCTTGGTTGAGCAAGAAGTAATCTACTCTGGTGACTTCCAATTGTGAGGCTGAGTATAGGGCAACTTTCATAGCGACTGTTGAGTGTGTGTGGCTCAGATGCCTTATGGCTGATTTGGGTGTTGGTCAGTCTTCTACCAACACTATCTTCAATGACAACCAGGGCGCACTGGTAGTTGTGAGGAGCTATATGTTCCATGCTCACACTAAGCACATTGAGGTGCACTATTATTATTTCAGGGAGAGGTTCTCTGCTAGAGAGATCAATCTGGCATATGTGCCCACACAAGTGAACATTGTAGACCTTTTCACAAAGGCTCTACCTATGGAGAAGTTTGAAGCTTTCCACAAAGCTTTGGGCTTATTTTCTTTCGTGGATTGATTTCACATAGCTTGGAACTTCCAATCCTCATTCACTGCATCACTCCTAGGGGGGATTTGTTGATATATTTAGGTAGTCATGTGTGTGAGCACACTAGGAACATCGGGGCACTTTTTTCCCTCTTTATGAGGTTTTTTCTCCCTTGCATGTAGTATGCCTAACCCTAGCAGGTAACTTATCATTGTACATTTCTCTTGGTAATACATTTAGTGTATTGTGTTGTGCTCCAAGCTTCTCTTTCTTCCTTTTGCTGTTCGTGTGCTTTTGTAGACCTCAAACTCCAACAGTGTGGAGTACTATGTGCCATGCTTGGAGAAAGGTTTTCTACTCCGAGGATATTGTCACAAAGCTCTCAAGAAGGAGAGTGCATTGTGGTGCATCGCCATCAAAATACTTCAAACAGTTGCATAATTCATGATCTCTCAATGGTGATGTCATTATTTCTTCTAGAATTTTATTTCATATGTTGTATAAGCTCACAGTCTACGCAGCATCTATGAATGATTCAACATATGCAGTTCAAGATTCTTAGGCTATCTCAGATGCAAAGCTTTGACATGCATGCTTTGGTCATATGAATTTTCCTAGTTTGCTTTGCATCGAGAAATCTGAAATGGTATCCTCTTTTCCAAAACTTGAGGCACCTTGTAAACATGTCTACAAAGGCTCTATTTTGGGCAAAATACAACGCTCCTCCTTCCCAAAAGATGGTTCAGCTCAAGCTGTGCATAAATTGAAGCTTGCTTATAATAATTTCTATCATGCTATGAAGACACCTTGATTTGGGTACTACCTATACTTCGTGACTTTTATTGATAACTTATAGAGGCATGCATTGGTGTCCATTGAAACAAATTCTAAAGTGTTTATGTGCTTTAAACAATTTATTATGGTTGAAAATTTGTGAGCATGTAAATTCTGGTGGACGGGGGAAATACATGTATTCTAATTTTAATGGATTTCTCATTGAAGGTGGGATGAAACATCAGTGTACTGTACACCTCAAGAAAAGGGAGTTGCTAAAAGAAAGAACATGTCTCTCATGGAAATGGGGAGATGCATGGTCAAAAGTCAGGCTTACCACACGACTCTTGGCTTGAGGCTATTATGTGTGGAGCATATATGCTTAATAAGTGTCCCACCAAAGCATTGCAATCGATCACTCCATATGAGGGTTGGCATGGTTGGAAGTCATCTGTTGCTCATCTACATATCTTTGGCTATCTTGCACATTAGTGCCTGAATAACAATGCAAAAAGGTAGATGATAAATCAGTGAAATGTATTTTCTTTTGGGTACAATTTTGAAAGCAAAGGCTACTGTGTGTATCGTCCATAGAATAAATGCATTTTGGTTAGCCATGATGTTTTTGTGGAAGATGCAATTAAGCCATTGAAGTATTCTATGAAGTCAAAGAAAAGTTGCTTGTTTGCAACTAAATTTGCTTAACTTTTTGTGTTTGGGCAAACTTTTCTCACCCTAAGCTCACAAACATGCACAAATGATCTTGTTTCACTGATCCTTAATAGAATCGCCAAATGTATGAGGGTCCTAAGCTCGAGAGAAGAATGTTTATATGCGACTATATCATCCTCAAGCTCCCAAATATTGCCAAGTTTCTCTTTCTTTCATCTCACAAATGTGTGTAAATACATCCACTTGTGATCCCCAGAAGGATCGCCAAATGAACAAGTCTTTCAACATGAGAAAATATGCAAATAATTGTAGCTTTATCTAGCTATATCTTCTCAATTTCTCATATCTTGAAAGTTTCTCTTACCCTCAAGCCACAAACATGCACATATCAAACAATCTTTATCTAAGTTTGTACAAAGAGGAAAATCACTCAAGCACATATGACATCTCTTTCAAGACAATATTCTTCACTCGATCTGCCGATATGATTTGTTGGGAAAGTTCTTCCATAGTAGAGCAAAATATCTAAGGTCATAGCCGTTCTGATCCTAATGACTTCAAACAGACTTTAACACATGAAAAACATCATCAGAAGCGAAGTTGTTCTTGTAATATCCAAACCCACCATGGCTCTTAGTGCTAACAGAAGAAGTATGAACCCAATAGATTCATTTCAGGGTGGCAAAACAACATTGCAATTTATGTCTGATGCTCTACACAATAAGAACCTATCAAAATTTATCGCAGTTTCTTTCATATAATTTTCATGAATAATAAAACACCTAGCTAGGATCTATCTTCCTCAGAATCCTCTACTACCCACTAGATGCTCTTAAACTTGGAGACAAATCTCTGATTTCTCTACAAATTGGCCATCCTCAATCTCCCCTGAAAATTAGCATTTCGACCTTTGCCCAATACTAATCTATTTGTCTCCGCTTCCAATGACACCACTAGATCCTCGAATAATAAGAGCATTTGCCTTGACAGGGTCTAAATCTTTTTGTTTCACAACATCTTCCTCTGCTTTACTCGAAACTTCATTCAATGAACTTTGAGACTTATCATCCCCATGCTTACCAAATGCCTCAAATGCCTCACAAATTTCCTTGACTGCTTTGCTCAAGTTAGCAGCTGGATTCTTAACCTATGTCTTTATAAGAAAAGTCTTCTTTGTATTAAATGCAAATGATACAACATCTGTTGGTAGAACATTAGCTATTTGATTGATACCAAAAACATATAACTAAAAAATTCTGCTGATCTATTGCATAATCAAATTCTTCTACTTTCCCCACTTGAGTAGACTACCATGGATAACCCTTCACTTTCGTAGCAACAAGATCACCATTTTTCCACACATGCCAAGAAGCAACACCCAAAACCCCTTTTCTTTGGAAATTCCTCGTCTCTTTTTGCTGAAGGTGTCGAGTTCCTTCACAACCTGCTGATGCGTGGGGTGCAGTTTGATGATTGTTGCTTTGTGTTAGTTTAAAGCTTAATCCACATGCCACAGAGTGGATCATCTCTTCAAGTTCCTCATCCTTTGAACTCCCTCATCACCTACACACTGTGTATAGAGCCATCAGAAAAAAACAAAAAAAAAATCCCCCTTTTCTCTTTGTGTCGGCTAGAGAGAGAGTGAGAGGGAGAACATCGGAGAGAGAGAGAGAGAGAGAGAGAGAGAGAGAGAGAGAGAGAGAGAGAGAGAGAGAGAGAGAGAGAGAGAGAGAGAGAGAGAGAGAGAGAGAGATGCACCATTCACTTTCTCCCTCATAATTCATTTGATATGAATCACTCATTTGTTTCTATAAACCTACACCACCTTGCATCTTCACCTTTGAAAAACACCTACAATGAAGCATTATCTTTGCAGAATGAAAACATGTTTGTGCACAAAAACTAACAGTTTATATGGCTAACACACTCTCCTCCACTTATTTGTGATGCTGTCCTCCACGAGCGATATGTGATGCTTCCATGTTCCTGCAAAAAAATTCAATTCATATGCATGAAAAATGCTACCCTAATCAACCTTACCTTTGCCGGCTTTTAGTTCTCTCTTCGAGTCATTGGAGGAACTTGGTACTGTAAGGAATCTACTACTCAACAATAATTATTAGTAATACCAAAAATATCAGTAAAAAATATGTCAAAATAAAAGCACATCACAGATCACCTAAAGCATAAACAATGAAAGTAGATGAAAGTTTTTATTGTATATTTCCATTTTTTTCCTTCTATAAGCATCTCCCATATGCACAATGAACCCCTCCCTAATTCATCTCTCTTCTCTTTTCTAACTTAGGTATCTCTTGCATGTTTCCCATTCCCTTTCCACCTAGATTTCTTGCTCTCACTTATGTTTTTCTCTACTGTGCTTTCTCAAGATGGTTAACTCTGCATACACATCCACAAGGACCTCTGTAGCTCAGTGATGAGTAGCACCTCCTTTAATGTCAATCCGGGAAGATGTGAGGATGGTATGATGACCTCGAGCAAGTGAAGGCACACGTGCGTGAGTGCGAAGCACACTAACATGCACACACATACACACACGCGCACACAAGGCAAGACAAAGAGTGAGAAGCAATGGAGTTCTTTAGATTACTTTCAAAAAGCTCATACAAGTTTAAATCAATTACAAGCTACCCTCAAAAATGATCTCTCTAGCTCTATTTATAGTTTTTGACTAGGTTTTGGCCGTGTCCAGACCTAGTGTTCGGCCTAATTAAAAATTAGGTTCTAGGCCCCATTTGAAGGCTCAAATGGAGTCTAAAAATTATGAAAACTGGTAGGTAGCTACTTCTAATGCTCCTCAAGCTCAAGGACTCCTTGGATTGCACAAAATGGAGCTACAAAAATATGAAATGGTATTTACAATGGCTTTTAGTGATGAAAATCACTATTTTTGTAGGGATTTCCTCTAGCGATTTGACATACACATCTTCGAGCTTCCTACTTGCTCCTTCTCCTTATGTGTCCACCTCTTTGATATGATTTAGCTTCCTAAAAAATGAATGGCCTACTTTCCCGATCTTCTTTGACTACTCTGTCTGCTTGTACCTTCTCTTCGCTCCGACTCCCTTCGTTGGCTTCCTTGTCTTGTTAGTCCTTCAGTTCCTTGACTACTGCTAACACCCCCCCCTCTCTCGCATCTGTCGTTCCTGACAGACCCTTGTTGGGTGGGTCGTTGGATGTAGAACTCCACAACGTCTGTTGCTAAATGATGTTCCGCAATGTAATAGATGAGATGGTCTGGGAATGAATATCTCTGAATGATATTCCCAGAACCCCATGATAAACATTTCTTCAAACGTCTGTTTGAAGCAAGCAAGTAGATACTTTATACGGGCATGCCAGGCATAGACGACGTTAATGGAGGGCGTGGTGCTCATGTCATAGACAAGGTCCTGATTCCCTTCATTAAATCCAATAGCTGAAAGATGAGGTTCTTTGATGTTCTTAACTGTCCTGAATGTAATCAGCATGAGCTCAAAAATTTTTAGGCACATCTGTGCCATGACATCTGGGACATTCTTGAACCGGACTGCCAAGTGTCGGATGGTTGAAATCATGTAGTTGACTGTGGGTTGGCCATTAGGAGGTGCTAGGTACACATAATTTAACCACTTTTCAAATCCTTTAACCATCAAAACTGTTTTTGTGTACTCCGGCCAAGACCTTCTTCGAAAGACAAGGCAGTAGCAGGGATTATACTTGATATATAGAGGCATGTTATTCCACGTGCGCACCATCTCAGGGTAGGTTTCAAGCAGGCGGATCCTCCAAGTAGGTTGATGTATATTCCCTTGCTTGGCACTTACAATGATATCATCTGGTGCAAATTGTGTCGCCGAGGTTGGTTCTTTTGTTGTGCGTTGCTTGATTTCAGCATTGTAATCTGCCATTAATACACAGAATGGAACATATAGATCATCAGACGTGCCAATCCACCTATGATGGGAGAGGTTTCTAAAGTAATCCGATTTTATGACGACTTCTTCCAATCGTGACATAGATGCTATCTGAACTGCAACTCTCTCATCATGGGTTGTAGCAACCTTTTCCAACCTTTGCATCCATTCAGGCGCTTCGATCTCAATCGTGTCCATTCCTTCTTCTGTTTGCTTACCTCCGGGTGTTGGCATGGGAACGTATGGGTCTTCAAAGATCTCCTCCGCTTGAATTGGCACTAAGTCTTCAGGTTCTGGTTCCACCAGGGGAGAGGGTTGACGCTTGTATTGTAGAACTCTATTTCATAGTTCTTCTAATTCTGCTCTGAGTTTTGTGACTTCTTCAGATGTGTCGACTTCAGTTATGAATTTGCTTGGTGACTCCTGCTGGGTTGCCAATTGTTTTAATAAGTCATCTCTTTCTCTTTTTAATGTTGCGTGGGCTTCCAGGAGGTCGGCATGGGTTTCCAAGACGATTTGCATATTTTCAGATGGGATAGCCTTGAATTTCTCTGGGTCGATTTCTTGTGGTGAACCCTCCATTGCTGCTTCCAAGTGTTCTTCGTTCTGTCTCTGTAGTCTCTTATTTTCCTCGAGTGCTGTAGACATATGTTTCCGTAATAGGGCCAGGTTGCATCGAAGCTTGAGGTTCTCTGTTATCTGGGAGTGTAGCAACTCATCAAGTTGTTGTTTTTCTTCCACATCTGACTGGGGTGGATTGGCCACTAACTGCTCATGTTGTTCCTGTAAAGTGACATACTGTTGTTGTAGTAGCCGCTTTTCCCTCTCTAAATCAATGAATCATCCTTGTAATGTTTCATGGCTTCTAAACAGACTTGTATGCTGAGCATCTAGGTGCTGATAATGCTGTTGCAGTTGAGACATACACTGGTACATGTTATTAAATACATTATTAATGGGAGTGGATGTGGGAATGGTGTTGAATGCAGAAGGGAAGGGAAAGGGGAATGGGAGCGTGTATGCTGTGCTCGAAAAGGGTGAAGTTGGTGGTGGGGGAATGGGAGATTGTGGACGTATGGGGGGAGGGAGAGGTCCGGAGGTGGGTGATATGTCCATGAGGTCAAAAGTGGATGCAGTCGTGGGAGTGATTGTGAACATGGGAATTGTGGGTGCGGTGATGGTGGTGAAAGTGTAAAGTGGTGTGTGTAGTTGTGAATATGAACCACCAGGAAGTGTGATCGGGGGAACCGGGTTTTCCGTGGCTGCAGTTAGAATTACAGTGTCAGTGGTAGTGTATACAAGTGAGGTGGTGATAGGGTGTGTGGGTTGTGTGGATTGATTGACAGTCTGTGCTTTGGTATGGGCAGTGGTTTGTGAGGCGGTGACAATAGTGGTTACTTTAGTAGTGGGAGGTGAAGTTGGTGGAGTTGGAGGTAGGGGTGGTAAAGGGGGTGATGGGGGTGCACTGGATGTAAGGGCTTCCTCAGTTTCCTGAATGATATGAGCTATGCCCGTGGTTGTGGATGTGGTGCCCTGTGGTTCTGATACTAATATATTCATTTGTTTTCCTGATCGAGGGGGGCGTCTGCCGTATCGTTGCTCCAATCTTCTCGAGTGTGCAAGAGCTGTATGCACCGTCTAAGGTACCCCCAACGCATCAGAAATCATATCAAAGGTTGCTCGATATTGCTCGTCCACACCTTCCTCTTCTAGGATTTGGTTCATGAGGGATTTTCCTGCTTCCAGGGACAGTTTGTGCTGTTCTTGAACTTTGTTGATGGTATCATACAACTTTTTCAATTCCGTCGTATAAGCCGGGGCACCCTCAAGTTCCTGTAGAACTTCTTGTTCATATTCCTACTCTTCTTCCTCTGTTTGTCCACCTCGTTCCTCGACCTGCTCTTCTTCTTCTTCATCCTCCACTTCAACTACTCCTGGTTGTCTAGGATGGGGTTGTTCTGTAGCAGTTTGTTGCCCACTAGCTTGCTCTACCTTGACTTCCGCATTAACAACCTTGATTATTCTGGCTAGCTCCTCATCAGTTAGGTCTTCTAATGTGAAGCCGTGAGGAAACTCTAGGTCAGTTGGTATAGGTGGAAACACCAGATTCGGTCCATCAGTGCTGTGTCTTGGTAATCTGATAGTGAAGGGTTGTACACACCTCAGAAGTCATGGAGTTGTCTCTGGTGTCAGTTTCGCACCGCGGGCTTGTGCACAGGGCATCTGAACTGCACCTCTCATTTTCTTTGATGGAGGCTTTGTGGTTGATAGTCTACATTGAAATTCCTGTACCCTGGTCCAAATTAATGCCCTTTGAACTGGCACATCATAAGCCAAACATCTATACACAATCCTGGTGAGGGCACAACATCCATATAGTATCGACTTTTGCTTTTTATAGCACCGTTGATGTGCCAAGTGGATTTGGTCGATAATCCAATGCAGCATGTTGATTGTCAAATTGAAGGCATCTGCTAAATATAGAGTGAACCATATTTTCTTGGGTGGCATTGTGAACCGCTCTTGAGCTAGGAACGTGAAATGTTGCATGACCATTCATAAGTGAATGGCGATTGTGGGTGTCATTGCCACCATGTCTTTGAGCTTAGTCAGGTTCCTGTTCTTCATGTTATCCAGGACCATCGTCTCTTTTTCGGTGGGGATATGCATGCCTTTCATGTCAAGCACTTCCCTCAGCAAATTGTTCGTCAGTTTGAAATGCTTTAATTCATTACCTCTGGTAAGTGATGGTAGAACGAAGGTACTATATCCTTTTTTCTCTTTACTAGGGGTCAGAGTGCTAATTAAGTAGGAACACCGTAGAAAGTCAGGTTTGGGTAACTGAGCCTTGAAGTAGTCGTATAGTCCAGCCTTCTTCCAGACGGGTTTCAGACCTTCATCATTCTGAAGCCTCTCAAATTCCCTGGTGAAAAAATGATATCTGCCCCATCGCCCGTTGAACTCTATCTCGGCCTCCCACATGTAAGTGCCTTCACCTAGAGATCCGGCCACATCACTGAACCAGTGTGAGTTTTTGCTGACCGGCATTGTGTGCCCCTTGTGGAGGATTTTGAATTGGTATGGCATGTAATGCCCTCAATGCCACTGGGCGTTCCTTCAATTCCTCTTCAATGAGAAGACTTTCAATGTCCACGATTTGGGGGCTGGTGCCTGCCTGGGAGCTAGTTCCTGCCTCGGCCATGGTGAAGACACTGGTCACCAGTTCTGTGAGAATAGACAAATGAATGTTAACATTGCAAATGGACACCAAGCGTTCATGCGTCCCCATTACAACATTAACATGATTTTAGTGAGAGGTTAGTAGGTCAATAAGTGCTTGGGGATTGTGTGTGTAGTTACTAAATGGATATTCCTAGGAGCTAAATGGAAAGATGCGGCGTATGAGTGATGTAGTGAGTAAGTGGATATGAATTTACAAATGAGGGTCGGGGGGTTTAGTACATGTTTTGGGCTTCCAAACAAACTGATTTGCTGTTGGTCTTGATTTTGTGGAGACTCTGGAGGGCTTTTCAGGAGTGTCTACTTGGAAATGAGGCTTTTTAAGGACCCATTTACAAGTGATTCTGCTTGTGCTCATGGACCAATGTGTGTCCGTGCGTGTTGTATAAGAAAGGGTATCAGATGTTTGAGTGAGTGAACCATGTTGTATAGGGTGTGGCCTCGGTGTAACTATTTGAGCCCGCAAGCAAGCCTTAGGCACCCAAATTTGTCATGATTGTGGGATGGCCTTCATCGACTTCTTGGGTACCCAAATAGACTTTACTTTCGCAGAAGAATTTCTGAAAGACTTCTTATTAGTGTCATGTTGTTGATTATTAATAAGAAGTTTTGCCCGTGTGGTTGGCCTGATCGCAACAGGGTGTTCGCCTTTCCGCACCCACACTTGTTTCAATGGCTGAGACATTCTGGTTCGTACATTCTTTTGTCCTCCAACATAGGTATTACTCTGCTCCATCTATATTTGATCTGCCTTTGGTTGCTGCATCCCTCTGGTCTCTGGAAAAGAAGGGAGTTCCGTTGCACCCTTGACTTCTTTATTGAGATTATCATTACTCTGCATCACATAGTTTTGGACAAGAACAACATGGTCATCTTCATGTGTACTCCTGGAAGGACCAGGAGTGTGTGCCGTGCCTAATTCCTTGAGTGCTTCACTTTCTAACTCAATTGTAATGCGTTTCTCATTGACCCAGATCTGAAGAAGTCCACTTCTTAGGTTTAAATTGACTGCATGGTCATAGATCCAGTGTTGACCCAAGACCAGAGGCTCAGTGAGGTCCTCATCTTGACACACTAGTAGTTTCACTGTCATCAAGACATCTTGAATGTGGAGGGGAAACTCCACCTCGCCCATGCAAAGGGGTTTCCACACCTCCCAATCCTATTAGATAGGCTTCTATAGGATTGACATTTAATTTCAACTTTTGACAGTAAGAAAATTTAACAGCACTGGTGGCTGCACCTGAGTCAATCAAAGCTTGCAAAGTTTTTGCACTTATTCCTTGTCCTATCTCTAAGGTTACAAAAGGTCGTCTATCAATTATTCTATGAGAACTTATTCCTAAGACTTCACACATTGCCATATGATAACCTGGGTCCGCATAGTCATCTACCCTGGCCTGATCTCTACCTAGTCTTCGCAACCTCATCCTTCGGATGCGTTCCAATGCTTCCACCTGTGCCTCTTCTCGAACTCGTTTTTCTTCTTCCTTGCATTTTTTGGCAGTGTTGATTTGATTTAGCATCTCCTCTGTCAGGGGTTCTTGATATAACTTGACTCTGCATCCGCTTTTATAGCTAGGGAGAACATCACCTTCCAGTGTAGCAAGTTGAACTGCTCCACTGGTTGAGATCCTGTTTATGATCATAGGTCCATAACCTCTCTTTTCGAGCTTCCTTGCATGTTGTTTTAGGGTATACACCAACACTAAGTCTCCGGCCTTCAAGCCTTTATCCTTAACATGGGCATCAAAGTATGCCTTTTGTCGTTTCTTAGCTGCATATATCCCCGCAGCCGCCCTTAGTCTGGTTTCACCTAGTCGTTCCAGATCAAGAATCCTCGAAGAGAGTTCATGACCCGTCCATTCATGCTCATGTGCTACTTTCATTGTAGGTATCAAGAAATCCAATGGTAGCACTGCATTTTGACCGAATACCATCTGAAAGGGAGTGGCTTGGAGTACCGTTTTATAGGAAACTCGGTATGCCCAAACAACATGGTGTAGCTGTTTGTCCCAATCAGAGCGTTTATTATTCACTAATTTGGTCAGCACATTGCACAGAATCTTATTTGTGCTTTCAACTTGCCCATTAGCTTGTGGGTGATAGGGAGCGGACTTCTTGTGCACTAGCAAGAACTCTTGGAGAAGATTTTCAATAACTTCATTCAAGAAGTGTGTGCCTCTATCATTGACTAGCTCTATGGGTAGCCCGTATCTAGTGAACACATTCTCAAATAAGAACTTAGCAGTCGTCTGAGCATCGTCCTTTGTCGTAGCTTTTACCTCTACCCACTTGGTTAAATAGTCCGTGGCCACAATGATATATTCAGCATCTGAACCCTTAGCTAGGGGATTAATCGGACCAACAAAGTCGATTCCCCACTTAGAGAATGCACGTCCACCCATCATAGGTTTCAGTGGCATCTCATCCTTGCGTATAGGGTACTGAGTTCTCTGACAAACATCACACCGTTTCACATAGGTATGTGCATCCATGTGAATGGTCGGCCACGAGAAGCCCGCAAATAGTATTGCCTTGATCACCCGATCTGGTCCAAAATGTCCTCCTGCTACACCTTGGTGAGTTGCTTCCAAGATCTTGAGATATTCGCTCTCATGGACACATAGTCTCAGGTAACCATCTTTACCACGCTTGTATAGACTATCACCAATGAGTGAGTAATCTAGGGCTTCTTGTTCTAGACTTGTTTGTCTGGCCAGTGTCATATATTGAGGGAATGTTCTCGTCCTCAAGAAATCTACTAATGGTTCACTCCAATCTGGCACTATGGACACTTGATAGAGAGTAGCATGTTCCACAGGTGGTTTAGTGCAGCAGACAGGGCATTCCTTGCACAACTTGTGGACATCAGCCTCCATAGTCGACAAATGCACTCCTAGTCTCCTTAGAGTCTGTAAGGTTCGTTGCCTTGAGTAGTGTTGCTCTAATGCACCTACATGTGCTAATTGCAACCATTTTGCATACTCATCCTCTTCCACACAATAGGCTAATATACCTTGATCTGTTTGTTTGTACATACCTCCTGCCATGATATGGTACTTTTGGGCCTTTACTACCTCTCTATCTTTAGTTTTTATGACTGGGTGATTAGGCCCGTATGTCAATACTGGCACTAATGGCTTAGCCCACTGAGGTACAACTTCTAAGTTAAACAAGTAAGCATCAGGGAGGTCATCTGATACTCTCTGTGGGGCTTTTCCAGATGTGAGCCTAGAGAGGTGGTCTGCTCTCAAGTGAGTCTTGCCTTTCCTCACCACAACCTCAAAGTCATATTCCATTAATAAGAGGAACCATCTTACCAATCTACCTGTATTTCATGGCTTGTTCACGAGATATAACAATGCTTGATGGTCAGTAAAAAATTTAAACTTATTTGCAAGCAGATAGTGTCTAAACTTCTTAACCGCATACACCATGCCTAAGCCTTCTCTCTCAGTAGTGGTATAATTCCGTTCAGCAGCATTTAGCTGTCTACTAGCATAGGCAATGGGAAGATCCATATTACCTTCACCAGTAGGTTGTGCGAGTATACATCCAATAACATAATTGGATGCATCCACGTGAACATGAAAGGGCTTATTCCAATCTGGTGTGGTCAAGATTGGTTCTGAACACAATCTCCTTTTGAGTTCGTTGAAAGAGCTTTCACATTCATTGGTCCACTCGAAGTTAGTCAAAAGTCCATACAGAGGCTTTGCTATGATGGCATACATGTGTATAAACCGTCGGTAATAACCACAATGCCCCATGAAAGCTTGTACTTCCTTGACGTTCTTTGGCCTAGGTAACTCTGCTATGGCTCTCACTTTCTCTTCATCAATGGATATGCCATTCTTTGACACTATGTGCCCTAGAATCTTGCCTTGCCTGACCATGAAAACACACTTTTCTAGGTTCAAGTAGACTTGATATTCTCTGCATTTGTCAAAGATTTGCTTGAGTTCAGGTATATGTGTATGTCTAATGTTGGAATGAGCACAGAGATCGTCAACATAGACCTCTAAATTCTTCCTCAAGAACTCTTTGAACACATGACACATCAATCTTTGGAAGGTTGCACGAGCATTGGTAAGCCCAAATGGCATTACCCTAAAGGCGAATATGCCCCATTCTGTGGCAAAAGCTATCTTATGCTGGTCTTCCGGAGCAATGGCTACCTGATTGTAGCACGAAAATCCATCAAGGAAGCTGTACACTTCCTTGCCTGCTACTCTTTCTAGCAGATGCTCAGTGATAGGAAGCGGATAGTTGTCTCGAATAGTGGCTGCATTAACCTTCTTCAAGTTAATGCACACACGTAACTTTCCATTCTTCTTGGGCACCACTACAATGGGGGATACCCACTCAGTGTGCTCAATTTCATAGATGAATCCAGCTTCTACCAATCTATCTATCTCCTCTTTGATCTTAGCAGCATAATTATCGTTATATGTATATGGATTCTATTTAGAGGGTTTGGCATCTTCGATCATGGGGATAGTGTGTGAGCATATGTCAGGGTCCACACCTTTCAAATCCTTGTAACTCCAAGTGAATACATCTCTGTATTCTCTTAGCAAGGCTATCAATTCGTGCTCTTCGTCTTCCGTCAGGTCATGCCCTATGTAAGTGCATCGCTCTTCTCCTTCTTCCATGGCTACAACTATTTTCTTGGTGGTTTCTTTGTTATCATAGGCCTCTCCTGATTGAGCCTCACGTTTTGGCATCCTTACCATGACTCTCCTATCGTCTATCTCATACTTTTAAAAGTTTTCAGGGACCTCAAACAAGGATTCTTCCTCTTCTGGTGTGACTTCTCTCTTCTTTCTTTTCTTTCCTTCATCCTTAGGGATCACTTGTGTGGCTAACCTTACATCATTTGTAAACTCTCCGTGTCTCTGGGGTTGAAATTCTACTTCATAGAAGTATTCTTCATCTGATGCAAAGGATGGGTCCATAATGATTGACTCTAGATCAGAGTCGCTCGCATTCTCAAATGCATCAGGGCTAGGTTCGCATTCTTCTAAAACCGCATCTCCCATGATTGGCTCTATGGAGAATACTGAAATATCATAGCCATCCTCATCACAGTGTGGTGTCCATTGTTCCTCATTGATGGCTACATCCATTGTTGCTAGAACTTCTGCCCAGCCATGGGGTTCAAATTCAACAGGTGCATAGGCTGGGTCTTGAATTGATCTATGGGTTTCCTTCGTACCTATCTCTCTGGCCTTTTCTCTCTTCTCTTCTTCCACTGCCACTTTACACATCCATAAGTGAGTATCTTCATGCATCCATGAGGATCCTGATCCTATGGAATGCACTGACTCGGTATCATCTTTAGCTCTATGGATGGGATTCCATTGAATGGGGGGTACATCTCTATGAGAGTAATCTTTGAGATTGACTTTAGTTGTAACACCTAAGTGTTGCAAATACAAGGAATTGGCTCCCCAATCTTGTACTACTTGCAACTGTCGCATAAATGGTCTTCCCAAAATCATCTCATAGGCATGGTTCTTACTAAAGTCACAGATAGCAAATGTATGCTCAAACTCTACACCACAAGTGGTGAGAGTTAATCCTTCAAGTAGTCCTAAAGGCCTCTCTATGTGACCATCAACCATCTGCAATTTCATCCTCGTGGGCCTGAGTGCTGGCTTGCCCCAACGCTTCCATAGGGAAGTAGTAGCAATTGCAACTCCTGCACCAGAGTGCAGAATTGCCTTGGTTGTGTATCCTTGATGTGTGATGGGAAGATAGGTGTTTCCTTCTTCCCCTTCACTCATGTCTCCTATCTTGTCCAAAGGTATCTCTGGCACTGTGCGACGAGATCCAACCTGGGAATGAGGTTTTGCTATCTCTGGTACTTGTTTGGCTACATGTTTCCATAGCTCTGGCCTTACTTTGAGCAGCTCTTCTAAAGTGAGATTGCACTGCACTTTAGTATTCTTTACTACCTCCGTGTTCCTAGGTATGACTGAGTCTTCATTTTGTACCATGACCGTGGGTGCTCTCATACACGTGGACTTTGCTTCCCAAGGGCCTGTGAAATGGGGTAGTTCTTGTATGGAATTAGATTTGAAGTTTAATCTCTCCTGAGTTTGAGTGCTCTCCTGCTCTTCATAAATGGAGGGGATGTCTTGTGGGAATTGGTCGTGTGCATCATCCACAAGTTCAATGGGAGGAGGGACTTCACTTTCTTTAGCCCATTTGTCTTCTTGAATCTCTCGTAGGAATTCTGGTGTGAACCGATTCGTAGAAGAAGATGTGTCTGGCTCCGTAGAGTTAGGCACATAGGCTTCCTGGGCAGGAAGGCTTGCCCTCATACTTGCCTTGCCCTTACTTGGAGGGGTGGGTTCCTTTTCTGATTGTGCAATTAACCTCTCCAATCTTTCTAGCAGTACATCAAAGTGCAACTGCATCTTAGCTGAACTAGAGATGTTGAAGAGGCGACTGGCTTCAAACATGGTTTGAGCCAATTCCACCATCTTAGCACAGATTTTGGTTTGTTCAAGCTCTAGTTCTGCTCTCGGGTAACACTTTTCATGATCAGTTACGGTTGGCCCTCCTTGGATTCTGGCCTGATATGCCTTAAGCATCATGTTAAGGTCCTCGGGAGTGGGATTTGCTAATACTGATCCTACTCTAGGGGGTGGTGGAGTACCATGAGGTGGGTTGGAAGGTGGTGGGTTGGATGGAGATGGGAATGGTGGAGGTGGGGTAGTGTGAGAGGGAGTTTGAGATGTGAGTTCAACTATCTTGGCTCTAGTTTCTCTGAGACTTTCCTCGAGCTCACTCATTTTCTTAGCCCATTGCCTCTTCATTCTTTCTCTACTATCTCTCCAGGCTCTAGTTCTCTTCTTGGTTATGCTCTCAGTTTCACTAGCCTCTGAGCTCTTTTCCTGGCCTACCCCTTGGTTTTGCTGCAATGCCTGAGCTCTAGTGACTACTTGTACTGGTGCAGTGGACGTCACACTTCCTGTAGAGTCTACTACTAACCCAATAACAATCATAGGAGTAATTTTTGGCATATTATTGGGGTTCTTTGGACAATCTCGTAAGAGATGCTCCTTTCCACAAACTTGGCAAAAGCCTTGAATTGTCACTGACTAGGGTTGCGTAGGTGGCGGTAAGGGGCAATCACGAATGAGGTGATCTCCCTGACATCTATAGCATGGTCCTCTAGGGAATGGGGGTCTTACCTGCCTAGGTTGGGATCTAGAGTTAGGGTTTGTGTACATTACATTTGTGTACTCTGGCTCCCAACTAGGTTCACTTGGTTCTTCACTGTAGTAGGACTCACCATGTTGAGGAGATTGAATGTAGTAAGCCTGGGGACTATCAATATGTGTAGAATCAAAGCTATGGTCACTAGGATCACTTTCTGAAAGCAATGGTGTTACTGACACTATAGCTCTATTCAAATTCTCTTCTGCAGCTGCATACTTTACCGGAATTACATTAGCTGGGGCAGGGGGTTGTTGTGCTAACACAGGCTGAGGCCTTTGTTGGTTTTGGTATTGTGGTAGGTAGGTTTGTTGAGGCCTAGCATACTACTGCGGTGGGTACTGGTTCTGGTATCTTCCTTGTTGAGGGTATGGTTGTGGGTACGTCTGCCTAACTGCTTGCTTATTGTAGGGGCAATCTTGCGCAGTGTGATTGGTGTACCTCCGTTGTATGGTGCAGTACTGGCTACTAGGATTTACTTGGGGTTGAGCCATAATGGGACATACATTCACCATGTGGTCACCACCGCAAGTATAACATCTCTTTACTAGGGCAAATCTTGGAATTTGTTTGCTAGAGACACCTAGTTTTTGAGCTACCTTTTCTGTGAGTTCCTCAATAGATGTAGATTGTGTGGAAGAAAAGCTAGAGGCACTATCTGAATCTTTATAGATTTTGGAAAGCTCTAACTCTTCCCCTAGGTTATCCTCTATGTCGATGCACATGCGTATGCACTCTTGAATGGTCCTAGGGTCCTTCAAGTACACATATGACCTCAATTTGGTACTTAGCAATCCATCCAAGAATAATGCCACCTGTTTGGCTGGTGTGGGTAACTCTGGAACAGGGCATCCCTCTAAGTATTGCCTAAATCTTCTTCCTGCAAGTCTCACGGTCTCTTGAGGGGTCTGCTTGAAGCTATGTATCAATGAGGAAGTATTATGCCTTATGCCACTTTTAGAGAATTCAGTGATGAAGGCCTCTAAGAGTTGGTCTATGCTCGTGAACTGTCTCTCATTCAATGGTTGAAACCACGTAAGGGCTGTGTTCCTAAGGGTTAGACCAAAGGCATTATACTGCGTGAATAGGTCCTCAACTTGTTCAGCTCTCAAGACTTGCCTAAACTCAGCCACATGATCATATGGGTCTCCTGTGCCATCGAAGTAGTTCTTCATGGACTTAACCAGCTGTGTAGGTCTCAAGGTTCTGGTGTGTTCCCTAGGCCTTGGCAAAGGGAAACCATCAGCGTTCCTTTGGTTCCTTGGGGCTCTAAGTCCCTCAGGTTCTGCTCTATTTGTTTCCGTTCTCGTTCTTTCTCTTCCCACTGGGTTGGCAAAGCTTACCTCAAGTCTATCTCTATGTCTGTCTCTTTGAGCTCCATGAGCTTGGGATGTTCCAGCTCCTGGGTGACCAAAGGACACATTCGATCTTGGTTGGGGGAAAATAAATTCACCTTTCCAAGTGTAAGCATGCCTATCATTTTCTGTAACCACAAAGTTCCTCTCTGAAGCATGATCTAAGTAGGTCACTCTGCCTAGGCTATACGGACCTTTGAACTCATATATCATGATTGTTCCTACCTCATTCAGCTGATCAGATCTATACCTCCAAAAGGCTTCATCAATCTCTCGGTTCAGGAGTAGATCTATGCTCTTATTGTCCTGGGGAACCCACTCAAGATGGAGGATTCTAGTAAGAACAGATTTTCCTCGAGGGGTCCTAAGCTCTCGTCCTATGTTCCCTTGCTCTAGGTCACCTATGTCCGTTTCCGGGATCACATTTCCAAATTCGTCTGTCCTATCTGGATGACTGGTGACTACATATATTGTTCCTTCTTTGTCCAAGTATGCTCCATTTTCAAACTTGACAGCTGGGTGCTCTAGTCCAATGGATTGATCTGGGTTTTTGATCTGGACCACAGATCTTCCTAGGCCGTCCTCATAGATGCTAGCACCTAATCGGTTGGTCCTAAGGTATTCCAGCTGCGTCTTGTAGGGGCCTTCTACCCTATGTAAGTATGGCACACCTGAACTTCCTGTAGGTCTCTCCATACCGTGGGACATCTCTGACTCACTAGTTTCAGAGCTAGGGTAGTGCGAATAATGTCTCAACTACTGAGCCCAAGACCTAGCAGTATGATTGACACTAGCCTCTGAAGATCTAGGACTCTGTCTATCTCTTCCTAGGTGTCGTCCTGATCTAAGGTTCATATGCTTAGCTGAGCAATCCTAATTTTTACCCAAGGTACAACCTCGTTGCTGAGTTCTTTTGTATCAGTCACTTGATTCTTTTTAGTTGATTATCGTGTTTATGATCTTGTTTTATATCACGTCGTCAGGAACACTTGAGTTAATTTTCGCACTTTAAAGTTGATCGTCTCACGTTAGGTTCTTTTCCTTTAAAGTTGTCGGTCACACACAGGTTATCCCTTGACTTGAACTTGATTTCTTTGATAGTCTTGAATTGTCTCGTGCTTGTCGTTGCCCTGACTTACTTCTAGCACTACTCGCACCTAGCCTAAGCTAGAAATGGACAGCGGGCGTTGAGAATATTCCAACCTCTCTTGCAGATCCCGTGCTCTTTTGGTGCTCAAGAACCCACTTCTCAAGCTTGCCGATTACCCTTGCTTTGGATGCCTTCTAGTGCTCTCAGTGGACCTGTAAAAATCCCAAAGTTAGCTCAAGACTTAGATTCAAAGGACACAAAAAATCACTTTCATTCATGTAATTCATATGTCAATTTGCACCAAGTCTCTCTGAGACACAATTCTAAAGTTCCTTGAGTTTTCCTCCCCCTGGATATGGTTCACTTAAAAATACTATTTCTAATAATCCTGGTATTAATTTTATCGTAACCAGTGGAAGTTTTGGTAGTACTCCCCACGAGCTTTCCAACAAAACAAGAATCACAGCAAACGGATTTCGTATGGGAAAGTTAGACCAGTTCAGGGTTTTGGGACTAAAACAGGGTTCAAACAGGCTAACAGTTCACATGATTTTTCTCAAAACACATGTGTAGGGACCTCACAAAATGCCAATTAATATATGTTCCACAATCCTTTTGCAACCAACACATGTCACATCATATAAGCCCATAATGGGTAGTTGGTACCATCCAACTTATCCTCAACAGCCAACATACGAAATACATCACTGCTTTCAGCCATGGCCGATGACTAAAATACCTTGATGCAGAAAATTGAGTGTATATCAAAAAGTTGAACAGAACTGCCCAGACGAATTCCACTAGACGTGTAACAGATTTGAGATGCTTATACTGGCGAAATTAGAAACTAGTATATACCTTTGGCACAAAAAGATGAAATAGCCTGCACAAGCACTACGATAGTGCGTTCGAAGGCCGAATCGAGCTTAGATCGCGATTTTGGCACCACAGAGCGAAGCGGTTTTGATCTCGAAAACACACTGAGTATGCTCACCAAAATTCGTTCGATTTTGAGACTGCAAACGGAGGAGTGTCGATGGCGCCCTAGATGAAGCGACAACTTGCTCTGATACCAATTGTTGGAGTTAGACGCCTGTAAGAGCACGCGAACAACACAAGGAAGAAGAAGAAGCTTGGAGCACAACATACAATACAGAATGTATTACTAGAGAATGTACAAAGATAAGTAGCCCATTAGGGCAATAGGCGTATATTCAAGCCGGGGGAAAAAACCTCCTAAAGAGGGAAAAAAGTGCCCCGGCGGTCCTAGAGTGTTCACAGGCATCACTACCTAAATATATCAACACCTACTAGCCCACAATAGTACACCGAAAACACACACATATACACAATTCTTCCTTCCTTTTTTTTTTTGTATTTTTGACTCCAAAGTCTCAAGAATCTTGGAGTTTGAGGTCCCCGAAAGCACACAAACAACGCAATGAAGAAGAAGAAGCTTGGAGCACAACACACAATACTGAATGTATTACCACTAGAATGTTAGGGTTATAAGCATATATACAAGTTGAGGGAAAAAACCCCTAAAGAGGGAAAAAAGTGCCGCAATGGCCTAGTGTGTTTACACACATCACTACCTAAATAGATCAACAAATCCCCCCCCCCCTTGGGCGGTGAACAAGGAGCTGGCACTCATGTATAAGGACGTGCCAAGCTATGTGGAATCAATCCACAAAAGGAAGTAGGCCCAAAGCCTTGCAGAAAGCTTCAAACTTCTCCCTAGGCAGGGCCTTTGTGAAAAGGTCTGCAATGTTCTTCTGTGTAGGCACATATGCCAAACTGATCTCTCCAACAGAGAACCTCTCCTTGGCATAATGATAGTGCACCTCAATGTGCTTAGTGTGAGAAAAAAATGATTGTATCTGAAAAATTTGAACAGAACTACCTTAACAAGTTTTGCTAAACTTGTAGCAGACTTTGAGGCACATATACTGGCGAACCAAAACCTATATATAACTTTGGCACAAAAATATGAAATTCCCTATAGAAACACTATGATAGTGCATTCGGAGGTCAAAATGAGCTCATATCGCGATCTCGACACCACATAGCGAAGTTGTTTTGATCTCCTAATCACCCTAAGTATGCTCACCAAAATTTGAGCAATTTTGAGATTGTGATTGGAGGGGTGTCGATGATGCCCTAGATGAAGTGACAACTTGCTCTGATACCAATGGTTGGAGTTTGAGGTCTGCGAAAGCACACGAACAACACAAGGAAGAAGAAGCTTGGAGCACAACCCACAATACTGAATGTATTATCACTAGAACGTACAAATATAAGTAACCCATTAAGGTTATAAGAATATGTACAAGATAGGGAGAGAAACCTCCTAAAGAGGGAAAAAAGTGCTCCGATGGTCCTAGTGTGTTCACACACATCACTACCTACATATATCAATAGAGAATTGGCTTTATTTCCCCACTTATCACACATCACACATATGAGCCTCCATGGACATCCCAATGAAACATACCAATTCTCTGTTGCCACTCAATCTAAAATTCAACCACTACACTCTATAGTCAACTCTTTCCCTTAAGACCTACACATACTAACTATCTCATCAATTTGCAACCCCTTTGAAAGTTTCACTCCATCTCCTACATTTGCAAAACAACTTGATCTATCCATCCTCACATCTCAAACTTGCAATCTCCATGAAGCAACCCCTAGTCAGTTATGCTATCCTTGCCAATGGGATACCTAGTCATAATCATCTCAAAGAACAATCATACAATGGAACACTTTCTCTTGACAAAGTTGATTGTGTATCCATCTCTCCACTTGGTGTCAGTAAAGACTGGAAATATGAACCATTCGTCTTTTTTTTTTTCATTTCTACTCTTGGAGTTCGAGGTCTGCAGAAGCATGTGAACACACAAGCAAGAAGAAGAAGCTTGGAGCACAACACACAATACTGAATGTATTACCACTAGAATGTACAAAGATAAGTAACCCATGAGGGCTATAGGCATATATACAAGTTGGGGCAAAAAAACATCCTAAAGAGGGAAAAAAGTGCCCCGACAGTCCTAGTGTGTTCACACACATCACTACCTAAATATATCAACAAATCCCCCCTGGGAGTGATGCGGTGAACAAGGAGCTAGCACTCATGTATAAGGAAGTGCCAAGCTATGTGGAATCAATCCACAAAATGAAGTAGGTCAAAAGATTTGCGAAAAGCTTCAAACTTCTCCCTTGACAGAGCCTTTGTCAAAAGGTCTGCAATGTTCTCATGCATGGGCACATACGCCAAGCTAATCTCTCCAGTAGAGAACCTCTCCCTGATATAATGATAATGCACCTCAATGTGCTTAGTGTGAGCATGAAACACAAGGTTCCTCACAACTGCCAATGCACTCTGACTATCAGTGAAGATGGTGGTGGTAGAAGACTGAACAACACCCAAATTAGCCATAAGGCATCTGAGCCACACACACTTAACAATCGCTATGAAAGCTGCCCTATGTTGGAGTTAGACGTCTGCAGAAGCACGCCAACAGCACAAGGAAGAAGAAGAAGCTTGGAGCACAAACACACAATACTGAATGTATTACTAGAGAATGTACAAAGATAAGTAGCCCATTAGGGCACTAGGCGTATATACAAGCCAGGGGAAAAAAACCTCCTAAAGAGGGAAAAAAGTGCCCCGACGGTCCTAGTGTGTTCACACACATCACTACCTAAATATATCAACAAATCCCCCCTGGGAGTGATGCGGTGAACAAGGAGCTAGCACTCATGTATAAGGAAGTGCCAAGCTATGTGGAAATCACTCCACAAAAGGAAGTAAGCCCAAAGCTTTGCGGAAAGCTTCAAACTTCTCCCTAGGTAGAGCCTTCGTGAAAAGGTCTGCAATGTTCTCCTGCATGGGCACATATGCCAAGCTGATCTCCCCAGTAGAGAACCTCTCCCTCACATAGTGATAATGCACCTCAATGTGCTTAGTGCAAGCATGGAACACAGGGTTCCTCGCAATTGCCAATGCGCTCTGACTGTCAGTGAAGATGGTGGTGGCAGAAGACTGGCCAACAACCAAATCAGCCATAAGGCGTCTGAGCCAAACACACTCAATAGTCGCTGTGAAAGCTGCCCTATACTCAGCCTCACAACTGGAAGTAGCCACAGTAGGCTGCTTCTTGCTCAACCAAGATATACATGAGCTACCAAGCATGAATCAAAAACCACTCGTGGACACAAGAGTGTCATAGCAACCAACCCAATCTGAGTTAGAAAAAGCATGCAAATCTGGCGGTAGTGATCCCCCCTTGGGATAAGACAACCCAAGTAACCGAGTACCACTCAAGTAGTGAAAGATGCGCTTAACCACCTTCCAATGCGTGACTCCTAGGCAATGCATAAACCTGCTCATCTGTGAGACAACAAACTGAATATCTGGCCGAGTAATGCATAAGTAAATCAAGCATCCAACAGCCTGTTGATAGAGAATAGCATCAAATGGATCTCCAGCATCATGAAGACCCAATCGTAAACCTGTCTCCATAGGAGTGGCAATAGGCTTACAGTCTTCAAGGCCAAAACTCTGCAATAATGTGTCAATATGTTTCGTTTGACACAAAGCCATTCCACCATCAACTTGCATAAACTGAATGCCCAAATAGTGATGCAAATGCCCCAAATCAGACATCTCAAATGAGGCATGCAAATCAGCCTTGAAATCAGCAATATGCTTCTCAATAGGACCAGTGAGCAGCATGCCATCAACATTGACAACAATGATCAGAAGCACATCATTAGCACGCTTAACATATAAGGTGCTTTCAGTTGGACTGTTCACAAAACCATGTGCAACCAGATAGGCATGTATCTTCTCATACCAAGCACGTGGTGCTTGCTTTAAATCATATAATGCCTTCTTTAACCTGCACACCTGGTTTTCATGCCCTTTCTGCACAAAGCCACGGGGCTGAAAAACATACACTTCTTCATGCAAGTCACCATTCAGAAATGCTGTTTTAATGTCCGACTGATGTACATTCCAACCATGATGGGCTGCAAGTGCACAAATGCTCCGAACAGTAGTCATACGGCATGTAGGTGCAAAGGTCTCATCAAAATCAATGCCTCTTTGCTGCACATAACCCTTTGCAACAAGCCTAGCCTTATACCTATCAATTGTACCATCATGTTTACGCTTCAGCTTGTATACCCACTTAGTGCCAATGGCCTTCTTGCCAAGAGGCAAATCACATAAAGACCATGTACCATTCTTCATTATAGCATCATATTCAGATTGCATGGCAGCCATCCAATTTTCTGAATTCTGTGCTTCATCAAAAGAAACAGGCTCATTCTCATCACAGAGACTAGACCTAGCCATAACATAGCAATCTGATGCAAAGGAAGCACTATGAGAGCTTGAACGAGTACCATATGACAAAGGTGCATCTAATTTGCTGTCACACAAAGTCTGCAGCAGCCATTTTGGCATCGTTTTTGCCTGCTCAATATCAACTCTCTCATCAACAAGTGCATCATGTAAATCTGCATCAGAAATAGAATGATCTGCATCATCATATGAAACCTGCAAAGGCTGAGAATTTGCCTCATTAGGACCAGCACTAGATTGTCCACGTGTAAAAAGAGGCATCAAAGTATCATACATGTCTTTGGAGCTAACATATGTCTCCTTAGTACATGAAAGCAATGGCTGAATAGCATCTTCCACAAAGACAACATCACGGCTAACCAGAATGCCTTTAGTCTGTGGATGATACAGACGATAGCCTTTACTTTCAGAACTGTACCCAACAAAAATCCATTTTACTGCCTTATAATCCAATTTTCTGCGATGTTGTTTAGGCACTAGTGCATATGCCAAACAACCAAAAACAGGAAGATGAGCAACAAATGGCTTGTGGTCATGCCAAGCCTTATATGGAGTGATAGACTGTAGCGCTTTAGTGGGACACCTGTTAAGTGCATATGCTGCACACATAACAGCCTCAAGCCAGAAACTATGTGGTAAAGCCTGACTCTTGACCATGCACCTCGCCATCTCCATGAGTGACCCACGTTCAGCCATAAATGCATTAAAATCAGAAGACATATATTCCCCTCCTTGATCAGAACGGAGGGTGCCCATTTTACATGCTGACAGATTTTCAGCCAAAACCAAAACTGTTTAAAGCACATGAACAATTCGGACTTTGCTTTGAGTGGATATACCCATGCATGCCTTGAAAAATCATCAATGAAAGTCACGAAGTAAAGGTAATTCCCAAAAGAGGGTGTCTGCAGAGGACCACAGACATCACTACGTACAAGCTGCAATTTCTGCGTAGCCCAAACTGAACCATCTTTTGGAAAGGAGGAATGCTGCATTTTCCCCAAAATACAGCCTTCACATACATGTTTTCTAGGTGCCTCAAGCTTGGGCAAAAAAGACACCATATCAAATTTCTGCAGGCGTAGCAAACTAGCAAAATTCAGATGTCCAAAGCATGCATGCCAAAGCTTTGCATTTGACATAGCCTGAGAATCATGAACTGCACATGTCGAATCAATTACAGATCTTTCATGGTCTATGAGCTTATATAGACCACGACATAAAATGCCAGAAGCAATAATAACATCGCCATTTGACAGATCATGAACTGTACATTTGTCATCAACAAAATTCACAACCAAGCCAATCTTGACTAATGCAGAAACTGATAACAGATTCTTCTTGATCCCTAGTACAAATAAAGCATCTGACAAGGTGAAAGAACTACCATCAACAGTTGTCAGAATGATCTTACCAACTCCCATAACAGGATAAGAGGAGTTGTTGGCGCATGTGACAGTATTCCCTTGAGGGGAAGGCCCGAGTGAAGAGAAGAAACTGCGCTGCGAGGTAATATGTTTGGTCGCCCCACTGTCAAAGTACCAAACATCTGAGTCCACTGTAGACATGCACTACTCATGAGAAGATGGGTCAAAACTGCAAACAGTAGTAAATGCCCATTCGTCTTCCTGCGCAAGATTAGCAGACTCTGTTTTTGGTGTAGAGGCTTCTGCAACAACCATTCCAACCTCCTTTTTCTTTGCCTCTTTTGCAGCCAGTTTTGGAGAGTTCTTTATGATATGATCATTCCCTTTACAGTACTTGCAAAACAATTTCTGCTTTTCTGATTTCTTCTCATCTTTATCCTGGTCCTTCGGATGTGCAGCATTTGCAGTTTTGTGCTTACTAGTAGAAGAGCTCCATTTTCCTTTGCCCTTCTGACTAGCCAGGAAAGCTTGATCTGCAACACGCATAATGGACCTGTTCTGCCTAGGCTGATCTTCTTGCAACAGAACAGAGACTAGCTCCTCAAATGATAAGGCATTCGGATTGCCTTTCATCATCAACCGAAGAGTAGAAGCAAAACTCTTGTATGAATCAGGAAGACCATTCAGAACGGTCTGCACAAGTGAGCTATCTGGTATAACCTCATCAGCAGAAATCAACTGTTCCTTCAAATCTTTGATCTTCATTAGGAAACTGTCCATAGAATCACCTTCATTCATGTGCTCACTCTCCAACTGTTTTCAGAGGTAAGCAACACGAGCCTCATTCCTAGCTTGGTACAATGTGGTAAGTGTATCCCAAGCATCCCTAGCTGTTCTGCAAGAGGGAATATGAGGAATAATGGAACTTTTGACAGACAAAGCTATCAATGCATGTGCCTGGGCATCTCTGCCATCCCAATGAATGTGCTCTGCAGTAGGTGCAACAAAAACAACAGCACGAACAGGAATCTGCAGAATATCATCTTCAACACCATCTTCATCAGCTCGAGCACCTGTATTTGCAGTACCTATCGTTACAGGTGTAACAGGACGTCTTTCAATACCCTGCACAATGTTCCACAATCCTTTTGCAACCAAAACATGTCGCATCATATAAGCCCATAATGGGTAGTTGGTACCATCCAACTTATCCTCAACATCCAACATACAGAATACATCACTGCTTTCAGCCATGGCCGGTGACTAAAATACCTTGATGCAGAAAATTGACTGTATCTCAAAAAGTTGAACAGACCTACCCAGACAAGTTCTGGTAGACCTGTAGCAGACTTTGAGATGCTTAAACTGGCGAACAAAAACTGGTATATACCTTTGGCACAAAAAGATGAAATAGCCTGCATAAGCATTGTGATAGTGCATTCGGAGGCCGAAACAAGCTCAGATCACGATTTTGGCACCACAAAGTGAAGCCGTTTTGATCTCGAAAACACCCTGAGTATGCTCATCGAAATTTGTACGATTCTGAGATTGCAAACGGAGGAGTGTCGACGGCACCCTAGATGAAGCGATGACCGTCTCTGATACCAATTGTTGGAGTTAGACATCTACAGAAGCACGCGAAAAGCACAAGGAAGAAGAAGAAGCTTGGAGCACAAACACACAATACTGAATGTATTACTAGAGAATGTACAAAGATAAGTAGCCCATTAGGGCAATAGGCGTATATACAAGCGGGGGAAAAAACCTCCTTAAAGAGGGAAAAAAGTGCCCCGGCGGTCCTAGTGTGTTCACACACATCACTACCTAAATATATCAACACCCTATACTTAGCCTCATAACTAGAAATGGCCATAGTAGGATGCTTCTTGCTCAGCCAAGATATGCATGAGCTATCAAGCATGAAGCAAAAACCACTAGCGGACACACGAGTGTCATAGCAACCAACCTAGTTAGAGTCAAAAAAAGAATGTAAATATGGCAGTAGTGATCCCCCCTTGGGATAAAACAATCCAAGTAGTCGAGTACCACTCAAGTAGCGAAAGATGTGCTTAACCACCTGCCAATGCTTGACTCCTAGGCAATGCATAAACATGCTCATCTATGAGAGAACAAACTGAATATATGGTTGAGTAATGCATAAGTAAATCAAGCATCCAACAACCTACTGATAGAGAACAACATGAAATGCATCTATGGCATCATGAAGACTCAATCATAAACCTATCTCCATAGGAATGGCAATAGGTTTATAGTCCTCAAGGCCAAAATGCTTCAATAATGTGTCAATATATTTCCTTTGACACAAAGTTATTCCCCCATCAACCTGCATAAACTGAATGCCCAAATAATGATGCAAATGCCCCAAATCAGACATCTCAAATGAAGCATGTAGATCAGCCTTAAAATAAGCAATATGCTTCTCATGAGGACCAGCGAGCAGCATGGCATCGACATACACCACAATGATAAGAAGCGAATCATTTGCATGCTTAACATATAAGGAGCTTTTAGTTGGCCTATTCTTAAAACCATGTGCAATCAGATAGGCATGTATCTTTTTATACCAAGCATGTGGTGTTTGCTTTAAACCATATAATGCCTTCTTTAACCTGGTGTCACTCTAGCACAATGGTAAGTACCAATGTGAGGAGATACATCTCATAAATGTCAATCCAGAGAGACGTGAGGACTGGTATGAAGACCATGAGCAAGTGAAGGCACAAGTGCATGAGTGGGAGCACACAAGCATGCACACACATCCACACACACACACACAAGGCAAGAACAAAGAGAGGAACAATGGAAAGATTCGATTACAAAAGAACTCTCTTAAAAAGCTTCAAACGAAGTTTCAAAAATGTGAAATGATATTTACAATGGTTCTTGGTGATAAAAATCACTATTTTTATAGGGATTTCTTTTGAAAATTTTACATGTACTTCTTGGAGCTCCCTACTTGCTCCCTCTTCTTTTGTTTCCACTTCTTTGATGTTCTCCCATGCCTTGTGATTGACCTTGAGTGTCAACACTCCCCCCCTCTCGAGTCTATTGTTCATGACAGACCTTGTTGGAGTGGGTGTTCCATGTAGTACTCTGAGAGGTAGTGTCTAACATGTATCCAAAAGAGCGGTGTGCCTTGTAGATGTAGCAAGATTGGTTGTCCTTGTCTTCAGTTTGTAATTTCTAACCCACGTAAGTGTTGTTCCCTTTGCATGTAGCTCTTCCTTGGATTCCAGCATGAATGTGTCATTATGAGCTTCCAAAAGCTTCTAGTTGCTCAAAAAAGGTTGTCAATGCTGATTTTGAGCAGCTATTGGCGATGAATTGATTCAACGGTACTAATGTTGTAACCTTGATGTCCTCTGGATCTTTCAAAATATGTTTCATAGTTGTCATGCCAAGTACTCGTGACCCATAATGGATGATGTGTAAGTGCATTAGTGCATGGGCTGAAAAATATGTGCCTTGTGCATGGCCTTGTAATGTAGCCCTATGCATGCTTACTTGGGGAATGCATTGGAAGATGTATGGTGCAAGAAATTGGGTCTTGAGTGAAGTGCTCAAGGGTATGCTGGCGAAGAGGTTTCCTCATCTATCATGGTTATAGTGGTGCTGAACTAGGCGAGTCTTACCATGGTGAAAGGTTGGTCGATATTCAACTCTTCATGCTGTACATGGTGATTGACCATTGGCTTGTCTTTCTTGTTGATGGATGTCCTTGTGAATGGTTCACTGATGAGATTCTTCAAGCGCATAATTTTGTGCTTTTTTTTTAAAGAATGGCATAAAACAAGAAGAAAGAGGTTAGTATCAAAAACTATTTTACATATGTCAAGTGTGTCTCATGTGCTTGGGATTTCTCCATTGTGTCTATGCACGACCGTGTTATGTGGCCCTATATCAATGCATACTTTGGAAATGCATGACTTGAATGGTGCAAAAGACAAATTTATGCCAAAGGCACATGGTTTTTTCACATTGAGGCTTTCGATGTTATTTGTAGATGTTGATGCCATCTTATTTGGAGGTATCTATTGGGTCTTGAAATGATGCATTCCTCCTTATAGGGATCCATTTTAGAATTTTGTTTGGCCACTAGAGATCACTGCTGGCCTTTTCATCTTTGGGTCCTTTCTTACATTTTGTATCACTCGTGGTTGGCCCTTTGGTTCTGTGGGGGCTACTGGTGCTTTTGGTCTCCAAACCCAGACCTTTGTTGCTTATCTTCTTACTATTGCTGAAGAGGTGAATTGATATTCTTTGGCTCTTTGTGCCTAGTTTTGACCCTTGCCTCTTGTTGGCTTCTTTGTTGAGACTTTTCTTGTGAGGGAGATCAGCAGTGTTTGTGCATGGAAGAGTGCCTTGGGTACCCACATGTGTAATTGTCCTTGTTGAGCTGCAACTAATTTCTTAGGCACCCAAAGTTGTTGGATTCCTTGTGGTGGAGCTTGTCCTCGTTGCTTGGTTCTTCTTTTGGCATGCTTGGCTTGCTTGGATGGGAATTGGTGTGTCAAAACTGGTGGTTGCTCTCCTTTTTGTACCCTGATCTGTTTAATGCTCGGAGCTACTTTCTTCTTGAATTTTGTTTGTCTATTTGATTTAGTGCTGTTTTGCTTTCCTATGTGGTTGAACTATTATGGCTGCATTCATCTTTGAAAAAGAAGAGAGGTCTTCTTGTCTTTGAGCTTGTTCTTTCATGACTGAGTCCTTTTGCATCATATAGCTCTTGGCACATAGACCATCTTCTTCTCCAAGATTAGGCTTAGAAGAACTAAGAGAATGTGTGACACGTGGATTTATGAGCATGCAATTCTGTAATTCTAATGTAATGCATTGTCCATGTACCCAAACTTTAAGAAGTTGACTTCTTAGGTTTAAGTTGACTGCATGGTCATAGATCCAATCTTGACCCAAGACAAGTGGTTCCATAAGGTCCTCATCTTCACACACTAGCATTTTGACTATCATTGGGACATCTTGAAGGTAGATGGGAAGCTCCACCTCACCCAAACCAGGGGTTTCCACACCTCTTAAACCCACTAAATAAGCTTCTAATGGCTTAACTTCCATGCCCAATCCTTCACAGCATGAGTACCTAATTGCAGTAGTGGCAGTGCCAGAATCGGTTAGTGCTTTGATCGTCTTATTTACAGTGGCGTGCCCTAGTTCAACCGTGATGAATAGTCATCTATCTATATGCTAGGACGTGTGCTCTTTTTGGTGCACATAGCCATGTGATATCTTGGGGCTTCTGGATTGGCATGTAGGCCTACTTGCCTTAACTTATTTCGCATAATGCGCTCTCTGGCCTCTACCTATACTTCTTCTCTAACCCTTAGCTCTTCTTCTTTTTGCTTGACTCTACATCCATTAATATAGTTTGGCAAGATGTCACCTTCTAGCATTGGCAATTGAACTACACCACTAGTGGAAATTCTATTAATGATCATGGCTCCATATCCTCTTTTCTCTAGTTTACATGCATGCTGCTTTAGTGTATAAACCAGCACTATATCTCCTTCTTTCAATCCTTTATCCTTGATGTGTGCATCAAAGTATGCCTTTTGTCTTTTCTTTGCAACATAGATGCCTGCTGCTGCTTGTAGCCTTGTCTCACCTAAGCATTCTAGATCAAAGATCTTGGAGGACAACTCATGTCCATTCGACTCGTGCTCCTGTGCCACTTTTAAAGCTGGGATTAGGAAGTCCAATGGTAGCACAACATTCGGTCCGAAGACCATATGAAATGGGGTGGCATTGAGTATCATTTTGTAGGAAACTCGATAAGCCCAAACAACTGCAAAACAACTTTGGAACAATGTAGTGACAGATGTAGATCGAAGACCCACAAGTGCTTCTACTTCACCGTCTACTATCATAGATGGAGCTTCTTCTTCAAGTACACTTGTTTCTCCTTCTCCACCTACACAGGAGCATCTTAGATGGGATGGAAAAGATGCTCAAGCTCATGCTTTGATTGCACTTTTTGTGAAGCATCATATAGTTCGACACATTTGGTCATGTTCTACATCAAGACAGGCATGGGACACTCTTGCTTCTTCGTATGTCGTGCATAATGACGCACGTGTCCCATACTTGAGGAAGCAACTTGAGGATGTATGTATGGATGAAAATGAGTATGTGGGTGTATGTGACATGCATCAAGGAATTGAAAGAGCAATTGGCAAACATAGATGAGATTATTCCGAATGAATCACTCATCTCTACATTGTTGAAAGGATTACCAGAATCTTTTCAAAGCTTTGCTACTACTCTCTGTTTGGTTGAAAAAGGGAATCATAATATGTATGCATTTGATGAGGTTATGCCTCTTCTTTTGCAAGAAGATCAATCTAGAGTGAATAGGAGTGGTTTGATTGAGGGAACGCAAGCACTTGCTATCTCACAAAAGGGGAAAAGCAAGTATGGTTCAGCTTTGGGTTCATCAAAACCAAAGCCTCAACCTTCCTCTTCCACTCATTCCTCTAATGATGCCAATTCGCAAAAGAAGAAGAGATGCAATATTTTCAGAAGGTTAGTCATACTATTGATGAGTGTAGAAAGCTTGCTAAGCACATTGAAAAGAAGAAGGAATCAGGCATGTCTATTGCTGAAAATTCAGCAAATGCAAAGAATGATGAAGTTAACATGGCTCAAGATTTTTGGGCATGTGTTGTTACATGTCATTACGATGCATATTTGCATTCTAAATGTATGGTTGTGAGTGAGGTTGATTCCAATTGGTTCTTTGATAGTGGTGCTTCAAAGCACATAACATCATGCAAAAGATTTTTTGCCTCTTTGAAAGATGCACCCAAAGGAGGACATGTGATGTGTGTAAACAATTCCACTTATCCTATCATTGGAGTAGGAGAAATTGAGCTTACAACTACAAATGGAGGTGCGATTTTCTTGAAAAATGCATTGTATCTGCCCGATATCAAGAAGAACTTAATTTCAGTTTTGTTGATTGCCAAAGCTCGACTTCATGTAAACTTTGTTGATAATAAGTGTATGGTTCATGATTTCAGCAATGGTGATCGTGATGTTCGGTACATTATGTAATGGTTTGTATCACATGGATACATACAAGAGGGCTGTCTCAAATGCCTTGGTTGCTCGTACTTCTTCCATGGCTGAAATGGAGCTCGTTTTGGTCACTTGAACTTCAATAGTTTGCTTTACTTGCAAAAGAAGGACATGGTTATTGGTTTTCCTACACTTGAGTCCATTGAAAAGCATGCATGTGAAGGTTGCATTCTTGGAAAAATGCATCATGCTTCTTTTCCAAAAGATAGTCATACAAATACTACAAGAAAATTACAGCTTGTTCATAGTGATGTATGTGGTCCCGTCAAGACTCCATCTTTTGGGAAGCATGTATATTTTGGTACCTTCATTGATGATGCTACTCGGCATACATGGGTGTATCCTATGAAAGCAAAGAATGAGGTATTCTCTTGCTTCAAAGCATTTTTAGCTATGGCTGAAAATTTTTCTTCATAAAAGCTTTTGACTCTACGCACGGATCGTGGTGGTGAATACATGTCACATGAGTTTAATGCTTTTCTTTGTGAAAGAGGTATTTCACACCAATGTACGATGCCATATACACCTTAGCAAAATGGTGTTGCCGAGCATAAAAATAGAACTCTACTTGAAATGGCATGATGTATGGTTAAAGGAAAGCATCTTCCTGATAAGTTTTGGATGGAACTGATTGTCCCACTAAAGCACTGCAGTCTATCACTCCATATGAGGCTTGGCATGGTCACAAGCCATCTGTTGCTCATTTGCATGTTTTTGGTTGTTTGGCATATGCATTATTGTTTGAACAACAATGCAAAAAATTGGATGATAAGGCAACAAAGTGTATGTTTCTTGGGTACAATTCTAAAAGCAAAGGCTATCGTTTGTATCGTCCATAGACTAAATGCATTTTGGTTAGCTGTGATGTTGCTTTTGTGGAAGATGCTATTCAACCATTACTTTCATGTACTAAGGAGGCATCTGTTAGCTCCAAAGACATGTATGATACTTTGTTGCCTCTTTTTATAGGTGGACAGTCTATTGTTAGTCCTAATTAGGCAACTTCTCAACCTTTACAGGTTTCATGTGATGATGCAGATCATTCCATTTCTGATGTAGATTTGCATGATGCACTTATTGATGAAAGAGCTGATATTTAGAAGGCAAAAACTATGCCAAAATGGCTAGTGCAAACTTTGTGTGATAGCAAATTAGATGCACCTCTGTCATATCATACTTGATCAAGCTGTCATAGTGCCTCTTTTGCATCAAATTGCTATGCTATGGCTACCTCTAGTCTCTGTTATGAGAATGAGCCGATTTTTTTTATGAAGCACAAAATTTTGAAAATTGGATGGCTGCTATGCAATCAGAATATGATGCTATCATGAAAAATGATACCTGGTCTTTATGTGACTTGCCTCTGGCAAGAAGGCCATTGGCACAAAGCAGATATAGAAGCTGAGGCATAAACCTGATGGAACACTTGATAGGTATAAGGCTAGGCTTGTTGTAAAGGGTTATGTGTAGGGAAGAGGCATTTATTTTGATGAAACCTTTGCACCTACATGCCGAATGACCACTCTTCATAGCATTTGTGCACTTGCGGCTCATCATGGTTGGAATGTACATCAGTTGGATATTAAAACAACATTTGTGAATGGCAACTTGCATGAAGAAGTGTATGTTTTTTCACCCTATGGCTTTATGCAAAAAGGGTATGAAGACCAGGTGTGAAGGTTAAAGAAGGCATTATATGTTTTAAAGCAAGCACCACATGCTTGGTACGAAAAGATACATGCCTATCTGATTGCACATAGTTTTGAGAATAGTCCAACTGAGAGCACCTTATATGTTAAGTGTACAACTGATGTGCTTCTGATCATTATTGTGTATGTTGATGACATGCTAGTCAATGGTCCTCATGAGAAGCTTATTGTTGATTTTAAGGTTGTTTTGCATGCCTCATTTGAGATGTCAGATTTGGGGCATTTTCGTCATTATTTGGGCATTCAATTTATGTAGGTTGATGGGGGAATAGCTTTATGTCAAATGAAATATATTAACACATAATTGCAGCATTTTGGCCTTGAAGACTGTAAACCTATTGCCACTCCTATGGAGAAAGGTTTACAATTGAGTCTTCATGATGCTAGAGATGCATTTGATGTTGTCCTTTATCAGCAGGCTATTGGATGCTTGATTTACTTATGCATTACTTGGCTAGATATTCAATTTGCTATCTCACAGATGAGCAGGTTTATGCATTGCCCAAGAGTCAAGCATTGGCAGGAAGTTAAGTGCATCTTTCACTACTTGAGTGGTACTCGACTACTTCGATTGTTTTATCCAAAGGGTGGATCACTACCGCCAGATTTACATGTTTTTTTGACTCCAACTAGGCTAGTTTCTTTGACACTCGTGTGTCCACTAGTGGTTTTTGCTTCATGCTTGGTACCTCATGCATATCTTGGCTGAGCAAGAAGCAGCCTACTGTGGCCACTTCTAGTTGTGAGGTTGAGTATAGGGTAGCTTTCACAGCGACTATTGAGTGTGTGTGGGTCAAATGCCTTATGGATGATTTGGGTGTTGGTCAATCTTCTGCCACCACCATCTTCACTGATAGTCAGAGTGGATTGGCAATTGCGAGGAACCTTGTGTTCCATGCTCACACTAAAAACATTGAGGTGCATTATCATTATGTCAGGGAGAGGTTCTATGCTAGAAAGATCACCTTGACATATGTGCCCATGTAGGAGAACATTGTAGACCTTTTCACCAAGGCTGTGCCTAGGGAGAAGTTTGAAACTTTCTGCAATGCTTTGGTCTTACTTCCTTTTGTGGATTGATTCCACATAGCTTGGCACTTCGTTATACATGAGTGCTAGCTCCTTGTTCACTGCATCACTCCCAAGGGGGATTTGTTGATATACTTAGGTAGTGATATGTGTGAACACACTAGCACCATTGGGGCACTTTTTTCCCTCTTTAGGAGGTTTTTTCCCCCAACTTGTATATACGGCTATAGCCCTAATGGGTTACTTATCTTTGTACATTCTAGTGTTAATACATTCAGTAGTGTGTGTTGTGCTCCAAGATTCTGTTGATATATTTAGGTAGTGATGTGTGTGAACACTCTAGGATAGCTGGGGCACTTTTTTCCCTCTTTAGGAGGTTTTTTTCCCCCGGCTTGTATATACGCCTATTGCCCTAGTGGGCTACTTATCTTTGTACATTCTCTAGTAATACATTGAGTCTTGTGTGTTGTGCTCCAAGCTTCTTCTTCTTCCTTGTGCTGTTCGCGTGCTTCCGCAGACGTGTAACTCCAACAATTGGTATCAGAGCAAGTCGTCGCTTCATCTAGGGCACTGTCGACACTCCTCCGTTTGCAGTCTCAGATTCGCACGAAATTTGGTGAGCATACTCAGGGTGTCTCAGATCTGAGCTCGTTTCGACCTCCAAACGCACTATCGCAGTGCTTGTGCAGGCTATTTCGTCCTTTTGTGCCAAAGGTATATACCAGTTTCTGTTCGCCAGTTTAAGTGTCTCGAAGTCTGCTACAGGTCTAGCAGAACTCGTCTGGGCAGTTCCGTTCAACTTTTTGAGATACAATCAATTTTCTTCATCAAGGTATTTTAGTCATCGGCCATGGCTGAAAGCAGTGATGTATTCCATATGTTGGCTGTTGAGGATAAGTTGGATGGTACCAACTACCCATTATGGGCTTATATGATGCGACATGTATTGGTTGCAAAAGGACTGTGGAACATTGTGCAGGGTGTTGAAAGACGTCCTGTTACACCTGCGACTACATGTACTACAAATACAGGTGCTGGAGTTGATGAAGATGGTGTCGAAGATGATATTGTGAAGATTCCAGTTCGTGCTGCTGTTTCTGTTGCACCTACTGCAGAGCAGATTCGTTGGGATGGCAGAGATGCCCAGGCACATGCATTGATAGCTTTGTCTGTCAAACGTGCCATTATTCCTCACATACGCTCTTGCAGAACAGCTAGGGATGCTTGGGATACACTTACCACATTGTACCAAGCTAGGAATGAGGCTCGTGCTGCTTATCTCCAAAAACAGTTGGAGAGTGAGCACATGAATGAAGGTGATTCTATGGATAGTTTCATAACGAAGATCAAAGATTTGAAGGAACAATTGATTTCTGCTGATGAGGTTATACCAGATAGCTCACTTGTGCAGACCGTTCTGAATGGTCTTCCTGACTCATATCAGAATTTTGCTTCTACTCTTCGGTTGATGATGAAAGGCAATCCAAATGCCTTATCAATAAAATGGGAGACAACCAAACGATTCAGTGGTCTAGATATGAAAGTCTGCAAACCACAATAAACAAAAAAATAAAAAATAAAAATGAAATCAAATATACATAGCTACACATGCATACATACATATACATACTACATACACATTCATACATACATACATGCATACATACATACACATATGCACATACATATATGCATACATATATATACATACATATACACATATAAAACACATATACACACATACATACATATACACATACACATACGTATACACATGCACATGCATATACTCATCCACATACACATATATAAAATTATATGCATATATATACAAATATATATATATATATATACATATATATATATATGTATATTTATTTATTTATTTTTATAAATATGTTTTTTTAATGAACTTACAAGTTATTATCTGAAAAGTTTTTACCAAGTCAGAATATTCTTCCTACCTCACATGATGAAATGAAGAAGATAAACAACAATCTTGCTATAGATTGTCAATGTATACATGCATGTCCTAAGGATTGTATTTTATATAGAGGTGAATATGCAGGCTCTTTGACATGTCCAAAATTTCAATCTCCTCGATATAAGGACGAAGAAGGTAAAATCCCAAAAAAGGTATTGAGACATTTTCCATTGGCTTCACGGATTAGACATATGTTTCAAAGCCCCAAATTATCAAAGCTTTTGACATGGGGACATGATCATAAAATTACTGATGGAATAATCAGAATTCCTCATGATAGTGTTGCTTTTCAGCATATTGATTCTACATGGCCTGATTTTGCACAAAATGCACAGAATCTAAAGTTAGGAGTTGCATTAGATGGGGTTAATCCATTCTCCATGAAATCCACTAAATGGTCAACATGGCCAGTGGTAGTCATAAACTACAATCTTCTACCATATCTTAGCATTAAAAAGGAACATTTAATGCTTTCATTTTTAGTCCGAGGAAAAAGACAAGTTAAAGATATGAATATATATCTTGCTCCTCTCATTGACGATCTCCAAGAGTTATGGAGAGGTATTAATGTCATTGATGTATCGAAAAGCATCAATGAAAGATATATTACGGTTCATGGTATTGTGGCTTGGACTATTCACGATTTTGCAAGATATGGTGTTTGTTCACGTATGTTGATATATTCAGGTAGTGATGTGTGTGAACACTCTAGGACCGCCGGAGCACTTTTTTCCCTCTTTAGGAGGTTTTTTTCCCCCAGCTTGTATATATGCCTATTGCCCTAATGGGCTACTTATCTTTGTACATTCTCTAGTAATACATTCAGTATTGTGTGTTTGTGCTCCAAGCTTCTTCCTCTTCCTTGTCCTGTTTGCGTGCTTCCGTAGACGTCTAACTCCAACAATTGGTATCAGAGCAGGTTGTCGCTTAATCTAGGGTGCCGTCAACACTCCTCCGTTTGCAGTCTCAGATTCGCACGAAATTTGGTGAGCATACTCAAGGTGTTTCAGAGATCATAACCACTTCGCTCTATCGTGCCGAAATCATGATCTGAGCTCGTTTCGGCCTCCGAATGCACTATCGTAGTGCTCGTGCAAGCTATTTTGTCTGTTTGTGCCAAAGGTATATATCAGTTTCTGTTCGCCAGTATAAGCGTCTCAACGTCTACTACAGGTTTAGCAGAACTCCTCTGGGCATTTTTGTTCAACTTTTTGAGACAATCAATTTTTTGCATCAAGGTATTTTAGTCACCGACCATGGCTGAAAGCAGTGATGTATTCCGTATGTTGGCTGTTGAGGATAAGTTGGATGGTACCAACTACCCGCTATGGGCTTATATGATGTGACATGTATTGGTTGCAAAAGGATTGTGGAACATTGTGCAGGGTGTTGAAAGACGTCCTGTTACACCTCTGACTACAGGTACTGCAAATATAGGTGCTGGAGCTGATGAAGATGGTGTCGAAGATGATATTCTGCAAATTACTATTCGTGCTGCTGTTTCTGATGCACCTACTATCGAGTAGATTCATTGGGATGGTAGAGATGCCCAGGCACATGCATTGATAGCTTTGTCTGTCAAACGTGCCATTATTCCTCATATTCGCTCTTGCAGAACAACTAAGGATGCTTGGGATACACTTACCACATTGTACCAAGCTAGGAATGAGGCTCGTGTTGCTTACCTCTGAAAATAGTTGGAGAGCGAGCACATGAATGAAGATGATTCTATAAACAGTTTCCTAACAAAGATCAAAGACTTGAAGGAAAAATTGATTTCTGTTGATGAGGTTATACCAGATAGCTCACTTGTGCAGACCGTTTTGAATGGTCTTCCTGATTCATATCATAGTTTTGCTTATGCTCTTCGGTTAATGATGAAAGGCAATCCAAATGCCTTGTCATTTGAGGAGTTAGTCTCTGTTCTGTTGCAAGAAGATCAGTCAAGGCAAAACAGGTCCATTATGCGAGTTGCAGATCAAGCTTTCCTGGCTAGTTAGAAGGGCAAAGGAAAATGGAGCTCTTCAACTAGTAAGCAGAAATCTGCTAATTCTACATATTCGAAGAAGGAAGATAAAGATGAGAAGAAATCAGAAAAGCAGAAATTGTTTTGTAAGTACTATAAAGGGAATGATCATATCACAAAGAACTGTCCAAAACTAGCTGCTAAAGAGGCAAAGAAGAAAGAGGCTAGAATGGTTGTTGCAGAGGCCTCTAAACCAAAAACAGAGTCTACTAATCTTGTGCAGGAAGAAGAATGGGCATTTACTACTGTTTGCAGTTTTGACCCATCTTCTCATGAGCAGTGCATGTCTGTAGTAGACTCAGATGTTTGGTACTTTGACAGTGGGGAGACCAAAAATATTACCTCGCAGCGCAGTTTCTTCTCTTCACTCGAGCCTGCCCCTATAGGGAATACTATCACATGCGCCAACAACTCCTCTTATCCTGTTTGTTGGAGATAGATGTCTGCGAAAGCACGAGAACAACACAACGAAGAAGAAGAAGCTTGGAGCACAAACACACAATAGTGAATGTATTATTAAAGAATGTACAAAGATAAGTAGCCCATTGGGGCAATAGGCGTATATACAAGCCGAGAGAAAAAAACCTCCTAGAGAGGGAAAAAAGTGCCCCGGCGGTCCTAGTGTGTTCACACACATCACTACCTAAATATATCAACAAATCCCCCCTGGGAGTGATGCGGTGAACAAGGAGCTCGCACTCATGTATAAGGAAGTGCCAAGCTATGTGGAAATCACTCCACAAAAGGAAGTAAGCCCAAAGCTTTGCGGAAAGCTTCAAACTTCTCCCTAGGTAGAGCCTTCGTGAAAAGGTATGCAATGTTCTCCTGCGAGGGCACATATACCAAGCTGATCTCCCCAACAGAGAACCTCTCCCTGACATAGTGATAATGCACCTCAATGTGCTTAGTGCGAGCATGGAACACAGGGTTCCTCGCAACTGCCAATGCGCTCTGACAGTTAGTGAAGATGGTGGTGGCAGAAGACTGACCAACACCCAAATCAGCCATAAGGCGTCTGAGCCACACACACTCAACAGTCTCAGTGAAAGCTTCCCTATACTCAGCCTCACAACTGGAAGTGGCCACAGTAGGCTGCTTCTTGCTCACCAAGATATACATGAGCTACCAAGCATGAAGCAAAAACCACTAGTGGACACACGAGTGTCATAGCAACTAGCCTAACCTGAGTCAAAAAAAGCATGCAAATCTGGAGGTAGTGATCCCCCCTTGGGATAAAGCAACCCAAGTAGCCGAGTACCACTCAAGTAGCAAAAGATGCGCTTAACCGCCTTCCAATGAGTGACTCCTGGGCAATGCATAAACCTGCTCATCTGTGAGACAACAAACTGAATATCTGGCCGAGTAATGCATAAGTAAATCAAGCATCCCAACAGCTTGCTGATAGAGAACATGATCAAATGCATCTCTAGCATCATGAAGACTCAATCGTAAACCTGTCTCCATAGAAGTGGCAATAGGCTTACAGTCTTCAAGGCCAAAATGCTGCAATAATGTGTCAATATATTTCGTTTGACACAAAGCCATTGCACCATCAACTTGCATAAACTGAATGCCCAAATAGTGATGCAAATGCCGCAAATCAGACATCTCAAATGACGCATGCAAATCAGCCTTGAAATCAATAATATGCTTCTCAATAGGACCAATGATCAGCATGTCATCAACATAGACAACAATGATCAGAAGCACATCATTAGCACGGTTAACATATAAGGTGCTTTTAGTTGGACTGTTCACAAAACCATGTGCAACCAGATAGGCATGTATCTTCTCATACCAAGCACGTGGTGCTTGCTTTAAACCATATAATGCTTTCTTTAACCTGCACACTTTGTTTTCATGCCCTTTCTGCACAAAGCCACGGGGCTGAAAAACATACACTTCTTCATGCAAGTCACCATTCAAAAATGCTGTTTTAATGTCCAACTGATGTACATTCCAACCATGATGGGCTGCAAGTGCACAAATGCTCCGAACAGTAGTCATATGGCATGTAGGTGCAAAGGTCTCATCAAAATCAATGCCTCTTTCCTGTGCATAACCCTTTGCAACAAGCCTAGCCTTATACCTGGCAACTCTACCATCAGGTTTACGCTTCAGCTTGTATACCCACTTAGTGCCAATGACCTTCTTGCCAGGAGGAAAGTCACATAAAGACCATGTACCATTCTTCATTATAGCATCATATTCAGATTGCATAGCAGCCATCCAATTTTCTCAATTGTGTGCTTCATCAAAAGAAACAGGCTCATTCTCATCACAGAGGCTAGACACAGCCATAGCATAGAAATCTGATGCAAAGGAGGCACTATGAGAGCCTGAACGAGTACGATATGACAAAGGTGCATCTAATTTGCTGTCTCGCAAAGTCTACACCAACCATTTTGGCATAGTTTTTGCCTGCTCAATATCAGCTCTCTCATCAACAAGTGTATCATGTAAATCTGCATCAGAAATGGAATGATCTGCATCATCATATGAAACCTGCAAAGGCTGAGAAGTTGCCTCATTAGGACCAGCACTAGACTGCCCACCTGTAAAAAGAGGCATCAAAGTATCATACATGTCTTTAGAGCTAAGAGATGTCTCCTTAGTACATGAAAGCAATGGCTAAATAACATCTTCCACAAAGACAACATCATGGCTAACCAGAATGCGTTTAGTCTGTGGATGATATAGACGATAGCCTTTAGTTTTAGAACTGTACCCAACAGAAATACATTTTACTGCCTTATCATCCAATTTTCTGCGATGTTGTGCAGGCACTAGTGCATATGCCAAACAACCAAAAACCCGTAGATGAGCAATAGATGGCTTGTGATCATGCCAAGCCTCATATGGAGTGATAGACTGTAGCGCTTTAGTGGGACACCTGTTAAGTACATATGATGCATACATGACAGCCTCAAGGCAAAAACTATGTGGTAAAGCCTGACTCTTGACCATACACCTCGCCATCTCCATGAGTGACCTGTTCTTCTGTTCAGCAACTCCATTCTGTTGAGGTGTATACGACACTGTACACTGGTGTTTTATCCCACGTTCAGCCAGAAATGCATTAAAATCAGAAGACATATATTCCCCCCCTCGATCAGAATGGAGGGTGCCCATTTTACATGCAGACATATTTTCATCCAAAACCAAAAACTGTTTGAAGCACAAAAACACTTCGGACTTTGCCTTCAATGGATATACCCATGCATGCCTGGAAAAATCATCAATCAAAGTTACGAATTAAAGATAGTTTCCAAAAGAAGGTGTCTTCATAGGACCACAGACATCACTATGTACAAGCTGCAATTTCTGCATACCCCAAATTGAACCATCTTTTGGAAAGGAGGAATGCTGCATTTTACCCGAAATATAGCCTTCACATACATGTTTTCCAGGTGCCTCAAGCTTGGGCAAAGAAGACACCATATCAGATTTCTGCAGGCGTAGCAAACTCGCAAAATTCAGATGACCAAAGCATGCATGCCAAAGCTTTGCATCTTAGATAGCCTGAGAATCATGAACTGCACATGCCGAATCATTCACAGATCTTTCATAGTTTATGAGCTTATACAGCCCACGACATAAAATGCCAGAAGCAATAATAACATCGCCATTTGATAGATCATGAACTGTACATCTGTCATCAACAAATTTCATAACCAAGCCAATCTTGGCTAATGCAGAAATTGATAACAGATTCTTCTTGATCCCTGGCACAAATAAAGCATCTGACAAGGTGAAAGAACTACCATCAGCAGTAGTCAGAATGATCTTACCAACTCCCATAACAGGATAAGAGGAGTTGTTGGCGCATGTGACAGTATTCCCTGTAGGGGCAGGATCGAGTGAAGAGAAGAAACTGCGCTGCGAGGTAATATGTTTGGTCGCCCCACTGTCAAAGTACCAAACATCTGAGTCCACTGCAGACATGCACTGCTCATGAGAAGATGGGTCAAAGCTGCAAACAGTAGTAAATGCCCATTCTCATTCCTGCACAAGATTAGCAGACTCTGTTTTTGGTGTAGAGGCTTCTGCAACAACCATTCCAGCCTCCTTTTTCTTTGCCTCTTTTGCAGCCAATTTTGGACAGTTCTTTATGATATGATCATTCCCTTTACAGTACTTGCAAAACAATTTTTGCTTTTCTGATTTCTTCTCATCTTTATCTTCCTTCTTCGAATATGCAGAATTAGCAGATTTCTGTTTACTAATTGAAGAGCTCCATTTTCCTTTGCCCTTCTGACTAGCCAGGAAAGCTTGATCTGCAACTCGCATAATGGACGTGTTTTGCTTGGACTGATCTTCCTGCAACAGAACAGAGACTAACTCCTCAAATGATAAGGCATTCGGATTGCCTTTCATCATCAATCAAAGAGTAGAAGCAAAACTCTGATATGAGTCAGGAAGACCATTCAGAACGGTCTGCACAAGTGAGCTATTTGGTATAGCCTCATCAGCAGAAATCAACTCTTCCTTCAAGTCTTTGATCTTTGTTAGGAAACTGTCCATAGAATCACCTTCATTCATGTGCTCACTCTCCAACTGTTTTCAGAGGTAAGCAACACGAACCTCATTCCTAGCTTGGTACAATGTGGTAAGTGTATCCCAAGCATACGTAGCTATTCTCCAAGAGCGAATATGAGGAATAATGGAACATTTGACAGACAAAGCTATCAATGCATGTGCCTGGGCATCTCTGCCATCCCAGCGAATGTACTCTGCAGTAGGTGTAACAGAAACAGTAGCACGAACAGGAATCTACGGAATATCATCTTCGACACCATCTTTATCAGCTCCAGCACTTGTATTTGCAATACCTATAGTCAGAGGTGTAACAGGACGTCTTTCAACACCCTGCACAATGTTCCACAATCCTTTTGCAACCAATACATGTCGCATCATATAAGCCCATAATGGGTAGTTGGTACCATCCAACTATCCTCAACAACCAACATACAGAATACATCACTGCTTTCAACCATGGCCGATGACTAAAATACCTTGATGCAGAAAATTGACCGTATCCCAAAAAGTTGAACAGAACTGCCCAGATGAGTTCTGCTAGACCTGTAGCAGACTTTGAGACGCTTAAACTGGCGAACAAAAATCGGTATATACCTTTGGCACAAAAAGACAAAATAGCCTACACAAGCACTACCATAGTGCGTTCAAAGGTCGAAACGAGCTCAGATCGCAATTTTGGCACCCTGAGTATGCTCAGCAAATCTTGTGCGAATCTGAGACTACAAACGGAGGAGTGTCGACGGCACCCTAGATGAAGCGACGACCTGCTTTGATACCAATTGTTGGAGATAGATGTCTGTGGAAGCACGCGAACATCACAAGGAAGAAGAAGAAGCTTGGAGCACAAACACACAATAGTGAATGTATTACTAGAGAATGTACAAAGATAAGTAGCCCATTAGGGCAATAGGTGTATATACAAGCCGAGGGAAAAAAACCTCCTAAAGAGGGAAAAAAGTGCCCCGACAGTCCTAGTGTGTTCACACACATCACTACCTAAATATATCAACACTGTTATGGGAGTTGTAAGATCATTCTGACTACTGCTGACGGTAGTTCTTTCACCTTGTCAGATGCTCTATTTGTGCTAGGGATCAAGAAGAATTTGTTATCAGTTTCTGCATTAGCCAAGATTGGATTGGTTGTGAAATTTGTTGATGAGAGATGTACAATTCATGATCTGTCAAATGGTGATGTTATTATTGCTTCTGGCATTTTATGTCGTGGGCTGTATAAGCTCATAGACTATGAAAGTTCTGTGAATGATTTGGCATGTGCAGTACATGATTCTCAGGCTATGTCAGATGCAAAGCTTTGGCATGCACCCTTTGGTCATCTGAACTTTGCTAGTTTGCTATGCCTGCAAAAATCTGATACACAAGCTTGAGGAACCTGGAAAACATGTATGTGAACGCTGTATTTTCGGCAAAATGCAGCGTTCCTCCTTTCCAAAAGATGGTTCAGCTCGGGCTACGCAGAAATTGCAGCTTGTACATAGTGATGTCTGTGGTCCTATGCAGACACCCTGTTTTGGAAATTACCTTTACTTACGGACTTTCATTGATGATTTTTCTAGGCATGCATGGGTATATCCACTCAAAGCAAAGTCCGAAGTGTTCATGTGCTTTAAACAGTTTTTGGTTTTGGCTGAAAATCTGTTAACATGTAAAATGGGCACCCTCCGTTCTGATCGAGGGGGGGAATATATATGTCTTCTGATTTTAATGCATTTCTGGCTCAACGTGGGATAAAACACCAGTGTACAGTGCCGTATACACCTCAATAGAATGGAGTTGCTGAACGAAAGAACAGGTCACTCATGGAGATGGCAAGGTGCATGGTCAAGAGTCAGGCTTTACCACATAGTTTCTGGCTTGAGGCTGTCATGTGTGCAGCATATGTACTGAACACGTGTCCCACTAAAGTGCTACAATCTGTCACTCCATATGAGGCTTGGCATGACCGCAAGCCATCTGTTGCTCATCTACGTGTTTTTGGTTGTTTGGCATATGCACTAGTGCCTGAACAACATCGCAGGAAATTGGATGATAAGGTAGTAAAATGTTTTTTTGTTGGGTACAGTTCTGAAAGTAAAGACTATCGTCTGTATCATCCACAGATGAAACGCATTCTGGTTAGCCGTGATGTTGTCTTTGTGGAAGATGCTATTCAGCCATTGCTTTCATGTACGAAGGAGAAATCTGTTAGCTCCAAAGACATGTATAATACTTTGATGCCTCTTTTTATAGGTGGATAGTCTAGTGCTGGTCCTAATGAGGCAACTTCTCAGCCTTTGCAAGTTTCATGTGATGATGCAGATCATTCCATTTCTGATGCAGATTTACATGATGCACTTGTTGATGAGAGAGCTGATATTGAGCAGGCAAAAACTATGCCAAAATGGCTGGTGCAGACTTTGCGTGAGAGCAAATTAGATGCACCTTTGTCATATCGTACTCGTTCAGGTCTCATAGTGCCTCCTTTGCATCAGATTTCTATGCTATGGCTGCATCTAGTCTCTGTGATGAGAATGAGCCTGTTTCTTTTGATGAAGCACAGAATTCAAAAAATTGGATGGCTGCTATGCAATCTGAGTATGATGCTATAATGAAGAATGGTACATGGTCTTTATGTGACTTGCCTCTTGCCAAGAAGGCCATTGGCACTAAGTGGGTATACAAGCTGAAGCATAAACCTGATGGTACAGTTGACAGGTATAAGGCTAGGCTTGTTGCAAAGGGTTATGCGTAGGAAAGAGGCATTGATTTTGATGAGACCTTTGCACCTACATGCCGTATGACTACTGTTCGGAGCATTTGTGCACTTGCAGCCCATCATGGTTGGAATGTACATCAGTTGGACATTAAAACAACATTTCTGAATGGTGACTTGCATGAAGAAGTGTATGTTTTTCAGCCTCGTGGCTTTGTGCAGAAAGGGCATGAGAACCAGGTGTGCATGTTAAAGAAGGCATTATATTGTTTAAAGCAAGCACCACGTGATTGGTATGAGAAGATACATGCTTATCTTGTTGCACATGGTTTTGAGAACAGTCCAACTGAAAGCACCTTATATGTTAAGCGTGCTAATGATGTGCTTCTGATCATTGTTGTCTATGTTGACGACATGCTGCTCATTGGTCCTATTGAGAAGCATATTGCTGATTTCAAGGCTGATTTGCATGCCTCATTTGAGATGTCTGATTTGCGGCATTTGCATCACTATTTGGGCATTTAGTTTATGCAAGTTGATGGTGGAATGGCTTTGTGTCAAACGAAATATATTGATACATTATTGCAGTGTTTTGGCCTTGAAGACTGTAAGCCTATTGCCAGACCTATGGAGACATGTTTACGATTGAGTCTTCATGATGCTGGAGATGCATTTGATGCTGTTCTGTATTAGCAGGCTATTAGATGCTTGATTTACTTATGAATTACTTGGCCAGATATTCAGTTTGCTGTCTCACAGATGAGCAGGTTTATGCATTGCCCAAGAGTCACGCATTGGAAGGTGGTTAAGCGCATCTTTCGCTACTTGAGTGGTGCTCGGCTACTTGGGTTGTTTTATCCCAAGGGGGGATCACTACCGCCAGATTTGCATGCTTTTTCTGACTCAGATTGGGCTGGTTGCTATGAAACTTGCGTGTCCACTAGTGGCTTTTGCTTAATGCTTGGTAGCTCATGTATATCTTGGTTGAGCAAGAAGCAGCCTACTGTGGCCACTTCCAGTTGTGAGGCTGAGTATAGGGCAGCTTTCACAGTGACTGTTGAGTGTGTGTGGCTTAGATGCCTTATGGCTGATTTGGGTGTTGGTTAGCCTTCTGCCACCACCAGCTTCACTCACAGTTAGAGTGCATTGGCAGTTGCGGGGAACCTTGTGTTCCATGCTTGTACTAAGCACATTGAGGTGCATTATCATTATGTTAGGGAGAGGTTCTCTGCTGGGGAGATCAACTTGGCATATGTGCCCACACAAGAGAACATTGTAGACCTTTTCACGAAGGCTCTACCTAGGGAGAAGTTTGAAGCTTTCTGCAAAGCTTTGGGCTTACTTCCTTTTGTGGAGTGATTTCCACATAACTTGGCACTTCCTTATACATGAGTGCCAGCTACTTGTTCACCGCATCACTCCCAGGGGGGATTTGTTGATATATTCAGGTTGTGATGTGTGTGACCACTCTAGGACCGCCGGGGCACTTTTTTCCCTCTTTACGAGGTTCTTTTCCCCGGGCTTGTATATACGCCTATTGGCCTAATGGGCTACTTATCTTTGTACATTCTCTAGTAATACATTTAGTATTGTGTGTTTGTGCTCCAAGCTTCTTCTTCTTCCTTGTGCTGTTCGTGTGCTTCCGCAGACGTCTAACTCCAACAAGGTATTGATGTAATTTTTTTATTCAATATGCATACAAACAAATGTGAGTTAATTTAATTATAGTTTTATCATTTTCCTGATGCAAGAATATCTACTAAGGGTTATAAAGCTTGTCCATATTGTGGTGATTGGTTGAGATCAATCTATATTAAGAATATCAAGAAAAATATTTATCTTCGACATCGATGATTCTTGCCTGATGATCATCCATTAAGATCTAAAAGAGAAGTGATACATTTTAACGGAAAGCTTGAAACAGGTTAGTGTGCCAAACTTATGATGCCTATGGATTGGTATAAAAAATGGATAGATGGATCTCTAATAGATCCAAAATTAGAAATCTTTAGTGATGATGAAGATAATGAAAATGTGAAGAGAGGTAAAGGAAAATTGGTATTCATAGAGAATACATCAATATGGTATTCTTTACAGTATTGGAAAGAGTTAAAAGTTTGTCATCTTCTTGATCCTATGCATATATTCAAGAATATTGGTTATTCATTATGGTAGCATCTTCTTGGACTAAAAGATACCATAGCATCAAGGAATGATTTGAAGGATCAAAACTCAAAACCAAAGTTATGGCTAGTTTTTGATAGACATCGATAGGAAACGACTTATGCACCTGCTCGTTGGGTACTTACTACTTACGACAAAAGAGATATAGACTATTAACAATAGGATTCAATTGATTCAGACTCCTATAGGATATGGAGCATCTTTCCAGAACATGTTTACAATGGATGATAAGAGCTTATCTAGGTTAAAGACCCATGATTGGCATAACTTTTGAAACATATTTTACCTTTGTTTATCGATGGATGTACAACGAAAGGAGTACAAGATGTGATCTATCGTCTTGAATCGCTTATAAGGTAATTATGATACTTTTATATTTAATATATATGAATATTTGATATCTTTTATTTTTTAATTAACTTCTTTATAATTTTTTAATGATATGTATAGGTGGATTACATCAAAAGAGATTGACAAAAACTCGATCCCACAAAAAAAATATGAATGCAAAGAGCTACTATGTTTGATGGAGAAAGAGCTTCCTACTTCATTTTTTGATATTCAGGTTCATTTATTAGTCCATCTTGTAGATGAAATAGAGATTGCAGGTGTTGTCAACACTCGATGGATGTTTTGGGTCGAGCGATTTATGGGAATATTAAAAGGTTATGTGCAACAAAGAGCGAAACTTGAAGGATCCATGGCAAAGAGTTGGATAGTTGAAGAGTGCATGTACTATGTTAGTGAGTACCTTGAAAGAGTTCATGAAGAAGCTCCACGTGCATGGACCAACGAGTCTTCTTCAAAAATAACAGATGAGGTATTATCAGGTAAGGGAGTTCCATTTTTATTTACATTTCAACAAAAAAATGATGTTTCTACTTTTGTAGCATATAATAGCGAATGCATGCAAGCATTCCTTAGCAAGTACGAACAAGAACTTCAAAATCTCCGAAGTAAAAGATAGAGAAATAAGAGATATAGACGTAATCTCGATAATAATGAGATTACAAATATATCTTCTTTCACGGATTGGCTATATAGTCGTTTGGAACACGAAAATGCAAATAATGAAGAAATCTCAGATGAGCAGAGAGAGTTAATGATAAGTTGTGAATGAAATGTAATTTTATTTTAATAATATTTTGTGTTTTTCATATATGTATGTTAGTTTCTCTTTACTAATTTAATTTCTTTTGCAGTCTCGAATGTTCACTAATATGTGGGCATTTGGACAGCATATTAGAATCAAAGCCATTGATTCTTTACATAAAACAGAGGTTTCTAGTATTGTTGCTTCTTTCAAGCAACTATCAGGTGCTAGCTCAAAAGACACGAACCTTATAGATGGTGAACTTGATTACGTGGGAACTGTTGTTGGTATCTATGAAATATCATTTCATACATTCGAACAGGTAGAAAAAAGTTTATATTTTTATGATAGAGTTTATTATTTTTTTAAGCACCTAATAATGATTTTTTGTTTTTATATATTTTGATAGGTCATTTTGAAGGTTGACTAGTTTTGAGCTGAGTATAAAGGTAGTATTTCCACATTGAGAAAGGAATTAGCTGGGTTTTGGGCAATTGATTCTTCCAAGGTAATGCAATCTACTAGAGAACCATATATTCTTCCTAGGCATATGGAACAAGCATTTTTTTATAAAAACCCAGATGGTCATCCTTGGTGGAAAGTCATTCATGTTCAACCTACAGGTAGGTCATTGTTTGAATAGTTTATTGTTAGAGAGATCAAAGAAAGTCCTCTTGATGATTCATCATCAGATACTAATACATCAACATCTGAAAGAGAAATTAGAATCATTATACATGATAATGATACTAATATTTTTGATGAAGAGGATAATACTCTACATCCTGATTCTACTGACGATGAAGAGGATTAACCAAAAATTTATATTGATCCATCAATAGATGATGTCATTCATGAGAACACATATTTTACAATAGAATAAATAAATGAAATCGATAACAATAATGAAGATGAGACTATATTGATGTCTTACCAAAATGATGGCAATAATGAAAACATATGAGAGGATTAGATAGTAAATTCTACTTTAATTATCGATCAATACCTTGAATCATTTGAATGGATATTAGATAATAGATTCTTCTTTATTCAACTAGAATATCGATGAATCCTACTAGAGAGATGAAATCATGTTCTTTTAAGTTAGAACATGAAGCTAGGGGGTATGCCTAATTATTTTATATATAGCTTTATCTTCGAAGAGCAAATTTTTGTCATGTATGTATGCATATGTGTGTGTATTCATGTGTATTATATGTATACATGTGTTAGTATGCACACATATGTGTTTCATGTATATGTATGTGTGTGCATGTGTGTGATATATGTATACATGTGTTAGTATGCACACATGTATATATGCATATGCATTTGTGTAATATATGCAAGTGTGTTTATAATTGTGTATGCATGTATGAGTATACATGTGTGCATGTATGCATGTATATGTGATGTGTACATGTATATATGTATATGTGTAAATGTGTACATGTAAATATGTATGCATGTATATATATACATGTGTGCATATAGGCATGTATGTGTGATGCATAATGTATCTACTCCATTTTATATTTATGTATGTGTATCTACATGATGTGTATGTATCTTTATATATATTATGATCCTCATTGATTTGAGTAGCTATATATAGAGGCATAAGGTTGGGAGGAGAGACATCTCTTTAGTAGGTGGTCACAGGAATAGATGCAATGTGTGCATATACTTCAATCATATGGCTAAAAGGCTGAATTAGAGTTTCTAAATTAGGGTTTGTAAAACCCTAATATCAAAATTAGTGTTTTCAAATTAGGATTTTTGAAATAGGATTTCTGAATTAGAATATTTATAATAGGGTTTTTGAATTAGGATGTGTGTGTGTATATATATAGATATATAGATACATACATACATAGATATATACATACATACATACATATATATATATATATATATATATATATATATATATATATATATATATATATATATATATATATATATATATATATATATATATATATTTGTGTGTGTGTGTATACACACACACATATATATATATACATACATACATACATATATATATATATATATATATATATATATATATATATATATATATATATATATATATATATATATATATATATATATATATATATATATATATGCATGTGTGTGTATGTATGTGTATCTATATGTGCGTATGCATGTGTTGTGTGTGTGTGTATGTATATATGTATGTAAATATGATTATGTAAGTCTATGTGTGTTTACATATGATTATGTATGTGTATGTGTATATCAGTATGTGTATGTGTATGTGAGTATGTGTATGTGTCTATGTGTGTGTGTAAATGTGCATGTATGTGTGTGTATGTATAAATATGCATGTATGTGTATATGTGTGTAAATGTGCATGTATGATGTATATGTGTGTGTATGCGTGTATTTCTACCTGTAGTTTCACTCTTTTCTCTCTCTCTCTCTCATATACATGCATACATACATAAACACACATACTCATATGCACATTGTTGAGCCCATAAAAGTCATGTTGGTTAAAGTCAACTGCAATCAAAGTCAAGGTCAAAGTCAACAAGGTCAAGGTCAAATTCAACAGGTGCAAAGTCAAAGTGCTAAAGTGCAGGTGTCAAAGTGCACAGGTAGTGCACAGTTAATTGTACACAAAGGGTAAATTGGAGAAAGTGGGTTGCAGGTTGCAGAGGTATTTTCTCTAATTTCCCTAAGGTTCAAAGTGTGTTTTAAAGTATTTTGGAAGGTTCAGGTGAACCCTCTCTTATGTGCAAAAGTGAAGACTTAAAAGGAAATGTGAAGGTATGTGAAGCGGCAACGTACGCACATGGGAAAGTATGGCCCCCCAATTAGAATTTTTGGTTTTAGTCTAAAGTCACTACATGACAAAACATTGAGTCGTTGGCTACCACTTGTGAAGACAATCTTTGGACATCAAAGTGAGCACCAAGATACCATTGCAGTTAGGAGCGTACAAGATCGACACTCTCAAATCAAGGCAAGGTCTATTCTTGGACCAATGCTAGAGTAAGCAAAAGAAGCATAGTCTAAGTGAAGCAAGAGAGGGAAGTGCAAGAGTCACCAGTGTGCGACGCAGAGAAGTGGAGTTGAAGGAGTGCATAGAGAGTGACTAAGGGATTGTGCAAAGAGTGCTAAGCTAGTCCCCCAAGGATCTCAAGGTCTCTTTGCAGTGTGCACGTGCCGACAGAAGGTATTCATTCCTTCCCCTTAGTGGAAGCTTGGTGCAAGGTGTGCACAAGGATAAGCTTGAAGCAGGTGGAGGTCTGGTGCAGAGGAGGCCGGCAGCAAGAAGACTTTGGGATATTTGGTATTTTGTAATTAAGCAATCTGTGGGATTGTGCACAGAGGTATTGGCTTATATTGTGCTTCAAACATTGTAATTGTCTTATTGTAATCAATCGGCAAAGGCTTCCAAGGTGTGTTTTCTCTTCTTGTCTCTTCCCTTTTCTCCTACAAACCCTCAAACTCCTTCTTGTCCAAGAAACCCCCAACAAAATTTGGCACGCCCGGTGGGACATCCAAGGAGATTTGAGCTTAGGAGAAACCAAGTGCAAAGTATAGCAGAGGTCACGTGTCTACAGTACTACAGTGCTACTTCATCAAACAAAAGGTAAAAATTCTTATCAAGTGTCTCATATTAAGTGGGCTATGAGCTGCTCATGATTGCAACCCGGTCCCAAATATTGAGGGTCACCTGCAAGCAGACAAGAAGGAAGGTTGTTAGAAGGTCCTCCAGTCCACTATCTTCAACCTCATCAGTAAAGAGCATGGCGGGTCAGGTAGACTTGGAAACTTTACTCTCTAGATTAAATATAAAGTTTCCTTCTTTCAAAGGCCTAGCTCAGGAGGATCCGGATGAACACATTAGAAGGTTTTTGGCACTATGTAAGACTAGAGGCTTAATGGGTAGGGAGGATGCCTTCTTGATTCTCTTCCCTGCCACATTAGAGGGATTAGCAGATAAGTGGTTCAGCCAGTTTGTTGAAAACCATTTTACCACTTGGGATGTGATGAAATATGCATTTAAAAATCAGTTCCAACATGGCAACACTGCGGATATTATCATAGAAGAACTAGAAAATTTGAGATTGGGTCCATGAGAAAAGTTCCCAGAGTTTGTGACTAGGGCCAAAGCACTAATGGCTAAATTGCCAGATCCACCACACGATTTTTTTGTTAAGAAGTGGTTAGCTAAGCCCCTACCAATGGTCACCCAATGCAAAATAAAGGAATTAGTGTTACCTACAGCCTCCATAGAGGAGTTCATCAACACAGCCACACGCTTGGAGCAGATAAGGCACCAGTATGGAGCAACTTCTTCCCAACCAACATATGGTACAGAAATGGAGGATCGAGTGATCCAGCTAAGGAAGGAGCTGGAGGGCTTAAAAAGGAATAAGCCCTACAAAGAGGAGGAGACTGCTGTTGCTCAGTTGAGGAGGGAGATTGAAGCACTAAATCTCCAAAAGGAGGAGGAGGCCCAAGTAGAGGAATTGGCTCAGCTTCGACAGGAGCTGCAGGAACTCAAAGGGAGTGGCATCAAGAGTGGACTTTGGTGTTCCATGTGCAGCAAGCAAGGTCACATAGTAAGTGAATGTCCTCTATTAAGTGTGACTTGTCAATTATGCAGGAAAGTTGGCCATGAGGCCCATGAATGCCAATCAAGGGAAATGCCTGCAATGACATACTGGACACAAGGAGGACCCCCAACACTAGCAAATGTGATGGCTGCTGCACCAAATCAAGGTAACAACTATAATCCTAGACAAAGGAATAACTTTGGAAATGGGCCTAGGAGGCCAATCATCTGTTTCAGATGTGGAGAATGCGGGCACTATCAAAGTAGGTGCACCCTACCAGAAAATGCCCCTCCTTGCAGGAACTGCCTTGAGGCAAGAGACCATTATACCAATTGTTGTCCTAAGAATCAAGCCTCTTCATCGGGGCCCCATATTCAAATGATTTCTGTGCACAAAGAAGAAGTGTGTGATCGAGTCAATGAGCCATCACCATCTACCAAGGTGGTGCAATTGGAAGAAATAGAATCTTTGACTGTGGAGACAAGAAGCAATGGGAAGGTTCAAGCAGACATAGGACAAGGATCAAAGATTAAGGAATGGAATCAAAACAGAGAACCATCTGAAGATAAAGCCACCATAGATGCAGATACAAGGCAAAAAGGAGATCTCATATGCACCAGTGATGCCATTGGGCATGCCTTCAACAGGGCTCATGAGGAGTTTGATAAGTCAAATGGAGCCCATGCTCTCAAGGAATCAGAGGCTTCAAAACTACTCAAGTCCATGAAAAAGGAGGTTAGTATTTTTGATTTAATAAAGATGGATGGGAAATTCAGGTCAGAGTTATTGCAGATAATTGATGAAGCTTCCACTACAAGTTTGGTGGCAAAGACGGTTGTTTTACATAAAGGAAAAATTGTAAGGGAAGCACCCCTTACAGATTATAAAAGTCCTCGGCTGATAGTATCTAGCAAAGGTCATGCATTTCAAGGAGTTATTGTGGATGGTGGTTCTGGCATTAACTTGATGCCTGAACATACAATGGAAAGAATTGGACTCCACCCTTCAAGGCCTACAAATTTCACTGTTACTTTGGCAGATCAGAGCAAAGTAAGGCCCTTGGGAGTGATCCCAAAAGTTCCACTTGAAGTACAAGGTAATCTATTCATTCTAGATTTTGTGGTTTTAAGATTGCCCCAGGTTGAAGGAGGATTTCCCCTCTTAATTGGAAGACCATGGCTGAGGCATGCAAGTGTCATTCATGATTGGGGCAAGGACACTATGTGGGTACAAAAGAAAGGGCAAGAGCTGACACAAATTCATTTAGAAGAGGGCCCAGATAATCAAGGAAACACTAGCATGATGCAAACAGTTGGCATATGCATGGAACCAGAATCGGAGGATCAACCCCAAATAGATTTTGAGGAAGAAGAAGATATTCTAAATTGGCTCCAAGCAGGCAACTCTTCCTGTTGTTTTGGAATTTTTCTTCATAATTCTTGCACGACTGAAGGTTATGATGAAGATAAGGAGAAAGTCTAGGTTGATGGATTGGGAGAGCCCATCACAAACCACAGAAGGGGAAGGAAGACACCCCTCAAATACAACTTGGAGGAGGATATGACAACCACAGATAAGGAGGTTACTAAAGCTAAAGGCAAGGTAAAAGATCCTAGTGAAGAGTGTTCTTTTCCGATTCAAGAAATCCTTGCAGGATGGATGCAGAACAAGGAGGAACACATTGAAATCCAAAATACACCTGCTTATGAAGCAATGCGCGAAAAGCTAGTAGAAGAAGAAAAGGAAGAAGATGAGCACGAAGATAATATGGTAGAGAGAAATCCTATCAAAGAAATACAATTAGGCACTCAAGACAATAACCGACCACTTTTGGTGGCCACTTGGTTGTGGAGCCACCCAGGGCGCCTTGAAAAGGTAAAATCATTCTTGACCCATTATACAAATGTTTTTGCCTGGCATTATAAAGACTTAGAAGGAGTGCCGGCAACTTATGGAGAGCACAGAATCCCTCTGGTTGATGGAGCCAAACCCATAAGAGGGAAGAGTTATAGACTTAATCCAAAATATGCTGAAGATGTCTATGTGGAAATACGGAAGATGGAGGATGCAGGAATCATCATTCTTGTGGAACACTCAGAGTGGCTCTCACCTATGGTTATAGTACCAAAGAAGAATACTAATAAAATCAGAATTTGTGTTGACTTTAAAGCACTCAACAAGGTGACCATTCCAGATGGTTTCCCAATGCCTTTTGCAGAGCAGGTCATTGAAGAAGTGGCTGGGCATGCATTATATAGCTTTATGGATGGACTTAGTGGCTATAATCAAATATCAATACACCCAGAGGATCGTGAAAAGACTGCTTTTATCACACCTTGGGGAACATATGTGTATGTAAAAATGCCATTTGGGCTCAGAAATGCTCCAGCCACCTTTAACAGAACGGTCAATCTCATTTTTGGCCCCCTATTGTTGGAATCACTTAGAATCTTCATGGATGACTTCTCTTCATTTTCAGGCTCTCACAAAGAAACTCCTCTAGATTGTTTGGACCATCACTTGAGGTAGTTGCAGAATGTTTTCAAGAGATGCAGGGAGACTAAGCTGTTGATATATTTAGGTAGTGATGTGTGTGAACACTCTAGGACCGCCGGGGCACTTTTTTCCCTCTTTAGGAGGTTTTTTTCCCCCTGCTTGTATATACGCCTATTGCCCTAATGGGCTACTTATCTTTGTACATTCTCTAGTAATACATTCAGTCTTGTGTGTTGTGCTCCAAGCTTCTTCTTCTTCCTTGTGCTGTTCGCGTGCTTCCGCAGACGTCTAACTCCAACAATTGGTATCAGAGCAGGTCGTTGCTTCTTCTAGGGCGCCGTCGACACTCCTCCGTTTGCAGTCTCAGATTCACACAAAATTTGGTGAGCATACTCAGGGTGTTTCCGAGATCAAAACCGCTTCGCTCTGTGGTGCCGAAATCGCGACCTGAGCTCGTTTCGGCCTCCGAACGCACTATCGCAGTGCTTGTGCAGGCTATTTCGTCCTTTTGTGCCAAAGGTATATACCAGTTTCTGTTCGCCAGTTTAAGCATCTCGAAGTCTGCTACAGGTCTAGCAGAACTCGTCTGGGCAGTTCTGTTCAACTTTTTGAGATACAGTCAATTTTCTGCATCAAGGTATTTTAGTCACCGGCCATGGCTGAAAGCAGTGATGTATTCCGTATGTTGGCTGTTGAGGATAAGTTGGATGGTACCAACTACCCATTATGGGCTTATATGATGCGACATGTACTGGTTGCAAAAGGATTGTGGAACATTGTGCAGGGTGTTGAAAGACGTCCTGTTACACCTGTAACGACAGGTACTGCAAATATAGGTGTTGGAGCTGATGAAGATGGTGTCGAAGATGATATTCCGCAGATTCCTGTTCGTGCTGCTGTTTCTGTTGCACCTACTGCAGAGCAGATTCGTTGGGATGGCAGAGATGCCCAGGCACATGCATTGATAGCTTTGTCTGTCAAACGTGCCATTATTCCTCATATTCGCTCTTGCAGAACAACAAAGGATGCTTGGGATACACTTACCACTTTGTACCAGGCTAGGAATGAGGCTCGTGTTGCTTACCTCCGAAAACAGTTGGAGAGTGAGCACATGAATGAAGGTGATTCGATGGACAGTTTTCTTACAAAGATCAAAGACCTGAAGGAACAATTGATTTCTGCTGATGAGGTTATACCAGATAGCTCACTTGTGCAGACCGTTCTGAATGGCCTTCCTGATTCATATCAGAGTTTTGCCTCTACTCTTCGATTGATGATGAAAGGCAATCCGAATGCCTTGTCATTTGAGGAATTAGTCTCTGTTCTGTTGCAGGAAGATCAGTCCAGGCAGAACAGGTCCATTATGCGTGTTGCAGATCAAGCTTTCCTGGCTAGTCAGAAGGGCAAAGGAAAATGGAGCTCTTCTACTAGTAAGCAGAAATCTGCAAATGCTGCACAATCGAAGAACTAGGATAAAGATGAGAAGAAATCAGAAAAGCAGAAATTGTTCTGCAAGTACTGTAAAGGAAATGATCATATTATAAAGAACTGTCCAAAACTGGCTGCTAAAGAGGCAAAGAAGAAAGAGGCTGGAATGGTTGTTGCAGAGGCCTCTACACCAAAAACAGAGTCTGCAAATCTTGTGCAGGAAGAAGAATGGGCGTTTACTACTGTCTGCAGTTTTGACCCATCTTCTCATGATCAGTGCATGTCTGCAGTAGACTCAGATGTTTGGTACTTTGACAGTGGGGTGACCAAACATATTACCTCGCAGCGCAGTTTCTTCTCTTCACTCGAGCCTGCCCCTACAGGGAATACTGTCACATGCGCCAATAACTCCTCTTATCCTGTTATGGGAGTTGGTAAGATCATTCTGACTACTGCTGATGGTAGTTCTTTCACTTTGTCAGATGCTTTATTTGTGCCAAGGATAAAAATGAACCTGTTATCAGTTTCTGCATTAGCCAAGATTGGCTTGGTTGTGAAATTTGTTGATGACAGGTGTACAGTCCATGATCTCTCAAATGGCGATGTGATTATTGCTTCTGGCATTTTATGTCGTGGGCTGTATAAGCTCATAGACTATGAAAGATCTGTGAATGATTCGGCATATGCAGTTCATGATTCTCAGGCTATGTCAGATGCAAAGCTTTGGCATGCACGCTTTGGTCATCTGAATTTTGCTAGTTTGTTACGCCTGTAGAAATCTGAAATGGTGTCCTCTTTGCCCAAACTTGAGGCACCTGGAAAACATGTTTGTGAAGGCTGTATTTTGGGCAAAATGCAGCGTTCTTCCTTTCCAAAAGATGGTTCAGTTCGGGCTATGCAGAAATTGCAGCTTGTACATAGTGATGTCTGTGGTCCTATGCAGACACCCTCTTTTGGAAATTACCTTTACTTCGTGACTTTCATTGATGATTTTTCCAGGCATGCATGGGTATATCCACTCAAAGCAAAGTCCGAAGTGTTCATGTGCTTCAAACAGTTTTTGGTTTTGGCTGAAAATCTGTCAGCATGTAAAATGGGCACCCTCCGTTCTGATCGAGGGGGGGAATATATGTCTTCAGATTTTAATGCATTTCTGGCTGAACGTGGGATAAAACACCAGTGTACAGTGCCGTATACACCTCAAGAGAATGGAGTTGCTGAACGAAAGAACAGGTCACTCATGGAGATGGCGAGGTGCATGGTCAAAAGTCAGGCTTTACCACATAGTTTCTGGCTTGAGGCTGTCATGTGTGCAGCATATGTACTGAACAGGTGTCCCACCAAAGCGTTGCAGTCCATCACTCCATATGAGGCTTGGCATGACCGCAAGCCATCTGTTGCTCATCTGCGTGTTTTTGGTTGTTTGGCATATGCATTAGTGCCTGAACAACATCGCAGAAAATTGGATGATAAGGCAGTAAAATGTATTTTTGTTGGGTACAGTTCTGAAAGTAAAGGCTATCGTCTGTATCATCCACAGACTAAACGCATTCTGGTTAGCCGTGATGTTGTCTTTGTGGAAGATGCTATTCAGCCATTGCTTTCATGTACTAAGGAGACATCTGTTAGCTCCAAAGACATATATGATACTTTGATGCCTCTTTTTACAGGTGGACAGGCTAGCGCTGGTCCTAATGAGGCAACTTCTCAGCCTTTGCAGGTTTCATATGATGATGCAGATCCTTCCATTTCTGATGCAGATTTACATGATGCACTTGTTGATGAGAGAGCTGATATTGAACAGGCAAAAACTATGCCAAAATGGCTGGTGCAGACTTTGCGTGACAGCAAATTAGATGCACCTTTGTCATATCGTACTCGTTCAGGCTCTCATAGTACCTCCTTTGCATCAGATTGGTATGCTATGGCTGCATCTAGTCTCTGTGATGAGAATGAGCCTGTTTCTTTTGATGAAGCACAAAATTCAGAAAATTGGATGGCTGCTATGCAATCTGAATATGATGCTATAATGAAGAATGGTACATGGTCTTTATGTGACTTGCCTCCTGGCAAGAAGGCCATTGGCACTAAGTGGGTATACAAGCTGAAGCGTAAACCTGATGGTACAGTTGACAGGTATAAGGCTAGGCTTGTTGCAAAGGGTTATGCGCAGGAAAGAGGCATTGATTTTGATGAGACCTTTGCACCTACATGCCGTATGACTACTGTTCGGAGCATTTGTGCACTTGCAGCCCATCATGGTTGGAATGTACATCAGTTGGACATTAAAACAGCATTTCTGAATGGTGACTTGCATGAAGAAGTGTATGTTTTTCAGCCCCGTGGCTTTGTGCAGAAAGGGCATGAAAACCAGGTGTGCAGGTTAAAGAAGGCGTTATATGGTTTAAAGCAAGCACCACGTGCTTGGTATGAGAAAATACATGCCTATCTGATTGCACATGGTTTTGAGAACAGTCCAACTGAAAGCACCTTATATGTTAAGCGTGCTAATGATGTGCTTCTGATCATTGTTGTCTATGTAGACGACATGCTGCTCACTGGTCCTCTTGAGAAGCATATTGCTGATTTCAAGGCTGATTTGCATGCCTCATTTGAGATGTCTGATTTGGGGCATTTGCATCACTATTTGGGCATTCAGTTTATGCAAGTTGATGGTGGAATGGCTTTGTGTCAAACAAAATATATTGACACATTATTGCAGCGTTTTGGCCTTGAAGACTGTAAGCCTATTGCCACTCCTATGGAGACAGGTTTACGATTGAGTCTTCATGATGCTGGAGATGCATTTGATGCTGTTCTCTATCAGCAGGCTGTTGGATGCTTGATTTACTTATGCATTACTCGGCCAGATATTCAGTTTGCTGTCTCACAGATGAGCAGGTTTATGCATTGCCCAGGAGTCACGCATTGGAAAGCGGTTAAGCGCATCTTTCGCTACTTGAGTGGTACTCGGCTACTTGGGTTGTTTTATCCCAA